>CM057456.1:585393181-586019318 GCA_016271365.2 Neoceratodus forsteri | reverse complement strand
CTTGAGGTGCGTGATGACCAGACATCAAGGCAAGAGCCGACGTCTGCCACACACCACACAGCAGTGACCCCGACATATTGCCCTACCCCTGGCCTCTACCAGCAGTCACCCAACACTGGGTCATAGGCCTCCCTCCCTCCCTTTGTGGAGATAACAAGCAGTCATGGGACGCTCATGTTGTCTCCCCTGGCCGGCCCTCCAGCGACCCGAGCTCATTCCTGAACTCGGGTCACTGGCGTCGCAAGTGGAAATCCAACCGCTGCGCCGGCGGGCTGGCTCAGCTTACTTCTAAACACACTCACTGCTGCGTGCTCTGGCAACCTGCTCCTACATGCTGACAGTGCTGTCCTCTTTTCCTCCCATGCTGATCCCTGCATGCTCCAACAATCACTCCAAACCTCCTTCACTAAGGCTGAACAATGGTTTGCCAACCAACGTCTAGTATTAAACTACAAAAAGACTAAGGTTATGACTTTTGCACACCACCAGTACACTCGCAAAAATTCCCACCCTCAAATACTCAACTCCCAACTGACCCCCTTGAATATGTCGATACCTTCAAGTACCTAGGCATCATGCTAGACTCCTCTCTCAACTACCACCAACATATCCATCTCCTCTGTACTGCTGTCAACACCAGAATTGGACTGTTGCACAGATACAAATACTGTCTCACCCCAGATGCCCACCATCTAGCTGTCTCTTCCCCAGTCCTCTCTCTAATTGACTATGGGATCCTTGTCTATGAGACAGCTGACACCTCCTCCCTCAGCAGACTTAGGCTCTCTCTCAACAAAGCCTGCCACCTAATCCTTGGGTGTGATCATTCCACTCACACTTGTTCCCTCTACAGCTCAACAAACTGCCTTAACCTCAATTGTAGATGCGGGTTCCAAACCTGTCTCCTGGCCAAAAAGATTTCCCTTGGCCTTTCCCCCCCAGGTCTCTCATCCTTCCTAAACCAGCCCCTGTATGCAGCAACACTTGTAGCTCACCAAATCACTGCTCTTTGTCCCCAGATGCCGGACCTCCCTATGCCAGAGAACTTTCAGCTACAGGGCCCCGACCTGGATGAATGCTCTCCCCAGCTTGATTTTCACAGAAAATAAGATCAGCAGTTTCAAATCCTTCCTAAGGGATCACCTCCACTCTGCCAGTACTTGTGACTGTAACTGACCTTGACTCAGCATACCTCGCCCACCCAGTCCCCTTAATTCCTTTCCCACTAGTGTCCTCCTCCTCCTCCCCTATGGGTCACCCTTTACTGCCCCATACCCCTTTGACAAAGGACTTCCTCTGGCCTCCCCATCCAGTCTTCCTTTCCTGCCCCACCTTACTCCTCCATTATCTACTATGTTCTTAGAAGTATCATACCAGCTTGTCTGCTTTGTAATTCACTTTGCTGGTTACCATGCCCAAAAATACTGTTATCTTATGTATCATGATATACTAAACTCTTCTCAATGGCTTCCAAACCTGTATATTGCATATTGTACCCATTATGCTACCTCCTCTGTATATAATCATGTTGTATTTTGCATGTCATTGTATTGTTCGTATGACATGGAACCTTTGTAAACGAGTCTCTGACTCACAGGTTGTTTCCAAAACTTCAATAAATAAATAAACAAATCCCATGCTGAGATATGCCAGTTAATCCATTATCCTTAATGGAGCTGGTTATTCCTTGTTGAAGTACCCATTCTATTAGTTTCCCCTATAACTGAAGTAAGGCAGACTGGCCTATAGTTGTTTACTTTTATTGCCCCCTTTAAATATGGGTGTCATGCTTGCTACTCTCCATTTAGGTAATGACTTCCCTTACTTACAGGATACATTAAATAACTGAGTTAGGGGTCCAAGCATGCCAAAGATACTTCCTTTAAGAATTTCGGGGGTACTCTGTCAGGGCCTGCCGAGCTATTAGATTTAATAAATCCTATAACTTCTGATACCTCTTCTGTTGTAAATTCACAAAAATTATCGGGATCTGCTGTATTAACTTTGGTTATGGGTTCCTTAGGTTCAAATACACTTAAGAAATAATTATTTTCAATAGCAATTTCTTTTTCATTGCTAATAATACCATTTGATGATTCTAAGGGGCCAACAACCTTGTGGTTACCTTTCAATGAGCCTATGTAATTAATAAATTGTTTCTTTCTTACCCTTGGCGAGTGTAGCTAATTTTAATTCATATGCTTTTTTTTTGCATTTCTGGTATTATTTTTGACCTTAATGGCTGCTTTTTAATAGTTTTCCTATGATCTTTCATTTGGAACTTTTTTTTGTGTTTACTATACAAATTCTTCTTTTTATTAATAAGTTTTCTGATTTTATTATTCCACCATGAAGGTAATCTTTTATTATTGGGATATTTTATCCTTCCTGGAACCTAATTAGATATACAAAATTGTATTTTTTTGATAATCTTTCTCCAGGTACTTTACAAGTTTTGGTCCTTTAACTCAGCGTTACAGTCCCATGCAGTTAACCAGTCCCCCTAATCCTATTGTAGTTTGGCTGTAGAAGTCCCTCACTTTTGTTATGCCATTAATGCCTTGCTCTTTAATCTCATAGAAACATAGAAGTTGATGGCAGATAAGGACCGCAAAGCCCATCCAGTCTGCCCATTTCTTTTTCTGCCTTATACATGTACCATTGGCTTTTGCTCTGTCAATGGCCTATCTAGTCATACTCATCTGTATTGCTCCCTTATGCCTATCCCATGCCTGTTTGAAGCCCTACACTGTATTCATATCCACCACTTCCTGAGGTAGGCCGTTCCATGCATTCACCACCCTTTCTGTGAAAAAGAACTTCCTCACATTACTCCTTTATTGGCTTCCCTCTAATCTCATGCTGTGTCCTCTTGTCCTGCTATTTTTCTTATATTGAAACATGTTAGACTCTTTCACCTTGTTAATGCCCTTAAGGTGTCTTAATGTTTCGATCATATCACCTCTCACTCTCCTTTGCTCTAGGGTATACATATTGAGCTCCATTAATCTGTCCTCATATGTTTTCTGATGCAATCCCTGCACCATTTTGGTTGCCCTTCTCTGGACTGCCTCAGTTTGGTTAATGTCCTTGTGAAGATGTAGCCTCCAGTACTGCACACAGTACTCCAGATGGGGCCTAAACAGCGTCTTGTAAAGAGGGATTATTACCTCCCTCTTCCAACTTGTGGTACCTCTACTAATACACCTCAACATCCCCCAAGCCTTACCTACTGTTTTAGTGGTCTGCTTGGATGATTTCAGGTCATTGGTGATGATGATGCCCAAGTCTCTTTCTTCTCTTGTGATTGCAAGCAACTCCCCTCCCAGCTTATAGGTGGCTTCAGGGTTTTTCTTCCCAATGTGCATGATCTTGCATGTCTTTGTATTAAACCCCAGTTGCCACTCTTCTGACCATTTTGCTAGTTTATCCGGATCTCTTCTCATTCTGCCCACCTAATCTGGATCATCTACTCTGTTGCAGATCTTGGTGTCATCTGCAAACAGACAAACCTTACCATCCAGTCCATCTGCAATGTCACTGATTAAGATATTGAAGAGGACTGGCCCCAGGACTGAACCCTGAGGTACCCCACTTGTGACTTGCATCTCTTCTGACTGTATACCATTTACCACCTCTCTCTGTTTTCTGCCCATCAACCAGTTTGCCACCCATTTGACCAATTTCTGACCCACCCCAAGTCTACTCAGCTTATTAATCAATCTTCTGTGTGTAACAGTATGGAAAGCTTTGCTGAAGTCAAGGTAGGTGACATCAACTGCTCCCCCTTGGTCCACCACTCTGGTTACCCAGTCAAAGAAATCTATGAGATTAGTTTGACAGGACCTTCCTTTTGTAAACCCATGCTGTCTTGGATCCTGTGCTCCTATGGATTTCAGGTGTTGCACGATCCTCTTCTTAAGGAGTGCCTCCATAATCTTGCCCACTACTGAGGTAAGACTGACTGGTCTCTAGTTCCCTGCCTCCTGTCTGCTACCAGTCTTGTGCAGCAGGATCACATGAGCCCTTCTCCTGTCTTCTGGGACCTCTCCTGTGCTCTGAGACTCACTAAACAGTTCTGATAATGGCTCTGCTAGTTCCACCCTTAGCTCCTTTAGTACCCTGGGATGTATGCCATCAGGTCCCATTGTCTTGTCCATCCTGAGCTTATCAAGCTCTTGTAGGACCCTTTCCTTTGTGAAAGGACTAGTGCACACCTCCATCCACCCCCCCGTGTCCATGGTGCTGAGCTGTGGGCCCTGCCCTACCTTCTCTTCAGTAAATACTGAGCAGAAGTATCTATTTAGGATAGATGCTTCTACATGGTCCTCCTCCTCCTCACACGACCCCTTATCCCCTTTGATCTTAACAATACCCCCTCTGGACTTTCTCCTTTCACTAATGTATCTATAGAAAGTCTTGTCACCTTCTTTTACTGTTTGTGCTAGTGTTTACTTGGTTTGGGCCTTTGCCTGCCTTACTGCCTTCCCTGCTTCCCTTAAGGAAGTTTGGTATGCCTCCCTATCTTCATCCCACTGTGTTCCTTTATATTTCCTGAAGGCCAGCCTTTTGGCTCTGACCTTTTCTGCTACTGTTTTTGAGAACCAAAATGGTTTCCTTCTTCTTTCGCACTTCCTTTTCTAACATAATGGGATGTTGCTTCAAGTATTGCATCCTTAATGCTTGCCCACTTTGCCTGTGCTCCCTCACCTGTATCTCCATTTTGATTTCAGCAATTCTGTGGTCACTCTCACCTAGAGGAGGTAATGATATTGGCTCTGATATACCTGTCTGGATATTTGTTAGAATAAGGTCCAGGACATTATTTTCTTGTGTCTGTACTTTAACCAGTTGCTCCAGATTGTTAGCAATTACAATATCAATGAATCTAATTTCACAAGTGCCTGTGCCCTCAAGCAGATCTCAATTTATTGAAGGGAAATTAAAGTCTTCCTTGGTGTGGTGTCCTCTATGTTTCCCTCCTACACCATCACACAGGTGTCACTTGGTGATGGGGACATGCCTGCAAGACCCAGTCTTAGTTGTGCAATCCTCTGTTCCATTGTGTCCTCCACATCAATGCTGTCCTTTTCTGTGAGTGGGGTACTTCAGTTTGTGTCCTGTGTGACCTCTGTTAGTACTGTGCCCACATTGTCATTGTCCACATCATTCATCTGTTGGGCTGCACCCTGTATACCCACGTCCATGGTGACCATAGTCTGCACCTCCATTGCACCCCTTGTATCTGTGTGGAGACATAATGTACTGTGTGTGTTACTGGTGTGCCATGTATGGATGTCATCATCCTTCACACCAGTGCAGTAATGACATTCATTTTGTATGTCTAGACCATACACATTGGTGGCCATACTGGTATGGCAAACATTGCATGCCATGTTGTTCCACCATCTGTGTGTCTTGCACATGTGTGGTTTGGAATATGTTGGCACAGTCCAGCTGGACAAGGGCATTGTGTGTTGTGGGCCTCTGTGCGTGATGGCTATGCCTCATATGTACACATCATCAGCCATCGCATTGCATCTCAGGTCCATTTTTTGAGCATGCCATTCACATATGGTGTGCAGCAGCATGCATACCCTTACAGCTGCCCTGCTGTGTTTGCCTTCAACCTGTGCATGCTGGCATGGTCACGCACTGGATCATGTTCACCAGTCATGCCACCCGTGTGTTGTGTGGCCATCCTGTATTGATGTGGTGCAGGACAGTGCATGTCAGATGCACAGCTGTGTGCTCCCCATCACATTCCTGTGTCACTGTGCATTGGCCATGGGGATGAAGCACAGGGGTTTTTTGGGACCATTGGACTGCATGGGACTGTCCAGTTGTGTGGTGTCTTTCAGTCCTATGTGATGTTTGACCAGACATTGCCAACATTGCTTTACACACACGTACATACCTGCCACATGCTGGAGCTGGAACAGGTCCAGATCACCATCACCGTCCACTGTCCATCCACTTATGTGTGCTACGACTCGCTCCTTCTGTGGTGTGATCTGGCTTGGACCCCCTCCCATGCCTGTTGTGTATTGACATTTGTAGGCAGTCTTCTCCTTGGTTCTCCATTGGAGGTCATGGTAATGCATCTACAGTTCATGCCTAGTTTGTTTGCTGGTGGCTACCACATTGGACTTCATTGCCACATCATCCCATGCCTGCTGTCTCCTGGCACACAGCTTCCTGCCCCTACCCCTGCACAGTACCAGTTGAACCTCTTGGTGTGAGGGACGTATGTTGCCCTGCACAGCTACCTCTGCTGGGGCATGTTGCCCTGTGTCACCCATGTGCCCTGTTATCTGCAGTTAAAATGTCCCTGCACCCATTGGTACTGACCTGTGCCTCCACAGCCTCAATCAGGATGTCCTTCTCCTCATCTGTAAAGTTTTTCTTCCTTCGGTGTTGCCTCTACATGCTCTGCACTGTTCCTTTCTCCGCCATTGCCTACTGTGGTTTGCAGTGCAGCTTACAACATTGTCGCTGTGTGCACCGTTCTTATGGTGCACCATGTGTCATTGCATCAGTGTTTGGTATAGATGGGTGACTCTTAGAGAATATGGCACAGCATGAGTGGCACATGGTGCATGGTACATCTTATTGCTTGGGTGCACCGAGTGTTGGTCTAGCTGGTCTTTGAGAATACAGCCTGGGGTCTCCTTACCTGGCTACCCCATAGTGCAGCCAACTAGATTCCTCTAGGTGGCAGGCAAGCCATGGGACAGGGTGTCCCCCTTTTTCCAAGAAAGGAGAACTCAATCATCCCTCCCTCATCAGCTCCCTACAGACCAAAGTCTGTTCCCAAGCCCAGATCACCAGCATGGTGGGAGGTAAGGTGCCCAGTGCCTCAGCCCTACACACCAGTGAGCTGGCTTATTCTAGCAGACTTTCAAGTTTACAAACCATAGTAATGAATTAAGCAATAAGGCACTAAGGTGTGTGTTGTGCTGGGATAACGTGCACGCAAAGATTAGGCACGCAGGTCAGCAGGTCGAAAGTAACCACCACCCCAGAAGGACGTTATCCCAGCACAACACACACCCTGGAGTGCCTTATTGCTATTATACAATGGCTCATTTTATTTTAAGTAGAAAAAGATAGGAAAACCTGTTTAAAATATAAATGTATTTCATTTTTGTTTGGGCAGGTATACTTATTGAAAAAAAAGTGCACAGTTCCTGTCTTGTGCAGGAGGTGGCGCTGCCCCCTGCATGGTTTCTCTGTATTCCTTTTAATGTCTGTCTTTGTGGCTCTGTCTTTTTGACCCCCTTTGCACCTTGTCCTTTTGCTCTTTCCCCCTGCTGTTACTGAGAGAGACAGTGTAGAGACCCTGTATGCATCTTGAAAAGACGCTGGTGTTTCATTTTTTTCCCTTGCTAATTCACTCATGTTTCCCCCTGATGTTACTGAGAGAGACAGTGTAGAGACACTATATGTGTCTTGAAAAGACGTTGGTGACGCATTTCATCGCTCGCTCTGATGATTCACTTCACTCGCTCAGTGTGGTGTCAATCCTGAAGTGAAGGAAGGTTAGTCTGGGTTTTAAAATAATAACCAAAATGAAGAAATGTATTTGAGGAGCCAGCGAGCATTATGGCAAGAGAGGACTCAGCAAGCATTGTGAGTAGAGCCGCGTGGTCACTGTTTAAAATGCATGCTGACTCGTGTCTGAAATTACAGGGTTCACGATGTAGTTTTCTTTTTATCGGGTAACTTAGGAGCAGATTTGAACTCGGTGTTCAGTAAACAGAGTGCTGTCAGTGTAGGGGCAGACCAGGTAGTAAGACTGATCGTCCTCTCAGTGAGGAGGATAGTGGGGCAGGCAATCGCGTCGTGGAGTGATTGCTTTTTTTTTTTTTAACATTTGATGCGGTCTTTTCTGTGCTGGGACTAGATCCGTGATGTTGTACTGGGATAACATCACAGGTCCAGTCCCAGACTGACCAATCAGAGTCCATGATTTTTTCTTGCCATTGTATAATAAAGCATTAACTCATATTAAACAAGTTTAACAAGGTATCCTATAATTGCCAGAGTTTTTAGAACGGTGATCATGTTTTCCACTTAAATCATAAGGGGCAGGATATTCAAAGTGGCCACTGATTAGTAACCCCCATCCAAAATATCGATGCTTCTTAGGCGCCACAGAAACATTATCTTCTACTGTTCATACAGCTGGGCAGCTGTAAAGATGGGAATTTGTGTCTGTGTCTGACCCTTTCAAAATTCATCCCAAGGTACAGTATTTATAAACTAAACATTAACATAGGGTTACTGAACATTCCATGTTTCTCTTATAAATGTTATATATAGAATAATGCATGGGCAGTGTGTTTAACAAACTTTTACACACACACACCCCGAGGTGCTGGATGCTACATAAACCCCGAGAACGAAGCTCAAGGGGTTTATTTAAGCATCCAACATTAAGGGGTGTGTGTAAAATCTCAAGTTAAACACACAACCCATGTTTTATTTATATAATTGCTGGGGAGCCTTTTCTCACCACAGCAATTATGTAAAATAAAATGGCAGTGATCCAGTAGAGATAAAGTGCTATGCAGTCCTCACCCAGCTGCAGTCTGTACTGCCAAGTGCCTGTTTAAAGTTAACCCTTTTTTTCTTTGTAAGTTTACCCATAACATGGCAGATATGGTAAAAACATTTTTTAAACTATGGAGATGAGAGTCTGAGAGGCATTTAAACATTTTAGTGCACTTACCGATGGCGCTGAGTGATGAAGCCAGGCATCGGTCAACTTTTCGCACTGTATCAGGAGAGAGAGAGAGAGAGAGAGAGAGAGAGAGAGAGCAGTGGCAGGCGCATGCATGGAGTGAGGCAAACCCATTGTGTGCTCACCTTTATAACCCGTGGGTTATAACAATACATTATAAATGGGTTTCCCTATGGGGAAAAAAAGGCTCCCCAGCTATTATAGTTTTATATTGGTATATGTTTAGTCTGTTATTTAGCTCTTTCATTTTTCTGAAAAAAAAAATAATAGGATTTAAAGTAAGAGTGTTATAGTACACATTTTTTAGGCATATGAATGGGTTGTTTGAATGTATCATTAACTTAGATGTTGAATGCATTGGAACAATTTTAACAGGACAACTTTAAAACAGGGCTTGCCCTATCAGTCTATATCCTTCATACAAATAAAGGACTTACTACTATATTAGCTAAAAATAATGCTGTTTTACTGACAGTCATTTTTGTACTAATATTAACCTTATTTTTTTAGATTTACTTATTGTTTCACTTCCTGCAACACTGGGATTTCAAGAAAAGATAAACAAACATAGATCATATACTATGTTCAGCACAGGACAATACTTTCACTAATGTAATATATTCTGCAAGGCTGAGAGCTTATTGTGAGCACCTTATGACTCAAAGATTAATGTCCCCCGCCCCCCCACTCCATTCTGCATGCTGTCGATAAAACCTAATGAGGTGATTATACAAGAGTTATTAATCTGCATATTTCACATTTATTTGAAATACTTCTCAGAGTAGTTCTTTTTTATTTGAATGAAAAATGAGAAATAAAATGAAGCGTAATATAAACTGGCAATATCTGTCATTCACCACCAGTTCCTGCAATTGGCAATAAATGACCATGACTGAACTTGAACAAGCGATCCATCAATTTCTTATCTGTTGCTGAGGAGAGCATGGAATGGTATGTGAAGTGAAAATGCCTTGCTGTCATTAATATTCTTTAACAGTCAGCCATAATGGAGTCCCTTCATGGTGTGAGTTAGAGGGAAGTGTACCTCACCTAATGTATCAGATCTTACAGGTTTTGCACCTTTAAGGCTTTTAGAGCAGAAAATAAAGTTTGATGCCAAATTTTCTAAGTACAAAACTGTAAGCACAGTGTTGCACTGGATTGATATGATGCCTTGTTGGAGTATGAAGAAGGAAAAATCTTCCTTGTGTCACAAGTTATATGGACAAGAAGGAGAAAAAATGTTCCCTGTGTCACAAGTTATGCGGACAAGAAAAAAGAACAATATTCCCTCTGTCACAAGTTATGTGGACATCTTCAGTTTTAATAGCAGGTATAACATGTCAGTGGATTTGCCCATTTCTGACTGTCTAGTGATCATTTCAAACCATGGTGTTATGCCAGTAAAACATTTCAAACCATGGTATTATGCCAGTAAAACATTTCAAACCATGGTGTTATGCCAGTAAAACATTTCAAACCATGGTATTATGTCAGTAAAACATTTCAAACCGTGGTATTATGCTAGTAAAACACTATGGTTGAAACAAGCTCCTAAGCAACAGCCTTGTTGCTCTAAAAATCTCTAATCTAACACAATGCTTAATGAGACGTCATGGGTTTTAGAGAAAAAAAAAATCACAGTTTACATCAGAGCACAAAATTCCCCAACAATTCACAATTTCTGGACATTCTATTTATTATTATTGAAGACATTTTCAGTAAAACATGATATTTTTCCCTTAGACTTCATATGTTCCCATTGCATAGTCCTCCCATGGAGTCAATCTTCCCATAATGACATATGATTTAATGCCAAGAAGTGCAAAGTTATGCACTTAGGGAAGGGAAACTTGGGGGCTGAGTATAATATGGGGGAGGTAATTACAGTTACCATGCAAGAGAGAGGCCATGGGGTGATCATATCTTGTAATCTCAAGGTGGCAGGGCAGTGCAGCAGCATAGTGGATTTACAGGATCCAAGGCAACATGGTTTCATGGGGGGGGGAGGTCTTGCCAGACAAACCTGATTGAGTTCTTCGACTGAGCGACCAGTGTAGTGGATTAAGGAAGAGCAGTAGATGTGGCCTACCTGGATTTAAGTAAGGCCTCTGAAACCATTCCACATAGAAGACTGGTGAACAAGATGGCCTGTCTGGGAGTGAGTCAGAAAGTTGTAAACTGGGTAAGAAGTTGGTTAAGCAACAGGAATCAGAGGGTTGTGGTTAATGGTGTCCACTCTGGAGATGGCAAGGTGATCAGCAGGGTGCTTTAAGGCTCGGTATTAGGCCCAGTCCTCTTCATTGTCTTTATTAGTGACATTGTGGAAGGGCTAGAAGGGAAAGCATGCCTGTTCCTGGATGACACAAAAATCTGCAAGAAAGTAGACATACTGGGGATGAGGGATGTCTTGAAAAGTAAATGAGTCCCTGACTCAATGGTCTGTAATTCTGAGATTTCAATAAAAAGTTATAAGAATGGTCAAGGATTTGGCAGCTGGGTTTCAATGTAAAACAAAGTGCAAAATCATGCTTTTGGGGCACAGAAATCCAGGAACTATGTGACAACTTGGAGGGGAAGTACTAGCAACCACTAAACAGGAAGGAGATCTGAAGGTAATCATTTCTGATGACCTGAAGGTAGCCAAGCAGTGTGATAAGACAGTGGGGAAGGCTAGCAACATGCTTGGGTGCATGTGGAAGGATATTACCAGTATGAAGAAGGAGGTAATGTTACCCTATACAGATCACTGGTAAAATCCCATCTTAAATATTGTGTCCAATTCTGGAGGTCCCACCTCTGGAAGGACATTGATAAGAGAAAGGGGGACGGGGAAATTGTTTAACCAGGAAAAGTACACTAAACCAAAGCTTTTTCCAGTGGCAACCTGGGAGCACAAGGAAGTTAAGTGACTTACTCAAGGTCACACAGTATGCAAGTGGGTGCTTTGGGATTTAAATCCCAGTCTCCAGGTTTGCTTCTCAGAGCCATAAAACACTGCACTATACACTGCCTCCTGGAGGAAATGGTACAAAAGAGGGCTACCAAAATCGTATAGGGCTTGCATCAAAAGCCTTACGAGGAGAGACTCAAGGAACTGAATATGTACTTTCTGGAGGACAGAATAGGATGGAAAGGGGGGAGCTTTGATAGAATCATTCAAATACCTAATATGTTAATAAGGTACAGGAAGGTAACATTTTCCATAGAACAAGAAACTTGAGTTCAAGGGGTCATGCTATGAAGCTGGGGAGGGCTCAGAGGAAATCTGAGACAATACTTCTTCATGAAGATGGTGATGGACACCTGGAACTGCCTTCCAGCAAAGGTGGTGGGTGCCAAAACGGTGATGGGATTCAAGCATGCAGAGGGCAGATACAATAGGACCTTGGTAGTAAGGCAAGGGGAGGAGATTACTGGAGATCGAGTAGGGTCTGCAGTGGCACAGTAGGCAGGGAAAACTAGACAAACTAAGTGGGCCAGGAGATCCTTATCTGCTGACAACTATGTTTCTATGTTTCTGCGTAAGGTAAGCCAGTGCTGGGGTGCATGGGAGGGGGATCTCTAGCCGGAGAAGGAAGGAGGTGTTGCCATTGTATCACTTGCTTGTGAGACCCCACCTACAGTACTGTGTCCAGTTCTGGAGCTTGCACCTCTGCAAGGTCATAGACAGGGAGGAAGCAATCCAGAGGAGGGCTATCAAAAAGGTGTCGGGGTTACATGAGAAGCCATACATGGAGACGCTACGGGAACTCAGCATGTACTCCCTGGAGGAGAGGAGAGAAGAGGAGAGTGAGAAAGACATGATTGAGACCTGTAAGTAACTCAAAGTGGTGAACAAGCTGCAGGAGAAGAGTCTCTTTCATGAGGGAGAGCATCAGGACACAGGGGCATGCAAGGAAGCTTGAGGTGGGCAGCTTTAAGAGGGATGGTTGCTTGAAACAGCCTGCCAGAAGAGATAGAAACATAGAAACATAGAAGGTGATGGCAGAAGGGGACCTCAAGGTCCATCTAGTCTGCCCATGGTGTATAGATTACTCCCCGCACCTTGTTATCCCCTCTTTTGAATGATACCTTTGTGCTTATCCCAAGCGTTTTTGAACCCCTCGACTGTTTTGGCCCTATGGCCTCAGATGTTAGGCTGTTCTAGGCATCTATGACCCTCTCCATGAAGAAGAACTTTCTAACATTGTTTCTGAACTTTCCCCCTTTCAGTCTAAGATCATGACCCTTCATTCTGTTACCCTCCTTGGAATCAAAAAGTTCCTGCACCTGTACCTTATTTATACCCTTAATGTACCTTAAGGTCTCTATCATGTCTCCCCTCTCCCTCCTCTGTTTTATATTGTACTAGCGCTTTGGTATAGAAAAGTGCTCTATATATAAATTTGACTTTGACTTGTTCCAGGGAGTACATGTTTAATTCCTTCAACCTGTCCTCTTATGACATTTGATGTACTCCCTGTACCATTTTTGTTGCGTTCCTTTGTACTGTCTCTAGTCTGTCGATGTCCTTTCTGAGGTGTGGCCTCCAAAACTGGACACAGTATTTCAGGTGGGGACAGACAAGTGCACTATACAGAGGCAGTACCATTTTTCTCCTCCAGCTCGTGACTTCCCTCTCAATGCATCCCAGCATGCCACTGGCCTTAAGTGCTGCCTTCTCGCACTGTCTGTTCACATTCAACTCATCCGATATTAAAACCCCCAGCTCATGCTCTTGGCTGGTCTTTGCTACTCTTTCTCCTCCCAAGTACTACTCCCTTTTTGGGTTTCCTCTTCCTATGTGCATGACCTTGCACCTTTTGGGGCTGAAACTCATCTGCCATGCTCTAGACCACTCTACCAGTTTCTTTAGGTCTGATTCCATTTTCATTCGTCCTGAGGAGTCCATGCTGTTGCATATCTTGTTGTCATCCACGAACAGACGCACCTTCCCCATGAGCCCATTTGCAATGTCGACTATGAATACATTGAATAGTAGAAGCCCCAGCACAGAATCCTGGGGTACGCCACTGGTTACCTTCTGTTCTGCTGATAATGTGCCATTTACCTTCATGCTTTGTGTTCTATCATGCAGCCAATTTTTCACCCACACCACCAGCTCCTGTCCCACCCCCATGTAGTCCAACTTCTTTACCAGCCTTCTGTGTGGGGCAGAGTCAAGGGCTTTCCTAAAGTCCAGGTAGACTACATCCACTGCCCCCCACATTAACCACTGTCTTGGTAACCCAGTTGAAAAATTCAATTAGGTTAGTTTGGCAAGACCTCCCTGCCGTGAACCCATATTGTTTATGATCCTGTTGTCCTGCTGGTTTCAAGGAATGCTATTTTCCTCAGCTTGAGTAATGATTCCATCAATTTTCCCACCACAGAAGTGAGGCTCACCTGGTGGTAGTTTCCTGCCTTTTTCCTGCTACCAGATCTATGAAGTGGGACCACAATGGGAACCTCCCCGCTCACCAGTGATTTGGTGAAGAGTCCGCTAGGGATGCAACAAGTTCCTTCAGGACTCTGGGGTACATGTCATCTGGTTCCATGGCCGTTTCCACTTTAAGGTTGTTTAGAGCCTTCAAGACTTGGTCTGCTGTGAAGGGGCTTGTATCAGCCCCTAGTCCAGGGGTGCTGTTCGTTCTTAGTGCTGGTCCATTTCCCTTCCTCTCCTCCATAAATACAGAGCAGATGTACCTGTTTAGGACTTCTGCTATCTGCCTACTCCCCTCATCTAGGTTCCCCTCTTCTGCTTGTAGTATTACTATTCCCCCCTTGGTCTTCCTTTTTTCCCTTACGTACCTAAAGAAGATTTTGTCCCCTCTTTTTACATCTTCTGCTATCCTCATCTTAGTTTGGGCTTTAGCCTTCTTTATTAATTTACTGGCCTCCTTTAGTTTGTCTTTGTATGATTCTCTGTCGTCTTCTTTATTTGTTACTTTGAATTTCCTATAGGCAGCCTTTTTTTCTTTCACTATAGTTGCCACCACTTTGGAGTACCATAGTGGACTTCTTTTCCTTTTCGCCTTACTTATTTTTCTATTGTGTTGGTCTGTGACTTTCTTGATAGTGCCCTTAATGTTTTCCCAGATTTTCTCAACCCCTTCCCCCTCTCCTTCTTTTAAGATTTCAGCTAGGCTGTACCATTTTCTGAAAGTCTGCTCTCCTAAAATATAGTACCCTAATGTTGAAGTGACTGGTGTCCTATTCTGTGATAATGTTGAAACTGACTATACGATGGTAGCTATTCCTTAGATGGCACCCTACTTCAGTCTCCTTTTCCCTCTCACTGTTTGTGAGAATGAGGTCTAGTATGGCATTGCCTCTTGTTGGAGACTCTACAAGCTGCCTCAGACCTGCCCCTGCAAGGCTATTACAAGGTCCCTGCTTCTTGCCGATGCTGCTGATTTTGGTTTCCAATGGATGTCAGGTAGGTTAAAATCCCCTACCAGTATCACCTCGCCCTTGTCTGCCATTTTGTATATTATCTTGAGTAGTTCCTTGTACCCATTTTCTCCCTGCAACTGGGGCCTATATACAACTCCTATTCTGATGGTTGCCCCATTTCCAGTGTCAGCTGCCAGCCACAGTGCCTCAGTTTCGTTGGGAGATCCCTATATCTCTTGGGTGTTTTTATCCTCCCATACATATATTGCCACCCCTTCCTCCTTTTCCCCTTTCCTGTCCTTTCTGTAAAGGTTGTACCCTGGGATTGTCATGTCCCAGTCATGGTTACCTGTAAATCAGGTTTCCATCTCTGCTACCCAGTCTAGTCCTCCTCTGCCATGGTGACAATGAGGTCAGGAAGCTTGTTTGTTAGGCTTCTTGCATTTGCAACTATTGCCCTCCATAACTGTTTCCCCTTTCTGTATTGTGGTGTTTTTTCTTCTCTTGTTGCTCTGCTTTGCAATTTATTTTTAGTTGTTCAAGTTTATGGGGAGTGGTGACCTGCACACTGGTCCCCATGTTGTGTGCTCTCCCCAACTCCTCTTTCCTTAGTTTAAATGACTGGCGTATACATCTAACTTTTGACCAAGTGCCCTTGCCCCTTCTTTGGTGAGGTGCATGCCATCATATCAAAAAAATTCTCTCTCCCAGAAGCTCTGCCAGTTTCCTATGAAGCAGTAGTCCTTAACCTGGCACAATTTGCACAGCCGTGAGTTAAGTTTACTTCTTCTTCTTTGACTCGCTTTGTGCTTCCCCCTCTTTCCCATATCGGCAGAACTTCTGAGAAGGCTAAGGTGGATGAAAGAAAGTTCAGTCTGTTTGCTAGCTCCTCAGAGTGCTGTTTGGCCTCTTCCACTGTTTGACTGTCCTGACTGTTTGTCCCAAGGTGGATTACAACATGAGATAATAGGGGAAAAGAAAGTGGGAAGCTTCAAACATGCATGAGATAGACACATGAATATAATAAACAGAGGTAAGGGGAGAGGGAGGCACCTGTGACCAAATAAAGATCAGGCTGTAGTGTTAGGCAGGGTAAATAGGGCAGACTAGATGGGCCTACGGGTACTTTTCTGCTGATACATTCTATTATTCTGTGATTCTATGACTGCAACCTTTTGCTTTAAATGATTCTGTTGTTATAAGCATGGGATCATGACTTCCCAACAGGAAAAGCAGAATAGATGAATTCAAAAGGCAAAGAGACTGGTTATATGTGCACACCTTTATTAATCCAGAATTGAATGCCATGAAATTCACATTGCTGGGGAATGTCACGACATGTAAATCCTACTAATGCCAGTAGCAGTTGTTTTTAGGAAACTGACAAATCAGTTTAAGCTACATGCAATATGAATACCATGTAATCACCTTTTTTGCAATCCAACTCTGCTGCACTTGTTATGCCAAACACATAATTTAACCCAGCCCCAGCTGAGGCCCTATCTATGTAAGAACATTTTTCTATACTTGTTTTTAATTTTTCTGCACTGCTGTCTTAAACTCATCTGCCAGGCTCTGCTCGAGCCTGATGAGGCTTACATTGCCTGGCACCCCAGTCATCTTTTCACAGTTTCTTTTCCTTCCCGCCCATCTCTTCAAGACTGATGTAAATAATGATCCCCCCACCACCAAAATAAACTTTTAACCGCAGCAAGACTAAGACCTCATCAGGCCACAGATCTTTCCCTTCCTGACTGTCCATAAGCCACACTTTTCCTTCCTTCCTGCCTTCCTTCCTTTCTTCCTGAATTTTTAGACAGGAAACACACACTGAGCTGAAGCAAACTTCCACTTGTGACCTGGGTGCACTGTGAAATTAAGTGACTTGCTCAGGGTCACACAGTATGTAAGTGGAGGTTATGAGTTTCAATCCCAGGTCTGCTGTGTCTCTATTTTAACAGTTTGGTATGTTAACGTCTAGGATATTCTGCCTCCGTATATTTATTTATATCAAATATGAATATAAAGTATTTTTTCCAAGACTATAACAGCAGGATAGTTAGCAAGTAAATTTGTATTATTTATTTCATATTAGAATACAGAATTTGGCACAAAATAGAATTGCAGAATCATAAACATCTGATGGCAGAAAAGGACCCCAATGGTCAAGCGAGTCTGACCTTTCCTTCCCCCTGCTTATCACCTATTCCATGCCCCTTCCCTTCCCCCACTTACCAACCCCATATGTCTGTCCCATGCCCTATTGAATCCCTTCACTATTTCAGCCCCCACCACCTCCTCTGGTAGTTTGTTCCAGGCTTCCACCCCCCTTTCTGTGAAGAATCACCCCTCACATTGCCTCTATATCTTCCTCCCTCCAATCTTGGGCTATACCCTCCAGTTTTAGCCCCCTCCTTCCTTTTAAATAAGCTCCTCTCCTTCACCTTATTGATCCCTTTCATGTACTTAAAAGTTTCGATCATGTCCTCCCTCTTCCTTCTGGTTTTCAGTGCATACAGATCCAATTCCCTACACCTCTGCTCATATGGCTTCCCCTGCATGCCATGCACCATCTTGGCTGACCTTCTCTAAAACGTCTCTATCCCTTCTATGTCCTTTCATAGGACAAATAATATAAAATAATATAAAGAATAACAATAGATTGCTATTATGACCTCCCCATCATGTTAGGGCTTACCACTGGGCTCTCTGCCTCCCATCACTATTACAGCTGACATACATCAGCCTTCTTCACCCATTCCCCCTCCTGGGATTCGCATATGAGAACTGGGCAGGCAGAAAGAGCAAGTGTCTTTCATCTTCAGTGCTACTGCTGGCATTTTGGTTGTGACTGTGTACAGAGGGGGCCTACCTCCCACAATAAGGGACCAGAATTTGCTTACTGTTCCACTGCTCACATTTGTTTAGCAGCCAGAGCTGTGCACATAGAACATACTGGAAATAAATATGGCCATGGCCTGTATACTGAAGCCTTGCTCCAGAACTCTCAGCCTGAAACCAAAACACCACTGTGGGTGTAAGGGCACTGAATTCACCTATACATTTATAGCCAATCTGAGAAAAGGATGCAGTATAATGCCCAGGCCATGATATCAGTGATATCTGCAGAGAGTTGGTGCATCTGCCAGAGACTCCTGAGGGTCTTGGCAGAAATAGCATTTATGTGCACATACAGACATGGGGGAGTAAGTAAAGGGTGCATTGCCATGGCAAAAAGTGAGTATGCTTGAGAATCATTACCAATAGAACAGGCACAGGCCACCAATTTGGCTTTCTAAGAATGTTTAGGAGGCAGTGAGGACCATAGAAAGGTCCTTCACGGGGTGTGCTACAGGGCCAGTCTCCAGGCAGGAAGCTTTTCCAAATGCTCTGTATTTCAGCTCGGCTAAATTAGTAAATAAAACAAGTTCAGCTGAACTAATTCTTATACTACCTCTGGGAACGCACTCCTTATCTTACCAACTTTTGAAAGATATACAAATTTATGATGGTGCGGCAAAAAAACTCAACTGCAGCAGCCACCAAGACTACTGCTGGGAAAACAGGAAAGGCAGATGAACACTTGTGTTCTGCAACTACTATTGTGATAGAACCTCTGGCAAGCCCTCCTTGGCAACAAATTTTAGCCATGATGCAATCTATGGATTCCAAAATGGAGACAACTTTGACATGACTTGAACAACATGACACAGCTATTGTTGAGTTAACCAACACTGTGCAAGACTGTGACAAGCACTCAATCACAACCCAGGCAGCCACTGCAATGCTAATGAAAGAAAACACACAACTTCGAGGTCATCTGGAGAATGAGATTAGATCAGGGAATCTGCAGTTTGGTGGCATACCCAAGGGCACGGAAAGTACAGACTTACTGGCTTTCTTAAAGGAATGGCTGCAGACCTCCATTATTCTCCCTGAAACTTTGAGTGGAACTCTTTGTGAAGGGCATATAGAGTGAACCCAGGAATGTGAACTACCGAGGTTGCTGCTCCTCAGACAGTCCTGTTAAGAACATCGGGCTCAGAGGTTTGAGACCTCATTCTTTCAACGATTAGAGCCTCCTACCCACTATTAATAAATGAGAGGAATGTCAAATGTTTTCCAGACCTTTCCTACCAAATTCGAGCCCGCAGGAAGTGGTTTGATGGGCTCCAGCAGAAGCTACAAACCCTGGGTATTATCCACTCTTTCCTTTTGCCAGCTAGCCTCAGGATTATCTATGCTGGAAAATTATGGCAGTTTACTGATACAAAAGATGCCAGGAGATGACTAGAGAAGATAGAAAAGGAGTTTGATCACAGAGAAACGACGGTAGTTGTAGAGGAAGATGCTGGAGTTGAATCTGATGAAGGCTGAATTATGTCTGGCAAGCTTTATTATTTTCCATTACTGTTGCCACTGAATGGGACTTGTGGGACACTGAACAATATAATTTTGTATAGATAAAATGCTTCAAGACATATATATATTTAATTTTTGGTTTTGCTTTCTCAGTGCGATGGGTGGGGATTTATGTTTATAAATACTTTGGGGTAAGATCTTAATGCTGGACATTTATGATCTTAACAGTGGTCATTTGCCACCCTGTGGATAAGTTTCCCTGCTCACATGCTGATGAAAGTTAGCACCATGTCTTTATATCACAAGTTCGTATATTCTAGTCAACATGCTTGTTACTCTGACTGCTCAGTTATATATTAGTGTAAGGAGACTGATCAATAGGTCAGTCTCAGAGTTCTAGAGTTTGATAAGCTGTAACAGATTTTATAATTAGCTGAAGTACAATAGCATGTTAGAAAAGCACATTTTTCCTAATTGTATTGTCTTATTATGCAAATATGGATTAATAGCAGTCAGTAGAGACTGTGTCACCATACCTAAATATTCTACTTTTTTTTTTTTTTACATTCCTTAGCCATTGAGATGGCTGGTACTATTGGAATTTTTTTACTACACTTTGAGGTTTAACCCTCTTCCTACTGTTAAAGATTACAGGGATTGTGTTATGTATATCAGATTTTTGTATGGATGTACTCCTAACTGCTTCTGATACCTTGTATGAGGAAATGTGTATATCATTTGCATAGAATAATAAACATAAAGTTTAAAAAAAAAAGAAAGGTCCTTCATAGATACAAAGTGAGGCAAGTGGATGAGAAATACAGCTAATCCCAAGAAGGCTGAGGGAGGCCAAAAAGGCAGACAGGGATGCAAAGGTAGACACAGAGCTGCATATTTCAAAGGCAGTCTGCTAGGAGAAATCAGCTTCTCAGTTACATTAGGGAAAAAGGAAAGATGAGGAAATTGTAAGGTTGACAGAGAAGGGCACAGTAATAGAAGAGGACAAGGTTAAGGCAGTGATTCTTAATGAAGCAAACACAATACACTACACATCACACCAAGGAAAGCTGCGTCTCTTCACAGATAACATTTCACATTTTGACAGGGTGGACAGTGAGGAGGGAGTAAGGGAACTGCAGTAGGACCTGCATAGGTTGGAGAGGTGGTACAAGGTTTGGCAGTTGAAATTCAGTGCCAAAAAGTGCAAGGTGGTGCATGTAGGGAACAAGAACATTAGGATGGAATATTGGATTGGAGGGGTTAAGCTGGGCACTACATCTGAGGAAAGGGACCTTGCAGGCATTATAAGCAACTCCCCAAAACAATCTAGCCCACATAACAAGGCCTACAGGAAGACAACCAGGATGTTGGGGTGTACTGGGAGGGGTTGTGCTAACACAATAAAGGAGATAATACTACCGCTTTATAGGTAATCGGTAAGGCCCTATCTGGTATACTGCACCCAGTTCTTGGGTCCCCACCTAAGAATGACAAAGACAAGCTAGAGACAGTGCAACACAGGGTAAACAAAATGAGTCAGGGCACAAAGGGCATATCTTACAAAAATCTGCTTAGATCATTGAACAAGTACTCACCAGAGGCCAGAGGAGAGACGAGCAATATGACTGAGACCTTCAAGTTCATGAAAGGAATGAACAGGGTAAAATGTGAGGAACTATTTAGCATGATTAGTGAGCCAAAAACACAGGTACATGAATAGAAGCTGGCAGAGAGAGATTCAAGAGGGATGTGAAAAAGTTTGATTTTACAGACAGAGTGGTTGAGCCATGGTAGAACCTGCTGGTAGATGTTGTGGGTGCAAAACCAATTAATGGTTTCAAACATGTCTGAGACAGAGTTAAGGGACTGATAGTTACTCATGGGGAAAGCAGTAAGGCACGGTAAGGGGAAGAGGAGGGGGTGACAACCTAATTTAAACAACTGGTCTTGGGATAGGATAGCGTATAACAGATCAGACTGGATGGTCTAATGATCTTTTTCTGCGATCATACAAACATACGAAATTTGCCAGCAGATGAAGGCGTAGAGGTCTATCAAGTCTGCTCGAATGTGCAGCTAGCACCCTTATTCTGCAGCTGCCCCTTCCTTCCACCCTTCCCCTTCATTAACCCTCCCCCTTGTTCTGTCCCATCCCCTTTTGAAGCAGTCCTCTGTTCTACTGGATACCACTTCTGCAGGTAACGATTCCACCCAGCCACCACCCCTCTGTAAAAAGTGTCTCTCAACCCTCCCAAACCTTCCTCCCTCCAGTCTCATATCATGGCCCCTGGTGGCCCTCCCTCCCTTACTTTGAACAGCCCTCTGTACCCGTCTTATTTATTCCTTTCATGTATTTAAAGGTTTCAATCATGTCACCCCTGTCCATCTCTCCTCCAGTAAGTAGTTTCAACTCCTTCAACCTCCTCTCGTATGTGATAAGTCCCTAGCCCCTTGATCATCTTTGTCACCTCGCTGCACCCTCCAGTAACTTAATGTCCCTCTTCAGATACGGGCGCCAGTACTGCACACAGTACTCCAGGTGTGGTCTAACTAAGACCTATACAGTGGCAGAATCACCTCCTCCCCGAGGATATACCTTGCAATACAACCCAGCATTTTGTTGGCCTTTGCAGCTGTCTTCCTACATTGTGCTGAGTTGTTCATTGACCCTGTAATGAGCACACCCAGATCCTTCTCCTCCTCTGTCTGGGCTAGCTGCACTCCCCCCAGCTGGTAACTCCTCCTTGGGTTCTTCATCCCAAAATGCAGCACCTTGCACTTTTTGGCATTAAACCCCAGTTGCCAGGTGTCTGACCAGGTTTCAAGCTTTGCCAGATCATCCTGCAACACCTGCCATCCCCTAGGTCATCCACCACCGCGCCTACCTTGGTATCATCAGCAAACAGACTGATCTTGCTCTTGATGTCCCATGATATGTCTGCAATGAATATCCCAAACAACACTGGTCCCAACACTGAGCCCTGGGGAACACCGCTCGTCACTGTCCTTGGGTGTGAGAGCTCCCCACCCACCACCACCCTCTGTTGCCTTCCCTGAAGCCAGTTTCCTACCCATCTCACCAGCTTTGCACTCAACCCTGTGCCTACTAACTTCCTTCCCAGCCTTCCATGTGGCACCGAATCGAATGCCTTACTGAAGTCCAGATACAGGACATCCACTGCATGGCCCCTGTCCAGTTGCCTAGTTACCCAGTCACAGAACTCCACCAGGTTGGTTTGGCAGGATCCGCCACATATGAAGCCATGCTGTCTGCTGTCCTGTAGTCCTTTGGCCTCTAGGAGGGCCACCAGCCTCTCCTTCAGGATAGTCTCCATTATCTTACCCACGATGGATGTGAGGCTCACTGGTCTGTAGTTTCCCGGTTCATCCTTGGGGCCACTCTTGTGGAGGGGCACCACATGAGCTGTCCTCCAGTCCTGAGGTACACACCCCGAATGTAGTGAGGCATTAAATAGGTCTGCCAAAGGTCCTGCAAGGACCTCTGCCAGCTCCTTGATCCATGTTTCATGTTTCTGTCTCTATGACTGTTAGAAATACCTGCTCCAGTCAGAACTGAGGAACAGAAAGGTTAGAGAGATAGGAGCTGGCCAGCCGCCCTATAAATGTTCACCCTGTAGGGTGCATTTCCAAATAATCAGAGACTGAATTTTAGGTAAGCCATTTCAGGAAGTGCACCCCAAATAAAATAAGCTAATTCAGGCAGTTGCATTTTAGAATAAAGGACCCAGCTAATGAGTTACCCATCATAACATTTGGTAGCTGGGCTTCACTCACATCGCATCTCTAAAGTAAGCACCGAAAGACCCCCATCCCACAGATTCAGGAGAGATGTTAGGAAGTACTTCTTTACAGAAGGAGTGGTCAGTTCCTGGAACAACCCACCAGCAGAGGTGGTGGGGGTGAAGACAGTGGCAGGGTTCAAGAATGCATGAGATAGGCACGGGGAATCAGTGGAAAGAAAGGTAGGAGGGAGAAAGAGCTGTAGATCAGGTATGGTCTGTGGTAATAATGTAGGTAGGGAGAAAAGGGCAGACCGAGTGGGTCATGCTATTGTTAACTGTCATCAAATTCTATATTTCTATATTTGAGATAAAATAACTAAGTAGAGGATTCGGACAAAAAGAAAATTAAATTACTGTGTTTGAAAGATTTGCCATGGGGGGGATTGGTGCACTGAATTCCTTGTTTTAACTGATGTGTGTCATAAAACAGTAGTACTCCTAGTGAATAATGCAATTAAAACTTTTGCAGTTATTTTATTTTAGTCTTTGGTAACCAGGTAATGCCCACTAGGCACAAGTGCATATTTTCAGGGATGACCTGGGAGCACTGAGCAGTTAAATGATTTGCTTACAGTCACACAGTATACAAAGGGAGGTTGTGAGAATTAAACCAAGGTCTGGTCCGCTGGATGTCAGAAGCTTATTCACAGCTCGTTACACTAACCTCTAGGCTATACTGCAGCCTGTGAGCTGCTTATTTTTCTGTTTGCTTCTCGTTGAGAATGAAATGTTTAATTTGCCTGCCTGCAACGTAATTAAAAGGTGTGCTCAGAATGACAGCAGTATAACTTTTCAAAGGTAGACCGTAATATCTTGTGATGAGTTTAATCTGGGGAACAAAGGAGTGCTAATGAAGTTTTAGATGTTGTTTCTGTAAACATCATCTTCTCAGTAAATCACTTCCACTAGCTCTACTTTCAAACAATTGAATTTGTGTAGCATTTTGTGCTACTCGAAAATTGGACACTGCTAATCCATTTGAAATAACCATGAATGTTCAGAGCTAAGAAATCTCATGAACACATAGGCTGAGGTAAGGTCAATGCTCTGGCCTGGCTCACTTAGGAAATGAAGAAAGTGTAAATGTTAAAGGGCCAAACTACCTTCAAGTTCCTTAATTTCATGCCTAACATTATTGAGCAGGGGTAAAATGTTCAAAAGTCCCAACATTGACACATCTAATAGTTGTGTCACGGTCAGGAACCAGCCTGGTATGTTTAAGGTCATGTTCTATCTCACTTGAACTATTTTCAAATGTTGAACTTATCTACAGCGTTTCTAGCAGTTTAAAAACTAGACATAACTAAGAGTTTTGACTATTCTGCTCAGTATGTTCTAGCTTTGAAACCAGGACATAGGGACAATGTGCTGTTAGGACCAAATCTCTACAGTGTAGAATATTGTATCCAGACATACAGTAGGCTTTGGAAATCCCCAGCACCCTTACCCCAGCCTGTATCATGTGAGCAGCTCAAAGCTTTTCCCAAAAATGTGAACTACTGAAAACAATTAAGTGCAATTTTAGGTGAGTGCAGTCCATTTAAGGAATGTCTGCTCTTAGAAACAAACTGATATTTTTAACTTCTTTTTCCTATTTAATATCCAGGCAAATAAACTCAGTATTAAAACATAAAGCCTGAGATTAAATGTCCTGCTAATTGCAGAATAAATCAAATTTAGCGCCCCCAATGTCATGCCTTCTAGAAAAGGCATCCATTCAAAGGTTCTCCATTTTCAGCTAGCTACTGTATGTAGCTGAAGTTCACAGTGTTGCATGAACTGAGGTGGCCTGATCCACAATAGCAGTGGGGGCTCTATAGGCACCCACCCCTCCATGTCTACCACTTAACACATTATTTGATTTCAGGGGTGGATCCAAAATGTTTAAATTGGGTAGTGGCAACTTTGTCAAAGGGGCAGCACTTTTTCTAGAAACACTGAACTTAAAATGTTCCCTTTCATAACTCATATTACACAAAAGAAGCTAATGTTTGCTGCCCTAAGGAGATAACAGGTGCTACAGTACAGACTGCCTAAAATTTCAGATTTTGCTGGAAATGAGCTATGATTTGAGCTGCAAATGCACTGACCTCAGGAACAGTAGTGAGCCTCCAATGAGTTCCCAGTGAATCATACTGTATATCCCATTTTGCAAAGCATTTTATAACTGGCACTTTAAACAATTTTTGAAACCAAGCATTCTAGGAAGCCAGTTTGAAACACATTTTATCAGCTGGCTGGTAATGAGTTGGGAATGCAGTGCATCTGGATATAATACTGCCTGACTTTTTTCCCCAGAGGCAGAGCAACTGTGGATTGAAAATAACAGAAAGTTGGTGCATACAATGGATCCTTTAAAAATAATTTGTTTTCTTTTTAGCAGTATGTGCTGCATTTAAAGTGCAGTTTAGACATTACTGTGTGCAGACAGACATGCTGGCTAGGAACACTACCAACTCCCCCTACGTATCGATGTGCTGTACAGTATGTCTTCATCAGGGTGGGCACAGCTGGACATGTTTCCCCAACATTTTATAGTGCAACATGCATCATGTGACAGGAGACTAAAGCTGGGATGCATAAATGCCTGAACTGGGAGGGCCAGTATGGCCATGGCCCTACTCCTTTCCTAAGTAGGATGTTTTGACCCTATCAGTTTTTGCAACCTTGTTTATGTATTACTAGGGAGGACTGAGCCTATAAACTGTGATATGTGAAGTAAGTAGTGTTACTTAATAATCACTGCCTTGGTGGCTTGCAGGGTGCCGGCAGAATTTTGGAAAGTGAAGGCCTGATTAGTGTTGATGGGGTGGGCTGAGTTAATGCCCTGCTGAATTAAGGCACAATGGCCACATTTTACAAATTAAACTTCATTGATGATAAATTTCGGCTGAGAAAAAAACTGAAGATCTGGGTGAACTCATTCAGTGGGATGGGGGGAATGGAATTTACCACTAATATTCTTGCCCTACCTCTTTTCAAACCCTTCTGCCATCTATGCTGGGGAGTAAAGAGAAGTCACTGCCAACTGCATGTAAAGTTAACTCATAAACCAATGAGCTAAAGTAGGGGCTGTGCAGAAGGAAGTACCACTAGATGCCAGGGATAGTTTAGTAAAGTTTCCTGGATCATCTGTTGACATTTCTGGATATACCTAGAATCAATAATTGTTGACCAGAGTGGGTAAAATGAATTATGGGAGCTTTGCAGTGGGGTAAGCCAGATTCTTGTTTCCAGAGCAGATAACTCACTTTTAGCTGGCTTATGGTTTGGAAGGATAATGGTTCATTTGAGGCTGATAGCCTTGGATAATTTATCAGGAAACTGGCCAAGATACCCAAGGTACCTCATTAGGGCTACTGATTTAACAGGAATGAAGTAATCAAATTCCATTTTCAACATTTGAATTTCTAGGACTACAGCAGATTCTAATTTCTGGATTCTGCCTGGATCCTACTGTCTGACTTTTTTATGTGGTTAAATAATTAGAATGAAATATGGCTAAATATATTAAAAATTAATTTAGAGTCAGCAAAATTAAAATAGTCTAGGAAATAATGTATAGCATATTCACTGCCCTGGTATAAAATGTAAAATTCTGTGAAAATCTCTACTTTTTATCAGTGTGCAGGCAATCAGATTTGGGGGGTTTCTGATGGAAAGCTTAAATCAAATAGAATCTCTGTAGTTGCAATTGGTGGGGAAATGCCTTTGGATTGGAGAAGTTTACTGTAGAACTGGGTGAAAGCTGCAAATTCTGCTTTCAAAGAACTTTCATGAAATGTCGTAAATTTCACAATATTTTCTGTACTTCAGACTTTGGTGAATTCAGAATCTTCTGATTGCGTTTTGCAAATGTTCACCTAATCTGTGGAATTTTCTGGCTGAAGATAGAGAATAATAGATAGGCAACTGAATGTTATGGATTTTTTTTTTTTGCACACACACCCAAGGGATGTGATGACCCATAAACCTCGAGAGCGAAGCTTGGGAGGTTTATGAGATCCTCATACCCTGAGTGTGTGTAAAACAAAATCCATAACCACACAGTTGCTTATTTTTTATTTTTTATAATTACTGGTGCAGAGTTTGCTCAGTGTCTCAGTCTGTCCCCTATTTACAGACACACACACACACACACACACACTCACTCACACTCCTCTGTGCACTAGGGAAACTTTCTTTTTTCTTTTTTTGTTAAGAAAAGTAATACTGCTGACTGTGAGGAAGCAGTCACATTTGAGAGTGCGCGGGGTTGGGCAGAAGCCCTGACCGAAGTGCAACGGACATTTGAGAGTGCGCTGGGTCAGGAGAAGCTTCAAATGAAGTGCGACAATGGCAGAATCAACCAGATGGCTTTTTTTTAAATTGTTTTCCCAAAAAGTCAGGATTAACCAGATAAGTAATACAAATGACTTACTGCAGCTGGTCTAGGATTACTTCAAAGACTAGTCTGTCCATCATGAAGGGAAATTTTAGCCACCATGTTTTTTGATATTTTTGGCCTGCCCAGAGAGGGAGCAAGGGCCAATAATGTGGCACACTACAGAGAATGACACTGCTAGTGAGAGGAAGTTTTAAAAAACACCGTAATAACCCGATTTCAGGTTATTATGGCATTTTGGAGAACGTGAAAACAGGTTGATAAAGGGGGTCACCAGAAATTATTTTGGAATAATACACATGAACTGCAGAATGGCAGACTGGAGGAATTCCATTCCACAATTTAATACATTAATCCACAATGCATGTAATTAATTCCAGTTCAGTGATCAGTTCTGTGGAATTTCTTTCTGCAGTTGAATACATTAATCCACAATTCATACATTCATTCCACACTTCAGTGACTCACTGAACTGCCGAATTAATTTATTAATTGTGGATTAATGTATTGAACTTCAGAAAGAAATTCCACAGAACTGACCATAGATAGTCATCAGTTCTGGGAATTTCTTTACTTATTTGAATACATTAATCTGCAGTTCATATATGCAGTCCACCATTCTAAGTCAGAATTTCTGGGAAAGTTGCCAAAGTGCATTCTGAAATTTCATGAAAGTGAAATTCTAACTTTTGCCAAAATTCCACTGGATGATGTTTAATTTCACACAGCTCTAGTCTATTGATGCTTCCACCAAGCTGCTTTGACACCAAAGTGGTCAAAGCCCTCTACAGTGATGGGCAAAATACCGACATTCGGTATTTCAGCTGTCAGAAACCAGCTATGTTTTTTTTTTCAGGAGGCTGTGGCCCCTGCACCCGCCATTACAAATATAATTGACTCCAGGTCAGAGCTGATTGTGAAGGTGGTAAAACATCAGTGAAATAGGTGCCGGTGTGCAGTAGGACCCTTACAGTGACAACTTTGAATCTGTTTGAAATTGTCGCTGTAATGAGTTTCGCTGTTCGGGTTTCGCTGTGGTAACTTGATACATCTACTGACAACCTTGCCAGGTTGGAGACATTGAGATACTGCCCTAAAAGGAGCTCAGCAAGAAGCTGGCCCACCAGCAGTGCAGTGACACTACCGCTCGCATCACTGGTGACCCGGGTTTGGGAATGACCCTATATCATTGGATGATGGGGAGGGAGGATTGAGCATCCCAGAGGAGGCTCTCTTTACTCAGGGAAGGTCTCATCTGCTGCTTCCATGCTGCCCCCTGGATGCAGGGGACAGTAGGGTGTGGTCTGACCAGGGATGGGAGGAGCTGTGCTGACTGTTGATGATGTTACCTTGCATGCATACAGCCTTGCAGCCCTTGCACATGCCACTTCTGTGGGGCAGGGACAACAAAACAAGTAAACACAGTGCCTTGTGCGGATGATGAAGGGCTTCTAGTGCCATTGCATCCCCCTGCCTGGCTGGAAAGAAGTCTCCTGATGAGACAAAGAAAGTTGGGGATTATATCCCCTCAACCTTTCCCCACCTGGAGGCAAGCTGTAGCTCAGTGGAGGATGGCACGTGAGGAACTTAGGTATGACCAAGATCAGTAGTTAGCCTCGGGGGACTGGAGGGAGTTTGGGGGCAGTGTAAGAAGGGTACAGAAAAAAAATAAAAAAAAGGACATCAGCAAGTAGCAGAGTCAGTGGCATGGTCATTGTGGGAGATTTTAATTCCTCTGATGTAGAATGGTCAATACAAGAGGCAAGGAGCATGATATGTCAGGGGTTTAGTGAGGTCTACCAGGAGTGCTTTCTCCAGCAGTGGGTGTGGGATGCAAGTGGGGGAGTGCTCCTCTGGACCTTGTATTGTCCAATCAAGACAATATATTGTTAACTAAGTGTGGATGACCTGCTGGGAAGAGGTGACCCAAACATAGTGGATTTTGATATCACTCTAGGGACCTAATGATTCTCCTTGAGCTCATTGGTATTATATTTTAGGAGAGCAGACTTTGGTGGGATAATTGAAATTCTCTAGGACAGACTAAAAGGGCTGAGTGAGGTAGAGGGGGTGGAGAACAGATGGGCTGGCATTGGGAGGAAGGCACTGGAGTGACTATGGAATGTATGAGACATGTTTGCAATGGCTAGACACATGGGAGGTAAATCTGAACCAGCAAAGAAGCAAAAGAGGTGGTCAGAGAGAAGAAAGGAGCTTCTAAAAATATAAGAATGACTATATGTAGAGGATATGGGAGGGGTATGTGGGTAAGCTTAAAGTGTTAGCCATTGCCACGATGAATGATATTGGCCAATTTAGTGCTCTGTGGTGTGCTATAAGGCCATGGATGGGACCTCCAATGTTGGAACAATAAATACTGACTATTGTAATACTTCTGTCTGCTCAAGGTGTCTTGATCTGTTGTTCTGTTTGGTATGCTTGCTGACCCTCTGTCAACCTGAAATACACATTACAAGCAACACCCAGTGTTCCTGTGCATCTGATTGCACCACATTTTGTATTTTAGTAAAGGTCACTTTTGCAACCCTCCCCCATGCATCTAGCAAACATGCTAAGCAAAGACCAGATCACATGCAACATTTTTCCTTTGCTATCACAAACCGTCCCATACTCCCCCTCACACATTTACTTTATTAGTATGTAGTAGTTTTGTATCAAGTTTTTCCAGGCTAATAAACTGCATTTATTTATCATTGTGCCATAGTATTGATGGCATTCACATATACATTCTCTATCCGGCATGTTTAAATTTGTTTTTTTTTTAATGCAAACTTTATTGTAGGAAATTCTAATACAACAACCTATACAATGCAACTAACACATTGAGAAGCCAACAACTTCCAATATTAACACAAAAAATCTGTAAGAACAAATGGATAAAAAAAAGACAAGGCAAGGCAACTTTATTTCTAGGGTGCCCAATCCCTGGGGCTCTGTGTGCCTTACACGCATATAAAACACAAATAAAAACAACAGTAAAAATTTAGAAGACATTAAAAATTACCAAGATAATAAAATCAGAAAGAACAGCCATTAAATTGATATATACTAGCTAAAGCAGTTGGTTTGGGAGATCTCTCCATAAAAGCCAGGTTGAAAAGGAGGTCTTCAGCCTCAGTTTGAAAACACTAATCGAGGGAGCCTCCCAGACTGCAGATGGAAGTGAGTTCCACAGGGTTGGCCCAGAGATGCAATAAACATGGTCACCCGATGTCTTTAGCTGAACCCTGGGAATGTCCAGGAGGCCCCTTGAAGAGGAGTGGAGAGATTGAGCAGAGGTCACATGTAGCAGAAGCGCCAACAGGTAGCCAGGACCCAGTCCATATAGAGCCTTATAGGTGAGCAAGTCCACCTTGAAAAGGACCCTCCACATGATCGGCAGCCAGTGCAGAGCATGCAGGACTGGGGTCACATGGCAGAACCTGGGTTGGCCTGTCAGCAACCAGGTCACTGTATTCTGCACTAGCTGATCCTGTTACCTCCTGTTACCCTGAAGTATAGAGAGTTACAGTAGTTGAGCCTAGAGGTCACAAAGGCATGTGCCAGTGTCAGAAGATCCTCGGTTCGAATAAGAGGCTTGATCCTGGTGATGTTCTAATAAAAAACACTCTTCACTATAGACAATACCTGATCTTCAAAGGTCAGCCTGCAGTCCAGGATCACACCAAGATTACACACCCTCATAGACAGAGAGCAAGAAAACAAGAAAAGACACAATGGGTATACATATGAGATGTGAAAAAATAATCAGAAGCAAGTGAGACCGGATCTGTAGATAGAGTCATGCCATAGGCTGGACCTGTAGCTAGAGCCATGCCATAACCAAGAATCTTAAGATGGTGCCTGTTCCAAATATGCATCCCATCAGAGCCATCTATTGAATAAAGATAAATTAGTACAGTCATATCAAAAATGTAAGTTCACAAACATATCTGCCATTACATGCATCTCCTTGACCATAGCTACCCAATCAGTTAATAAAGGCGAAGTTGGTGTCAACCTTCATCTAGTAATAGCCTTAAAAGCTGCAACCATAGAAAATAGCATGTAAATACTTCTTATGGCCATTTGAAAGCTCTGGAGAGAGAATACCTAACACAAAAGACTCAAAAGTTAATGGAGGGGATGATTCAAAAATATCAGAAGTGGCTGAAGCAACAGCAGTCTAAGATGAGTTAAGTTTAGAACAGGATCAAAATATATGACTATGATCACCTTTTGCTCCACACTCTCTCCAGCACAGATCTGATCTACCCTTAGCATAATGACAAGTTATAGCGAGAGTTCTGAAAAAATTAACTAAGATTTTCCAGTGAAATTCCCACCAATGAAAGGAGGCCATGGTCTTATGAATAAGCATCTAAACCACTTCTTTATGCCTGGACTTCAAGAGACAGAGCAGCTTCCCATTTGGCCCAAATAGGATTGGGGGGGGGGGGGTTTCATGATAATATTGTTGTAAAAGCCTATAAAAGCAAGAGATAGGGTGAAATTTATCTGAGGTTTTCCTTACATGACTAAGATACTGCCTCAAAGTAAAGAACCTGGAGGAGGAGGCATGTGCCCCAGTGAGAGATAAAACAAAATGGCAAACCTGGAAAAAAAGAAATAATTCAGTACAAGAAAGGCCAATCTTCAACTATAATTGATCAAAGCTCATTAGGACATTACCCTCCATCAGGTCCTCAGCCAAAGACAATCCTAAATGATCCTGGAGTCGAAAGCCTGGATCCCTCATCCCAGGCAAAAAAATCACTACTACCAATAATTGGAGATAAACCTCCTAGAGTTTCAGTCTCTGGCATGAGGGACTGAAAACAAACCCATTCAAGGATGGTATGTCTCGTCCAACAGTTGAAAAACCCTCTGCTGCTTAAGCTGAGAGAGAGGAAGAAATGGTACTAATTTAGGCGGTAACTGGGGAAACTGTTCCTCTTCAGCTTCAGACCACCCTGTATCAATGGGAACTTTCAAAAAAGATAAAATTGGAGCCACTTGAGCTGCTAAATAATAAAATTTAAAATTGGGATGTGAGATACCACCCTCCCTTTTACTCTGATATAACACAGAGCTAGAAATATGAGGGTGTTTGCCATTCCAAAGAAATTTAAGAATAAGCTTAGCTATTTTTCTCCAAAAGGAATCTGGTGGCTTTATAGGAAGCATCCAGAAAATATAAAAAAACCCAGGTAAAACATTTGTACGGATAGCTTCTATTCTGGCCCCCAGTGACAAAGGAAGCACTGCTCATCTCTCCATATCAGTTTTCACCACAGATTCAAAGAACTGTAGTCCTTATTGTACAAACATCCCAGCCTGGTAGATATCAGCAAACCCAGATAGTGGAATCCCATATTGTCCCACTGAAAAGGAAAAAAAGGGATTTTTTTGCTGACGTGTGAGAGTTCCGCTCAACAAGACTGCCACCATCTTGTCTAAGTTCACCTTGAAATCTGAAACAAAACCAAAGTCAGAGACAGCCACCAAAAGGACTGGGAGAGAATTAACTGTGTCCATAAGAACAAACAAGGTATCATCAGCATAGAGAGCTATCTTATGAACAACAAACCTGATCCGAATCCCCTGAATATCAGGATGCTGTCTGATAAAGGCCTCCTGAGCTTCCATAGCTAAAGCAAATAATAAAGGAGACAATGGGCACCATTGACGAGTTCCTCTACACAGAGGAAATGGGGAAGAAAAGGCACCATTAACAGCTACCTTAGCAGAGAAACCAGAATACAAAGCTAACAAATTATTAACAAATGCTGGACTAAAACCAAAAGTAGTTAAAACCCGTGCCAAAAAATGCCAAATAAGCCTATCAAAGGCCTTCTTGGCATCTACCAAGAGGGCCACTGTGGGAAAATCAAATTGTTTAATGGAAGAAATATTATTTAATATGTGACGTACATTATTATACAAATACCGGGAAGGTATGAAACCCATCTGATCAGGATGGATAAGCCTAGAAATAAACAATTGTAAACAAAGAGTAAGAATTTTTGTATATATCTTAACATCAATATTAATTAAAAAAACAGAGTGATAACAAGAACCAAGTTCCGAATCTTTTCCAAGTTTAGGAAGAACTGAAATGAATGCTGATTTCCATTTAGGATGAAAGGCATGATATAATATACAGTACGAAATAGCTGACTGGAGAGGTCCCACCAATGTTTCGGCTAAACATTTATAAAATTCAGCAGGAAAGCCATCCTCTCCAGCAGTTTTTCTATTGTTTAAACTCTTTATAACTGACAAGATCTCTTCCTGGGAAATCAATCAGTCTAACAGTTCTTTCTCTTCCTGGGACAAACATAGGAAACCTAGATTACAAAAAAAGTATCAGTTTTTGTCTGGTTAGGGACTGGGCGGTCTGGAGTATAAAACTGTGTATAAAAGGAGCCAAACTCATCTGCAATATCCTGTGGGGTAATCATGTACTGAGAGGACATCACCGTGGATCGAAGGCAGCAACCACCCTAGAGGCCTGGTCCTTCTAGAGCTGTAATGTTAAAAGTCTCCCAGCCTTACGCCCCTGAGAGAAATAGGTAAATGTAATGTGGAGTAGAGAATTCTCAGTCTGTTCCAAGGACAAATGAAATAATTGAGACCGCATTTCCAGGAGTTGTTGGAGAAGCTCAGCACCAACTTCCTTTTTGTGTCTGGCCTCAAGGGCTGCAAGCTGGTCTTCAAGATCCAGGCCCTTGCACACCTTCTCCTTTTTGACATGAGTTAAATAAGAAATAATTTTGCCAAAAGCACAGACTTCATGGTGTTCCAAAGAGCAGGTGGAGAAACCTCAGAACCACTGTTCAAGGCAAAGTATTCATCAAGGGCCTGTTGTATCAATTCACAGAACTGCGGGGATGTTAATGCTCCCACATTCAATCTCCACAACCCTTTCCAACACTGAGGTATCAAATTCAATGGAAGGGTAACTGGAGAATGGTCAGAGAGTTCAATAGAATGGATTTTGGCCAAAGAAACATGATGTAGGTAGGCAGATGGAACATGCCAACGGTCAGTATAAGAATAAGTCTTATGCACATGGGGAAAAAAGGTAAAATCATGACCCCCAGGATGCAGCCAGCACCAACAGGGCTTCAACATCCTGAACAACTTTAGATTTCTTGGGGGAGTATTATGGGATTTAGATGAATCCAGTTCAGGTTCAAGAACACAATTAAAGTACCCCCCCCCACAAAAAAAATACAAAATCCATATGCATGATCTGCCAGTACCTGGAATACCTCCTGGAAAAGATGTGAGATACAGAATTAGGAGCATAAATGTTCAAAATAAATACAGGACAATCTAGATATGTTCCATTCAATAATACCCACCTACCCTGGGGATCAACCCAATGATGGGACAGTAAAAATAAAGAATTTTTCTTAAGTAAAATGGCAACCCCACACTTTTTTACATTAGGATGGGAAGAGGTAAACACTGTACCTACCAATTGATGATGCAATTTAAATGCTTTAAAGGGGAAGATGTGTGTCTCTTGAAGCAGAGCTATCAAATCCTTTAAGATAAGAAAGTCAGAGCTCTTTTAATGGGGTGATTTAACCCCTTAACATTCAATGTAATACGCTTAAAAGAGGTCATGGTACCAGATAATCTAAACATAGCTTAAAGCAACATCCCCATGCAACCTCACACTAACAATGATTAGCTCCTCCAGCCCTGAGAACAAAGAAACAATATTAGTCAACGCCCGAATGTAAAAAGCAAAGTGAACAACAGGACAGTAACAATGAACCATGCTCCCAAAACAAAACAGTATAAAATGATATCCACCTCCCCCATAAATATCAAATAAATAAATAACAATAACAGCTATAGATAACAAATATCCAAATCACCAACCAATAATGATCCCATTGTGCCATATGCATCGATAACAGAGAGTGTAAGTATAGAAGTTGTAGACCAATAGATACCCAAAGAAATAACATCCTCCCCATTCCCAGGCCTCATAGGGGCCAGTACCCACCAGGTATAAAAATAGGTCACCAAAAGATACCAAAGACCTATGGGGACCCCAAGAGTTCCCCTCAGAGGAAACCCCCTTCCCTCCTTAAGGAAGGCACAGCTAGTGAGGGAAACCAGAAAAATCCTGCACCAGTCCACAAACTCGCTGCCCTCTGAGTGTAAAACGTCCAACATCTGGGAGTAACTAAAAGCCCAGAATCTACCAACTAATAAAATTAAACTAAAGCAATGAGTGAGTAGGTCCATCTTAAAAGCAAGTGAAATAGGAACATAACATAAAAGTTCCCAAAGATCAGTAAAATTAAAAACTAACAAGGAAAGATATAAACTAAACTGCAATCTCTGATTCATTTAAAGACTGTACTAACTAATTAGTGCCAAAATCGCTGGCTATAAAAGTAATAATTACAAGGGAAGCACTGCCATCTCGTTGGCAAAATGAACAAACATTTCAGGAGCATTCTAGAAACAGATCAAAAAAGCTCTGGGGTGAATTGGTACAAACTTAAGAAAAACATTATTCAATTTCCAACACTAAAATGAATGTATTTATGAACTAATAAAACAAATGAAACCCCAAACAAAATAAAATAGTCAGCTGAAAAAAAAGAAAAAAAAAAACAGCTGCAATTACTTACAATTAAAAGCACTATAAAATTACGAGACTGCATGGGCTGTAGTTTACAGTTATCCATATTTTAGAGCCAGAGAATAGTGACACAACTGTAAAAACTAGTCATTGCTCCAACTGTGGATCAAATACAGGAGCACCCTCAAACTCAAATGCCCCAGAGTTCGAAGTCCACAATAGGGCTCACCAGGAGATCATACAAGTTAAAACCACACTCAGAACTGCCACAATCCATCAAGGTGGTTCCTCCCTTCTGAATGCTTGTAGGAGAGCTTTCATATCTTGTAGTGCCTGATCTGACCGTTGTTTCTTACTTGATAGGGGACACCTTGGTCCAGGTGTCCCGCTGCAGTTCCCTTTTCTCCTGGGTTTCAGACACCTCCATACCTTCCACCGAGCTCCACATATTCTGTTGTTTTAAATTTTACACTGCTAGTTCAGGATCCTCATAAAGTTTAGTCCCATCAGCAAAATTAACCTTTAGGTGGGCTGGATACAGGGTGGAGAATTTCACATGGTGGGACTTCAAAACTTTCAGGATGGGAGCAAAAAGTTGATGTTTGGTACTGATCTCCAGGGAATAATCATTATCAGATCTGATTGTGCTCCCCTTATAAATGAGCTGGCCTTTCTTCCACACTCTTGATAACACTGCCTACTTCATAATAAAGTTATCATACCGTCAGACACTAGATCTAGGTTTCTGTGCCGGGCTGAATGGTGGGGGGAAAAGAGATCTGTGAATCTGTGAGCTAAATCTTCCAATTGTAGGATTTCCGAAAGACAGCTTTGCAAAAAAAAAAAAAATGTCCCCTTTGCCTTCCTCACACTCAGGGAGCCCATATATCCTGAGGTTATTGCAGCGGGAATGATTTTCAAGGTCTATACACATCTCCATCAGCCGGTCTGTCTCTTGCAAAACTTAACACACGCTCCGCCTGATCCAGCCAAGAATCAGTAAAAGCCTGGTGTGTTTCCAATTCCAGCTCTATAAGTTTCAGATCCAGAGCAGTAAACTTATTACTTAAGTTGGCCAGTAAAACTTTTGTTTTGGAGCAAAATGCACAGAGCTCTAAGAGTAAAGTCACATTGGTAGTAACCGCTGTAGGCACAGAAGCCTCAAGCCCTGCAGAAGATGCCATCGCTGTTTCTCCAGATTTTGGATCCAACTCAGAGGACTGTGAGTGCAGTAAGTCATCGGCTTTGGGCTTTTTTTACTTCCCTGTGCAGGCAACAAATCCCCCGAACACAATGGAAGTTCAAAAGATTTACAAAAAAAAGCTTATAGGGAGAAAATGTGGGTTTTCTGGGCAGAGCAATTCCCTATGCTGCCATCACAGAAGGTGATGTCACCAGGAGCCTGTCATGTTTCAATTTTTAAATGAAAATAACAGAGAATAAAAGTCAAATTCTTGTAATAGTTTTTATTTTCCAACAACAAAAACAGAATGTTGTAATGCTTATATAAGGATAAGTAAAATTACACTGGATAGTATACTGGGTATTTAGACAGAAGAAGGCTTGGCACCCATTGTGTCAGTCTAGCCGCATTAGAGGATCCAATTAAATCCTCCATTAAATAAAAAAAGTATCCAATCTCTGCTTAAAGACAGCTAGATTTGTGTTTTGCACTATATTTTCTGGAAGGGAATTCCATAATCTTGCTGCCCTTTGTGAAAATGTATACAGTCTCCCATTTTTGTTGTTATACTCAGACCTATGGGTTTGTTCTGTATTTCCAACCCTAATTCGTTTGTTAAGTCTCTATAATTTATAATTTTAAAGTGATTTTCTGAGATTTCACAGATGCCATTTTCACATAGCATGCCATTGCCTCCCATGCTTCAGATGTTGAAGCTGCAGTTCGTTTTGTAAAAAATCTATCATAGCCATTTTTTTAAATATTTTATCAGCACTGTGTCCTCTAGTTTTCTATGTGCTGCCACACCTCCAGAATGATGTCATGCAAGGAAACTCTCTGTTTTACATACAGCACCAAGGAATTCTGGATAAATTAGAAAGTTGTTTAAATGTTTGTTACTCAGAAATGCAGTCCCTTATTATGGCAGTGGTGACTGCAGTATAGCACCTACAGTGAAGCCCACTAGGATGAAGACCAGTTTTGCAGTTTCTCTGCATGGCAAAGGAATTAACTACCATTGAGATTACATTGTTTCCTGCAGTAACTCCACTGCAGAATTCTGCAGAGTTGGGTTTCATCCTAGCAGGCTTCCCTGTAATATGTAGACATGTAGCAAGGCATTGTGGATTCAAAAAAATTGTTTTGCAATTTCCTTACTATGAGGTGCAGTCTCGTTTCTGTAGTGGCTTCAAGAATAGAAGTTCTCAGATATTTATTTTCAAAACAAGGCATTGTGCTTATGGTATCTAACTGACAAGATTTCTTTAGCGAGCTATGTAGTCTCCTGTTTTGGTACTGTATATGTCTGCTATATTAAGACTGACCAACAGAGGTCTCTTAGGGTTATTACCTTTTAAGAAGCCCAGAGTGGGACATTTCTTACTGAAAAATGTTTTTTACAGGACAACATGTAACACTGACCAAAGCAACAGACCCATTTTCTCAACACAAGTCAGAATTAACACTAAGTGTTGAAGTTTTTTGGTTGTTTCTATTGTTTCTTATCATTTTAAGGCATTTTAGTTAAGGTATTATAGTTTCTGCAACATTTAGAAGAAAGTTAGATAATATTGTTTTTTTCTACTAAAAGGTCAGGACATACAGTATTTTTTATGGGTTTTTTTTTTTTAGTACACAGCTGCCCAAATCAAGGCTGTCCTGCAAAAATCAGGGCAGGTGGTGACCCTAAGGTCTCTGTTTCACAACAGTGCTTAGAAACTTTGTTTCCCTTGCATGATGTCACAGTTGGGGGTTGCAGCACTGAGAAAAAAAAAGGGTCGGGTTATGCAAATGAAGCAGAGCACAGAAATGAAAGCATTTTTCTCATGGTAAACAGCACTTTTTGGCAGTTTGATTGATAGGAGAATGAATCACAACTCCTACAGGTTATTAATCCTATTTGCTATGGCAAAATTCAGAAAATCACTTTAAGCAACATCAAGAGATCACTTCTCACTCTCCTCTGCTCCAGCCGATAAAGCCCAATTTTACATACTAACATACTAACATACTATTTGCCAGCAGATTAGGCCTTATGGTCTATCAAGTCTGCTCGAACCTAGATCCTTAGTTGGGTGCCGAGACCCTCCCATCCCTTGTGCTCCAGAAACCCCTATCATCCATCCCCACCCCCCCGGGACAGGCCATCATCTGATACATCCACTTTCTGTGTCTGTCCCACCCTCTCTTAAAGCTCTCCACTGTGGATCTCTGAACCAGCTCACCAGGCAAAGCATTCCAAGGGTCCACCACCCTCTCAGTGAAAAACCTCCTCCTCTTTTCCCCCCTCACCCTTCCACCTTCCAACTTCAAACCATGCCCTCTGGTGATGCCTCCCTGCTTTAGTCCTAAGGATCCCTCCATGTTTACCCTATTTATTCCCTTGAGGTACTTGAAGACCTCAATCATGTCCCCCTGTCTCTCCTCTCCTCCAATGAAAACAGGCAGAGCTCCTCAAGTCTGTCCTCGTAAGTCAAATCCCTAGCCCTCATATCATCTTTGTTGCCCTCCTCTGTACCTCTCCAGGAGCTGTATGTCCCTCTTCAAGTGTGGTCTCCAGTACTGTACACAGTACTCAAGGTGTGGTCTAACCAGTCCATTGTACAGTGGCAGAATCACTTCCTTGCTCCTAGGGTGATCCCCTTGCAATGCATCCCAACATCCTGTTTGCCTTGCTAGCTGCTCTCCTGCACTGCTCAGTGTTATTCATACATGTATCCACCATGACCCCTAGGTCTTTTCCCTATTGAGGCTTCCAGCACCTCCCTCCCAGGGTGTACATGTGTTTAGGGTTTCCCGACCAAGATGCAACACCTTGCACTTGGTGATATTGAAATTTAATTTCATGTGTGAGCCCAGCTTTCCAGGGTGTCCAGGTCCCCTTGCAGGCCAACCTCCCTCTTCTCCCTCAACTACTGCTCCCATCTTGGAGTCATCCAGAAGAGACTCATTTCACCCTATACCATCCCTGATGTCTGATATGTATGCATTAAACAGGATTGGACCCAGGACCGAGCCCTGTGGTACCCACTACCAACCTCTGTAGGGTTCGAGAGCTCCCCACAGACCACTACTCTGAGTGCGTCCAGCTATCCAGTTTTCAATCCATCTGACCATCAAAGGGCCTACTCCTAACCCCATCAGTTTCTCCACCAGACCATTGTGGGGACAGAGTCAAACGCCTCTTGCTGAAGTCCAAGAATAATACATCCACAGGCTTACCCTGTCCAGTTCTGATGTTACCCATTCATAGAACTCCACAAGGTTGGTTTGACATGATCTACCTGGCACAAACCCATGCTGCCGACTATCCAGACCTCCCACCTCCTCCAAGTAAACCCCAATCGTTCCTTTAGTATACTCTCCATTAATTTTCCCACCACCGAGGTTAAACTGATGGGTCTATAGTTTCCTGGTACTTCCTTCGACCCCCCTTATGGATTGGTACCACATGTGCCTCTCGCCAATCCTAGGTACCCTCCCTGTCTCCAGTGACCTGTTGAAAAGCTCCAGTAAGTGCAGCCAGTATGTCCGCCAATTCCCATAGTACTCGGATGAATGCCATCCGCCCAGGAGATTGTCTTTCTTTAGGGCCTTGAGGGCAAACCACACCCTTTGGTGGGATGGCATCATCCGTCCCTCCACCTTACTGGTCTTTTTATCCTTATCCAGATGTGACACCCTGGGGTACCTTTCCCTCCCTTTTGCTCCATTTCTGCTGCCCTGATCCCGCCTCCCTGCTTCTATCCCTTTGTGCCTTGCTTTGTAGATATCCCATCCCCTCCTAGTGAACACAGAGGCAAGTACTCTTAAATACCTCTGCCTGGTCCTCGCCTCTTCCACCCACTCTCCTTCTGATCTCAATCTGCTGAGATGGCCCTTAGTTTTTCTCCACTCCCCAATGTACCGGAAGAACCCCTTTTCCCCTCCATGTATCCCCTGTGCCAGCCGTTGCTCTTTACTGGACTTTGCTCCCCTCACCATACGGGTGACTTTTCTAGATGCAAGCTGGTACATTTCCTTATCCCTATCCCCTCTTGTTGTTTTATATTTTTTGCAAGCCGCCTTCTTTTCTCTGACTGCTACCTGGACCTCACTGGACCACCAGCATGGTTTATGTGACCTTGCTCCCTTACGTTTCAACTTAGCGCAGATCCTGACTGCCTCATGAAGTCCCCGTTTTATGACCTCCCATCTCCTTTCCACACTTGTTGTTGAGGTAATCCCCTTCAAGTGATCCTTAAGAATATTTCCCATGCCCATAAAGTCTGCCCCCCTGAAGTCCACTGCCAGTGTCCTAGATCTCACCCCACTCCCCCATGCTTATTTGAAACCAGACAGTATTGTGGTCACTCCCAGTCAGGGGGTCCTGTACAACCATGTCCCTTACCAGATCCCCATCTGCCAGAACCACATCCAGGACATGCCCCTCCCTTGTGGGCTCCATCACATGCTGTGTTAAGAACACATCCTGGAAGCCATCCAGCAGCCTCTGCTCCTTGGCCACCTTAGAGGACATGGTTCCCCAGTTAGTACCTGGCATATTAAGGTCCCCATCAACACCACTCCTTCCTTTTGGACCACACTGGGCAATGATGTTGTCCAGCAAACCATCCTGTAGAACATCACTCATCCCGGGGGCCTATGCTACTCCCAGCTTGACCTTATCTCCTGCTGGGGATCGAGGGTGACCCATAAGGCCTCCACGTTTCCCTCTGCCTCTTCTACCATAGCAATTTCTATGTCATCTCTAATGAACATAGCCACTCCACCCTCTGCCCCTCCTTTGTATCCTTCCTAAGCATAGTGTACCCCCGTACATTTAGGTCCCAGTCATGGTTTTTGTTGGCCCACGTTTCCGTGACTGCCGCCACATCCACCCCCCCCTCGAACAGCATGGCCTGGAACTCTGGCAACTTGTTTCCCAAGCTCCTGGCATTTACTAACACTAACCCCCACCCCTTATCCCTGATCCTTTTTGTCGAACCCCACCCAGATTCCTTATACTTCCATCCTCCCCCTGCTCCTCCTGAAACCTCCACCTCCAGTCTGTTTCCCCTCCCCTTGGGCTTGAAGGCTACTCCCTCATCTGGAGGGGAGGGCTTCTGGTCAGCCCCTCCCTTATCCCTTCCCCCCCTTACAAGTTTAAACCCCACCTTTCTTGTATGTAGTCAGCCATCCCCTGTTTAAGGACTTCCTTCCCTAATGGGGCAAGATGAAACCTGTCCTTGGCATATAGTCCCTTATCCTCCCAAACTCCATTCCAGTTCCCTAACACCCCCAACCCATTCTCTTCACCCCACTTCCTGAGCCATTCATTAACCTCTGTGAGCTTCATTTTTTTCTCCACTGAGGCCTTTGGTACTGGCAATATCTCCGAAAAGGAAATGTTGCATCCATTATCCCGAAAGACTCTGGCAAGTTCTTGGAACCTTGCTTGGATTTCCAAAATGCTATTTCCCTCTAGATCATTAGTTCCCAAATGCACCAGGAAATCCGGTTTCCCTCCACAATCCCTAACCATTTCATACACCATGAACTTTGCTCTGTGCACTGTCAGCCCAGAGATACTCACTACCTTCACCTGGCTATGGCATCCACTCCCCTGTCCCTCCCAATGGATACCTTAATCATCGAGTCTCCCAGTAACAGAACCTTAACACACCATCATCCTTATGGTTACCTCCACTATGCCCTCTCAGCCCTCCCCACTTTATTCATGATCGCAATTTCATGGGAGTCTTCTGCCTTATTAGAGACCCCTTGTCACCCTCCCTTTCTGCCTCCCTTGCTATTTTGCCCACTTAACTCAAACCCCCTCTGAATAGGTGTCCCCTTTAACCCTTTCTTATCTGAACCATTTATCCTGGCCCTGATGGTTTCCTTCCCCGCACCCTCATCCCCCTTGTAATAGTACCCCTGTCTCCAGAGGCTCTCTGTGGGTCCCTTTAGCTAGGGCCCCATCCTTGTACTGACCTTCCTGCTGAAGGGGCCCTTCCCACCTCCTTGTCTCCCAGTTCCTCTCCAATCATGCTCTCCTCCCTCATGTCTGGAATATGTTGCATCTCCCCCATTTGCTTAACATATATGTTTCCCCTTCTCCCTCTGGGGCTATGTCTATCCTTTCCATAGCTGTTCTGTGATGCCCTATGGGTATCTGACTCCCTCCCTCCGGCCTCTGTATAAGTTTCCTCATTTCCACCAACCCCTTCCTCCCCCTCTAGGATGCTTAGTATCTCAAATTTATTGTGACACTCTATGTCAGCCTCCATCAAGTAACCCGAGTTTCCCCTGACTGCATCTCTAAACTGACCCTCTTCTTCCTCTCTTGCACTGTTCACCTTAGGAGCTCCCTTCCCACAGTCTGCTGTTTTAGGCTTCCGCACAACAGCCCCTCCTGACTCTTCCCCCTCCAGTCTCCTTGAATTCAGACTTTTCACCCTGTACGCTTTCCCCTTAGCATCAACTTCCCTATCTAAGGGTCCTCTGTCCCTAATATCCCCCCTTCTTCTTGCTGTAGCATAATGTCCTGTAATTTCAGAGCGTTGCCCCAGCCTCCCCTCAGCCCCACCCTTCTGCTGCCCATATCCACACCCCTTATCCTTGGACACCCCCCCCAGCTCCCACAGCTTACTCCTTAACCAATATACCTCACTCCTGATACAAGATAGCTGTCTACAGAGTGGGCAGCCTCCCTCTCTCCAGGCCCAATTTAGAATTATTGCCATCCCACAGCCTGTGCAGCCTACAACCCTTCCGAAGATGCCTGCCATGGTGGAATATGGCCACCCTGATTATCCCCCTCTGTTTATAATAGCACACCCCTTTTCTCAGTCCCTTTCCCTGGAGTACAGTTTCTCTATACTGACTGTAGTTATTTACAAACCCAATTTCAACCCCACCAACAAAGTTCCCAGTCTCACAAACACATACAGTCCAGTATGTGTTCAGTCCCACTAACAGTGAGTGCAAGCAGACTCCAGGTACCGTATGATGTCACAGGCCCACCAACTCCTGTTGCTTCAAATTTCAGTCCCAAACAGAAATACTCAGCCCTTCAATCCCAACCCCCAGTGGCTTTTCAGTATTTAAGAAAGCCTACAAACAGGGTGAGTGGGAGGGCTCTTACCAAACACCAGGCAAACAACACATTTAAATTACCTTCTATTTTTCCCTGCCAAACATCTATCCCCAAACCTACAATATCACAGCCCAAGTATCAGTTCAAATTCAAGATAATAATTTTTAACACATAGAACTATTTTCACTAACAAACTATTCAAATATTTCAGTTTAAAACAAAATATAATTCCTGGCCTCTTTTCTACCAACCTGTTGCTTAAGCTCCCAAGTGAACAATTTTATTTAATCTATCATCATGACTTAGTTGCCTCAATCTGTAAACCATTTTGGTTACCTTATGCTGGACCCTCTCAACCCTAGCCACCTCCCTCCTCACATACGGGCTTCACAGCTGCATGCAGTAATCCAAATGGGGCCTAATGATTGATCAATACAGCAGCATAATGCACTGACTATTTCTGGAGATAACTGCCTTTTTGATGTTGCCGATGAGATAGTTTGTGTTTTGTAGTAGTTTAGTACAGTGTTTCCTAAATTTAAGCTCCCTGTCTACTATGATTCCTAAATCCCTTTTACTATCAATCTTTTTTAAAGGAAGGGCATTTAATGAGTAGCCTTGTAAACCATTATTTTTTGCCCAAATGTATAACTGAACATTTCCCTACACTAAAGGTCATTTTATTATTGTTTGCCCATTTTTTCACTTTAGACAAGTTGTGTATAAGTAATTTTCTTTCCTGATCAGTTTTCACTGATCCCCCGTATGGATGTAAATAAAAAATAATTCTGACAAAAACACACAAACACTACAAGTTAGAACATTTAAATAAAATATTTTGCTGAACACAGAATGCAAATAAAACTGTGCATATACAAATACCAGATACATAAATACAAATACAGTATACAGCATGCATTTTACACCAGTGGGTGCCCATCGCCTTTATTCACCATTCTTAGCTGTTCGTTTATCCTGTCCCTTATTTTTCTCATAACAGGAGGGTTCAAGACAAATTACAACCTTATATGCATTAGAATTATATTGATCAATTTCAACACAACATTTTTTTGGCCCTTGTGGCATCATAATTTACTTTATTTGCCCATTCTAGATATAGGTCAAATGGCACAAGGACACAAAATACCAGAGCTACAAATCTATCTGCTTATTGTTAGTCCAGCACCTCAAGTCCCTCTTCCTGTCACTCATGAGAGGCACAATGTTGGTATCAGGTAGAATGACCTTGGCACTTGTGTTGTGTCTATAGTGTGGTGTGCCCAGTCCTATTTGTGCTGGTCCATGTATTGCCTGATGAGATGGCACAGGAGGTGTACCTGCTAAAGTTGCTTCTATCATTATTTCCCAGATTTGCACTGGGTCAGTGCAAGGTTCCTCCGCTTGTGGTGCCATTTCCTCATCCTCTGCCACACTGTCCTCCTAAAGACTATTGGATGTGCGCCTCACCATAGGCATTGTCGTCCATGGCATTGCATTTGTAGCTGTATGTCCCTCAAGTCCCTTCTCAGTTCTTGCATCATGGACTAGAGATGTGCTTGCCCAACCCTGATTTCCACTAGTGTGTCACTCATCTGTTAGTATTCCAGCTGCACTTGTTTGATGCTGCTTCTCACAAGACTCTCAAGTGTGTGCTTTTCACTTTTCTTTCCTACCTTTGCCTTTTTTTTTTTTTTGCTGCACTGGCCACTCTGTATGTTCTGTCCTTTTCTTCAACTGTGCCCACACCTTTGGACATAGCCACTCCTTGTGTGCTGCCCTTTCCTTGGACTGTGCCCTCTCATGTGAATCCAGCCATTTCTCAACTGCTACCCTTCCCTTGGAATGTTCCCCCTTATCTGGATGTTGCCGCTCATGTGCTGCACTGTCCTCCTTGGTGGTTGCCTGCTCTTTGGGTAACTCTTGTCATTTCATCCTCTAGTTGTTCTTCCTAATCTTCATAGAATGATGGCTCATTGTCCCCACTGATGATATCACACTGTGTGAAAGAGAGAAATATTTGTTGAGAAAGCAGAACAGTCAATGATGATGTAGAGGACACAACCGTAACATCTATGACTTTTAATTCTTTTGTTTTGCATTTTCATTTACACTTTGTAATAGACCACAAGTTAAAAGTTAACATTTATTGGGAGGGGTGGGGGGTGGAGCTTGCCAAGCAAGATGGTGGCAGCATAATTGAAACTTAAGGGACCCTAGGAGACCTACTCATGCCCATCTGATGGTCTACAATACTACAAATGTGTTAAAAATGCTCTGAACGGATTCCTCACTGCCTGAGCTTTTGAATGGTACATTTTTGGCACAGACACAGCCCGGATAGCAGAACCAATGACAAGTACAGGAAAAATGGGTACATACCTCATGTGCAGGAAAGAGAACAAGGCCAGCATCCCCGGTGTGGCAGTTTGTCCCAAGCTGACAGAATGGGATCACAAGAGACACAAGGGAACAATGGCAAATGTACCAATACCCCAGCCAGCAAATGAACTTGCCAATATAACTAAACTTCTCAACAGAATCCTCAGTGATACAACGGAATTGAAAGCCACTATTTCAAAAATGAGCCAGGAATTGCAAACTCTTACATCTTGGGTAGCGGGCACCAAGAAGGTGGTGCAATACCAGGAAGAGCCACTCTGTGCCCATCATGGGCAGTTATGTGAACACCATGGGCAGCTTCAATGTATATTAAATAAGGTGGACAACTTGCAGAACAGGGCTTGCCACAACAACCTTTGGATTATAGGAGTACTAGAGGGTAGAGAGGGCCTGGACATGATCTCCTTCTTACAAGTTACACTACCGGCCCCCCTGAAGCTTAATAATGGGACACCCCTAGAACTAGAGAGAGTGCACAGACCACTTGCCCCAAAACCAAGACCTGGTGAGCACCCTCTCCCAATTTTGTGTAAAATTCTTTGCTACCCAGTTAAGGAATTTTACTTGAGAACTGCCTGGGAAAGGGGAGAATTGACTTGGGAGGGTAACAAAATGTAGTTGTGTCACGATTATTCCCAAGAGCTCTCTTGTAAAAGAAGAGCATATGTGGGGGTGAAGTACAAACTCTTTAAGTTGAATATCCCAGCCTCTCTTACTGTAGCTACTCCACTCTTCTGGGGGTACATTATAGAGAGGAGTTTTTGCTGTTCAATAATGAGGCTGAAGTGGAACATTTTCTTCAAGAGGTGCACAGAGAATAACACCTGGCATGTTGGCCCCCATCGCTGCCACATCAAGCTGGCTGCCAGGACATGGAAGTCACCCCAACTGAACCATTTGTTCACACCACATACAGTCCCAAGGAGCCCACCCCAGTCCAAGTTTGACAGCAGGTACAGAGGGGTAGGCAGAAGAAGAGAAACAAGTCCCACACACAGCCCAAGCCTTCACCCCAGAGAGCACAATTCAGAAGTGGACAGCACCAGCACAGGGCCTCTGGAATGAGCAGCGCTTCCTCTGGTGACACCCCAGTTAAAATATCAAATCGGTTTGAAGCACTTAGGGACATGGCCCCTGCAACACTGGACTTGTCAGGAGGCAATGAGAATGAGGGGGAACATGGAGCACCCACCGGACAACTTCACTGATTGGATGTCAATCTGTCAGGAATGGGTGGACTGCCTTACAGAAACAGATGGAGACCCAGAGCACATGGAATGGTCAAGCCTGCGGGAGCCTGCTACCTCCTCTACCCAAGGTGAGCAACAGATGCAGTGACTGCACTTAAAATTTAAAATCGCCCCTAAGACTGTCTAACTATGGGAGCCAGAGAGAATCAGTGGGTGTTACAGAGTTGAGAATTTGCACTGGGTGATCAGACTTTTTTCTTCCAGCTGGTCCCAACCATGAATACTTTCCAAATGACAGCCTGAATCTCATGGTGTGATGATGAAATGTAAAACTGTTTTATTTGCTACAGAGTGCTCCACAGGAAATGGTAACTGAACAGATTCAGTGACAATGCTTTGGGCTGATTCTAAGTAAGCTTGAATTGCCTGTTTTTCTAAGTTACCAACACCTACTACATAGCTGACTGCCCAGTTGGATGAGTATGTAGCAGCACTTATTAATGGTGTGCTTTGAACTGAAGATATGTTCCAAAAGAAAGGGTGCTTATGTGATTATTTGGGGGTGGGGTGGAATGTGTTGTTTATGCAAATAACCCATTTTTCCCCTTTTAGGCTAGGGTTGCAGTTCACTGTAAAGTTTGATCTTAGACTTTCCCAACCCCTCATGATTATACATGGGTCCAACAAGGGACTGCATCTGATGATTTGGCGTTAGCAGTGGTCAGGGCATAAGCCCATACCAGCAGCTCTCTTTTTTAACAGGGCTTAGTTAATGATAAAACAGTTACATGGGTTAAGGAGTAGTTTTAAGCTCCTGCGATCTTTTTGAAATGTTGATAAATGAATGACGTAATTAAGCTCCATCCTGTCAAGGACAAGGTATGGCTGGGATTGGCAGTTGGTGACCAGTTGTTTCCTTCTCCAAAGGTTATGCTTACTGGTGCAAGGGGGTATAGATAGCAAATTCATGCGACAATGGGGAGAAGTAGGTAATGAGGAGGACATGTGAATAATGTCCTCCCATGCCTTTTCCAATTTCCTGTCCAGTAACATCATGTAAGAAGAAGGAGACAGGAGGTTATGCAGTATGTTTGCAATTCCTCTGATATGTCTCTTAACATAGCAGGCTGATACACCAAAGTGTGGACTGAGGCAACAAAAACACACGGAGGATGAGGAGGTTGTGGAGTCAAGAACAGTGGGGGAATTCAAGAATGCTTGGGACAGACATAATTCAGTCCTAGTGGGGGTAGGAGGAAGTAAGCTGTTGTTTAACTAGGATCTGCAGCTTATCTGTTAGGTAGGAAAATGGGCAGACTGAGTGGGCCAGGCGGTCCTTATCTGCCATCAAATTCTATGTTTCTATGTTTCTATGGTCAATGCAGGAAGATGGGATGGGGTTCCTGGATCCTGATGGGGGGGCATGTCACAATGTTCAAATTAAGAGGGGGCTGGTCAAACCCAGTGATACAACACCCCTCACAATCTATTAAAGGAGCAGGGTATGAGTATGAGTATCTCCCCCAACCCATCTAGGGGGAGGGGTCACTCGAATGAACAGTGCATGCTCTGATGCTTCCAGCTCATACGCCTGCCTGGATTTGGTGGAATCATGGGCTTTAACGACACCTCTGCCTATTCCTCCATACCTTCCAGTAACCCCTCCCCCTTATTTTTCCAATAGGTACCCAACCGACCAACAAATAAGCCTGATATGTTTAAGTACATAGATTAATCCAATACAACAGTAGGCGGGGTCCCCAAGGGCCCGAGGTCCCTTTTGTAACTCAGTCAACTGCAAGGGTGTATAGATTAAGGAGGTTTGATGAGGTGCTGCATTTAGGTACCCCGGGGCATCTTCCGTGATTTTTGGGAACCAAGGGTTAAGAGTTCCCCAATCCACATGGAGGGATCCCAGATATTTACAATAACAAAGTTGAAGGTTATTGTATACTTCCTCTTAGTATTACTAGTTGGTTTACTTCTTAAAGGTTTAATAGTTGGATAATAACTACAAGGTGCTAGATTTCCATGAGAAACAAACTTAATAAATACACCCATCTGTTAAGTACATGGGTTCCTTTTGCACCAATGTTGGGCTTGAAGTTCTGTGTAAAAAGGATAAAATGTCAGAACTGGTGGATATGGCTAAATTGCAGAGCACTCAGCAGTCAACAGTCAACAAACACAGAGAGATTGGGATGAGTTAGGAGAAGGGGTCAGGGGACAAGGGAAGATGAGCTCCCTGCCCAAGTGGGGTTTTCAGCTTGGGCAAGGTCTTACCGATGAATATAACATGCTACACTTATTGGAATATGGCTAGTTTAACTTCTGTGGTGGCTACCTCCTGGAATGTGAGGGGCCTAAATTTGCCAGTGAAACAGAAAAAGGTGTTGACCAGACAAACAATTAAAAACACAAATAACCTTCTTGCAGGTGACAAAACTGTCAAAGCAAGAAGCCTTAAAACTGAATAGGGAGTGGGTGGGATGGGAGGCACACAGTGTCTCAGGGAACACAAAAAAGGGGGTGTCTATATTGTGCCAGAAAATGTAAAATGGACTCATATTACACAAAGCGCAGATGACCAAAGAAGGTGGATTATTGTAAAGGTGTCCACTCCCAAAGGCCCAGTACTGCTAGCTAATAACTATGCACCTAATGTAGTTTCTTAAAAGTGAATGGATTTGTCATTTGATAAGCCAGACATTCTCCTGGGTGGGGATTTCAATCTGACCATGGATCACTTCCTTGATCATTCTAACTCTAGACCCGAACCCCTTGTGTAGTTCCTGCCCACATTGGGTAGCCTCCTGGCATTGCACAATCCTGCAATAAGGAACTACACATATTTTTCAGCAGCCAGAGCAATGTCCAGCAGGCTAGATTACTGGTTCATGTCCTCAAGAAGAACTCCTCAGGTTTCTGATATAAAATTGTGCCGATACATATGTCAGATCATGCGCCAGTAGTGGTAGTGTGGTCATATGCACCTCTTCCTCCCAAATCCTTAAAATGGCAACTAGACCCCTTCCTGATGCAGGATAGAGAGTTTTGACAATGGCTGGTTACAGAAACAGAGAATAACTTCCGAAATAACCCACAGGGATCGCCCCCTCACCAGATATGATATAGGAGACCTTTAAAGCCACGATACAGGGCAAAATCATTTGCTATGCCTCGTACCATTGACAACAGAGGGAAAATGAAGAAAAGGTCCTAGAGAGAGACCTGACAACCAAAGAGGCCTTGTATAAAAAGAACCCTGCACAACTGGGAAACTCCAATTTGGTGTATGAAATGACTGCCCTATGAATCCAACTTAACCTTCTGGCTACTACAAAGGCTGAACTGCAAATACAGAGAATGAAGCAAAAATACTGGGCAGGTGGGGGAAAAGGAAGTAAGCTGCTAGCATATAGGTTAAGGAAACAGCAAGCAGACAGATACATTGCACAGATTAAAGGCCAAAATGGCAAAACTTATACGTCCTCAGGGGATATCAACAAAACCATGGTAGACTTCTACAGGGATTCATACTGTCCACATGTAGAATGGGATAAGGACAAATTTTTTCTGAATTCATGGCTGGAATTTCTCTTCTCAAATTGTCAGGAAAACGGAAACAAGAGCTAGATGCCACTTTCACAGAAGTAGAGCTACGGCAAGCCATCAAAAATATGGTTCCACATAAATCGCCTGAAGTGACAGATTTCCTGCTGACTTCTACTAAATCATACAGGATAAGGTGACGAGGCCTATGCTAAACATGCTGGATGATGCACATGATAGAAAAGAAATGCTAGATACCCTTAGGGAAGCTATAATTATGGTGTTTCCAAAGGAAGGGAAGGACACTACCTTAATTGCTAACTATAGGCCTATCTCTCTAATAAATGTGAATGCTAAAATTCTGGCCAAGCTATTGGCTTCCCGCTTAGAAAAAAATCCTCCCCTCTATAATTCATTCATCACAAGCAGGCATTGTAAAAGAGAGAGCCAGTTCAGATCATGTGAGGGCCCTGATTACCCTGATTCAGGCTGCGGCAATAGCAGTAGATTTTGAAAAAGCCTTTGATTTGGTAGAGTGGGAATACTTGCATGTGGTCTTGGATCACTGTAACTTCCGGAAACATTTCTGTACCTGGATTTACACCCTGTACCAAGGATCAACAGCTAGGCTTCTGACAAATAACATGTTGTCGGAACCCTTCATCCTACAAAGAGGGACAAGACAGGGATGCTCTCTCTCCCCACTGCTGTTCGTCATTGCAATGGAGCCTATGGCAGCTGCCATGCGAGTTCACCCACAGATTGTAGGACTTAAAGTGGGAAACTCTGAATACCATACGAAACTATATGTGGATAACTGTCTCATCCTTATGTGTAACCTGGAAAGTAGCATTCCCCATATTCTAACAATGCTAGAGACCTTTGCGGGTCTCTCAGGACTCCACATTAATATCGGCAAGTCGGAAATACTCCCACTAAATGGGTGGTGACCCCCTCTACTATACAGGCCCCTGGCCTGGCTTGGGCCTCTAAAGAGATAAAACACTTGGATGTAAAAGTTACATGTGATCTCCAGAGACTAGTCTTAAGGAACCTTACCCCTTTAGTAGACAATATGCAGGTGGAGATGGAAAGATGGAAACACCTAAGCTTGGTTCCATGTCATAATAGCAATTGCTATTATGGTGAGTGTATATCGCTGAAAAGCAAATCGGTGATCTACACTTCCAGAAACACAAAAAGTGTTATTGCAGGGGGGGTGCCCCCCTAATTTAGGATTCTCAACTTCGGGGGAGGGTGCATGTCAGGGAGGGGGCACATTCCAGATTTAAAAAAAATTAAGTCCTGCAGCCACAGGCAGGGGCAAAATTTCTACCCTCCCAGTCCCAGCCCTGAACCCAGTAGCTACTGAGCCAGAGCTGGCTACCTACACCACCACACCACATGGCTAGCTCAGTAGCTGCAGGCATACAAGTCCCCTAAAACCCCTTCCCCCTCGCTATCCCCCCTTCCGGTCGCCCTTCCCTTCACTCGCTTTCAAATAGGGTCGCTACCCTCGCAGGGTAGCTCATGGGGAAAGCACTGAGTATGAGTTGCATTTTGATGGTCGCCCATATTCAGTCACTGTCCTCACTGGATACCCCTAAATTTATCACTGGTGGGTAAAATAGCAGCAGTCAAAATGATGGCGGGCCCTATGGTCTTTTATTTATTGGCACATCTCCCAGTAGATACACCAAATATCTGATTTCAGAAACTTAATGCCAGAGTTCAGAGTTACTTATGGGGGAGCTCAAAACCCATGTATAGCTGGGCTAAACTGAGGGCACCATGGTCCGGGGGTGGGTTGAACTTGTCACACTTTCAGCAGTACTCACATGTCTTCCTCATGGCCATGTCCTGTCACATGTTTGGAGACTATACCTCAGGACCTCCAACATTGACTGAGCTGGAGACATATGTGCTGATAGGAGCCCACACATCTATATACCTGGGATGCCCTCTGCCAAATCAATTCCAGGGCTGGCTTACTATTAAAGCTGCACACACTGTGTGGCACCAGGTGGAGAAATTAAACACTTACCAAAACCCAGGGGATACACCCCTCTGTGGAACAATCCTTATTTATGCATAGACCACAGACCAATCTGCTGGAAACAGTGGGAAAACAAATGGATTTACAATATCACAGATATACTTGGAAAAGACGGGAAGACAGTCCTATCCTTCCAAGAGATCCAAACAATTTATGATATCCCCAAGGGGGATTTCTGGAGGTTCCTCCAACTGAGAAGTCTGTACCATACATGCATAAAAAGAATGGCATCTGCTCTACTTGCAGAACCGAACCCAAAAAGGAACACAATAGATTTCCCATCCAAACATGGTTAAAAAGCCCTAAAGGCCTTGCCAGCTGTATTCAAAAATAGATACAAGACAAGGCGACTGACCCATCCATCCTGGCTAAAATCAAGTGGCAAAGTAAGTTAGGCCAAGATAAATGATTGAGGAATGGCAAAATTGCTGGACCCTAGCACTTAAGGCCTGTAAAGATCAGCATAGCTTATCGATTCAAAATAAAATGTTATGCATGTGGTATTGCAAACCCAAAGTGCTCAAAACGATGGGTTTACTACCACATGACAACTGTTGGAGGTGTGATGCTACAGGTGCAGATCTGTTACATGTCCTCTGGGACTGCACAGCAATACAGCCCTTCTGGTCAAAGAGTAGTGCAATGCTGTTCAGAAATTCTACAGACCCGACTCCCTTTCTCCCCAGCACTGGTGTTATTGGCATCCCGAAACTAAACACCCCCTCTGAGTAGCTAGCAGCAACAGTGGCTATTACGGGCTATGGTAGAAGCCAAACAAGTAATATTAAGAAAATGGAGGACTCCAGATACTCCAACATTTATAGATTGGTATAAAGCAATAGAGAGACTCGCTGTGAACTCTAGACTACTCTACTTCACCTTACAAATGAGTCATAAGTTTTTAAAGATCTGGGGCCCTTACGTGCAATATATCCAGAATAAGCTGACTCGGAAAGGCACTGCTTGTACTAAAGACCTCCCCTGAGGTGGGAAATTAGGAGAGGTGAGGGTCAGACATATGTAGGAGCCAAACTGAAAATGCCCCTCCCTAACACTCATAGGAAGTCCCACAAGGGTAAGGAACAATTGTTCAATCCAAAATCTACCCCATCTAAGGAAGAGAAGCAGGATGGTTGACTGCTGCAGTAAGGGATTCTAGTGAAGAATGTTAGACGTATCTTATACACTATCTGTGCACTACATGTAATGAACATGCTTAAGCTGTATCTGCTGGAATTGTTATATATTTGGCTTCTTTTCATGCAGAAAACAAACATTTGTCAATGCCGAATGTTTGCTTGCTGGTATTAGCATTGGAAATGCAGGAGTTAGACAGATGCAGAGTAGGAATGGCAGTGAAGTATTGAACTTCACGCCAACCCCACCTCCATCCTGCAGAGACAGACAGGCATTGGGGTACGCATTTGTGTTGTCACCCACAACGTTCATACCATTTCACCTCACCCTATCCTGCAGACACTGACAAGTGTTGAGATGTGCCTCGGGGTGTTCGGCTTTACAGTCACCCCACTCTATAAGGACATATGCTGAAATGGGTGCAATATAGAATGGGTGAACTGTTGAGCCGAAGAGTCAAAGGCACAGCTCAATGTCTGTCAATGACTGGGGTGGGGGTGGGGTTGAATGGCATGAGCATTACAGTCAGCAATCCAAAGGCACACCCTGATGTCTGTTAGTCTGTAAAGGGTGGGATGTTATGGTTAGAAACCATAACACCCCGGGCATTTGTTGGTATTTGCAGTACAAATGTTCAACATGGCCATTATTTGGCCCCCACCTCATGAAAGCATTTGGGACCTCTTCTCATGAACAGTGGTACTGAAATTTTGGAACACATTGACAAAATCAGAGTTTCCACAGCAACCGTGCCATTGTGCGCCAGATGCATGAAAACACAGATCGGCAGGATGTGAAGAATGACAGCTGGTACCATTCATAGGGAGGTGTGAAGAGATAGCAATGTTGGAAATCTGTAGTGAAAATATTAAAAATGCTCAGACTTCCGAGTGTACATGGAAACTGCGCAACGCATGCGAATAACAGTCATTTAGTGGAATTATTTCACCAAATTTTAAACATAGGCATTTTGTGACCTCTGCTCATAAACACTGTCACTATGATGTTCTTAATCTGTCCTAAATATTGATTTCCAACAGCAACCGCAGTATTCTGCGCCAGATGTGTAAATGCATATTTTGGGCATGATGTGAAAAATTACAACTGTACTGTTCATAAGGAGATGTGGAAAAATGGCAATGTTGAAAATCTGGAGTGAAAATACTACAAATTTGTGAAGTTATGAGTGTGCATGGAAACTACGCAGCGTACGCTTGTAACACAGTCATTTTATGGACATTTTAGGACCTCTGCTCATGAACAGCGTCACTGTGATTTTACATACGAACATATGAACATACAAATCTGCCAGCAGAACACACCAATCGGTCTATGTAAGTCTGCTCGTGTGTGCAGCTAGCACCCTAGATTGCAGCTGCCCCAGCATCCTCCGCCTCAGTTCCTCCCCCCGCTTCTCCCAGTCCCTGCCCCCCCAACTCTTTCTCTTGCTTTATCTCACTCCTTCTTAAAGCTATTGACTGTCCTACATGTTACCACCCCATCTGGCAGCACATTCCAACTAGACACCACCCTCTCAGAGAAGTAGTGCCTCCTCATTTCCTCTTGAAACATTTCCCTTCCAACCTTAGTCCATGCCCCCTCATCTCTCTTCCGCTCCTAGTTTTAACACCCCCTCAGTGCTAGGTTTAGTTACCCCCTCAGGCAGTTAAATGCTTCAATTATATCCCCCCATCTCTGCTCTTCTCCAGAATCCTGCCTTTAATACTCCCCTCCCCATCCTGCTCAAGTGTACCCTGTCTCCAGTGTACAAGTCACTCTTCCCCCCCAGACCCTACCGCAGTTAGTCACTAACTCATCATCTTTGGTGTGCCACCAATCCCTCAGCCACTCGAACTCCTCAAGCCTACCCTGCCTACCCTTCCTCCCCATGCTTGCAAATGGTACCGGCAGTACCTCCGAGAATGCCACTGACTCCCCCACTCCCTCACACTGCCTGCCCAACTACTCGAACCTCCCTTTCACTACTTCCACAGTCCCCCACGCCAAGTCATTTGTACCCACATGCAACACTAAATGAGATTTCTTCCTCCCTCACTGCACACTTGAGCAGTGCCTCCTCCTGCCCCTTCTGCAGTCAACCTGGGGATAGCTTCAACCCAAATATGGCTGTGCCTTCCCTCACTGCCTCATCTCACCCCTTTCAGTATAGAATCCTCAGGATGAGTACCCCCATCCTACCCCTTTCCTTCTAATGCCCCTTCCACCACCCCAGTATTCATTCTTCACTGCCCATACCCCACCAGCTGCCCCTCTGTGACTTCTGTATCTGTACCCCTACTTCCGCCTCACCCTTTTCTCTGCCTTATTCCTCCCATCCCCTTAAACACCTTCCCAGCCTGACTACGTCCTACTGGGCTTCCCATGTCGACCTCCCTCCTTCCCCTGCTGATTTCCAACCCCTTTCCTATCCCCTCTGTTGTCAATTTAGAGCCCCCATTCCCTTCTACCCCGATAGTGATGCCCCTTCCATCCTTCCCCCTTCCTGTAGCCTTCTCTCTCCTACAGTCACCAGCCCCTCCTTGCTTACCAGCCCCCCTTCTAACCTTTCATCCTCGCTATCTCTTCCCCTACCTGTTGCCATCAATCTCATGTCCCGCTTGTCCTCCCTCTTCAGTATGTTCCTGCTCCCACTTTCTCTCCTGTAGCAGAGGTTAGAATCTATTCCTAGTTGATACCCCTCCTACATCTCTTCCCACTATCGGTTCCCATCTCCTACTTGTTCCCCTCCGTGGCATCCCTGGTCCCACCCGTGGTCCCTCCCTACCCACAGCCATCTGCTCTCTCCCCTGGTACTCCTCGTAGTCTATTCCTCTCTCATCAGGAGGCCCCCCTCACCTCTGGTACCCCCTCCCTTCTCATCTCTTTTCTGTTAATGCCTCTGATTCTGGGGTCGGTTTCACTCCTTAGTTGTTCTTCCTCTGTCCCCTTTGCCATCCCCTATTCCCCCCCAACCAGGATGCCTGCCATTCTCATCTGCCCTGCCACTTAGACGCCTCCCTAACCTCCACAGTTCCTCCCTCAAACTAGCCAGTCATCTACAGACCATACACCCCCCCCATCCTCCAAGCCCAGTCCAGGATCATGGTGGACCCACACCCTGTACACCCCACCACCCTTCCAAAGATGCCCACCCTATTGACATGTGTCACCTGCCCCATTTTGGCATTTATGTTGCGGGCTCTTACTCCCAGGTTCTGTACCCAACTACAACTGTTTGGCCCCTATTTATTCAAATTCCTGTTACCCCCCCCCCACCACACACACACTAGTATCCCTACTGCCCCTTGCCGACTGGGTTAATTCAGTTTCAAATCTCATCCATTAGATACTATATTACTGTAGCAATCCTAAAGCCTCCTTGTCTGTTTTTCACCCCTTAGCTACCATACTTTTTGTTCTCAGCTCTTGTATAGTTTCACTTAACCCAGTTAGAAATCCTATTACACTCCAAGTATTACTCAGCTCAGTTAAAGAAATAAACAGAACAAATAAATATGTATTATTACGGCAATCATAACAAGAAAGCTTGGTATTTAGCTCAGTTAGAGAAATAAACAGAACAACTACCTGTAAATCTGTATTATTACAGCAATCCTAAAAGTATCCAATCATTGCTTTGTCTCCACTCCAGAAACCTTGCTGTAATATAGGACCACAGAGGACCCTGGGTGGAAGGGTCAGCAACTCTAAAGTCCCAACAGAGCTCCATTGAGCTCACTCACTTCCCCTCTCTCACGCACTCGTTCTGTTTCTCCCAGAGCTGCAGGCTGCCCTTTTGTACTGGGCTCCTGCCTGCATTGGTGCCTTTTTCTGTCCACAAAGAAATCCACAGCAGTCCCGATAGAGTTCGGCTGAGGTTGCTAACTCCCCCTCTCTCACTCATTCATTCTGTTTCTCCCACTGCTGCAGGCTGCCCGTTTGTGCTAGGCCTCTGCCTGCACTGATGCCTTTTTCTGCCCACAAAGAAATCTGCAGCAGTCCCGACAGAGCTCCATTGAGCTCGCTCACTCCCCCTCCCTCACTCGCTCTTTCTGTTTCTCCCAGTGCTGCAGGCTGCCCTTTTTTTACAGTTAATCTTTTTATTGTAATTGTGATTATACATACAAATATACTACATTCTTCAATATACACTTACATCATTTCTTAATAGGAGAAGGAAATGATATTAAAGGGGAAAACAAATGTTGAGAAAACAATATGTAGCAGTACAATCTGAATGATAGAGAGAAAATATGGCAATTTATGTTTCAAGGGGTAAAAGGAGTAGATACAAAAAAGAAATATGAGCAGTCATGATTGTACTTCTATTATGCTGTAATTTAATACAAGTATGTGCAAGATTGTATAAAGGAAGAACATAAAAAGAGAAAAATATCTAAGAAAGTCAACAAGAATGAAGAGGGAAAAGGAGATAAAAAGATAGAAAGAGAGGAGATGAAAAAGGAACGAAAGAGCTAGAAGCAAAATTCCAATGTGAACATATAACAACCCATGGATTAAGTGACGATATGTGTAGATGTGTTTAAATATTTAAAATAGTCCTGCCAGCATTTATTATGTAAATTAAGTCAGTCAGAGGCTAAGTGTGACATACAATCAAGGGTGGCATATTGAGATAGTTGTTTGAGAATATCCGGGAGGGTGGGAATGATGTTGGATCTCCAATGAATTAGTATAAGGCATTTAACTTGAAGGAATAGTAGGGATAACCACCTATTCTGAGAATGGGATATTTTGTATGCATGAGCATTGAAAATACCAAGTATGCAATGTTTTGGATCTAATGCAAAGGATAGACCAATCACTTTCATTACAAAGAAACAAATATGATACTAAAGATTGTGTATGGGAGGACAATGCCATAAAATATGTAGCAAATTGCCATTGGGGGACTTACAACACCAACATTTATTGTTGTTCATTAAGCCCATTTTTTGCAAAATCTCAGGAGTTCTGTACCATAGATGCAGAATTTTGTTTTCTATGAGGGAACTGCGATTATCCTTGAAAGATTTATGGCAGGATAGCCAGCAGTTATGCCACTGTGAATTGGTTATGTTAGAATTTAAAAGGGTACTCCATTTATTTTTTGCAATGATAGATTGATCTGGAATTGCATTTCTGATATGTTTGTAAATTATGCTATTTAATTTAGAGTTTGTTTTGATCCATTTTATTTCCATTTGGAAATAAAAGTATCATATACAGATTGATGAGGAATAGTAGGAAGATAAAGGTTCCATGCCCTGCGTAACTGTAAATATTTCCAGAAATCGTGCTGTGGAAGATTCCATTGTTTGCGTAGGTCAGAAAAGGATTTTAATTTGAGAATCTGTGGTATAAGTATATCCTCCAAGAAAAAAATACCTCGGTTTTTTCCAATTACAACAAAAAATTGGGTGATTATCAAGAGTGATGTTGCGGTTCCCCCAAATGGGGGCATATATGAGAGGGGTTGGGTTGGATTTAAGGCATTTATGAATTATTTTCCAGTAGTATATGGATGATGCTATAGTAGGGTGAGATTTTAAATTGAAAGGGGAGAGGGTTATAAATGAAGGAAGTGGTGACATTGCCCAGACATAGAGATGTTTCCATGTTGACCCACAATGGTTATTGCTGGGTTTATTAAACCATTTTACAGTTTGGGCAGTGCTGAAGGCCCAAAAATATGCTTGGAACCAGAGGAGCCCGAAGCCCCCTTTGGACCAGTGGGAACGCAGTTTGTTACAACTAAATCTGGGAATTTTGCCTTCCCATAAAAAACTGCCAATTATATCATCAATTCTGACAAAGAAAAAGTAGGAAGGGTTAAAGAGATATTAGAAAATGGATACAGTATTTTGGAAGCTATTCAGGGTTGGACTGGGGTACAGAGGGCCCACCTGGAAAGAGGATATAAGGGCCACCTGGAAAATCAATACAGGAAGGCCCAGGGTGACACACTTATATCAATATTCCACTTCAATTTGATACATTAGCTCTGTGATTACATCTTACATTTATCTACAGTGTCCCAGATACCCCATTTAATTAGAAAAATTATGATAAATACAAATATTTTTGGAGTTCAGATGGTGACCGGGTACCCAAATGAGGAGGCCCCACCTGGAAATTTCCAGGTATCCAGGTGGGCCAGTCCGACATTGAAGCTATTGACATCTTGATAGTGGAGATTTTCCCATTAAAAGAGAGGTTAAGCAGTTTCCATCTGTTGAGAGTGTTTTTAATATTTGCTAATAACGGGGAAAGATTGGCATACCATATCTTGTCTAATTTAGAGATGATCTATATTCCAAGGTAAGAGATACCTTGAGGGGCCCAACGAAAACCTAATATTGTATTCATAGAATGGTTACAAAAATTGCTCAATGGCATTGTTTCTGATTTGTTTAGATTCAGAGCGAGTCCAGAAAGTGAAGTAAAGCTGCTAAATAACTTAATTAAGGATGGTCTCGAAATTTCAAGATTTTTGAGTAGAATGAGGAGGCCAACAGCATAGGATAGTGAAGTATAGCGGGAATTACCGATAGGGATGCCTTGGATCATGGAGGATTGATGAAGAGCAGCTGATAGGGGTTCCATAGCTAGAATAAAAAGAGTGTGGGATAAGGGGCACCCTTGCCTGGTACCTCTTGCCAGATGAAAGGATGAGGACAGAGAAGAGTTAGAGGGGAGGGTGTATAGTAATTGAATCCATGTACAAAATTTGTTAGTGACACCAAAATGGAATAAAGCATGACACAAAAAAGTCCAGTTGAGAGAAACGAATGCCTTTTCAAAGTTGATGGCTATAGCTGCGGCAGGTGATTTAAGAGATTTAGCTTTGTAGATTAAATTAAATAATGAGCGGAGATGATCAGAACCAGTTCTATTTTTGATAAATTCAGCTTGGGAGGTGTGGACAAGTTTTGAAATTATTGACTCTAAAGGAGTATTTAATATTTTGGTAAAAATGTTCCCGTCCGTATTAAGTAATGATATTGGTCTGTTACTGGATGGGAGAGAAGGGTCTTTATCTTTCTTTGGTAGGATGGTTATAATGGCTTCTGTCATAGAATAGGGAAGTTTACCTTGTGAAGATGCCTCTTTGAAGACCTTAAACAGTAAGGGGTATAAGATGTCAGCTAGGGGTTTATAAAAGTCTACGGAAAAAACATCACTCCCAGGAGCTTTACCAGATTTAAGGGAATTTAGCGCTGCTTGTATCTCTTTTAGGGAAATGGGTTCATCTAGCAAAGCCATATCTTGTTGGGAGAGGTGTGGTAACTGTAGATTGTCAAGAAATTGTTGTATATATTCAGGTTGTGGGGGAGTGGGGTGAGAGTATAATTGTTGGTAGAAGGATTGCATAATATGGTTAATTGAGGGATTATCTGTATGGATTTTGCCTGAAGGATCTTTCAAACTGGCAATATGTCTCTCCATCTGTTGATTCTTGAGTTGATAAGTAAGCAGCTTCCCGCATTTATCCCCTTGTTCCCAATAACGGTGTTTAAGTCTAAGGAGGACGAGTTCAGCTTTCCTAGATATTAATTCACTGATTTTAATTCTAAGATGAAGAATTTCAAGGTGAAGTTGTAAGTTATTATCTGGATTTTTTGTTTTATAATATTGGGTTTCTTTTTCTTTAAGAGATTTCTCTAAATTGGCCAGTTGCTGTTCCCTTAGCTTTTTCTTGGTGCTGCATAGCTTATAATTTTCCCTCTAACTGTTTTTGAGGTAAAAAAGTATTTGCTTTCATTTACAAGGTGAGTTGAGTCCCTTAACATTCCATAAATGAAGAATTAGATCACTCATGTTAATGGAGAGATGAATATGGAAACACAAATAGGAAGTAAGGGACTCATATTGAAAGGGCTAGACTCAGAAAGGAGAGGGCTAGCACAGTCAAATGCATGCGGGATATTTAGTTTGTGGAAATACTTAAATCCTGGGTGAATGTTTCCATTGGGTCTCACAAGGAAGAGATGTAGTAAAAAGAATATAGAAGACATATATATAGTTACTAAACAAAACCTATGCATGTTATACTAACACACTATGAAGTCTTTAGGTAATATAGCAAGATATGAGTCGGTGAAATCACCAAGTCTCTCGCTATACTACAGAGCATTTAAATAGTAAGTAAATCTTGGGAGAAAATGGTCTTACACCCAAGATACAAACTGTAAACAATTATTTCTATCAAGTTATAGCTGTGACTAGAACTAAAGTGAACATAATAATTCCCTGGGGGGGGGGGACCATGAACATCTTATCATATATGAAAAGGGGATTACAGAAAGTATATGCAATCCCAGACATAATAATACATCCTGAACCTACGTTAGATGGGAAAAAAAAAACTGAGCTGAAACACTATTACAGCAATACTAACAGTATGCCATCATGGTTTGCTAAGTCCTAAAATTATAAGAGCAGCTGTACTTGTGTCATCTACTATGTACTTACTCACATAATCATAATGCTTAGACACAGAAGTGTTTATGTAGGAGGAGTGTTCATGTAAAATAGAGCGAGTAGGGTCCAAATAGTATAAGGATTTATGGGGTGTCAAGGCATTACAAGATCCAAATTGTATTGGGGGGTATCTGGTGAAAGTCTTGTATTGAACAGGAATACGTAGTCATTCTGGCAATATGACATTTACGAGATTTGAGTTTGTTCAGGCTTCGAGGTACTGCATATATTATTGATAAGTACTAGGTATTTAATGGTAGCACAGACCTAAAAATCGCCCCTAGTGAAGGAGTTGCTTTAACATAGTGAGATTTCAAGACCTGGAGAGGGTCGAGTGAGCTCAGCTATAAGATTACAACACAGGCTTAAAAAGCCATTTCATAAGGGCTTCGAGTTAGACTGTGCTATCTATTATTGATTGCAGCACATTGAGTAAAATAATAAAGACGAGACACCTCAAAAATAGCATGCAATGCCTAATTGTAGGGTAAAACTGAAGACTAAGTGATAGATAAATAAAACAGTACAAGAAGTTGGTATACTATGGTTAAAGAAAAGGGGATTTAAAAGTTAGATAAAGGCGGGTTGGAGTGGGAAGGAGACTAGAGAAAAATATTAAAGTGTTAAATGTTAGTCTGGGATGTAATACTGGATGAAGGGAATAACTAGTTTAAGACCTCATTAATATAACCCCAAGATACTGTAAATTTATCATGTTTATATAAGGTAACAAATGTGTGGGGTGATGTTGGATCACAAATTAATTAAGCAGGCAACCTCCCTTAATGGTTATGTGAGAAGGACATACTGATTAAAAAGATGGTAGACACCTCTAACTGAATATAGAAAATCATTGAGCACATATGAATTAGTCTAACATTATATAAGAACTGTCCTTTTGAAAGAAGAACATACCCAACATTAGGGAATACTCAAAAGCTGACATTATGAGTAATATATGCAGAAATAACTGGATGTATAATGTAGCAGACATTACACTGAGATAGAAAACTCCAAGACTGTCACAATGAGATGCCCAAATAATATGACATACTATTAAACTAAAAGCCTGTAATTGCGATGTACATCTTATCACTTTCCAAACTAGCTGGATGCAACAGTATGCACACACAAGGAATGTGATGCGTGGTTGCAGGGCAGACAAATTCTGATAGTGATCAGAGAGCCGAGGTTAATTAGGTACTAACCTCGGGACGTACTAATATATACACATGCCCAGGCATCATTTATAGGTTCGATTTGTTTTTGTGCTTCCCCCTCCATTTCTTATTAGGAGGCTCTGCTGATTTGAAAGGGGAGCTGGTCACCAATTCAGCCCAAGAGGAATCGGGAGACCTGCCACCCTGTAAAGCACTTCCAAGGTCATTGCCGACAGGATCCACAGCTGATTCCGGGAGGTCTTCCTGAGACGAGTTTAAGTCCTCTTGTAGTAAAGAAAACTTATTAGAGAGGTTTAGGGCTGTAGTGAGGCCAACATGTCGCTTGTGCTGAGAGGTAGGCCTAGAAGGAGTAGCATCTGCACAACAGGCACATTTAGAAGAAGGTGGATTCAAGTTCTTTTTGTCTAGCAAGCGGGCTGAGATTCGGACAAGAGGTGCTGCATCAGCCTGGAGAGATACAGGTTTCTCAGTGCGTTCATGATTTGAAGCCATAATGTGGGTGTGCTGGTCTGATTGGGAAGTTGCAGAGACAGTGGGAGAAGGGATCACACCAGTATTTCCAAACGAGGCAGTTGGAGGCTGGGGCTCACCAAGAAATGCAGCCAAGGCTCCGGGAGTGTTAAAATCTTTGGTTGAGTCACCCAGAAACAGGCGCATGACAGCAGGATAGTGCAGAGCAAATTTGATCCTTGTTGGTGTAAGGTAGTTTTAATAGGATCGAAAGCTCTGCGTTTATTAGAGAGTTCCTTAGAGAAGTCTCTAAAAATAGAAATTCTATGATCTTGCCAAGTAAGCATTCCCACTTGTTTTGCTCTATTGATAATCAGTTCAGTGTGGGCATAGTTTAAGAATCTTGCAATGATAGGCCTAGGTTTCTGATCTGGACAAGGGCTCCAGCTTAAAGTATGGTGCAATTTCTCAATAGTAAGGTCTTGACCAGGTGGGAGTTGAGCAGGGCTGCCAGCACATGTAACAGAAACGCACTAGTGTCTCTGAGTTCTGCACCTTCAGGAAAATTCAAAAATGTCAGGTTATTGTGTCTGTTTCTGTTTTCAGTGTCATCAATTTTATCTTGCAGGCTTCTGATAACTCTGTCTTGCTCTCTGATGGTGGCTTGCAGGATGTTAATAGAACTTTCATTTTGAGCAGCTTTAACTCCAGCATCATTGATTTTTTTGGTCTAACACTTGCATGTTAGTGATGTTTTGTTAAGATGTTATTTTTAAGTTGTTAATTTCACAGATGAGCTGTTGAAACATAGTTTCCACTCTGAAGGCCTACTACAATGGCTGAGCAACTCCTGCAAAACAGCTCCCTCAGCATAGAGAAGCAGTATAAATGCAGAAAAATTATAGCTATAGAGTTGTGATATAGAGAAAATAATTTACCAGAGTTGAGCTATGATGTTAGTAAAATTATATTTCACGTGCTGGTAAACGCTGACAATCTGGGATCAGGAGGATGGACGATGATAGATGGTAGTCCCAGAGAGAAGCAGAATTAAGCAGCCATCTTCAGCACAGCCAGGCCACACCCCCCCAGGCTGCCCTTTTGTACTGGGCTCCTGCCTGTGTTGGCACCTTTTTATGCCCACAAAGAAATCCGCAGCAGTCCTGACAGAGCTCAGTTGAGCTCGGTCACTCCCCCTCTCTCATTCTCTCCATCTTAATCTGTCCCAGACACTGATTTCCTAAAGTAACTGCGCTATTCTGTTCTGGAAGCGAGAAAACACATTTCAGCCAGGATATGAAAAATGACAGCTCTACTGTTCATAAGGAGGTGTGAAAAAATGCCAGTGTTGAAAATCTGGCATGAAAATATTACTAATTTGCGAAGTTACAAGAGTGTGTGGAAACTGCACAATGCACGCTCATAACACAGTCATTTTATGGACTTTCAACACAAAATTTTCAACATAGGCATTTTAGGACCTCTGCTCATGAACAGTGTCACTGTGGTTTTCTTAATGTGTCCCAAACACTGATTTCCCACAGCGACCACGCTATTCTGTGCCGGAAGTGCAAAAACACATTTCAGCCACGATATGAAAATGACAGCTGTACTGTTCATAAGGAGGTGCAGAAAAATGGCAATGTTGAAAATCTGGAGTGAAAATATTGCAAATTGACGAAGTTATGAGCGTGCATAGCAACTGCACAATGCATGCTTGTCAAACAGTCATTTTTTTGATTTTTTCCACTAAATTTGCAACATAGGCTTTTTGGGAGCCCACCTCATGAACACTGGCACTGTTGTTTCATTAATCAGTCCCAAAAGATGATTCCTCGCAGTGACTGCGAAATCACCTTTCGGGACAGAAAAATGCCATGACAGTGGCTGAATTCATGAGGAGGGGTCCCAATAATCCCATGTTGAAAATTTGGTGCCAAAATTCCCAAAAATGCCTGAGATATGTACCAAAGTTGAAAAAACACTATTTATGCCATTTTACAGCTTACCGGCATTTCTTCATTTCACGGTCGGCTTTGAAGAGCGCAGACGTGTTTCCGGTCCACCGAAGATCATCACACCGGGCTCCAGAGGTAAGTATGGGGTGGGGTGTGTGGGGAGTTAGGTACACAAAGGTGGGCATGGGTTGGGGGAAGGGGCCACAGACAGGAGGGATCATTTCTTCTTTACAGGGTTTAAAAACAAATAGACATCGTGGGAGGGTTTTTCCTTTAGCAGGTACTTTGGCATGTTGGGTGGCCCCAGCATGCCACCTGTGTGTTTTTGGGGTGGGGGCTGAGAGCCAATGGGATTGGGCACCACCGTCGGGAACATATGGGAGGGAAGAGCCAAGGGGATTGGGCACCCTTCCTCGGCATACAACAAGTCGGGGACCATTATGCTGATGGGGAGGGCTTCCCGTCAAGCAAATTTAATGGGGAGACTAAGCTGATGGGGATTGGGCCCTCATCAGCAAATTTAACAGGAGGGGGACTGAGGCTGACAGGAATTGGGCCCCCATTGGCAAAGAAAGACTGTGTGGGGCGATGAAGCTGAGGGGCTTGGGCCCCTCGGCAAACAACAAATGGGGGAGGGGTTAGCAGTGTGCCAACAGGGAGTGGGCTCCACAGTCGGCAATTACTAGGTCAGGACAGCAGGTAAGCCCTGCAATGTCGGTCGTTCCTCATTGCAGCGGCTGACGCTGCAATGACGAGGTGGCCCCTGATTGCAGGGTAAAATCAAGGTGGTGGCATGTGGCTGAACAGTGTCAGCAGCAGCGCCACCACATTAGAAAGTGGCCAAGCTTCAAAGGCACCGAGGCATTGGCCAAACAGTGCCACTCCTCCGTCATCTTGCTCCTGCAGCAAGCTGCTGGAACATGTTTCTTGTGCATGAGCGCAAGCAAACATAAAAATGCTAATGCATATTTGTATGTATTTGTTCACAGATATTGAATAAAAAGATCAACTGCAAAAGAAATTTACATTTACAGTTTCCATATTTATATACATAGAGATAGTTTTAAACATATACAGTGTAAACCAATAATTTTAATACTTTCTTACAGTGTATTTTTGGCATCCTTTGTGAATTAAATTGTGTGTTTTTCTAGTGGAGCTATGTTTCCTTTAGCCCCCGGCTTTCTGTTTACTGGTGTGCTGTTTAGCACCAATGCCCTCTTCATTCCCAGTCTTGTTGTCTTTGCTTTCTAAACCTTTAAACTAAACTCACAAAGCAAATTGTTTCATAAATATATTATGCTGCTTTTGTAACTTTTTGCCGGTTGTGTTTCTTGAAAATCTGGTTGCATACCTGTCCTGCACACCATCGGTCTGAAAGCAAAGTGCAGACAACTGAAAAGTCACTTTGCAAGTTTAGTTTAAAGGTTTAGAAAGAGTGTTTTATACTGTAAATATTTATTTATTTTATTTATTGAATTTCATTGACCGGGTAGGCCCACTGAGTCTAGAAGTTTCTTTTTCAAGGGCGACCCGGGGGGGAAGGATACAGATGGTAACCAGCTTAAATTAAATGAGATTAAGCTGCTGGTGGTATTTTTAGTGACATTTGAATAATAAAGTACCTTTTTCCATTCTACGGAAGAAGAAAGATCTAGTGCCTGAAACTCCTCTACAACAGAGGCACTGAGGAGATACACATCGATGAGCCACCATTGAAAGTGTGGAAATGGGTGGCATTACCGGTGTCCTATGGGTGCTACATGGAGCCTGTTCCCAGTTTTGCTGCAGCCAAAGTGGAACCATCAGATTACAGTACTTAATGTACTGTATGTAGACATTTGGACTGAATATTTAAAATGAAACAGTAATCATGATGTTACAGTACTTAATAGTTTTCTTTAATAAGCTTTATTTATTTTTTATCTAAATTAAGTAATTAGACTGGGGATATGTTTGGCAAGTGGGTTGCCTAAGGTACCGCTAGAGGGGTGGGAAGGCAGAGGACTGAGGGGCATGTTGCATACAGCTGGTGGATCAGGACAGTGGTTAGCACTGTGCCCATAAATCCCCTGATGGAAGGGCAGAGGACTGAGGGGCATGGTGCATGCCATCTGGCCGGTGACAGACAGCTTGTCCCATGTCTCCATCCAGCGCCTGACAAAGGTGGGGGGGTCATGGGACTGGTGAGCATAATGCCCACCAGCCCTGTGCTCCCACCCCCTCCTGGCATTATATCATGCAAGTGGAGTGGAGTGAAGCAGGTTGGCTGTGGGTGGGGTAGTCAGTGACCATGACAGGTGGAGAAAGAACATGCTGATTCAGGTTATTAGGACTTAACAATAATGGCTTTAAATGACATCTTACTCATGTTTCAGTTCTTAACCATTTTTTTAAAATAAATATCTAATGTTAACAGACTTGGTGTTGGTTGTGGGGAGATAGCCTGGAGTACCTCCTGGGGGCAGAGGACTGGGGGCGTGGTGCATACTGCTGGTGGATGGGAACCAGTGATTTGCACTATGCCCTACTAATCCTCTGCCTGGTGGGCCAAAGCACTGGGGGGCCATGGTACATACCACTTGGGTGGGACAGGTAGTTTTCCCCGTGTCTCCCCTCAGTCCCCTGTCCAGGGTGTGGGGGCATTGGGCTGGTGGGCATAGTGTTCACCAGCCCCATGCCTCCAATCTCCTTGGCATTATCTCATGCAAGTGGAGTGAAACAGATTGGTTGAGGGGGACTGTAGGAGAAATATGATGATGAGCCATGACCGACAGTACAGTACCTCTGGATAAAGGCGAGCAGGAGGCATTAGTGGCCTCCTGTGGCTTCTGAATTGAGATGGATTCAATTTTGGCTGTAGCTTTGACTACAGAATCTGTGGAAAAACATTCAGTATTTCTTATAAATGTAAGTTTACCTGAGTGAGGGTGGAGCGTGGGAAGGTCACCTGTGGTACTACCAGGGGTAGGGGATGGGTGGCATGAGGCATGCCACCTGGGACAGGACAGATGGTTTTCTCCATGTTCCCCATCAGTACCCTGGCCCCCATGGCAGTGCCCCAAGCTACCTCCTCATCACGTACCCCAACTCAGGGAGCCAGATATTTGTGCAAAAAAAGGAATGCTGAAAAGTTTTTAGGGGAAATGGGGGTGTGGTGGTGGATGAGCTGACCACAAGCTAGCCTGGGGTAATGCTGGGGGGGCATGGGACTGGGATGCATGGGAAATACTGCTGGTTTTCAGTATGCCCCCTCCAGTCTCCTGCCTAGGGGGTAAAGGACTGGGGTGGACATAGTCCATACTACCTGGCTTGGAACAGGTGGTCTGCCCCATGTTCCCCACTGGTACCCTGCCCAGGGTGGAAGAGAGTTGTGTGCTGGGTGGCACAATGCCCTCCATCCCACAGCCACAAACAACCCACCATGGCATTGCCTCATTTAAGTCAAGCAAGTGGTGTTCAGGGTGAGCTGGTGGAACTTGAGCTGTTAACTTTGAATTTTAAAACATGAGTGATTATACATTACTACATGCCAGAAGGTGAGTGTGGGGATGAGAGATATACAAAGCTGGGGTAATGTCAGGAGGGGTGGATGGGGGCACAGGAAGGCCTACCAGCCCCCCTGCTGCAACCCTCCAGCATTACCACATGCATGAAATTGAAGGCCTACGGAACTGGAGATCGTGGCCAGAGAATCGAGTGAGATACCGCGATGGTCACGGTAGCAGTTGCGGACTGCATGGGCAATGCACATCCCTGGAGGCTTGGAGATAATTGATACTTACTGTATGGCCAAGTTTGGGGAGTGTTGGTTTGTGATAGAACACCAGAGCACTGGTGGGGGGAGGATACACAATTCTGGGGCAATGCTGGAGGGTGAGCAGCAAGGGGGCTGTGGGGGCATGCTGCATATCACTGGAGAAGTGGAACTGAGAACCTTTAACTGCATTAATTTTAATCTTACTATGGCTAGCAAGTGTGTACCTCTAGGCTGGGGGTGATTGCAAGGAAACTGATCAGTGACTCTGGGCTGGTATTATATGTTAAAACGGTAACGGCTGCATAATTCCTATAGCACGAAAACCAAGCTGCTCTGAAACTCCAGTTCCTAATTTTTCAATTCTGCAACCCCACATCCTTGTTTTCTATCTCCAGACTTTGCTCTCCCCCACCCCTCCGTGTTAATTTTTTAACCTATCCTGTCTGCTAAGGAATTAGTCCTGGCGCCGGGCCCCAGCCCCCCCCTCCCCACTGACCTCACACTAATCCTTCAGCTCCCCTTCCCTTTCTTTAGCTCATGCCCTGGCCCTTTGTTCATTTATGCCAGCCCACTGCTGACACTCACCCAAGGGGGCCCTACTAATATATCTTGTTCTTCTTTTGCCTCCAGGATCCTGACCACGTGGGATCCGCCTGAACAAGCGGGGAAGACTGACGGAGGCAACCGGGAAACTGCTCGGGTGTCACTCGCCCTCCCTGCCCAGCATCTAGTCAGGTATGCAGAAACCATACTCTGACCCACCCACAGCACTCTAATTGGATAAGGCTTTTGTGCTGTGCAGATTGGTGGGCCTCTTAAGCTGTGCTCTTGGAGCTGATTTTTAAAACGGGAGGAACAGTGCAAAACAGCTCTTCGGCTAAACAGAGTCAAGACCTGCTCTGCAGGTGTCTGGTACTCTTTAGGGGTATTTTCTTCTTGCCCACCCACCCCAACCCAAGCTGCTATTAAATAGCGATCCTCCCCCACAATAAGGCTACACTTCCTGAGCCACTCCCCTGTACACTCCTCCTCTGACTGCCTCTTAAAGACAGCATTACCGTGAAGTCTTACTTCTCAGTTCTTCACTTTTAAGCATTTTGCTGCTCCTTCTTTTAACTGCTCCCCTCTCTCTTTATGCTCCTTATTCCACTACTGACTCACCCATGTAACGTTTCCTCACCTTAGTTGAATAATTCTGATGCAGCATTTTAACCCTTGAAAACATACCCTGAGTGGTACAGCATTGTAGCCATTATCACATGAAGGTGCCCCCCCCCGGATGCTTAATACCCTCGTGATGGCGGCCCTTGCCTACCTACTCCTTGGATGCATCCTCATATTTACTTTTGAGCCCATCATGGACTTAAAAGGAGGCAGGAACAGACTAAAAAATCCTTCATGCCAGGAGCAGAGACCAATGGCGTTGGCTAGTCAATTAACACCCTTGAAGGGCACCGATCCTCACACACTCATACCGGCTCACATCCCTTGCTGCCCCAATCCCCCAAATTTGACCTATCTTACCCTATCTGTCAGGATAATATTAATTGCTGTATCCAATTACTGGAGCCCTGTTAACACCCACCCCACAGATAGTGCCTGTGTCCAGAAAAAGCACCCTAATAAAGCTTTTCTGAGGTTCTTGCTTAGATGCCTTAGGAAATTACTAGTACTACTGCTTCTCTGTGCAGGTAGCATGGAACTAAATCTGCCCCCGTTAGCTGCTCGGGAGAGCTCACCCAGTTAAAGGGCCTGAGCTTTCTTCATATGAACACATGCAGCCTTGCCAGCAAATTTGACCAGGTCCAAGCCTGGGTTTTACATGCCTCCCCTGATGTAGCAATGTTCTCTGAAACCTGGCTCAAGAGCAACATACCTGATAATTTTCTCTGCCTCTCTGGCTATAATCTATACAGGTGTGACAGACCTACCAGAGGAGGTGGTGTCGCAATTTATATCAAAGGCAAATTCCAAATTACCGACCTTGACCGTACATCATTGTCCAAAGAATTTGAATGCCTCTCCCTTAAAATTATTCTGGCACCTGGAATTACCTTACTGGTAGCTGTATGCTATAGGCCTCCTGCAGCCAGTCTGGGCATATTGACCCACCTGCATTCCCTCCTGAAAAAAGCAACTTCAGAATGCATCCTAATGGGGGACTTTAACCTAAACTGGACCGATGCCAGCGCCAACTGGCTCAAGGATTTTTGTGATGGACATGTGCTAGCTCTGATGACCCTCTAACCTTATTCTGGTCAGTAAAGCACATAATATCTCCCATACTGGGGTCTTCCATAATGAACTGAGTGACCACTGTGCAATCGCCTGTGTCAGGTACTCCCCTCACCTTTCTTCCACTTCCACCTTCAAGATTAAACGCAGCATGAAAAATGTTGTGCTCCATGCCTTTCTAGCTGACCTTGGGGACATGCGCTGGCAGGATTTCTACCTGCACCCACTGTTTCAGAAGCCTTCTGCATCTTCCAGGAGTTATTACTCAAGGTCGTCAACAAGCATGCACCCTTAAGGAAAATGAAGTTAAGAAAACGTGCTCCTGACTGGTTCAACCCAGCACTGAAGAGAGCCCTGCAGCACAGAGACCTCGTATGGAAAAAGGCTAGGAAATCTCAGTCCGACACAGACTGGCTCTCTTTCCAAGTACCCAGAAATGCCTGCACCAAAATGGTCAGGTTGGAAAAAGCACACTTTTTCCAGTCCACCCTCGAGGAAAACAAAAAATGTTCAGTCAAATTCTGGCAGGTTCTAAGAGAGATTGAAGGTCACTCCCCTGCCACTCCTCTTCTGGCTAAAACTGTGGCTAATAGCATTTCATATACATCCAGGGCTGAGATCATTGAACAGCTCAATAGCCACTTCGCAACTGCAGACCTCTCCTTTGACAACTCACCTGCCAGAAAACTAAGCACTACCTGCTATGCCAATCTCAACCCCTGGGTCTGACAGCCCTCTGTTCAAGTTCCACCCGGTATCCTACAAACAGGTGGAGGACCTCCTCCTCTCATTAGACACTAAAAAGGGTGTGGGTGCTGATTTATTAGAACCTTTTTTCTAAAAGCAGGTTATTCCTACCTGACAGCACCAATTACCCATCTTTTAAATTGCTCACTAATCCAAAGGGAATTGTCATATAGTTGGAAAATCGCGCATATTATTCCCTTGTTTAAATCAGGAGACCCTACAGACTTGAACAACTACAGGCCCATTTCACTGCTTCCCGTCTTATCCAAGCTACTTGAAAAAATTGTCAATGCTCAATTAAGGGAGTACTTGGATAATGAAAACATCCTCAACCCTGTTCAATCAGGGTTCAAGCCCAAACACAGCACAGTGTTAGCTCTAGCCAAAGTCTCTAATGAATGGTTACATGCCCTGGACAATAAACATCTACACCCTGTTCCTTGACCTTAGCAAAGCATTTGACATGGTTGATCACTCCATACTATTTGACATTTGAGGAAACATTGGTGTAACCCCCACTGCAGTACAGTGGTTCTGCTGTTACCTTACAAATAGAAGTCAGCAAATCAAAAGCCAAGATAAGCTCTCTACACTAAAAACCTTGCCACGTGGCATCCCACAAGGTTCGATCCTAGGACCGATCCTCTTTGCCCTTTATATCAACCATATCGACTCTGGCCTTCTAGCAGGGAACATTCACCTCTTCGCGGACGACACTGTCATCTATTCAACCAACCCCTCCTTTGATCTTGCCCACAAGGAACTACAACAGGACTTTATCACACTCCAACACAACCTGCTGAATCTGAAGCTTCTTCTATATGCCAAAAAAACAAAAGCCATGGTTATCTCCCCATTCTCCAACCTCATTACGAAGGCCTCTAATACCACTCAGATTACCATCCTCCTTGGTGAATCTTTAGAAATAGTGGACAAATTCAAATACCTGGGAGTATGGCTGGACAACAAACTGAACTTCAATGCACACCTCAATGAGTTAACAAAAAAAACTAAGGCAGCATCTTGGCATTTTCTACCGTATTAGACACTTACTTACCCTGGAAGCTAGAAAGAGATTGGTTCAAACTACCTTCCTTCCCCTGCTTGACTATGGCAACTTTCTATACAGTCACTGCCCTCAGTGTGAGCTCCAAAAACTAGACACTCTTTATCACTGCACACTGAGATTTGTGCTTGGGCTACCCCTACAGACTCATCATTGCTTACTCTACCAAACATTAGACTGGCCTTCCCTCTTCCTGAGGAGACAAAAAAAATACACTCTTGTGGTTCTTCCGGGCCCTGACCAACAATCTGCCTCCCTATATCAGCAAACTGTTCGAGAGCTCAATGTCTACCTACGGTATAAGGTACTCCTGTTTCATCAATTTTAAAATACCCCGGACTAGGACACGTCTTGGCCCCACTACAATTAGCTCATTCCTACCAACGCTCTGGAACAATGTACAAAAAGCACTTAAACTCCCCATCCTGCCCAGCTTTTACCTCTTCAGGCAGCTGCTAAACTGATGCTTGCACACGGTGTGTGACTGTTTGAGGTAAAAATATTCCCAACTGTTCAACCATCCCCATAGACCGAATGGACCTGGCCCTTCTATCTCACTTCTTGGCTGGATCCCTTTAGGGTCGATATACTCCCCCTTGGCCTGTTTCCACCCCAGCACTTAGCTAACTCCCTTCGGAGCCACCTACTTTTTAGTGATACCCCTCCACCTCTCTCTTATTTGTTACTCCCCTCCAACCTTCCCTGTGTCTCCCCTTCCCTTCCCTGCACGAGGTTAGTTATAGAATGTGAAACTTGACTATGTATGTATTCACCACCTAAGCTATGTAAAGTTGTCTTTGACTTGTTTTTTTACACAGTATTACTATCTGTCATGCACAAACTGTTACATCTTGTTATTGCTATGTCCTATGTGTCCAGAACCATCTTGAAAATGAGCCTGTTCAATGATGTAGCTGCCTGGTAAAATAAAGTTTGATTGATTGATTGAGGATGGGGACAATTTTCACTATGCCCCCACCAGTCCCATATCTGTGGGGGAGAGGACTGTGGTGGGTCTGGATCATATTACCTGGCCGGGGACAAGTTATCTGCTACATGTTCCCCAACAATCCCCTGCATGGAGTGGGGGGCTGGTGGGGTCATAGTTCCTCTCAGGCCCAAACAACCCTAACATTAACTCATGCAAGTGGAGGTGAGGATGGTGTCAGAGAAGGAACACGTGGATTACAAGGAGGAGACAGGGCCATTAAGGTGTGCACGGCCAAACAGGTCTGTTTGGCTGATAAGGCCACAGCACCAAATTTGAACTTTGAGCTGCTGCCATCAGCCCTTGTCCAAGTTGATTCCCTCCTTTATGAGGGCAACAAGGACAAACTATGGCATTTCACTGTGGTTTGATGTAATATACTCTGGGGGATGTTACTAGCCTGAGGTTATGCTGGATGGAGGGGGTGCCTAGGGGGACATGGTCCATACCACTGGTGGATGGCAACCAGTGGTTTACACCATGTCCCCACCAGTGCCTTGCCTGGGGGGCAGAGTACTGAGGGAAATGGTGCATACCACTTGGTTGGGGACTAGGGGTGTGCACCACACCCCCCCAGTCCCCTGCCTGGGAGAACAAGAGGCCGGAGCCACCTGCCCACTGGTCTCCTGATCCACACATGCACTGGCAGTACCTCATGCCACTGCCTTCTGTACTAAATTGATGAGTATGGGGAGGTGTGTATAGGACAGCAGGAGTGGGGAGTACTGGCCTGAGGTTATGGGGTAGGGGTGGGTAAGGGGCCTGTGAGGGCATGGTGCTCACCGCTGATACTTTGCACTTCTTCACAAATCCCACATATGTATTATTGTACTTGCAATTATTGAACAAAGACAAAGAAAATGTATACGTTTGTCCAAGAACCATCTGGGTGGGCGAGTGCTGACCTGAGATAATGCAGTTGGGTGGAGGGGACATGTGCTTACTGCTGATATTCTTCAAATCCCTTCAGTGTATTGCCTACTCTCCCCTCTTCACGCTTCCTCTCTCACACCCCCTCTAATGGAATAGCACTTACTGGCTTATCTAGCCTGACAAATGCCACTGGCTGCTTCACTGTTTCTCCCTCTTTTGTTCAAACCTGAGGTCCTAATAACTATTACAAAATGTATTACTCTGTGAAATGTCTAGTCTCCTTGAAATGTTACTGTTCTACAATTTTCTGTATTTTTCTGACGTGGAACCTTTGTAAAAGAGCCTTGACTCAAAGGTATTTGTAATCCTAGATCTTAATAAATAAAAACAAACAAAAAAAACTTCTCAACAAATCCCATATATGAGCCTTTGTACTTGCAAATACTGAAAAAATAAGCACAAACATACAAACATGCCAGCAGATAAAGGCCTTATGATCTAACCAGTCTACTCAATTGTGCAACTCCCCATGTATTTATAAAGCGAACTTCCCCCCTCCGTGTTTCCCTTTTGACCTCCCTCTACTTCCCCCTCTTCCCCACAATTTTTACCCTCACCATGTCCCAACCCCTCTTGAAGCTGTCCACCATTTTTTGTGATATCACCTCCTCTAGCATCTCATTTCACTTGGCCATCACCCTCTTGGTGAAAAAGTGCCTCCTCATCTTCCACTTAAACCTTCCCCTCACCAACTTAGTTCCACCAAGCCGCATCGACAACAAAGTTGTCAAACTGCGGCACAATGAAATCTCCGATACTGACAGGCAAAATGTTGCATGTCAGAATCTAACTGCTTTTTTTTTTTTTTTTTAATGGGGGCTGCGATCCCCACACCCCCTGCACCCTCTGATTCTAATATAATCAACTCAGAGCCGGAGGTGACTCGGGGGGAGAGGGGCAAAACACTGGTAAAAATGGTGCTGGTGTACACGAAATCCATTACAGCGACAATCGCGAATCCGTTTGAAGTTGTCACTGTAATAGATTTTGTTATATAATTTTCGTTGTTTCAACAGTATACGCACCAGCTTTAGCTGTGCCCCACAGTGGTCTTGTTACTGCTAAGGCTGAAGAGGTCCTCAGTGCTCACCCTGTTAATATCTTTAAGGTACTTGAAGGTCTCAGTCATGTCTCTCCTCTCCCGTCTTTGCTCCAGAGAGTACATGTTGAGCTCCTTGAGCATTTGCTCATAGGTGTTGCCCTGCTGGCATGGATCATCTTGGTTGCCCTTCTCTGGACCTTCTCCAGCAAGTTGATATCTTTCTTAAGATATGATCAGCAAAACTGCACACTGTTCTCAAAGTGTGGTCTTACCAGTGACCTGTACAACAGCAGAATGACCTTCACCTATGCATCCCAGCATCAGATTTGCTTTGGCTGCTGCTCTCCTGCAGTGTGCAGAGTGTTTCAGGTCACTTGTGATCATAACTTCCAGGTTCTTTTTTTTCTGACTTGGTTACCTGCACACCACCCAACCAGTATTTGGTCCTTGGGTTCTTCACCCCCAAGTGCATAACTTAACACTTTTTAGCATTGAATGTCAGTTGCCAAAATGTCAGACCACTTCTCTAGCTTAGCCAGGTCCTCTCTAAGTTCCTGTCTTCCCTCTTCCATGACCACCCTCCCACAGAGCTTGGTATTATTTGTGAACAGGAAGATTTTACCCTTGATCCCATCCATGATGTCACTTATGAAGATGTTAAACAACACTGTACCAAGCACCGAGCAGTGTGGGACCCCACTGGTCACTAGAGATGGGCAAAGTTGGATAACTTCACTCCACAAATTAATTTGCAGAGTCACCATGATCAGCACAGGTAACCTGCCAGGAGAAGTCCAACTTCACCTTAATCTGAAAACTTCATAGAGCGTGAAGTTGGCAACTTTGCCAGCAAATTAAAACTTTGCCAGCTTTGTCCCTGCTCTAAACTTCTCCTTACATCCTCATACCCATAACTTCTTATGCCCTCCTGTACATAATATTTCCTTACTCTCTTCTGCCCATAAACTTCTCCTTACTCACACCTGCCCATATCTCTCTTCTCTCTCCTGTCAGTAAACTTCTCCTTAACCCCTTGCCCATTACTTCTCTTTGTGCTCTCTCTTGCCCATGACTTCTCATTATGCCTTCTTGCACATAACTTCTTACTCCCTCCTCCCCCTTAAATTCTTCATACATATCTCTCCTGCTCATAACTTCTCACTATGCTGTCTAGGCCATAACTTCTCCTTGCATATCTCTCCTGCCCATAACTTCTCATCATGCTGTCTAGCCCATAACTTCTCCTTACTTTCTCCTGCCCATAACTTCTCCTTACTCGCCCATGCCCATAACTTCTCCTTACTCGCCCCTGCCCATAACTTCTCCTCATGTCCTCTTGTCCATTACTTCCCTTTACTCCCTCCTACCTACAACTTCTCCTTACTCCCTCCTGCCCATAACTTCTCCTTACATACAGTATATCTACTGCCAATAACTTCTCCTCATGCCCACCAGGCCATCATTTCTCCTTACTCTCTCTCCTGGCTAGAAAGGTCTTCTTACTCCCCCCAGTCTATAACTTCTTATTACTCTCTCCTGCCCATACACTTCTCCTTATTCCCTCCTGCCCATAACTTCTTCTTACTCCCTCCTGCCCATAACTTCTTATGCCCTCCTGCCCATAACTTCTACTACTCCCTCAAGCCCATAACTTCTTCTTACAGATCTCTCCTGCCCATAACTTTTCCTTACGCCCTCTTTCCCATAGCATCTCCTTATGTCCTCCTGCCCATAACTTCTCCTTACTACCTCCTGCTTATAACTGCGTAAGGAGAATTTATGGGCAGTAGAGAGTAAGGAGAAGTTATTGGCAGGAGAGCATAAGGAGAAGTTATGGGCAAGGGGATGTAAGAAGAAGTTACGGCAGGAGAGATATGTAAGGAGAAGTTATAGGCAGGAGAGAGTCAGGAGAAGTTATGGACTGGAGGGCATAAGGAAAAGTTATGGGCAGGAGAGATATATAAGGAAAAATTATGGGCAGGAGAGATATATAAGGAAAAGTTAAGGGCAGGAGAGAGTAAGGAGAAATTATGGGCTGGAGGATGTAAGGAGAAGTTATGGGCAGGAGAGATATCTAAGAAGTTACGGGCAAGAGGAAGTCCTGAGGAGGCATGAAATATTGTCTTCTGCATCTTTTCTATTACATCCATTTCTCTTCAACATTGCAATTCTTCTTTCAGTCCATCTCTCAGTGCAACAGGTACTCTTCAGGAATCATGTATCACAGGCACTCTATGTTCAGAAACTGTAATCTGATGTATAATTGGCAACTTGCCCAGTCCCTTGAAAACACCAATATATTTAGATATAATATTGTCAGTGGGAGGCATTTCCTTCCCTAATGTGATTAATCTTCTATTAGACCCAACCTCTGACTAGTATCTAGCCCCAAAATTGGCTTTTCATCTCCTGTGACAATGACAAAATTGTGTTTACTGATCTTGTCTTTATGCTTCAGGTATAGCATATAGGATCCTAATGTGGGTATACTTAGTCCACTGCATGCCTTTAAAACAGGAGTCTGTTTTTAGGGCTGTGGGTGCAGCCTACAGCCCTATTGGGATTGGACTGTAGCTCTAAAAATGGCTGATCGTGGAACTCCCTTTTTGGACATTTGGAAGTATTCCTCTACAGCTTCAAAATAGCGCACTCCCTCTCTGATTTTTGCTATTTGCTGCTCTATGTTAAAGGCATCTGAAGGGAGGTGGTATGCTACTGTATTGTACCTCTGAACTTCTCAGAATATTAACAAAAAAACCTTTTGAAACGTCTGTTTCTAGCCCCTCAATTGAACCTTTGCAGGGCTGCAGATTGAGCATCTGTCCAGCTCAGTCTAATAGATTTATTCTATTTCTTTCAGCAACCTGCTGAAATAATTTAGTATCCCGAGATAGGCATAATAGAAAGGGAGGGGGGATAGCTTTCTATATTAAAAAGGATCTAGAATTCTGGGAACTGAGTAGATCATTAAAAGAAGGCCCTGAAAGTCTCTGGTTGGAGATTAAGAGAAGTAAAAATAAAAAAAACGTGATTGCGGGCATATGTTATCATCCGCCAGATACCAACATAGCTGATCATATGAATTTTTTGCAGAACATAGAAGCAAATCTTAATACAAAGGATGTGATATTACTGGGGGACTTTAATATGCCTGGGATTAATTGGTTTACTTTAACTGCAGTAACTACTAGTGAACAGATTTTTTTAGATCTATTTTTGTCAAATGGACTTCAGCAATTGGTTACACCACCTACAAGAGGTATTAATACATTGGATTTGGTGATATCGGATATTTCTGAAAATATTTCAAAAATCAAGGTTAATGATCCTTTACTGAACAGTGACCACAATGTTATTACTTTTTCTTTAAATATCAAAATAGATAGAGTAATTGGAAACACAAAAATAAAGAACTTTAAAAAAGTCAATTTTACCTCATTCTTGACAGAACTTAATAATTGGGATTGGAGGCAAGAAATTATATCACCAAATCAATTTTGGTTGTTATGGAAAAACAAATTAATGAACTTAGTGATAAATTTATTTCATCAAAGAAAATTTATAATAACACTGGGAAAACACCATTGTGGTTAACCGAATCTATTAGGAATTTGATTAAAAAAAAAAAAAGAGATGTTGGTACAGAGCCCTGAGGAGAGAGGAAAATTCTTATAATAAAGCAAAATATAGAGAAGCTGTAAGGGAATGCAAAAAAACATATTAAAAACAAAAAAGACATCTTGAATTTAGACTTGCACATATCGAGGACAATGGTAAAAGTTTTTACGCCTATATAAATAATAAATTCCATCTAAAGGCAAAAATGTGTTCTACTAAGAAAATTCAGAAATTATTACTGATCCTATAGATATCACAATACCTTCAATTCAAATTTTTGTTCGGTCTTTAATATGAATCAGACTAATGCTAAGGTTATCCAAGATCAAGTTGACTCTAATCCCAAATTATGGGATAAGATATCAAGGGAGGAGATATTGGAAAAATTAAGGAAAATAAAGGTCAGCACCTCTGCTGGACTGGATAATATTCATCCAAGGATTTTAAAGGAAATAGAACATTTTTTGGTTGATCCCCTATATGGTCTGTTTAACCTTTCATTGGACATGGGAGCAGTGCCTGATGATTGGCTTCAAGCAATAGTGGTACCAATATTTAAAAAGGGGGATAGTTGTAAAGTTTCAAATTATTGACCAGTAAGTTTGACTTGTATCAAGGGCAAAGTAATGGAAGGTATAATTAAAGATAGGCTACAAGTTGAACTTGAGGCGAAGAAACTGACGGACATCACTCAACATTGCTTTAAAACTGGAAAGTCATGCCTTACTGCTAATTTAGTTTTTTTATGAGAAGGTTAGTGCCATGTTGGCAAATCATAAATCTGTTAATATTATCTTTTTGGATTTATGTAAGGCATTTGATAAGGTGCCACATGATGTTTTGTTAGATACATTGAATGGGCTGGGGTTGGACTATAAGTTTATTAAATGGATTAAAGCATGGCTTAGTGACAAATCAGGTGGTTCAAGTCAGGGGATTTCTCTCTGATATGGGTAAGGAGACTATTGGAGTCCCTCAGGGCTCAGTCCTGGGGCCTATTTTATTTTCCATTTTTATTTCTGATTTAAATGCAAATCTTAATAGTTTTTATATTAAGTTTGCTGACGACACCAAACTGGCAGCAGATGTTAGTTGTCAAGTTGGTCAAATAAAATTACAGGAAGATTTAATAAAATTGGAAAACTGGGTACAAACACATGGCATTTCCTTTAATGTCAAAAAATGTGTTATGCATTTGGGAATAAACAATCCTTGTACAAATTACTCACTGAATGGACAAGGCCTAAGGCCTGTCACTAGTGAGAGAGAGAGATTTGGGAGTTCTTATCAGTAATGACCTTAGATTTAGTGACCATTGTAACGAAATAGTGAACAAATCTGCAAGGACTATTCATTGTATTCAAAAATCGATTTCTAGTAGATATAGGGCCTGTCTTCTCCCAATTTACCAGGCATATGCTCGGCCTATACTGGATTATTGTTCCCCATTATGGAGCCCCTACCTACAGAGAGATGTGAATCGATTGGAGAGGGTGCAGAGGAGATTTACAAAAATAATTTATGGGGTGCAGAGATTGGACTATGAGGATAGATTAAGAGCATTGGAGCTCTATTCCTTAGAGCTTAAGATGCCTCAGAGGTGATATTTTATTGATGTATACGATCCTAGAGGACCAAGCTCTTACTTCTGAGTTGGATTTGATTATACATCATAGAGCAGTCAGCCTAAGAAGTCATCATCTCCAACTGAAGCTTACAAATCCTAAAGCTCTTCTTAGGTGTAGTTACTTCACCCAGTGTATTGTTACTTGTTGGAATGGTTTACCTAGCTCAGTGGTGCATGTACGTTCTTTTGATTTATTTAAGAAGGGATTGGATAATCATTTATTAAATTACTATATGAATAATGGGGCTTATTAGTCCAACATTGAGAGGAGTACATTATGGGCTTTTGGCCTTCTGTACGTCCTATGCAACTCCTAGTATGAACTCCTAATTTGAACCTAGGGGTTAACTCATTATCTGTTGTACTGGAATGTATTAAAGCTCAGAAACAGTCAGGCAGACTACAGTGTCAGATTACAGACAGTCCAGATGCATCTTTGTTAGCTGTCTCGCCCTTTACTGACAAATTTAAGTTTTTACCCTTGTTCCTATGGGCATTTATTGGGATCTATCAATCAATCAATCGATTAATCTTTATTTAGCCAGGTGACACTCCATTGAGCAAGCTCATTTTCAAGAAGGGCGTGGTAGGCACAGAATAAATAATACAGTAGCACTATAGAACATATAGCACAAATGGGCATAGTAATACAATACATAGCAATAAAAGCAAGGTACAAGGATAACCAATGAGGCCCAGTCATAAGGTGGTTTCATACCAGTAAACAGTAGAGCAGAGAGGTGGAAGCAAGTCAGCATCAATGTGCTGAACCAGTGATTTGAAGCACATGAGACCATTTCCTTCAGTTTTTTTTTTCTATTCAACCTTTGAATATTTGCTATCCAGTGCTAGTGAAAGGTGGGGACTTACAACATCTCTGTTTATCCACAGAATCAGGTTCACTGTTGACTTTTCTTCTCAATGCTCATACAAGGTACAGTTGAGATAGCACTAGATGGTAAACTAAAGCTGTTTGTTTATCTACAGGGACAGATACCGCGCAGCACCCCCACACACACACACACACCCACTGTGATGAATGTAGTGCTGGTTAAAAGTAGATAAAGCCCTCAGTTTATCTACAGGTACAGTACCATGTAGGGCAGGCTCAGTGCGAACTTACCCACACTATGATGGATTTAGTGCTGGTAAGATGTAAAGAACTGACACCACTTGGGCTTTAAACCCTTGGATAATCCACAGAGACAGCTATAGTGTGGGGGCAGGGTAAGTGCTTGGTTTCCACACTGCCTGCATTTAGTCCTGGTGAATGGTGAGAGGCTGCCAGAACTGGGGACTATAGCATTTTGTTTATCTACAGTGACAGGTTGCATGCTCTCACACACACACACACACACACACACACACACACACACACACACCAGCAGCAGCAGCATGTACTCTGACTAAATAAATTCAAGAGGACTGAATTAGCAGCATGCCAGTTTTTAATAATTGTGACTGAACAGCACTATACAGCGCCAGCAAGAAAATAATAAATTGCTATCTGAAATGTTTATCCAAAATAATATTAGAGTGAAAGTATGGAACACATTTTTAATAAAATATGTTTTCCATATTTGACCATTGCTTCTTAATAGTTATATAATATTACTTCAATCTATAGTGTGCATTTTAAGTATGTAACTTGTAAGTACTGTTTATACTTGTTATCACTATGTCATGTACAACAGCAAAAATAATCTCTTTCAAAATAAAAATTAAAAAAGGGAATGTGTTTGTATTGGAAATATAGTTAATGTAAATTTGTAGTTTGCCAGTGATTCTGGTAAAAATCTGGGAATGTCACACTTTCCGAAGCTTTGCAAAGTTCCCCATCCTCATATCAAGTTCTCTACCGTTTTCTGAATATTAAAAAATAGTGCATTCACTCTGTGTAATCACCTTTCGGGACAAGTGAACAAAATGACAGTGGCACTCTTCATGAAGAGGGGTACCAAAAAGACCATGCTGACCATTTATTGGAAGTATAACACCAGATTTTCAAGTTACACCTGGATGTTGCATAATTTCTGTGCACATCTGTAACTTTGGTCATTTGGTAGCTCTTCACAGCCCTATCGGCTCTGGCTAGAGTTTGTTTAATATGTGATCTCTTTGGTGTTAGATGCCACAGTCAAGCTGGCAGTACATTTATTTCTGCAGCAGTATTAATCATGTACTGAACCTTCAAGCCATTAGTACCTACTTGAATAGTCCATTCCTTTCTCTCTGAGAATCCTTGCTTTTCTATTGCCCTATAAACAAGTCATTTTTGCTGCTTTAATCTTCTATTTTGGTAACGGCATGTACAGCTTTTTCTATCTATAACATCTAATGGAATGGTTACATTTTGTACAGCTCTGCATTGCTGACCAAAAGCTGGACAGTTTCTGTAGGCATGCCCTTTTCCACATTTATTTACTTGCAAACTTTTTTCACATGGCTGCAGCCCTTCCTTTCACATTTTGGTTCAAGTCTTGCCTTATTAAACTTGCAGGCAACCTTTGCATTTGTTTCTGTGCTGTATGCACTGCTGCTACATCAGTCTTGTCTCTTTTTACTTTAGTCCTCTTAATCACTTCCAGTTTGCATCAGAGTTTGCTGTGTAGCCTGGCAAACCTGAACAGCTTTTTCCATTATAAGCTCACAGTCTCTTAGTAAATGTTCTTTCACTTTTTCATCATAACAGCCCATAACAATTTGGTCTTGTATCAAAGAATTGCAGAGTGGCAAAATTACAAGACTGAGTTTTTAGTGGCGAATCAGTAACACATTCTTCTATAGTTTCTTGTTCCTTCTGCATTTGGGATCTAAATATATATCTTTCATAAGTCTCATTTTTTCTGTGCACACAGTAAGCTTCAAACTGCACTATTACAGTATCATAATCCTCACTAGCAGCTGCAGACAATTGAAAAGTACTGCACACATGTAGCTCTTCTAAGCCTGCCCTCAGATGGTGTGAAAGCTACATTACTGGTCGCTCTCAGAGGGTGAAGTGGAAGGACAAAATCTCTGATCCACTGCCCCTTAAGGAGGGGATACCACAAGGGTCCATACTCGGTCTCTTCCTGTTCTCCTTGTTTATAACTGATTTGCACAACCACTGTGGGAACAGTAATGTCATCCAGTACGCTGATGACGCCGTGATTTACAGATCCCCTGCCAGCCTGGATGACCTGGGTCCATCCCTCCAAGAGGACTTTCTCACTATGGAGGATTGGCTTATTAAGAATAAAATGGTCCTTAATACTACCAAAACCAAGACCATGTTGTTTGGACCCAGATCCCTTGGTCAAAACAGAGCACAACTCCTACAACTCACTTCCAGAGCGGGTAACAAACTCAAAGTGGTTACCTCCACAAAATACCTTGGCCTTACTCTGGACCAAGGTCTCACCCTAAAGCAACATGTTGACCAAGTCACCAAAATCATGCACAGTAAACTTGGTACACTCTATTGTCTAAAGGATCAGCTGATCCCTGAAGCCAGGACTGCCATTGCCTCTTGCGTCTTACTCCCAACACTCCCCTATGCTGCCCCGATACTTCAGGGAGTGGCCAAGTTGGAGTTCAGTAAGTTACAGATATTGTACAACAAGGTGGTCCGCTTCCCCACACAGTCCCACTCTAGGAGCCACCATTGTGACTCACTAGTACGACTCAGCTGGCCATCATTCGAAGCCAGTCTCAGGTACCCAGTGCTCTGCCTAGCACATAAGCTAATTAGCTCTACACCTCCCCCTAGCCTCGCAGGGCTCATAACTGCCAAATGAAATCCTCAAAATCTACGGACCTCAGGCCAAACCCTCCTCAAAGTCCTTAGGGTAAGGACCAAGGCAGGAAGGGCATGTCCTTTGCCCACACTGCCCCTTCCCTATGGAACAATCTTCCCCCGGAGGTTTGAGAAGCTACATCACCAGCGTGCTTCTGTACAAGACTCAAGGCACATATGCTTGCCAAGAGTCAATGCCAATGCTACGTTACCTGACACTTCCACACTACCTGCCGGCCTGAGCACTTACATCACTACCACCTGAGCCGGCAGTATTTTCTCTCCTCCCAAAGTATTCTATTCTGGTAATTGTGACCCAGTTAAGGCTCTGGCCCTACTGTATATTGTTCACTTCAATAATTCGATGTAACCTGCTATGTAATATATTACTGCTATATTTATATGTTAACATGTCACATGCCATATGCTATATCTGTACTAATTGTGTATCATACTAGTCCTGTAACTCGTGGGTCGCCCCTCAAAAAGGGACCTCCGGGGCCCAGTGGGCCTACCCGGTCATAAAAATTTAATAAATAAATAAATGTTACTTTTCGTGAGCTGTCCTTCTTGTCTGTACCACTTGCTTTTAAATACAAATTAAAACATTCCTTGAAATGTTTCCATGTTTCTTCTAAATTGTCCACAGTCCTGACCTCTGGCTGTGGTCTTAGTTGCTCCATTTCAGCAGACTCCTGTATTGATGAGACAAACTGCATTCACTTGATCATTTATTACTGTGAGGCAACTATTGTTGCTTTTCTACAAGAGTTCACCTTCTTGGTTGTTTTTCTTTACATTTTCAGAAAAAGTCCCTAAACCATCCTTGGTACCATGTCTTCTTTGGTAGTAATTCAAAACAAAAGGTTCTTTAGATTATTTTAACAACACTTTTGCTCCTCTGTACAAGTTATGCTTCAAAAATACTTCCTCCCTACTCAGACGGACTATGTTCTTTACATCCTCTCTCTCTCACATGCACTGTGACACTCTGCATGTGACTTAGAACACTACAAAACATTTGTATTTATTACAATTCATGCCTTTACTTGTATCTCATCAACACAGTGGTCACTTCCTGCAAGGGGCACATCCACCCTCACATCCTGCACATTTGCATGCAGCAGTTGGATAGGACTAGATCCAGGAAGGCCCTTTCTGCAGTAAGCTTCATTACACCTTGACTCAGGAAAGCACTGTGAAAGCAACCAGCAGTACTTGTTCTCTTGTGCAGGAAGTATTGGGGATTTTCCAGTCCACCCCAAGTAGATTGTAGTTCCCCATTATTACTACTCCCTACCACAGGCAATATCTATGATCGTGGATCTCAATCCTCTATCCAATTTCTCATCCTGGGATGTCAGTCTTTAGATCACCCCATCCTTAGTTTCCTCCCCTTAATGGATTGGATCTGCACCCACAAAGCTTCAGGCTCACCATCCAGGTCTTCCTCTCTGGTGCAAATTATCCCCTCCTTCATGTTACAGTGCTACTTCCCCTTCCTGTCCCCCTATCCTTTCTATACATTTTATACTTGAAAACTGCTCTATTCCAGTCATAGTTTTATGTGGCCCAAGTCTTTGTGATGGCAGCTATAGCCACCTCTCCCTCAGCCAGCAATGACTGCAAATTCTGCCATTTTGTTCACCACACTTCTGGTGTTTAGAGACACCACACTCCACAATAACTCTGGGCCCTCCTTTCTCCTGACCTGTGATCTTCTAACCCCCTCTTCCTTTGATCCCTCCCTTCTTTCTCCCCACCTCTCTCATCTCTCCTCTCCTCTCTTCCTGCTGTCCTGCTTAGGGGAGGCCTATTGGCAACCTCCACCTGGTGATTAAGGGTGCTCTACACCCTGCTGACCCCCTACCATCAGTTTAAATGTAGATTTTTAATCATGAAGTCCTCCACCTTTCCCTTCAGGCCACTTGTGCTCTTTCTACTCAGGTATAACCTGTCCAGTGCATACAAGTCATTTTTTTTCCATGTCTCCTCCCAACCACCAATGCACCTGTACTCTTTTGCCTCACACCACTGTTTATAGTCTAGTGGCCAATTTTCAAAATATTTGTCCTGTTGCACCCCCATTAGAGAAGGTTTGATGGTTTCACAAGATAGCTCTACTCATCAGCTTTCAGAAAAGGTATATTGAGGTATTCATCACATGGTTGATAATATTGAATTTTGAAGAGAAAATCTGGACAATATAGCTGAAAAAAAGATTAAAATGAGTAAATACTGAACTTTGAAGAAATTGTGAAAGTGTAATTTTTAACATCATATTTGTAGAGTTTGGGTATTAGGTTCCAGTTTTTGTAAATTGCTCAAATAAATTTGAACAATGTGAACTTAAATGCCCATAAATGAATCTTAAATACAAGTAATACATAACATCTAAAACCATTTGTCATGTCTTATGTCCAGTAATAATGTCTAATAGCATCTTAACTAATTATGTTCTTTATTGCTCTCACTTTTCTTCCATTTGCTCAGAAATGATATCACAATTTTATTGTAATAATTGATTTGTATACACTAAAGTTGCTGGCTAAGAATGCATTCCTATAACTGAATCTCATTCCTGAAGGCATACACTGTACACCTGTAGAGAAAAACAACAAATTGTCAAACAATAAATTAATTTCTGGGCTGAACAGAAAGAGTGAGAAAATTTACTTTTGAATAATAATGATGACACCCATGGAAATGCAAATGTCTTTTGCAGCCCAAAAATGATCCACAAAATTTTTACTACAAGATGTTATTATCGTAATAAGGTCCATCCTGAGCACAAATTAAACTATTAATTCTAATGCAGCAAATATATTGTTGTTTGAGATGACATTTTAATAAAGACTTATGACCGTATTTATCATGTAACATTTCACCACAGCATGTATTCTTAATTCAGAGGCACATTTAACTTATTTACTCAGAGCCATCATCTGATTCCAAATCACAATTTTCATAACTGATTATCTTCACCTGTTTCATGTGTATTGTCACGTGTTTGGGTGTCCTTCACACCCACATTTTGGTGTGCATTTTAGTTCTATCATCACACACCCACACTTCCTTTAGGAGCATTCAGACATTGTACACTGGTATGTGATAAGTTCTATTATGTCTTTTGGACCCGATTGTTGCATCATTAGGTGAGGTGCAAGACTATTCTCTGTCTCTGTCCAGCCACGTCCATCAGGTGATGCAATAAACGGCTTAGCCACTAGTGCTGCTTTCCAAACAGCACACTGATAGCTCTCATTATGTGCTATACCGGGCTGTCCATACATGGTGACAAGCTGTCATTTTGCTTTGCTTGCTTGCAAAACTGTTTGTACCTTAGTATGTTGATGTTGGAACTAATACATCCCATTGATTGGTAGAGTCTGCATACAAACTTGAGACAGACATCAATGACATCATTCATGACTTCAAAAAAGTCTCCAAGTTCAGCCAACCTCTGCATGTTTTCATGGTTCATTCTTAGTATTTGCAAGGATTTCTTTTTGCCTTTGCCCTTGACACAGATGGTACTGTCAGAGCCTCTGGTTGTAGGGGCTCAAACTCAAGAGTGAAGATCTTTGTGGGGCATTGAAGCACTGTAGATGATATCTTGGGCTACTGCTAAGACTCTTCTGTGTGTATCAGGAGTGTTTCAGATATGTTCTGCTGGTTTACCCATCATGAGCAGACTCCGAAACTGGTACAGATCAGCAGGCACTAGGGACTCTGCTTTTTCAAAACAAATCTCTCTACAGTCAATGCATGACTTGGTGGAAATCCCAATGTTTTTCTGGCAGAGGCATGAAGTGTTGTTGCTGCATGAAAAATATTGAGATTCCCATACTCATCATCAGAAAACTCCAGGTCTGCCTCAATTGCTTCTTCCTGGACCTTTCTTTGAAACTCCACAATCTTGTTGATTGTTTCTTTCAAATTTAATTTGCTACTATACACCAGATCTGGTGTGTTTGCTGAATGAGGCTGATGGAATGTAATTGAACCTTCAGAGTGTCTAACAAGATGTTTCTTCAACTTATCAGCACAGTATGTTTCTGATTCAGCATAACCACGTGTCCAAATATCTTCTGTATTTTGTCAACAGGAAAGTCATATCAAATGCCTTGCTTCATGTTAAGTTATCCTGAATGTGGTTTACAAGCATGTCAAATGCTCTTGTGAAGATATGAAGTGCTCTCCTCTGTCTGTTCCATGCTAGTTTCACTGGCTCATCTGGCCCTTACCAGTAGCTGAGCTAGACAATTTTTGTGGTACTTAGACTCCAAGGCTAAGAGATCTTGGCTTTGTACCTTAGTTAATAGATCTGTATTACTAAGAGACATGGCTGCTGACTGAATGTTCCTTTGCATTTGAAACGTTCTCACTTGGAAAAGATGTGAATCATCATGTTTCTTCACTCAATTGCAGAATGCATTTGTTAGCTGCAAATGTTGTGGATGTACTGTAAGTCTTGTTCTCATAGCCAGCTCCTGGTTGCTTGTTCCAGGCTTTTCTCAGTCTAGATGACCTGCTTGTGGATTGTGTTTGTGTGAAAGGTTTTCCTTGCTGGTGTAATTCTGATAGCACTAGCGATGATAACAAATGGCAACAGTGCATCCTGTCACCCAGCACCCCTGAGGTTTTCGCATTTCTGTACAATTCATCATCATCTTCTTCTCTGATGCATCCAAACAGAGTTTCTTGACCTCTGGCTTTGGCTACAACAAGATTTTGTGAAGTTTCTCTATTTTTGCAAATAATACAAATAGTTGCATAGTGTTGGTGTGATCTACAAAACATTTTTGCTGGAGATGGTACAAGTCCAATACCTTGTTTACTTGCCATTTCCTACAATTAAACAGAAAATATTTATTTTAAACATGCAATAAACTGAAAAAGGAAAATACATTATTACATTTCCACCACCAAACAACACATATCTTTAAACCTTTTTGAGATATTGATCCCTGAGTGCCAGTTAAGCCTCGCTCATTGGCAGTGCCAAATGTCACTTTCATGGGGTAGGGGCTCAACAAAGATAGGCTTGTATCTTGGTACCTGACATTGATCTAACACCACAACATAATTTTCCTGAAAGCTGAAGGTCATACCTAACTCATGAATATGACAAACCTCCTCTAACGGGGGGTGCAACAAAAACCTAAAATAAGGCCCCTTTGAAAATTGTCCACTAGACTACTAAACTATATTCATTAAATTCACCAGTATTTACTTTCCTTGCTGTGCTAGTCCTTGGGACCAGAAGCACCTCTGAGAAAGCTACTGACTTCCCATCAACACTGCAGATTCTCCCTACCTCCTTGAAAATCTCTTGCACTGCTCCTATCTCACATCCTGCAAGGTCATTAGTACTCTTGTGCATTATAATGTGAGGTTTTCCTCTTACCTGTCCCATGGACTGTGCTACAAGAGGTCCCATCTTCCCGTCAGTCATCCCTGGCATGCATTCTACCCTCTTATAGTTTGGCCTTTCCCCCATCTCAGACAAAATAAATATGTATGTAATTTTTGCTCAGGTACTATCTAGCTGTGGTGGTAGTGTCCTGAGGTGATGCAGTGTGTGTGGGGGAAGAGGTCATTGTGATTACTACTGATGTTCTGCACTTCTCCCCAAATCCCATATACATGCTATTGTACTTGCAATTATTTAATAAAGATAAAATAAATATTCACTGTATGCAATGGGGGTGAGGGACTTGTGGTGACATGGTGCTTACCACTAATATTTCATAATTCTTTACAAATCCCATTTACTGTATGTGCTATTGTACTTCACATTATAAAATAAAGAGAAAACAATGTATGCCATATTTTTGGGTTCTGGTACTGCTGGGGTGGGTGTACTGGCATGACGTAATGCTGGGGTTTGGGATGGAGTAACAGGCCTGGGGAGACATTGTGCTTACTGCTGATAGTTGCACTTTTCTGCAAATCCCATTTATGTGCTATTGTCCTTGGAAAATATTGAATAAGGTCTGCAAAATGTAAAGTAGAATGCATGGTGTGTGTTGACTTCATTGAAAATTAAAATATGCATAATTAAACAATAAACCATGACAGGGGTGGATTGTTAGTGTTTTATTTTAATTGTATGATAATACTTGGAGACCAGAAAGGGGTATGACTGTGTTACTGATCCACCTTCTCTAGCCTTATAGTAAATTTAATGGAATAAAGGTTTAAAAGTCTGTTATTTTCCCTGTTCTATGCAAAGGGCATTGATTAGCCCTCAGTAAGTGTTCTGATGTGCAATGTGGTACAGTAGTAGGTACCTTATTAAACCTGTATCATTCTGTTTATGTACCTTGTACAAGAGAAACATGCATTTGCCAATGCTGAATGTTTGCTGCTTGTATTGCTGCTGTACCAGGTCTTGCTTGTACATATTTTTACTATACATTTACCCAGGATAGACCAGATGAGATGCAATATCTCATTTTCAATGGTGTCCTGCTTTTACACATTTTTAGATTGTATTTACACAGGAAAGGCCAGCTAGGAGGCAATATTTAATTTTTAGTAGGCTCCCATGTTTTGATTCCAAATTTCCAATAGTCTTTTTATGACCTGATGTTATGATCAAGACAGGTGAATTTTTTAAATTCCATCCAAAAGGTGATTTCACAGTACGACTGTGAAAACAAGTTTCAGAGGGAATTTGAAAAACGACACCCATCATGTTCAGGAGGTGGATTAACACAAGGGATATGTTGAACATTAGGGGTCAAACTCTTCAAAAATAAAGTTATGAGTAAACACTGGATCAATTCAAGATTTTTTCATAACTTAGTTACTTTTTCAAATTTTTGACCCCAAATTTTCAATGTAGTCATTTTTATGATAACTCCTTCTGAATATGACAAGTGCCATTTATGAGGTGATGTAAAGGTATGGCTATGTTGTGAATTTGGAGTAAAACAATTGAAAATTACCAGTTGAGTCTGCATTTGTAAAATTCAATTGAAGCTCATAACTTTGTTGTTTTTTTAATATTTTTATATCACATTTTCAACAAATCCTTCTTATGACCCCACCTCATGGACAAGGGCAGATCAATTGTTCAACTCCTGTCCAAAAAGTGATTTCATACAGGGACCACATAATCACCATTTGAGACAGATCTGCCTAATGTCAGTGTAACTGTTCATGAGACAGGGTCCCAAAAAAGGCACGTTGAAAATTTGGTCATCAGGATGACAGTTTCCTAGCTGATGCCACTTCCTCAGGCCCAAACAGTGTTGGTTCTAAATAAATTGAAATATCACAAATCATTTTCCTTTTCATGTTAAACATTCTTCTCTCTTTACCCAAACTAAGACCTTTCTCCTTCACCACAGTGCTGGCAACAGGTATCCCATCACTCCAAATCTAGTTGTTTAACTCTCTATCATTGCTTACATAATTAACTCAATGAATGCATATGTGCAGTCTAACATTTTATAGTGCCTTTAAAACTGAGACAACAGTCTAAGTGAACTCAGTCCTTACATCCCTTATTTGTGTTTTCTTCATGTTATCATAACTCTTGTGCTATGTGTTTCTTATTAATCTCAGTTCATGTTGTTTGTCAAGTCCTAGCAAGGCCACCTGTAAATTGATCTATACTGTTACTACAGTGATGGAAATTCTGCGAAGACCATTACAGCAACAAAATTGGCAGTTTGCTGTAATGGTCCATGGTACTGCCAACACCGCTGCCTCTGGGGATTTTGCCCCCTTCCTGAAACAACTCTGACTTGGAGTTGATCATCTAATAATGTGTGGGGGTTTCTGATGGCACAATGCCAACTGTCAGCATTGTGCCATCACCGTAATGCTGATTGACAACATTTTTATCAATATGACTTATTGGAACCGTAAATTGATATGATAAAAACTATTTCAAACTCTTGCTAATTCAGGTACTGTATTTAAAACATATTTCACCTTCAAGACAGAGTCCTTACACATAGTTCTAGGACTCTTTCTTCCTTAGCACTCAAGCAATTCAATTTCTTTTCATTATTAGCCTGCTTTGAAACAAAAATGAAAACACTTTTTTTAAAACCTCTGTCAGTTTTACTATTTCAAAATGCTGGATGTACTCTATGATTAACTACACCTTTGTTTTAGTCTTCTAGTTTTTTATATTTTTATTAAGCCTACAACAAAAAGGAAACACCCCTTAAGTCCCTCTTTCCATATCAAAATACTGTGTTATTATTTTCTAATTATATTTTCTTTCCCAGTTTAAATGTTGGTACTCACTCAGAAAGTTGCTGTCTTGTCAGTATGTAGCTGTCTCCATGGTGCAAGGAGAGGCTCCTACTGTGACATGTGTGGTTTAAATACCACTGATTGGTGGGGGAACTGATGTCACCAGTGATGTCATTCATGACATCACTGCCCACCCACTCATGGGCGGTACCTTCATGAGCTGCAGAAGGCAGCCATCAGACAGTGAAAGTGGATCAGTAAATGAAGGGATTGAGCGGGACTACTGAGCACACACACACACTATGTCTGGAAGGTGGTTTGCCCCCCACCCTCAGCTATAAATGCCCCAAAATGTCTTCTTTATTTATTTTTGTTGTATATTTTTAAACAATAAAGATCTCTTTTCTTTGCATGTTTTAAACCATTTAAACTGACACATCATGCCTTTAAACACACATGTTGTAGTGATGATTAAGCAGACAAAAGGCCATCCAGAGGTCTCCACACTGCAAAATGGTGTGTACTCAATATAAACTGAAAACTCTTTAGTCCATATCATCAAATCTCCAACTCGCTATAATGTTTTACTGCTACTCTCCCAATCAGCAAACAGTGTTTTCAAAAATCCCCATGGGCTAATTTTTACCAGAACAGGTTCCAATCACAAGTTTCATTAAGTCCAATGTTTGGGTTTAAACAGTCGTGGTAAAGATCCAGAACACTTCTCTTTTAAATAGAAGATGATCCCAGCTTAACTGCCACCCTGTGGTTTCTCCGCTCTTTCAATTCCCCAGAATCTCAGTGAGGTCACAGAATGTTCCACTACATTGAAATATTGAGCCACTAATAAATTAGGGTCCTTTGTCCTTATATCACTTTTATGCTTACTTATGCGGTTTTTATGTTCTCTTTTCATTTTGCCCACATATAATCTGTCACATGGGCACTGTAAAATGTATACAACATAATCTGATTTGCAGATAATATGTTGTTTGATCCAGTGCTTCTGACTTGTATAAGGGTGCTCAAAATATAACTTTTTACTTGTATTTACACACTGAAAATAATGTCTGCATGGAAAACTTTTATCTTTCAGTGATCCAAGAAGATGCTGGTCTACATTTTGGTTTGGGGATAAAGTGAGCAGTGTGTACCAATGTGTTTCTCAGTGTGGGGTTCTTTTTGGATGTAACAAGAGGCCACTCTCTAAACCTCCTGCTTTGTGTATCCCATTTATACAATATGCCACTTCTTCATCAGACTCTGCTGAATGTCTCCACTAATGTGGCTGTATGCAGTAGAAAATACCATTCTGTTCTGTGTCTCCTCTTTTTCTTTAAGTTGTAATAACTCTCCACTGGGTGTTTGCATCACCTCATTTACTGCCTCCTCCACTTTCTGCCTTCTGTATCCCCTATCCATAAAATGTTTAGTCATAACTTCAGTCTCTTTCTTAAATTCATTCTCTTTATTGCAATTCCTCTTTGCCCTTATTATCCGAGATTTGGGGATAATATCCTTGAACTTCAGATCATGGAAGCTCTGATAATGCAATAAAGTATTTATGTCAGTCTTCTTAATATACAGTTTTGTTTCCAGGCAGTTCCTATCTTTGTAAATTAGCAGGTCCAGAAAGGAGACTTGCTCCTCACTTGCCTCCATCGAGAATAGAAGATCTTGGCTCCTACTATTTAGGTAGTTTTTAAATCTGTCCAACTCTTCCTTTTTACCCTCCCAAAGAAGAACATCATCAAAGAAGAATTTCCAAGTTTTAATATGCGCAAAAAAATGTGTTAATCACTGCATCAAGCATGTGTATCCCCTCAAAGTGCCGTATAAACAGATTGGCATATGATGAAGCCATAGTGCACCCCATTGCTGTTCCCTTTGTCTGCATGTAGATGTTCTCCTCAAATTTAAAGTAGTTTTTGTTTAGAACTATTTCTGCTAAACCCTCCCAAAATTCTGAACCTGGGAATTGTTATGTCTACCCCTAAGGGCCTGGTGTAATGCTGCTAAACCTTCTTGATGAGAGATGCTTATGTATAGGTCCTTGATGTCTAATGATAACAACCATATATTATTCATGTCTAAGCCCAGATTGTTTATGTCATCAGTAATCTCTATTACACGGCTAGTGTCCTTGATGTATGTGCCCATCTGAGTTACTTCCTGCTGAATGTGGAAATCCACATATTTAGATCAAACCCACGGATAAGGGTGGAGGGGTTGTTTTAAGGAAATATGGGGACTACAAACTTAAATGCCTAAGACAGTTGTAAGATAGGGAGAGATATTTACAACTGGAAGGGGACCCAACAGCAGAGATAATAGTGAAGAGCAGAGATTTCCTGGAACAAGGGGTGGATTTAGGGTGGTGCACGGAGACTGTCAGGGACATGATGATAAACAAAAATCTGAGGATCCCTCTATTTTATGCCCCGCCCAAGGTACATAAAAATTTGAATAAACCTCCTGGGAGACCAATAGTCTCAGGGGTGGAGTCGATTCTCGAGCCACTATTCAAATATGTGGATTTCCACATTCAGCAGGAAGTAACTCAGATGGACACATACATCAAGGACACTTGCCATGTAATAGAGATTACTGATGACATAAACAATCTGGGCTTAGACATGAATAACATATGGTTAGTATCATTAGACATCAAGGACCTATACACAAGCATCTCTCATCAAGAAGGTTTAGTAGCATTACACCAGGCCCTTAGAGGTAGACAGGAACAATTCCCACCTTCAGAATTTTGGGAGGGTTTAGCAGAAATACTTCTAAACAAAAACTACTTTAAATTTGAGGAGAACTTCTACATGCAGACTAAGGAAATTGCAATGGGGTGCACTATGGCTCTGTTATATGCCAATCTGTTTATACGCCACTTTGAGGGGATACACATACATGATGCAGTGATTAACACATTTTTGTAGCATATTAAAACTTGGGAATGCTTCATTGACAATGTGCTTCTCCTTTGAAGAGTTGGACAGATTTAAAAACTACCTAAATAGTAGGAGCCAAAATCTTCTCTTCTTGATTGTGGCAAGTGAGGAGCAAATCTCCTTTCTGGAGCTGCTAATTTACAAAAATGGGAACCACCTGGAAACAAAACTGTACAATTAAGCAGACTGACAGCAATACTTTATTGCATTATCAGAGCTTCCGTGATCTGAAGCTTAAGGATAGTGTCCCTGAATCTCAGATAATAAGGGCAAAGAGGAAATGCAATACAGAGGATGAATTTAAGAAAGAGACTGAAGTTATGCCTAAATGTTTTAAGACTAGGGGACAAAAAAGGGAGAAAGTGGACGAGGCACTGAATGAGGTGATGCAAATGCCCAAAGTGGATTTCACTTTGTTCACTTTATCCCAAAACCAAAACCCAGACAGCTCCTTCTTGGACCACTGAAAGATGAAAGTTTTCCATGCGGACATTGTTTTCAGTGTGGAAACATATATTTTGAGTACCCTTATACCAATTAGAAGCACTGGATCAAACAACAAATTTCCTGCAAATCAGATTATTAGTTGTATACAGTTTACAATGCCCATGTGACAGATTATATGTGGGCAAAATGAAAAAAGAAATTAAAAACCACATAAATGAGCAGAAAATTGATATCAGGACAAAGGACCCTAATTCATCAGTGGCTCAACATTTCACTGCAATGGGACATTCTGTGACCTCACTGAAATTCTGGGGAAGTGAAAGAGTGGAGGAACCACAGGGCGGCAGTATAAACTGGGATGACCTATTTAAATGAGAAGTGTTCTGGATCTTTACCATGGACTGTTCAAACCCAAACATTGGACTTAATGAAACTTGTGATTGGAACCTATACTGGTAAAAATGAGCCCATTGGGGTTTTTGAAAACACTGTTCACTGATTGGTAGATTAGCAGTAAAATATTAAAATGAGTTGAAGATTTGATAATATGGACTAAAGATGTTTCAGTTTATATAGAGTACACACCATTTTGCAGTGTGGTGTCCTCTGGATGGCTTGTCTGCATAATCATCACTACAATATGTGTGTTTAATGGCATGACATGTCATTTTAAATGGTTTAAAACATGCAAAGGAAGAACTTCACCGTTAAAAAATATACAGCAAAATTAATAAATAAAAAAATAGGCATTTATAGCCGACGGTGGGGGGCAAACCACCTTCCAGGCCTAGTGTATGTGCTCAGTGGTCCTGCTCAATCCCTTTACCCACTGAGCCACAGTTACTGTCTGAAAGCTGCCTTCTGCAGCTCATGAAGGTGCTGCCCATGAGTGAGTGAGTGGTGATGTCACAAATTACATAACTGGTGACATCAGTTTTCTCCGACCAATCAGAGGTATTTAAACCACACATGTTACAGTAGCAGCCTATCCTAACACCATGGAGATGGTTGCATGCTGACAAGACAGCAGCTCTCTGAGTGAGTACCAACATTTAAACTTGGAAAGGAAATATAATTAGAGCATTGTAACACTGTATTTCAACATGGAAAGATGGACTTAAGAGGCACTGTGTTTCCTTTTTGTTGTAGGCTTAACAAGAATATAAAAAATAAAAGACTAAAATGAAGCTGTGGTTAAACATGGAGTACATCCACAATTTTGAAATAATAAAAATGTCAGAGGTTTTAAAAAAAGTTTTCATTTTTGTTTCAAAGCAGACTAATAATGAAAATAAATTGAACTGTTTGAGTGCCAAAGGAGGAAGAGTCCTATAATTCTATGAAAGGACTCACTCTTAAAAGTGTAATATGTTTTAAATACAGTACCTAAATTAGCAAGAGTTTGAAAAAGTTTTTATCCTTTCAATTTACAGGCAGCTTTGTTAGGGCTTAACAAACAACATGAATTTAGATTAATAAAAACATACAGCGCAAGAGGTATGATAATATGAATAAAACAGAAATAAGGAATTTAAGGACTAAGCTCACTTAGGCTGTTTTCTCAGTTTTAAAGGCACTATAGAAAGTTAGATTGTACATATGCATTCATTGAGTTAATTATGTAAGCAATGATAGAGAGTTAAACAACTAGATTTGGAGTGATGAAACACCTGTTAGCACTGTGGTGAAGGGGAAATGTCTTAGTTTTGGGTAACATAGAAACACAGACTTTGACGGCAGATAAGGACTGCTCAGCCCACCTAGTCTGCTTATTTCTCTACCTACAGGATAAGCTGCAGATCCTAGTTAACCAACAGCCTATTCCTTCCTACCCCACGCAAAAATTGCCTTATGTCTGTCCCATGCATTCTTGACTTCTCCCACAGTTTTTAACCCCACAACCTCCTCAGGAAGGCTGTTCCATGCATCCACCACCCTTTCTGTGAAAAAATACTTCCTCACATTGCCCCTTAGCTACCCCACCATCTTCAAATTGTGTCCCCCTTGTTCTTGCACGTCTCTTGTTCTGAAAGATGCTACCCTTGTGAACTTTGTTGATTCCACTGAGGTACTTAAATATTTCTATCATGTCCCCCCCTCTCCCTCCTTTCCTGAAGGGTATACATATTAAGCTCCTTTAGTCTCTCCTCGTATGGCTTCTCCTGCAGACCCTGCACCATTTTAGTTGCCCTCATCTGGACTGCCTCCATCCTGTCTATGTCCTTGCAGAGATGGGGTCTCCAGAACTGGACAAAGTACTCCAGATGGGGTCTCACCAACTATCTGTAAAGAGGGACAACCTCTTCCTGTTTTCAGCTGGTGATGCCTCTCCTTATAGATCCCAGTATCCCCCCAGCCCTCCCTATTGCCTTCTCACATTGCTTGCCAACCTTAAGGTCATCTGATATGATTACCCCAAGGTCCCTTTCCATTTTTGTTGTTGTTACTACCCCCCATTGTGTAATCTTTCCCTGGGTTTTTGTTTCCCAGGTGCATTATTTTGCACTTCTTTGCATTGACTCCAAGCTGCCATACTTCTGACCATTCCTGTAGCCTTCCCAAGTCCCTTCTCATCCTTTCCATGCCTCCTTGCATATCAAACCCTGTTGAAGATCTTTGTGTCATCTGTTAAGAGGCATACTTTCCTTCCAGTCCCTCTAAAATGTCACTTATAAAGACATTAAAAAGGACTGTACCCAGTACTGAACACTGCGGTACCCTACAAGTAACCCCCTTTCTTCAGAGTAGACTCCATTTACAATTACCTTTTGTGTCCTGTGGTTCAGCCAATGTTTTATCCAGGCTACCACCCTGTGACCCACTCCCAGGTTGGTTAATTTGATTATTAATCTTTTGTATGGGACTGTATCAAATGCTTTGCTAAAGTCAGGGTAGGCCATGTCCACAGACCCTTCCTGGTCTACTACTTTGGCCACCCAGTCAAAGAAATCAATTAGATTCATCTAACATGACCTTCTCTCTGTGAACCCATGCTGCCTTGGGTCCTATGCCACACTGGCCTCTAGGTACTCAACAATTCTTTCCTTCAGAAGTGATTCCATTACTTTTCCTACCACAGAGGTCCAACTGATAGGTCTGTAGTTTCCTGATTCTGTCTTGCTCCCACTTTTTGTGAAGGGGAATCACATCCACCTTCCTCAAGCCCTCAGGTACCACACCATCCTCCCATGACTTGTTAAGAAGAGTAGTCAGTGGTGTCACTATTTCTCCCCTTATTTCTTTTAGAATTCTGGGGTGAATTCCATCAGGCCCCATTGTTTTGTCCACCTTCAGTTTTAGGACTTCTTTCAGAACCATTTCTTCTGTGAAAGGACTGGGATCGACCCCCTATCCAGAGTGCTTCTGTTAATTGGATTAGGCACCTCCCCCTCCTCCTCTTTTGTGAATACTGAGCAGAAGTATTCATTCAGTATCCCTGCTTTTTCACTGTCCCTCTTTGCTTACCCACCATCCATTCTATTCAGCCTCACTATCCCTCCCTTTGTCTTTTTATGCTCCCTGATGTACCTATAAAAGTTTTTATCCCCTTCTTAATCAAGCTGGCTATCTTTTCTTCAGTTTGGGCCTTTGCTATTCTGACTTCTCTCCCTACTTCTTTCTGCCTTAACTGGTACAGTTCTCTGTCCTGCTCCTTCTGCGTTTCTTTATACTTTCTAAATGCTATCTTTTTCTCCCTAACCTTCCCCGCCACCTATTTTGAGAACCATAGTGGCTTTTTTTTATTTTGATTTGTTTATTTGCTTCACACAAAGGCTTGTTGCCTCTGTGATGGCAGTTTTGATGTTTTCCCATTGTTGCTTCACCCCTCCTTCTAGCCTGCTTGCTAGTGCTTTTCTAAGGCAGTCTCCCATCTTGCCAGAGTCAGATGTCCTGAAGTCCAGTGCCCTCACTTTAGTATGGCTTGACTCTGCAGCTGAGTTTATCATGAACCACACTTTGGTGGTCACTTGTTCCCAGATGGCTACCCACTTCTAGATCTGAGATCCTGTCACTGCCCCCATTTGAGAGTACAAGGTCTAAGATTGCTCCCTCATGAGTGGGTTCCAAAACTAGCTGTCTGAGGCATGCCACCTGTAGGGCATTGAGAATGACCCTGCTCTTAGATGTGGCTGTAGCAAAGGTGCTCCAGTTAACATCTGGCATATTCAGGTCCCCCATCAACAGTATCTCCCCTTTCTCTGCCATCCTAAGGATGCCTTCTATCATTTCCTTGTCCATTTCCTCCCCCCAAGATGAGGGTCTGTATACAACCCAGTGTGGATTGTGGTGCCATTTCTAGTCTCTAAGGTGATCCACAGTGCCTCCTCTCCTCCCTGTTTACCCTTTTGTTCTATTGCTTTTATCCCTTCCCTTACATAGAAAGCTACTCCTCCCCCTCTTCTCCCCTCCCTGTGTCTCCTGTAGGTTGTGTACCCTGGTATGTTAACATCCCAGTCATGGTTCTCTGTGTACCATGTTTATATGACTGCTACCATATCCAGGCATCCCTCTTCCATCAAGGCCACCAGTTCAGGGAGCTTGTTGCCCAGACTACAGGCATTGGTACTCACTACCCTCCATTTCTTGATGGCCTTACCCCTTTTTGCCCCATCTCTGTCCTTATTTCCTTTGTCATTTTCTCCATTTACCACTGCCTTTCTCCCTATCAACATCTCTATTTTGGTGTTTACCTCACTTACTACCCTGATTTTTTTGGGGGGCTAGGATTTCCCTGCTCCTTTCCAGTGCCTCCTTCCTTGGCTAGTTTAAATACTTGTCAATGGAGCATTTAACCCTATCACCTAGGATCCTGGCTCCCCTCCTGGATAGATGCAGACCATCACACCAGTATAGGCCTGCATCACTCCAGGTGGACCCCCAGTCCCCAATAAAGCCAGATCCCTGAGCTCTGCATCAGTTTTTAAACCACTGATTAAATCCTGTGGTGTGGCACACCCTAGCTTCACCCATGCCATAGACAGGCAGCACTTCCGAGAAGGTTACCGTGCATGCTACTTGTCTAAGGCCCCTCCCCAACTCCACAAACTCTTCCTGCACTGCTCTGATCCCTTTCTCAGCCAGGTCATGTGTCCCTAGGTGGACAGTGACATTCAGCTCCCTCCCCCATGCAGCTACTCTGGGAATCCTGAGGATTCGCTCCCTGTCCCTCCAAGCCATGGTGCCAGGCAAGCACCTTACCTCCCTCTCCCCTGCCTCCCCCAGGTCTACCCTCCTAACAATGGAGTCACCCACCAGAAGTTGTTTATTTCCCCTGTGGGATCCCATGTCACCCTCCTATGGGTCTCCTTTGTGGAGATTCCCAGCATCCTCCTTGGTCTCCACTGTAGGTGCCTCCATAGAGAAACCACACTTTGCCAGAATGGCATATGAATTGTGGAGAGGTACAACTGGAGGAATGCACCTCTGTTACACCACCCTTACCCTCCCTGAGCCCACTGTGGTCCAACCACTCCTCTTTCTTGGCAACCTCTGAGGCAACGGCAGTGGCCCTGGTGGTCCCTGGGTGGGAGAGGAGGTCCCCCAAATCCTGGCCAACTCAGTCTGGAGATGAGCAACATCTTCCCTCAGCCTAGAGAGGTGCCTGCAGATAGGACAACACTGCATCCTCCAGAATGTCTCCCAGAAGACTGCTGCTCCACGGCCACTGCACCACTCCCATCATGTCTTATTTCTGGTCCCTTAACTGTTGTTTGGAATGCTTACTCTTTCCTCTGTTTGTTTATTTTTTTCTCCCTACTTACTTACTGCCTCTGTGCCCTTTAAGCTCCTGATCTTCCTGTTCTGAGACAAGAAGTTCCTGTATTTCTCAGTAGTCTCCTTACTTGCGTAGAGTCAGACCTCCAGCAGCTGGGGGGTGGAGAGCTACTCTTTTCCTTCTAGGTTGGTGAGTCTTTTGTGGTTCTGTGATCACTCACTTCCTGCTCCCAAACAGAGAGTTCCTGTTGTCAGTCAAATCTTGTGCCTATAAAAGCAGAAATGGCTTAGGGTGAGGAGGGCAATATAGTCCCAGTGGAGAAGTATAGTTATAACAGCAGCTCCTTCCTCTTGGTGTTCTCTGCCTGTTAGAGAAGAATGGTTAACATGAAAAGGAAAATGATTTGTGATATTTTCAATGTATTTAGAACCAACACTGTTTTGGCCTGATGAAGTGATGGCGGCTGCAAAACTGTCACCATGATGACCTAGTGTGGATTTGAAGAAAATAAAGAAGTGTTTTTGCTTGAAAGAGACTTATTTTGAATGGAGTTCATTCTCACATATTTCTTGTTTCATGGACTGCCTCTTTAGAGAATGACTCAAGCTTTCATATTTGTAGATTACTGGTCAACCTGAACCATCTATTGGTGGGAAGTTGAAAATTTGGGCCAAAAATATACAAAAATGCCCAAGTTATGCCAATGAGTTCAAAACACCATTGAAATAAGAATAATAAGAATAGTGGAACACCTGGAAGTCAGTGGACTGGTGAATCCCAAGCAACATGGGTTCTCTGCAGGATGATCCTGTCATACTAATCGGATAGATTTCTTTGACTGAGTGATTAAGGCAGTAGACCAGGGGGTAGATATTGCCTACTTTGATTTCAGCAAAGCCTTTGATACAGTCCCACATAGGAGACTGGTTGAGAAGCTAGGTAGCCTGGGGTTGGGATGCTAGGTGGTGAACTGGATTGGAAACTTGTTAATGGACAGAAAACAGAGGGTAGTGGTCAATGGAACTCAATCAGATGAAAGGGAGGTGACCAGTGGAGTACTTCATGGGTCAGTTCTGGGCCAGTCCTCTTCAATGTCTTCATCAGTGACATTGCAGATGGGCTAGAGTGAAAGGTTTGCCTGTCTGCAAATTACACCAAGCTCTGCAACAGGGTAGATACTCTGTGCGGGGGGATGAGAAAAGACCTAGAACCACTGGAGAGATGGTCAGGGGAATGGCAGTTAAGGTTTAATGCAAATAAGTGCAAAATCATGCATGTGGGGAGCAGGAACCTTGGGGTGAGCTACAGGTTGGTGGGGAGCTGCTGACAGTAACTAAAGAGGAGAGGGACTTGGGAGTCATAATCACAGATGAGTTGAAGGCCACTAGGCAGACAGCCAAGGCTGATGGGAAAGGCCAGTGGGATGTTGTAGTGTATTTGAAGGGGAGTCACAAGCCAAAGCAGGAAGGTAATAGTTTCACTGTATAAGACCCTGGTGAGACCTCACCTTGAATATGGTGTACAGTTCTGGAGACCTCACCTTTAAAAGGACATTGACAAAAGAGACGGTGCAGAGGAGGGTAACCAAAATGGTGAAGGGATTACATCACAAGCCTAACGAGGAAAGAGTGAGGGACCTCTATTTGTACATGCTGTAACAAAAGAGGAGAGAGGTGACATGTTAGAAACATTCAAGTACCTCAAGGGCATTAACAAGGTGGAAGGGGACAACATATTCCAGATTTAATAGTAGTGCCAGGACAAGAGGACATGACATGAGACTGAGGGGTGGCAGCATAAGGAGAAATGTCAGGAAGTTCTTTTTATGGAAATGGTGGTGGATGCATGGAATAGCCTGCCCCAGGAGGTGTTGGCAACCTGTACAGTGGTGGGCTTCAAACATGCATCGACAGAAACAAAGGAATAAGAGAGATAGGAAGAAAGAGCTAAGGCCAATGACCAGATAGTGTCACTGGATATTTTGCTAGGCAACTTAAATGGGTATACTGGATGGGCTTAGTGGTCCTTATCTGCTGACAGCATCTATGTATCTATGTAAATACATTGAACCACATACCTGTTTCTTCAGTTTGCGGTCCAGCATTGAAAAGTGAAGACGTGTCTGCAGTCCAGAGGGGATTACGGTGTTAGACCCCCGATGGGTAAGTAAGGGCTTGAGAGGGTGCAGGGTGATGGGTGTTGAGTGGGAGGGTCAGGTGGGGGGATGGTAATGGCACAAAAGGCATTGGTGAATGGTTTTCTTTTTTACAGGTTACAAAAAAGGACAGAGAAATCACCATCGTGACACTTGGGGATTAGGCACCCCAGTGTCACTATTACGTTTCTGGGGGGTAGAGTGCTGGGTGTTGAGAGGAAGGGTTGGGTGGGGGAGAAAAACATTAAAAAGATCATGGCAGACTACTAAAAAGACATTGGGGGATTGAGTACCCCCAGTGTCATTGTTATGTTCCTGGTGGTGGGGTGCTAAAAGGGAGGGGAGGGTCAGGAGGATATGTATAAAAAAAAAAAAAAGGAAATCAGCAGTCATGGTGGAACATAGCACAGTCCACCATGACCAATATGACAGCTACACTCTACTGCACATGCACTAGTAGTCACGCATGTGCAATACAGTTTGACAGCCATCTTGGATACTGCGGAGTGTGCCATGTCCTGCCATGACCAGTGGCAGATTAAAAAAATACTGCAGTGCAACTTCTAATGCAGACAGTGAGCAGAGTGCTTCACAGACATGGAAGACATCATGTTGCAACTCCAACATGTTGTCTGGTCGGAAAGAATGCACTTTTTTTTTCCAAAGCTAGAGGTCTGCAGTGCTACACCCACTGCTGCCCTAAAAATGATATCTGTCACATGCATGAGGTGGTGTGAAAAAATAGCTATGTTGAAAATTTGCAGCCAAAATATTGAAAATTACCAAAGTTATGAGTGTGCATTAGAAAATGTAAATGTACAATCATAACTTTGGTGTTTAATATTTGTACCCCAAATTTTCATCATAGCCTGCTTATGACCCATCTCATGAACAAGAGCAGAAGAAATGTTCAAATCCTGCCAGAAGGTGATTTTGTGCAGTGACCATGAAATCACCTATCAGAATGGATTTGCATGATTTCACTACTCTTGCTCATGGGGTGGGGTCTGAAGAGGCCATGTTGAAAATTTTGGGGAAAAAATGTAAAAAAAAAAAATTACCAAGTTATGAGGACAAGTACAAAACCCATTGAAATACATTGAATCACGTTCCTCATTTCATCAGTTCCCAGTCCAGCATTGAAGAATGAAGAATTGTTTCTGGTCCAGAGAGGATTATGGCATTGGACTCCCAGTAAGTAAGTAAGGAGTGGGGGGTGTGGGATGGTGGGTGCTGAGTGGGAGGGTTGGTTGGGGAGAGTGTTATGGCGACAGGGTGCCGGTGGCAGCAACAGACATCAATGTATTATTTTCTTTTTCTACAGTTGCATAAAAATTAAAAAAAAAAAGACTGCAAGGGATGGGTTTCTTTAATTCAGGTACAAACACTGGGGATTGGGCACCCCAATGTTGCTGTTATGTTTGGAACTACTTGGGGTTGGCTCCCTAGTGTGGCACAGTGAAAATGAGTGTGGTGGATTTTAGTAGCCAGCACCTGGAATTGGACACCCTGGTGTCAGAAAATTAAGGGGAAAGCAATGTGAGGTGGTAGGGATACTTGGCAGAGGGTGGGAGGGAATGGTTTTACTCTGGAGGAGGACCACAGCAGGCTGATCATGATGCTGACCAGCTCTGCTTACTTGGCAGCTCATGTAGATTACAGGAAATAACTGCACTGTGATTTGGGCAGCTCTTTTCTTTGAACTACATGAAGTTTCTGCACAGCAAGACCAGAACAGTGTCATGATCACTGTGGCTGATGACTGGTTTGACACTCTCAAGACCCTTGCAGACTGCCTTGCTTTGGGTTGACAGTGACACACCTCTCAAAATGCACTGTCATACTAATATGTTCACCCTTGCACAAGTGCAAGGGCAAACATAAAAGATACATAGATACATAGACAGTGTCGGCAGATAAGGGCCTATGGCCCACCTAGTCTGCCCATTTGAGCTTGTAAGTTCAGTTTGTTTTCCTAGAAGTCTGTTTCCCCTTACCCCTGCCCTCTAGAATTCCTTTATGTCTATCCCATGCATTCTTAAATCCCGTGATTGTTTCAGCCCCCACCACTTCCTCTGGCAGGGTGTTCCACTTGTCCACCACCGTTCTGTGAAGAAATTCTTTCTCATGTTTCCTCTGAATCGTCCTCCCTCAACTTCATCCCATGCCCTCTAGTCCTGAAACATATTTTTCACTTAAAAATAGTGTTTTCCTGCACCCTGTTCCTCCCTGTAAGATACTTGTATGTCTCTATCATATCCCTCTCTCTCCTCTCCTCCAGGGAGTACATGTTCAGTTCCTTCAACCTGTCTTCATAGGACTTGTGATGCAACCCATGCACCATCTTTGTTGCCCTCCTCTGAACCTTCTCTACCCTGTCTATGTCCTTACGTAGGTATGATTTCCAGAACTGTACACTGCACTCCAGGTGGGGCCTCACCAGTGTCTTGTATAGCGGAATTATGACCTCCCTTAAAGACAACATAACTGGCATGATACAGTTCAACAAAATGTGAATCAGAAACACCAACTAGGATAGAACAATGACAAACATTTAATGGCATTAATCATGTAAGTGTGAAAATAGGTTAGGAAGGCAGGATGTGTGTGGGGGTGCATGCACTTGTGTGAAAAGGCAGGGTATAGTTCCAGTTCTGACTAAGGTAATACATCCATTAACTTTTAAGCCTGAGTTGAACAGCAGCAAAGTGAGAGAAAAAAATAGGTAGCAGGGATGATATTATTAACTAATAATATAAGCAATGTAAGTGTGGTAGGGCTGACAGATAAAAGCAATCACCACAAAAGCGAGAAAGAAATCAATCTTAAATTAAAGTGAGCTAGAGACAATCATTAAAAGATGACTTTATAAACTTACTGTATGTATGATACGAAAGTGTAGTAGAGCCCATAAAGTAATTAAAGGTGATCACCACAAGCAAGAAAGAAATCTATATTAAAATAAACTGAGTTAGAGACAAGCATGAAAAGGGACAACTTTATTAATTAATATATAATAAGCAATGAAAGTGTAGTAGGGCCCATAATTATGAGCAACTGCTTCAAAAATAGCATAGAAATAAAGAGAGCAGGATTCCAGGATATCAATTTCCATGTATCAAAAGATGGTAAAATAGAGCAAAAGCCCTGAGGTATTTAGATTGGAAACATGAGGAGACTGGCAGCTAGGTAGAGAGACCATGGATAAACAATAGTACTGCTGCACTGTTGATTCATCTCAATTATGCAGAGTGTGCATTAAGGTGTTTACTGGGCATTGAGCAAGGTCACCCATAATCTGTCGTGCCTGTGCATTGCTGCCCTCAACTGTACTCACGGTTGACACATACACTGAAATAATGTTGTATGGTGTTGTTGTTGAGGCATAGGTCAGGAACCAAAGGAAAACCAGGACCAGTTATAACATTCACAAGCAGCATTTTATTATTTTCAATAACATTAAAATAAAAATAAAAATTCAGGATAGCTATTTACAAAGGCAGTACAAACAAAGAAAACAAGGTCCTGCGATTCAAGATGGCCACTTGAGGGAACGGACATGTGGAAGTGAGCTCCGCACCTCTACGATCTAAAAAACATCATTCCTTAATATAAGCAGCCTTTGGCGCTAAGTTTGAAAAACGTTAGGCAAAGACTGACATGTCGAAATTAGCCAAAAGGAATAAATTGCTAACGGATGTGTCTGAGAGGAAAAAAACTAGAAACCCAATAAAAGACAAAGCTCATTCAACCAGGAACAAAACCACAATAGATCGCAATTCTGCATCTACATCTGGGTTACCTGGAGCGTTTACACCTCCTGTACTACAAACAAGGCTACAACAAAAATCACTGCAATTTTTTTCTGGTGGCAGAACAAGGACTCTTGAAAATACCAAATTTGCTGTCTCCTCTGGAGCTAACCCAATTACAATCCCAGGTTAACATGTCCAACGAGAAGGTGAAGGAGAACCGGATTGAGGAACAATGGGAGGAGACTATTTTTTTCGACGCCGAGGAAAGGATTCCATAAACAATAAAACTCCCGACTCAAAGCGAGAGTTCTTTACTGATGGCAGCAGTGGTTTAACCGATACACTTTCAACCTGCCACGGTAAGCCAAATTTCTTATCCATCTCAAAATGAAGCAACACAACAGCATACACGATACAAAGTATCAGATATTACGTCTCTAACTAAAGCAAAAGCAGCCTGTACAGATACAGAAATGCATTTACCATTTTCAAAGTCTGCAACAGTTATATTAGAGAGTACAGGACAAAATGAGAATGGAAAGAATGCGATAACCCAAAAGAAATTGCATATGGACTAGAGACTATCAATAAACTTAGGGAAGAGATTAAACGAGACATTAAATAGGTTTTGATCTGGTCACAGAAGCTTTGGCAGGACTAACCTTATCTGTAAAAGATTTAGGTTCAAAAATAGATTCTTTATCAAAACGGACAACTGAAGCAGAAAATAGAATTGGTCAGTTGGAAGATACAGTTTCCCCTCTACAAAAACAAATGTCAGAATGCAAATTACAACTCCAAATATTGCAACAGAAATTAGTTAATCAAGAAGACAAATCCAGACGCAACAATCTGAGACTGATAAACATAACTGAAGGAGTTGAAGGAAGAGAGGATCCGACTCAGTTCTTTGAAAAACTTTTGTCACAAGCACTCGGCCTTAAATATCCAGATGAAAAAAAATCTCATTGGAAAGGGCTCATAGAGCCGGACTAAATGTTCAGAATCATCTGAATCTCCCACAACAGTGACAAACAACTAGACCAGTCTATGTCAGAATTCATAATTATCAAGATCAGGAGAGAATATTACAAAAAGTCAGGATTGAAAAAGGTCTTACAGCTGAAGGAATAAAATTCTCCGCTTTTCCAGATTTTTGTAGTAAAACAGTCACTTCAAGAAAAAGTTTTGATAGAGCAAAAACTATTTTGAAAGAAATGGGGATCCATTTTTCAATTCTACCACCAGCTAAGCTTCTTTTTTTGGCATGATAAAATGCATTATTTTACAGACTATAAAAAAGCGGAATCTTTTCTTACAGCACAATTTCAGAAAGACTCAATTCTGGCAACATGCTCTCAGTCTGAAAAAGTTTCAAATGACTAGGATGTATAGATTTAGTGGTTAAAAAATGTAAATAAATCACAATATAGAGTGTATTAAAAAAATCTATCTGAACTAAACAGCTTTCCCTCTCCCCCTTTTTTCTTTTTGTTGGGTGGTTTCATTAAGGGGCTTTGCTTTTAAGTGGAGAACTAAGTAATGAATATAGTAGTTATAGATACCTAGTTATAGAGAATACTAAACTGAATAATAAATAAATTGAAAAAACACTGGAACACTCTTAATGCTTTTTGCATCCAGACAGGATCAACCTGCTCTTCTCCTCAGTATAGATACCGAGATAATCTGTGACTCAATGGAGTGCACCCACTTGTACCAGTGGCATGTGATTCGAGTAAATGAATACTAGTGATTCAATCTGGGCAAAGTCAAAAGTTATTGAGTGGCTAGTGGTATGTAGGAAAGAGTTAAGGAACTTGAGTAATAAAGGATGTAGGCATTGGTTTCTTAAGCTAATTCTGATCTGGCCACCTAGTATAATGGATAGAGTCTCTGCTTATGATCTAGGCAGACCTGAGTTTAATACTGGGTCTGTAGTTTTTGCTTTTGTTTTATCTTTTGCTTGGGGACTTTGTATTTTTCCTGCTATCCTGCCTGTTGGACTTTGTTTGATTCAGAGTCTGCCCCCTTCCCTATGTTTCATCACCCCTCCCACCTGTTAGGTTTTTAAAGTATGGGGGTGTCGGGGCAGCAATCAAAACTATAGCTGTTTCTTTGAGGCAAAGATAGATTGTCGCTCAATTTGCAGCACTCTGTAGTGCTGTTTGCCCTAATGACTGTCATCATTAAGACTTCTCTGATATTTTTGGCACTGCTTCTGCAGTCACCTTTATCAAATGGAACCCTTGTACTAGACGATGGAAGCAATTGGCATTGGGCCATCATTCATGAACTAGGTTTTACACAAATTCAAAAGCCAGAATAGTTATTGATGGACTTATATCTGACCCTTTTTGTTTGTCAAGAGGCATAAGACAGTGGTGCCCTTTTTTTATTTTGGGTTGTTTTGGGCTACCTCAGGTAAATATATTTAGTTTACTGGATGAAAAATTCTCTATTCTAAAGGTTAAAGGAGGAGCGGGCCTCACTCACTTCATTCACACACTCCAACACTCCTCGTCCATGGCTATCAAGATAGGAGTACTAATGAGTAAACCAAGGCCAGACAATCTTTTATTCATCATTTTGACAATAACCCATATTAAGAGGCCTGGACCAATGGTAAGGGCTAGATTAGTTATTAAGGGGTAGGGGGGGTTAAGGGTCACTTTGGTAGGTGAAGGGAGAAAAATTAAAAATAAAATGGAATATCAGAACAAGACAGGTATACTTGGGGTTAAAATATATAAAATATGTAAAATAAGAAATGTATATATCTCTATTACTTTTTTTCATTGTTATTTATGGATTATATGATGTTTTTGTATTGCTAAACTGAGTCAATTAAAAATCGTAACATGGAATGTTAAGGGAATGAGAGATAGAGTAAAAGCTAAAAAAATTTTTATATGAATAATATATCAACAAATGTATTAATGGTGCAGGAATCACATCTACTCCCAGTAGACTTCCTATTCCATGCTAATAAATGGGGACAGGGAATTAACACTTCCTATAGCTCTAACTCAAGGGGGGGGTGGCAATTTTTTTTTAAGAACAATTTGGGAATTTCTATATTAAAGGAAAATATTGACCCCAACAGCAGATTCATATGCTGTGAAGTCCTGATAGAAGGTGTGATGCGTACTCTACTTAAAATATTTATGGTCCTAATGAAAATAATCTGGATTTCTATATTAATTTATTTTTATCAGCAGCTACATATAAATCACTGTTCATTATTGGTGGAGACTTTAATTTGGTTCTCAATTCAGCATTAGACAAATCAAATTTAATAGTTTCCCCATTACAAACAGCTGCAAAATTTTTTTTTACAGTTTATGAAAGATTATAATTTATTAGATCCATGGCACCATACTTACCCTTCATTAAAACAATACTAATTTTTTTCTTCTGTTCACCAGACCTACTCCAGAATTGATTTCTTTCTAATATCAGAAACTTTATTATACCCAATTACTAAAATAGAATATAGAGCTATACATATAACAGATCATGCTCCTGTTATCATGACCATACAACTTAAAACACCTAAACAATATAATTCATTTAGATTTAATCATTTCCTTCTTAATGATAGGCAGTTTATCCCTAAAATGACATCTGAAATAGAAACATTCTTTTTAGTAAATACATATAGTGATGTACCAGCAATAATGATCTGGGATTCCTTTAAAGCCTATGTGAGAGGAATAAACATGTCATATCATGTAAACAAAATTGAAAGATAAAAAACAAAAGCTTGTAATTTTAGAGAGATTTATATTACAGAAATAAAATGAATATATTAATAAAAATCCTAATACTTTACAAGAAATTCTTGAACATAAAAATGAATCTAATAAAATTACTACAATAGAAGCAGAGCGTCAACTTCTAAATACTAGATCCAAATATTATGCACTGGGAGATAAACCAGATAAAATATTAAGCTGGCAGCTAAAAAAAGAAAAAGTTCATAATACCATAACCAAGATTAAGGATGAAACAGGGACTTTAATATCAGACCCACAACAGATAAACAAAATATTTGTTGACTATTTTAAAAAGCTTTATACTTCTGAGTTAATTATAGAAGACATAAATATTGAACAATATTTAATGAATACAGATATATTTTTCATTAAAGATAACAACAGAGATCAACTGGATCAACAGATTACCTTAACTGAAATTGAGACAGCAATAAAAACATTTCCCTCTGGTAAGGCACCCGGTCCAGTTGGAATACCAATGGATTTTTATAAAACATTTAGTCATCTAATTGTTGCACATTTAAAAATCCTATATGATTATATGATTTGTAATAAAGTAATACATCCATCTGCTTGTGAAGCAACTATATTATTATTCAAAAAAAGATAAAGGTCCTACGTTGACCTCTTCATATCAACCAATTTCTTTAATTAATTCAGATGTTAAAATCTTGACAAAAATTCTAGCAAGTAGGATGAATAAAATATCTTAAATTGTACATTCCGATCAAAATGGCTTTATACAAAATCAACAACTCAGAACAAATGTAAGAAGAACTCTAAATTTAATTGAAAAATTTAAAGAAAGCGACTATTCAATATTATCTTTAGATGCAGAAAAAGCATTTGATCGGGTTGAACGGGGATATATAAAAACTCTAATTAAAGCTATGAACTTTGGACCAAGATTTCAATCCTGGATAGACATATTGTAGAATAATATTACAGCTAGAATTAAAACTAATAATGACATTTCAAATACTTTTTCTTTATATCGAGGAGTTAGATAGGGCTGTCCCCTTCCCCCCTCATATTTGCTTTAGTTATTGAACCATTAGCAAACTAAATTAGAACTAATAACAACATTAAGTGGTTATTGGTGGATAATGTAGAACACAAAATTAGCTTATATACAGATGATGCATTGATCTATTTGGATAACTTAAATAATTCTTATGAAGAACTTAACCATATACTGGATGAATCTGGTAAATATTCCAGATATTAAATCAATTGGAATAAAACTGAATTAATTGAATCAAAAAACATTCGGACCCATTTAATAATATTGTAAATCCTAGAATTAGAAAAGCTTCCAAACTAAAATATATTGGTGTATAGTTGGACAATAGTAATGAGCACATTTTTCAAAATAATTTCGAACCTTTAATTAATAATACATAGCTTCAATTGGATAAATGGGAATAATTGCCCCTGACATTGATCGGAAGGATCAATGTTATTAAAATGAATACATTACCAAAGTTTTTATTTTTATTCCAGACACTTCCTATTTTGATATATAATAATATTTTCAAAAAAATGGAAAAATAATAAAACATTTTTTATGGAAAGGTAAAAAACCCAGACTTAAACTAGAAAAATTATATCTTTATAAATTCGAGGGTGGTCTGTCCTTATCAAGTTTCTTTCATTATTATTTAGCGGCAAATCTGTCAATAATATATGAATGTTGCCAACAGGAACAGTATCAGGCCAATTACCAATTAGAACTATCCTGAACCCCATTCAAATATAGAAAACACATTTTATATGTTGAAGCCCCATTGAGAAGTAACCAGATTCTTTTTACAACTCAAACTACTTGTAAAATATGGGATATCATTATGAAAAAATTGAATCGGGTAAATAGGATCTCTCCTCACACTCCAATTTTTCTAAATCAAGATTTTCCACCTTCAGTAGAAGATAATGGTTTCAGATTATGGTATCAAAATGAAATACAAGAGATTAATTATCTTTATAATCATGATGGGCTGTTATCTTTCACCGAAATCAAATTATAATATCCCAAACCATCATTTTTACAGATACTTACAAATTAAGAATTATTTGGAAAGAAAAGGTTTATTATATAACAAACCTAATTATAATGATCTAGAAAAACAATTGATGAAACAGAACACTAAAATAATTTCAAAAACATACGCTTTAATATAAAATAATAGAGTGAATATTTTGAACCCATTAAAACAAAAATGGGAAAGTAAACTTAGATTTCAAATAACAGACACAAAATGGGCACAAATTATAAACATTAAGGCCTGGATATTCAAACTGTGCTCAAAACTGGTGCAACAGCAGGAGCAAGCGCAAACCAGTTGTGCAAATGCGCAACAGGTGCGATATTCAAACATGGAGCAGAGCAAATTGCGCAAGCAACCAACGTCTGAATATCGCACATACTGCGCCATCGCGCAACCAGGAAGGAGAAGCTGAGTCAAAATGTTGCGCTATGGCGCAACCAGGAAGCTCAGCTGAGCATTCCAGAGCTGCCATTGCAAGCACAGCCCCCCAGAGCAATGGAACTGCACATCCAGGGAGGCAGGCTGGGGCCCACCGCCAGCCATGCCACACATGGGCACAGGAACACACGCCAAACCCACACCACACTGGCACACCCCAAGCACAGCATCACTGGGGTGGGACGGATGATCCACATGCCCATGGGGACAAGCCAACAAAGCATAGCAGAGCCATGACACCCCAGCACAACCACTGGCAGGCGGAGAGTGCACACACAGGGGTTGACAACCACAGTGCACATCAGCCCCCCGTACACACAGCACACCCTGCACTGTGACCCCAAGACACCACCCATGTGCAGTGACTGGCACTGCAGGAAACCATGCAGTCCCCCCAGCACTCATCAGCCCCATGCAACACAGAAGCCTACAAGTCAGACACACCCTATGCACCCAGCAGTGGGTGGCAGCAGATGGCAAGACCAACTGAAAGTCACTGCCATGCTGGAGATACCTCCCCATGCACACACATGCACACACACACACACACACACCCAGGACCATACCAGCCCAGATGGCATGTACACCCCTGCAACTTGGCACCCATAGGCAGCTGCAAATCACAGACCAACACATTATTCATATAAACATATAAAAATGTATTAAACAACAACAAACAGTATAGAAACAAGTCCAACTATTTACAAGGGGGGATGGGTACAAGGTTGGGTTGGTCAAGGGGTAGGGATTACAAACTTGGAGAGGGAAGGCAGGGTGGTAGGGATGGGAGAAGTGGAAAGGGCAGAGAAATCATGGCCCAGCTGGTTGCCTGTCTTCCTGCTGGTGTCCTGCAGGTCTGTGCCGCCTCCTCTGCACACCATGACGGTGGATAAACTGCAGGATATCAGAGTTCTGCCCCACAAGTTGGCGGATGGCCCTGACATCCCTCTCCATCCTCCACAGCACCTCGAGGCCTAGGAAAATGGGAACACAGTCAATGGCTGTGACTGACCACAACCCTGAACACCACCCAACCTGCAAGCCATATAGCCCAATGTCCGCACCTGTGATGGCATACACCCACCCACAGTGAACATGCACATGGCCATCACAAACAGGCGGCACCAGCTATGCGCACCACCACCCACACACACTGCCCACGTCAATCACAGTACAAACTAGGCTGGCTAGTGATGTGGCAACGTGGTGCGATGCCAGTTACACAGCTATGTGCCCAGTGCATGTCTGGACCACCAGTGATGCATACACAGACGTGCTGTGATACTGCACTGTGATGCATGTCACCTGTGTCGTGCCTACATACATGGATACATAGACAGTGTCGGCAGATAAGGGCCTATGGGCCACCCAGACTGGCCATTTGACCTTGTAAGTTCACTCTGTTTTCCGATAAGTCTGTTGCACCTTACCCCTGACCTCCAGAATTCCTTTATGGCTATCCCATGCATTCTTAAATCCCGTGACCAAGTCAGCCCCCACCACTTCCTCTGGCAGGGTGTTCCACTTGTTCACCACCTGTTCTGTGAAGAAATTCTTTCTCATGTGTCCTCTGAATCATCCCCCTCCAACTTCATCCCATGCCCTCTAGTCCTGGAATATCTCTACGCTTAAAAATAGGTTTTCCTGCACCTGTTCCCCCTGTAAGATACTTGTATGTCCCCATCATATCCCCTCTCCCCTCTCCTCCAGGAGTACATGTTCAGGTTTGTCAACCTGTCTTCATAGGACTTGTGATGCAATCCATGCACCATCCGTGTTGCCCTCCTCTGAACCCTCTCTACCCAGTCCATGTCCATACGTAGGTATGGTCTCAAGAACTGTACACTGTACTCCAGTGTGGGGCCTCACTAGTGTCTTGTATAGTGGAATTATGACTCACCTTTGTTGTGGTTGTGCATGGCTGGTGGTCTTGCCCCACCAGCATGCAATAGCATCCATGACGTAATGATACTCACACCTCCAGCAGCTGGGTCTGGCACTGCTGCTGCTGCTGCTGTTGTTAGCACAACACCCCCGGCACCTGGGCTCTGGCACAGCCCGTCAGCCTCGGCCTCGTCCCCAAAGTCTGGCCTGTGGAGACATATGTTGAGACAAACATCAGTGTGTCTCAAAAGCAGAGTGCCCCTGCCCCAGTGAAAGTGCCTGCCACACAGCCATAACCATCCATCGCACAGCTGCACACACTGACACAGCCAACCGTGTCTGAGCCGGCACCTATGCACAGCCACCCAAGCACACACACACCCCTACAGAGAATATAGGTGCATAGATGGTACACTCACCTGGCCTAGGGACTACGCCCCACCTGGCATGCGACCGCAGCTCGTCAAAAGTTCCAGCTCCCTCCGGCGGAGGTCACTGTACCGGTGCCGGCACTGCTCAGCAGACCGGCCCCGGCCAGTGACCTCCACCAGGTCAGTGGCCACTTGCTGCCACACGTGGGTCCTAGGCATGGTGAGGGGGGCCTCGCCATACAGTGCCTCACAGTGGGGCTCCACCAGGGCCACTTCAAGCTGGCTCCAGGACACCGCCCTCCTCCTAGCCATGGTACCAACTTTACAGCAGGCAATATGGCGCCCCGCTGCGCTGTAACCCCACGTGGAGTTGTTGCACAATAGACCACCACAGGCTCCAATCGCGCTGTTCGAACAGCGCCGTCACTTTACATGTCTCTGTCACCAGACAGCGCAATAGGGACGTACACATGGCATGCCAACAGTGCCAGGGGTCAGAGGGCATACACAAGGTCACGGCAATGACGCAGCTACGCACAGCACCATATGACGATAGGCATCCTGGCGCGACTGCCAAGCTGAGCACCAGTGCCACAGTGGACTATCGGCGCGGTAGTGCCTGGCGCCTAGTGCCCAGTGCTGTGGCGCCACTGGCACAATGGTGGCCATGGTCTGAATCGCCTATCGCGCTCAGCAGGTCTGCAGCACAATAGACGCATGCGTAAGCTATCTGGGCATGCGCAATGCAGTGTGGCACACAGCCACAAACCTGTGCCATTGGCTCAGCCGGACCTTCCGTATTGCGCAAAGCGCAAATACGCGATATTCAGCCGACATATGCAAATCATGCGATCAGCCATTCAAAGGCGCAGTGGCGCTATTAGCATGTCATTAAAGTTGCGTCACACCTCATTTGCATGTGTTGCGCTATAAAAATGCGACAGTGTGTTGTGCTGGCCAGATTTGGTTACTGCAGGTGAGAGGTGAGTTACATGCTGTGTGATGCTCAGGACAATGCTCATGGGCAGGGGTGCCGGAGGATGATAAAGGCTGAGGGGGCTGAGCATGAAAATGGCACTTAGAAAGGGACAAGGCACCCTTCTATCAGTATCTGCCATGTGGAGAGGAACGGGGGCTCCGCCCGGCCAGCAGCTATGCTCATGGGGAAATGCTGTCGACTGCACAGTGACAGGTGTCCACTTCCACCCATACAGATCACCATGACTGACCAGAGCCAAGCTGAGGGTGTGGACGGGCGTGAGGAGGAGGCCGAACTTCACCACGGCAGAGACAGAGGCCCTCTTCCAGGCCTACCTGGAGGATGAGCCACTATTGAGTGGATGGAGGGCACCCTCAGGAGCATGCAGCTGCATGGGGAGGGGGTAGCTCGGGCGTCAACCTGCACGGAAGCCACCAGCGCTCGTGCAGGAATGCAGGAAGAAGATGGGGACTGACCGCAGGAGGCTGAAGGAGAAGGTGGCAGCCTTCAGGGCGGCGGTGCTGGCACTGGTGGGGCCCACCAGTGGTGTTGCAGCTGACCCCTACAGAGGAGATACTGGTCGCGGCCATGCAGCCGAGTGCCATTGCGGGTGTACCAGGCGGAGGATTCCAGACAGGTGGAAGCCCATCACTGCACGGTATGACATGGTGGTGTTGTTGGGGGGGGGCTGTTGTTCACATGCACTCACATGTACTCTCTTTCTGTTACAGATCCTGTTCGTCTGCAGTAGACGGTGGTGGTGGTGGGTCCAGACAGTGAGGCAGACCTGCTGGACGTGGAGGAGGGACCATCCACCTCCGCCACCAGCTTGCAGGCACTGCAGCAGCATGCAGGCTGGGCCAACAACTCCGGTGTCAGTGATACGGGTGCAGGGGGTGCACAGCCTGTGTCACAGCAGTCTGGCATGCAGGTATGCCAGCATGCTGTGCCTATGGCAGTGGCATGCACCTGCACCATTGATGATAGCAGGCCTGCAATGGGCAGTGATAGGTGTGTGTCCCATGACGGACACATGGCAGGCCAGCACGTGCCCCTGGGCCTTCCTGGTTCACACCTGTGTACCAGCATGCTGGCACAGTCCCAGGCTGTGCCTGTCAGCACCGGTGGGGCAGCACCAGTGGCTGTGCAGGTGTCTGGCACTGTTGTCAGCATGGAGGTGGAACAGGTGGACCTGGGGGCTCAGCAGTTGGAGGGGTGGCAGCAGCAGTAGCACACCAGGTCTGGGGGTACAGTGTCAAGCAGTGGCACATGTCCACTGCCCTTTGATCCGCCCATACCTGGTCCTGGCGAACAGCGCCCACCCTCAAGGGGTGCTGTGCACCAGGACCGTCCACACCCTGGGGGTCACGATGCCATTGGGGCACAGTACCCATTGGACGCACACACCCACCTGCTGCAGGAGTTGGTACAGCTGCAGGGGCGGGTTGCAAGGTCCGTGGAGGCACTGTCTGTGTCCGTGGAGCGGCATAGCAGGGAGTGTGCTCGGGACCGAGCCGAGCTGGTCCTTATGCGGACGGATGTGACTGCTGCCATTGACAGGCTGACCCAGGCAGTGGTCTCTGTCGTGGACGCTGGCCACACTGTCAGGTGCCCTGTACCACACACCCACACAGTGCGCTCTCCACTCCCCATTCCCGGCATCGAGGCGACACCAGGCCTGTCGATGCCGGGTTCTGCTGTGGCATCCGAGCACCCCTGGTGCAAGTTTGTTTGGCAGGATGCAGACCCCTGTGCGGGCAAGGTCGCGTTCGTGCAGTGGGACCCCTGGTGGTGCACCAGCGCCACCCGATGTGGCCCCTGCTCAGCCTGCCAGTGCTGCTGGGCCACGGCGGGGCCGCCCATGCATCCGTGGTGGCCATGGGACAGTGCTACCTGACTGAGCTGTCTCCCAGTGCAGGCCCTGTCTGGTGCTACCCTGTGTGCAATGTGTGTCATGGTGGGCAGTACACTGCTCGGTGCTCTGCTCACCAAGCTGACACACGGACCACCTGCACACTCTCCCAACTGCTGTCCACAGGTGCGTGTGCATGATGATGCCTGCATTGCACTGTACACCAAGGTGCAAGGTGCCCAGGTCCTGACACACGTCGTGGACAGTCCAGGTGGTGGGGTGGTTGGTGGTGCTGTGTGTTGGCAATGTCATTTCCGCAGTGCTGTGCTGCTGCCCATGTATGCTGCCTGGTGTGTGTGTGTGTGTGTGTGTCCATATGAGTGCTCACTCCTCTCTGATGGTGTGTTGGTATGCCTGGAACCTTCAACTCCCCTGACCTTCATGCACGGTGTGTTCCCCTGTGTGCCTGTGGTTTGCTCATGGACAGTGTTGCCTGCACATGTCCCCTTGCCTTACCTGTGTTGGGCGTAGTGCTCTTCTGCAATGGTGTCCCTGTGCAGCTGGGCCTGCTGGGTCAGTCGGGGGTCCCTCCGTCCTAGGGGGGGCTGCTCATCATCCACATCATTGGCGCAACTGGCGTCCCCATCGCTGTCCCCCTCTTGGACCTGTACGGCTATCCCATGGTCTTTGGCCATGTTGTGCAGGATGCAACAGGCCAGGAATATCCCACAGGCCTTTTGGGGGCTGTACTGTAGGGCTCCGCCAGAGGTGTCCAGGCATCGGAAGCATGCCTTGAGCATCCCAAACACCCGCTTTATGATGTTACGTGTTGCGGCATGTGCCTCATTGAAACATAGCTGCGTTGGTGGTCGTGGGGCACTATTATGGTGTGAGCAGCCAGGGACAGAGTGGGTATCCGCAGTCACCTGTGTGGAGATAGTGGAGATCAGTGTCATGTCAGGTCCATATTGCCCATATCCTTGTGTGCCACTACCATGGCACCTGTGTCATTCCCACCCTTGCCCAGAGTTTGCATTCCATATATGTGTACTCACCCACTAGATGACCCGTGGGGATGTTCCCACTCTCGAATCGATGGCACAGTGCAGACTGGTGCCATATGAAGGCATCATGTGCTCCGCCAGGGTGTGTGGCACAGACATTGATAATGCGCCAGTGGCATCACACACCACCTGGCAGTTGACACTGGAAAAGCCCTTCGGTTCCGATAAGCCTGGCCGTTGGGGTCGGTGGTGTCTGAATGAACACATGGGTGCAGTCTATGGCCCCTAGCATGCCAGGCATACGTGCTACCTGTGGAACTCCTGCATGTTTGCTGTACGCTCTGCCGCGTGCTGGGGAAATGGATGTACTCCGCGAGCATGAGGCAGCAGTGCGCTGAGGAATTGGGTGAGGATGCGTGGCGTGGCCGACTGTGTAATGCCTGTGGTGTCCCCTGTCGGCCTCTGGAAGGTGCCCGTGGTGAGCAGGCACATGCAGGCTGTCACCTTGGTCTCCGCGGACAGAGCATGACTCCGCCGTGGAGGGTGCCTGCATCACATCACTGCACAGCTCGCAGAGCCGTCTCAGTATTGCCCTGTTCAGGCGGTACCGGGCCACAATCTCGACGTCTGTGTACAGCTCGAAGCTGATGCGGGCACGATACCGCCTGTCGGGGGCATACCGCCGATGGACCCCTCCGCGGCCACGTCCCCCTGCAGCATGGTGTCTCACCTCATTACAGCTTCCATGTGGAAGCTGACACTGTCCATCTTCCTGGCTTCTGCCCCCGCTGCTGTTCCTGTGTTACCCCCGCTGTCCCCACTGCTGCTTCCACTGCACCGCACCCCCACTGGCCTCTCTGTCCTCCTGGACCCACTGTCCCTCTCTGCCCTTCCAGCTCCTGTCTCTCTCTGTCTCTCTCTCCCCAGTCTGCGGCCTGCTGGGGTTCTTGCGCCGCTTCCTTGAGCCTTTATTTTGGCTCAAATCCATTCTTTAACTTCCGGCTGAGCCACTCTTGCGCATTGCGCAGGTGTTCGGATATCGCATTGCGCACTTTATGCATGGACCCGGCCCCTTCGGTTGCGCATGCCTTCATTTCCATTGCTCTGTTGCTCAGCATGTTTTCGGTGGCGTAACTGGCCCCTTCTGAATATCGCAGAATGGCGCATTTTTGGAGTTGCACACGCGCAATCCTTTTGAATATCTGGGCCTAAATGTATAGGATTGTGTTCCATAAGATTGATTCAGATTTATTTTAATATTATCCATAGGACCTATTACACACCACATCAATTACATTTGATAAATCCACAGTCCCCAAATCAATGTCCCAGATGTAATAAAGAGAATGCTACTTTAGAACACATGCTCATCATCTGTGAAAACTTAACGTCCTTTTGGCAAAAATTTATTGATGTCATTTTTAAATTGACGAATGTAAAACTTAAGAGGAAAATGGAAAGCTTATTATTAACTGTTGGATATCTACCTAATAAATTAAATCATAGCCAAAAAAGTTTAATAATGCTTTCAATTATAAATGCACATAAATGTATTTTAATCATGTGGAAAGATTGTACTCCACCAGATACATAGATACATAGACAGTGTCGGCAGATAAGGGCCTATGGCCCACCCAGTCTGCCCATTTAAGTTTGTAAGTTCAGTTTATGTTTTCCAGGAAGTCTGTTGCCCCTTAACCCTGACCTCCAGAATTCCTTTATGTCTATCCCACGCATTCTTAAATCCCGTGATTGTTTCAGCCCCCACCACTTCCTCTGGCAGGGTGTTCCACTTGTCCACCACCCGTTCTGTGAAGAAATTCTTCCTCACGCTTCCTCTGAATCGTCCTCCTCCAACTTTATCCCATGCCCTCTAGTCCTGGAACATCTTTTTCGCTTAAAAATAGTGCATTCCTGCACCCTGTTCCTCCCTGTAAGATACTTGTATGTCTCTATCATATCCCTCTCTCCCTCCTCTCCTCCAGGAAGTACATGTTCAGTGCCTTCAACCTGTCCTCATAGGACTTGTGATGCAATCCATGCACCATCTTTGTTGCCCTCCTCTGAACCTTCTCTACCCTGTCTATGTCCACGTAGGTAAGGTCTCCAGAACTGCACAGTGTACTCCAGGTGCAGCCTCACTAGTGTCTTGTATAGTGGAATTATGACCTCCTTTTCCTGCTGGTGATGCCCTGCCTATGCATCCCAGCATCCTATTTACTTTACCTGCTGCCTTGTCACACTGTTTCCTGCCTTGAGGTCATCAGAGATGATAACTCCAAGATCCCTTTCCTGCTTGGTGCATGCTATATCCTCACCCCCCAACTGATATATTGTGCCAGGGTTTTTGTGCCCCATATGCATTATCTTGCACTTCCTTGCATTGAATTTCAACTGCCAAACCCCTGACCATTCTTCAAGTTTCTGCGGGTCCTTCTCATTCTGTCTACACCCTCTGGTGTGTCTACTCTGTTACAGAGCTTTGTGTCATATGAGAAGTGGTTAAATATAATGATTGCTGTATATAAGATGGAGAAGATACAATATAGCTTTCATGCAAATCCTATGAAATGTGATAAAATATGGCAAACTTTTGAAAATGTTGTATTCTCAAGAAATGGGGTATAAAGTATATTTAGAACCTTTTATTATTTATAAACTATGTATGTAGTCAAGAAATGCATCAAGACTAATGTAATATACCTATCTAAAGAAATGTATATTTTGTACAATAACAATTAAATTAAAAAAAGAAAACAAGGTCCTTCTTCTGAGAGTTTTTTTTTCAATTTCAAAACTTTATCTCTAACAAAAGATTGCTCTTTTTATAAGTCTTTGGCTGGCAATTAATTTCTGCATCCCAAGTTCATTAACAGACATCCTGTTTCTCACAAAATGCATCAGAACTTTGTCCATTTCTTTAATTGCAGATGCAACAAAATAGAACATGAAATCCCAGAACTAATCTCCTGTTGAGAAAACTCAGCAAATTAGTTTGAGCAGGTCAAACTGCTTAGCAAGGTTAGCCCCCTGAGTTCCAAATGACTTTCTGTAATTATTTCAACAATATAACTATATACATTTTCAAACCAAGGGATCCCAGTTTCACACAAAGATTCTCATATATTTTTATAACCACAGATAGGCAAAGGGATGAAAATATAGAAACAGTAAGAAACAACAAGTCAAGGCAGAGAGATAGCGGGAGGTGGAGAATCGTGAGACTGTCAGAGTGATCAGTTCCTTGGTCTCACAAGAAACTTTGATTGTGCAATCAGACAGACAAGGAAAGGGATACACCAGATCCTTGCTTTTAACTCATTTTGCACAACCAATAGGGCCGTGTATTATTCCAGGCTGTCACATACCCCCCCTTAAGAGGGAACCTGTTTTTAAAAACAGGTTTCCAAAACTTTCTTTTAATTTTCTGCCTTATAATCTTTACAGTTCTGAAAATATGCAGTATCCCTTTTTCCATAACAACCAGTACGGCAAACAGTTAAGTTAAAACACACATTTTTTTCAACCTTCAGAATTCTCAATTCCTGATCCATACCTTGACAGAAAATCAACAGTGGCATTTTATTTTCCAGATTTGTGCACCACTTTGAATTTAAATATTTGTAGTGACCAGTATCACCTTGTGATTCTGGATTTTTTATCCTTTATTTGATTAAGCCAACAGAGAGGATTGTAATCTGTTATAAGCACAAAGTCAGCTCCAAACATATAAAACATAAAGGACTATATGGCCCACTTTGCCACAAGGCATTCCTTTTCAATAGTGGAGTACCTTTTCTTTCTGTTGTGCAATTTTCTACCAATATATGGTGGGGGTGTTGCTTCTCATCTATATTCTGAGTCAAGACTGCACCTAGGCCCATCTCTGATTTATCTGTGTAACAAAAATTGTTTCTCAGATTCTGCTCTTCTTAAAATAGGGGCTGAACATTACACAGCATTGATGGCCCGAAAAGTCTCATCACACTTTGGGGTCCATTTTTTCATGAGTTCAGTGAGGGAGGTAGCTAATTGGGCAAAGTTGGGAATGAATCTCTGACAGCGACCAGCCAGCCCTAAAAATTACCTGATATGTATGTATGTATCTATGTATCTATGTATCTATGTATCTTTCTTTCTTTCTTTCTTTCTGGGACAGGACTGTTAGCCATAGCTTCTATCCTAGAAATCTCTGTCTTTATGTGTCCATTTCCCAAAACATATCCCAAATATCTGGTTTCCTGCATGCCAATGCACATTTCATAGGATTAGTGGTCAGACCTGCCTTTTTGATAGGTTAAATAACTGTTTGTAGGCATTCAAGGTGGCTTTTTCAGTCTGGAGTGTACACTATGACATCATTCAGGTAAGCAGCACAATAACAAGTGTGAGTAGCTAAAATGACATCCATGTACCACTGGAATGTAGCAGGTGCACCATGTAAACCAAATGGCACAGTGGTGAACTGATAGAATCCAACAGGAGAGTGGGAAAATGCTGTTTTGTCTCTGGATTCTTTAGCTAGAGGAATTTGCCAGTAACCCTTAGTGAGATTGAGGGTACTGATGTACTTGGCACTTCCCAAACTGTCCACCAAATCATCTATCCTGGGCATATGATAACTGTCAAATTCGGACACTTGATTAAGTTTCCTAAAATCAAGGCAGATTCTTACACCCTCTTCTTTTTTATTTACAATTATGATTGGTGATGACCAAGCATTTTGATTCTTCAATAATACCCAACTCTTTCATGTTTTGTATTTCCTTAACCGCTCTGGTAATCTGTATATCTTTTGCCTGATAGGGCAAGCATTCCCTGTCACTATTACATGCTTAACCCTCTTACTCTGCCTGGCACTGTGGTAAAAGTATTGTTAAATATCTTTACCAAGTTATGAATTTCTGGGGGTTGTTCAGAAGTTTAGGAAACATTCACCTTTATAGCTTCAGCCATTACAGTTTTGTTACAGTCTGTCATAAGCTATATCAATATATTCTTTATTAGTTTCTGGTAATACTAGCAAAGCAACCTTTGGTGTTTTTTCAACCCATTTCTTCAGGACATTAGCATGGTATATCTTAGTAGGACTTTTCCTCCCAGGGGTCTTAGTCTCTTAGATTAACTGTGCCAGTACGTCTAAGCACTTTATAAGGCCATGGCTACTTCATTAACAGTTTACTGTATTTTCTGTAGTAGGTAACAGTAGCAAGACCTTTTCACCTGGCTCAAAAACTTTTTCTTTTACCCCACTGTCATAATACACCTTCTTCTAGTTTAGGGCATCTTCCTGATTACTAGGGGCAAGTTCAACATATTTTGTCAGTTTCTTTCTCAGGGAACACATTTAAGATGTAATAGATTTATTCTGAGTGGGGTTATATTCCCATGTTTCTTTTATTACATCTAGCCCTCTAAGTTGTCTACCATGCAGCATTTCAAATAGTGAAAAAGCTGTTGAGGTTTGTGGCACTTCTCTGTAAGCAAAAAGCAGGTAAGGTAAATATTGGTCCAAATCTTTCCCTTTCCCCTATTATAAACATTTTTGACATGCATTTTAGGGTTTGATTAAAATGCTCAACAAGACCATCTGTCTTAGGCTGAGAATGGGAGATTCCAATGGCAGTGATACCTAGTAGTCAGTGTGGCAAGTTAGCCACTGCTGTCATATTATTCAGACATATGTTGTTATATTTTTATGCCATTTTGTGTATGTGTAAATGCCACAAGAATGCCAGTATAAATGAAAGGGTCACACAGATACACTGATACACAGAAATGTGATGGCAGAGAAAGGCCCCACAGCCCATCTAGTCTGCTCAACACCCTACCTCCCCCCTTCTGTTATGCTTCCACCCTCTTTTCCCAACCCCTTAAATCTATACCAAGCTCTCTTGAATCCCTCCACCATTTCAGCTGCCACTACCTCCTCTGACAGCTTGTTCCAGGTCTCCACAACCCTCTCCATGAAAAACTGCCCCTGACATTACCTCTGTATTGCCCACCTTCCAGTTTGAGGCTATGTCCCCTCATGTTCACTCCCTTCTTCATTTTGAACAAGCTATCACCCTCCACCTTATTTATTCCCTTCAGATACTTAAAGATGTCAATCATGCCCCCCCCTCCTAGTCTCCAGAGGGTACAAATTCAGCCCTCTCAATCTTCTCTCATAGGGTACATCCTGCATCCCTTGTACCATTTTGGTTGCCCTTCTCTGTACACTTTCCATCAACTCAACATCTCTTCATAGGTGAGGCCTCCAGAACTGCACCCCATATTCCAGATGTGGCCTAACCATGGGTCTGTATAACGACATTAGCACCTCCCTCTTTCTGCTATTAAAACCTGTCACAATGCAGGCCAGCATTCCATTTGCCTTTCCCACCACCCTGCTACACTGGCTGCCCACATTGAGGTCACATGATACCATAATCCCCAGGTCCCTTTCCGTTTCCTTCTCCTTAATCACCACCACCCCCCAAGGGAATATGTTTTCCTCCTATTCCTCCTCCCCAGGTGCATCAGCAAGCACTTTTGTGTATTAAACTTCAATTTCTAGGTGTCAGGCCACCTCTCCAGCCTCTCCAGGTCCTGCCTCATGGCTTGCACCCCACTAGGTGAATCCAAGCTATTGCAGACCTTTGTATCATCTTTGAATAGGTGCACCCATCCCTCCACACCCTCCGCTAGGTCACTAACATAAATGTTAAAAAGCATTGGTCCTAGCTCTGACCCCTGTGGCACTCCACTGGTCACCACCCTTTCCCTGGAATGTGTCCCATTTACTACCACCATCTGACTCCATCCCTTCAACAGTTTTCCACTCACCTGGTGATCCTGAGGTCCACCTCTAGTCTGTCCAGTTTATACACCATTCCACCATGCGGAATGGTGTTGAAGGCCTTATTGAAATCCAGTAGGCCATGTCCACCACTCCTCCCTGGTCCACTATCTGTGTCACCCCATCGAAAAACTCCAACAGGTTAGTCTAACAGGACCTTCCCTTGGTGAAGCCATGCTGCCTGTCATCCTGCATGCCATTCATCTCCAAGTATTCTATCAACCTGATCTTAAATAGTGTTTCCATTACCTTCTCCACCACCGAGGTAAGACTAATGGGATGGTAGTTTTTGGCCTTGTCCTTCTGCCCCACCCTTATGTAGTGCAACCACCTCTGCCCTCTTCCAATCCATTTGGCACCACCCCTGTGACCAAGAACAAGTTAAACAGCCTCACCAGATGTGGCACCAATTCATCTTTCACCTCCTTGAGAACTCTTGGGTGTATTCCATCAGGCCCCATTGCCTTGTCCTCCTAAGTCTATCCAGCTCTTCCCTTACGTCTTCCACTGTGAATTCTGCCACACCCACCTGTCTGTGGCTGTCACCCTCCCCAGCCCATCTTGGTCCCCCCTTGCCTTTCTTTCCTCCATGAAGATTGAGGTGAAATAGCTATTTAATGCCTATGCTTTTTTGAAATCCTCTTCCAGTAATGTTCCACTTTCCCCCTTATCCTCCCAATACCATGCTGTGCCCTGCTCCTTTCTCCAACGTACCTAAAGAAGGTTTTGTCCCCCTTCCTTGCCTGCTTTGCTATCCTCTCCTCAGTGGCCTCCTTAGCCGTCCTTATCTTTTGCCCTGCCTCCTTTCTTTCTCCCTGTAGATTTCCCTGTCCTCATCCTTTTGTGTCCTCCTGTACCTCTTGAATGCCCTAGTCTTCTCCCTGACCCCTAACGCCACCTCTCTAGTGAACCATAGAGGTCTTTTCTGTCTTCTATTCTTTCTTACCCTTCTTATACATGAGTCCATGGCTTTAAATACCCTCTCTCTTGATGGCTGCCCATAATTCCTCCACCCCTGCCCATCCCCTATCCTCAACATTTCTTCCCTACCTACCTTTCTCATTCCATGAAAGTCAGCCTTTCTGAAGTCCATTACTTTGGTTCTCATCCTAACCCTCACCCTGCCCACTCTCACTCTGAATCTGACAGCCTTGTGGTCACTGGTGCCAAGCTCTTCCCCACCTCCATCTCTTTCACACTGTCCCCATTTGTGAGGGCCACATCCAAGAAGTTTACACCCCTAGTGGGCTCACTGACCCTTTGCTGCAGGAATATGCCCTGAAGAGCCTCTAAGATGCCCCTGCTCCTTGTGGAGATTGCTGTCTGGGTCTCCCAGTTGATTTCTGGAAGGTTTAAGTCCCCAGCTAGCACAATATCCCCTTTCCATGCCATCCTCACTACGGATTCCACAAATTATCTATCCCCTTCCTTCCCCTGCATAGGAGGCCTATAAACTACCCCAATGTGCAGGTTTTCCCCCTGTCTAGGGTGACCCACATTATCTCTGTTTCCCCATCCTCATCCTGCCCTTCCATGGCCCCAATCCCTTCCCTGACATATAATGTCACATAGGGAGAGACTGTTGCAGAATGTTGACATTCCTCTGTGACCCGAGGGGAAGCTTGCTTTACAGGAAGCTAAATTACATTTCAAGGGCTGCTCAACAAGGATGTGCCAGAAAACCATCACCTGTCATAACATTTTCACTTCATAGCAGGATGCTTTGGAAGCAGGATTTGGGAAATAGCCACTCTTGAAAGCTAGTGTGAATTATCTTACAGGTGTCATATTGTCAGAGAGGTGGGACATCAAAGGCAACCAGGAAATTGGGTTGTGGGAAATAGATATAATAATTCCCTCAAATTTGGGGGAAGAGCAAGAGAGACCCCTACTGGCCTAAAGGATAAGGTCCCAGCTGTAAAAAGGCATGGGGAAAAACACTGCCAACTGGGAGCAAAAAGGGGTTTGCTGACTGAAACAGAGGGTATACAAATCCCCTCACATCAGAAGCTCGAGCATTTTGCTTTTTGCCATTGCATTTGGACACTTCTTCCTGACCACAAGAGAAGAAAGACTGACACAACACAGAGACAGACTAAGAACCAATGAATGCTACAGAAGGTCTGAAACTTTTGCCAACTTCTTTTGGTTCTGGACTTTCTGAATTTTCCACAAACAAGGTCAAAATTAGACAGTTACATTTTACTGTGCATTTTTATGTATAATTCCTACTTTTGCTTTGTTATACTGTAACCAGATTTTTTCTGAAATCTTTTGTTTGTAAAGTTTTATGACAATCATTTAGATTTAGTAAAAGCATTTTGCTTTTAAAATGGCCTGTGAGTGATTTTGAGTATGTAAAGGTAAAAAGGTTTATTAAATTCTGAGACCAACCTGGTTAATGCCAGGTGTCACCATTCGCTACCAAATCTAGGATCCTAAAAGGGAATATTTGGGTGCCTTAAGCAAGGGAGATACACAGGTCTTGGGAGGATGCTGTAAATGGGGAACTAGGTGATGCAAGCCCCATGGAAGAGGACACAATCAGATTTATGAGGGCAAACCCCAAAGAGCTCATTACCAATCAATCAATCAAGTCTTTATTTAATCAATCAAGTCTTTATTTAACCAGGCGTTCATCGTTGAGCAGAAGATCATTTGCAAGATGGACCTGGGTAATGCCTGGGTCCCCCCACACAGTACAGCAACTGAGGAGAGTTCTCACCTGTCTACAGACTTGAGGCTGTACTGTATCCTTACCCAGATTAGTGAGAGGAAGCCCTGGGACCTCATGGCAGGTGTTCAGTCATGAAGTTGGTGAGCACTCTAGGCAGACACTGTTCTTCCCATTCACAGATTGCACTTAGGGGTGGGCATTGTAAGCTCAGTGGACCTGGCCCCCAGGAGTGGGTTCATGACAGATCTGGTGTGCAGTGGTGGGATTCAGGAAACCTGGTGGCATAGTGTTGCCATCTGAGAGAAATTGGTGGCACAGGCATAGCGGTTCAATTTGAGGTCAGTGTATCAGACTGATAAAGCAAAAACAATATACACACAAACAGGGCAGAGATTTAGAAAAAAAAAGCTATTTGGTTACAGTGTAAGGTACCCTACCCTGGCTTGGGGGGCTCAGGGTAAATGTAGTAGTATTTAGGGAAGAAAATGCCTTCAAACTATAGTGAATACACTGCAGACCACCTAAGAGAGTTGTGTCAGAAAAGAGGGGTCCAGTATGAGGGGGCAAACAAAAAACAACCTCATGGAGGCTTTTGTGGCAGCTGATGAGCAAGTAGTTGCCCTGAACCTTGAGTCACAGCAAGTGACTGAAAGAGACCAGATCTTGAATTGGAGGTGCCAAGGGAAGTCACAGTGTCCAATCCCATGGAGGAGGACAGCAAGGCCAGAGGGAACCCAGGGCCACAGCACCAGTGGAAGGTCACCACAGAGCTGGAAGGGATCTGGCTACAATTTGAGCTGAAAAAATTGGATCTGAAGCAGAGAAAGTTCAAAGCCCAGCAGTAGAGGGAGTTTGAACAGAAGAGGTTTGAACTGGAGATGCAGGAAAAACAGCACTGGGGAGAGGCTGAGGAAGAAGAAAACCAGCTTCAGACAGAGTTTGAACTGGAGAAGCTAAGACTCCAATGACCAGTGCCAGAGGAGGTAAGTGACAGGTGTGAACTTGAAACTTCAGGGCTGGGTATAAGTTAAATTCCAGATTAATAGTTGAATTTAAAGAGGGCGAGGATATGGATGCATTTTTGAATTCATTTGAAAAGGTCTGTATCCAGGCCAAAATACTCAGGGAGTCCTGGAGCTTCCAGCTGTCCCCACTACTTACTGGTAAAGGGCATGAGGTGCTAGGCCAAATGGACAATAATGATAGCCAAAATTATGAGAAACATAAAGCTGCTTTGCTTGAAAAGTGTGAACTGACTCCTGAAGCCTACAGGATTAAATTCTGGAAACTCTGAAAAAGCCCTGACATGAGCTTTGAGGAACTCGCTACAAAGCAGAGTCAGTTTTTAAAACATTGGTGGGAGGGAGTGGAAACAAACTCTGTGGAGAAAATTGAGGAGGTTGTACTCTTAGAGCAGTTCTTTTGGGCTTGCCCGGCAGAGTTGAAAACCTGGCTAGAGGACGGAGATCCAAAAACAGCACAGCAAGCTGCTGAGCTCTCTGATCACTGTTCTAGGAGCAGGCCTGCTCTGAAAGGAAATGGAGCAGGTGTGGCAGGGCAGAAAGGGAAAAGCATGCCTTCATGGCAGCTAAAATCCTCACTGCCTCTGCAGAAAGGGGGAACCTCCAAGTTGCCAAAAAGGGATTTCTTGGATAAAAGAAATGATCACTGTTGGTTTTGTAAACAGCCAGGGTATCTTGCTAGACAGCATCCTAAAAAGGCACAAAGTGGACACAATGCTGCTCGAACAGAGTTGGGTGCACTGTGTATCCCTGAAAACATGCCTGTAAACATGAGGGAGCACATACACCCAGTTACACATCACAGACCTCCTGGGTTAGTGTGGGTGGCTGTTTGCATTTGTCTGTGTCTGTAAGTTAGTTTTTGTGGATTTAAATGGTTTTCTGCATGGAGTAGCTATGACATTCTTGCTCACAACACCTGTGAATGTCTCCTGGACTGGATTTCTGCAAAACATCACCACCAAGTATCTGCATTTTCATTTTAAAATCAACTTTTCGGAAGCCATCCCAAGCAAAAATAAGTCAAACAACTAAGTCTGACAAATTCAATGATTCTGGGTCCTGCTATGAATCCACATTTTCATCTGACCTGCTCCTAAAGGAACTGTATGTGGGCTGTTAAACAACCTCTTTGAAGAAAAAAGGAAGCATACAGACAAAAGGATTTTACATTCTGCGTATGTGCAGGCACAATTCATCACCTTCAGGAATTTTAACACATTCTGTGACTCTGGAACTCAGCAGTTCATCATTTCTTCTCTCTTTTGACTTATCACCAGGTATCAGCATTTTCAATTGAAATCAACTTTAAATGTACTTGTCTCTAAGGGCTATCTATGCAACAACCATTTTGAAGAACAAAGGATACATGCAGATAAAGTTTTCACATCCTGCAAATGCCCAGGCCACAGCTCATCACCTCAGGCATGTAACACTGGACCTTAGCAGTTCACCATTTCCTCTGGATCTGACTTTTTCTTAACTCTGGAACTGAGCTTGCAGCACATGACCTGTCTATGGTGCCACTACTCAATGGTCTCATAATCCATGTAGAACACACAAATGTCAGAGCAACCAGCAAAAGGCTGTGGCTCATCAATAAAACATAATACAGGAACATCTCCTCCATCTACTTATACTACTCCTACTACTAATGTCTGGTGATGTGCATCCCAACTCTGGTCCTACTCCAAACCACAATGCTCCTTCACAGAATACCTTTGGGCTTGTGCTTGCCTCACTAAACATCTGTAGCCTGCTCCCCAAACTAGACTGCCTGAAGGCCTGGGTCACTCAGCATAACCCTGATGTGCTATCCATCATGGAAACCTGGCTATCCCCTAAGATACCTAACACGGCCATCACCCTGACTGGCTACACCCTTTACAGACAGGACCAACAATCTAAAAGAGGTGGGGGCTGCATCATCTACACCAAAGACCACCTCCAGGGACACATAATACCCCCACCATGTGGCAGTGACAACTTACAAGCCCTGGCCATCAAACTGCTGCTTGGGGCCCACAACAGAGTGCTAACCATACTCTCAGTTTATATTCTGCAAAAACAGTCCCAGGCTGGTGCCAACAACCTACTGGACTATATTAGCATACAGAGCCTAAATTCTGAAATAGTACTACTAGGAAACTTTCATATTAACTGGCAATCACCTACATCTACTGCTATAAAGGATACCCTCTCCATGTTCCATTTCTCCTAACTAGTGAATACTCTGACTAGAATCAACTATAAGACTGGCACCAGCACACTCCTGGACTGGGTCCTCACAAACTGCCCAGTGTACATCTCCAATCTTACCATTCTCCCTGGTGGCATGAGTGACCACTCCCCTGTCAAATGCCTATGGAACAATAACTACTGCAAGCTCCCAACCAGAACCATAAAGAACCGGATGATCTTAAAGGGTCACCTGCCTCTACTAAAGGCTGACCTTAAACTCATTGACTATTCAGATCTTGGGGAATCCAAAGATGTGGACATGGTGCTTGACCTCTTCATATCAAAATTTAACATGGTCTGTGACAAACATGTCCCTGTCAAAACAAGTGAAGCTAAAGAACCCATTAACCCATGGATTACCCCCAAACTCCTAGCACTTCTTGACCTAAGAGACCATTACTGGCTAAAAGCACAATTGCAGAGCTCTGCAGCTCATGTTCAGTGATATACAAAGGCCCATAATGACTGTACAAAAGTGATCAGGTAGATGAAGAGTAAATACTACAAAGAAGCCATCACCAACTCATGGCACAGCAGCAAATCCTTCTGGGCAAACATACAGGATATTACAGGGAAGAATCCAAAAACACCCCCTGCTATGCTCACTGTCGAGGGTGTTCCTACTGTAAACTCCTTACTCATAGCCAACTCACTGAATCAGGCTTTTACTGACCTCAGTAGTGTTCTTCCGGCTGACTTCTTCAATGCCCCTAACCCAAGAGTCACTACAAGGGCTCCTACACCACTTCTGAACCATCCACCTTTCCATTTCAAAATAGTTTCTTAAGCTGAAGCATGCACATATGTAGAGAAGGTCCTAGGAAAGTCAAGGCATAGTGGGGATACACTGGGCCTTAAATTCATACATCTGGCACTGGACAAAATAATTGGACCACTAACAAAAATAATTAACCTCTCCCTCTGTCACTCCCAATTTCCACTAAGATGGAATCTGCCACAGTAACCCCTGTCCATAAAGGTGGGGACCGAACAGCACACAACAATTACAGGCCAATCTCCATACTCCCGCTGCTCTCCAAGGCTCTGGAACGAATACTGGCTGACCAGATGGTGGAGTATCTTAACCAACACAAGCTTCTCTGCCCAGAACAACATGGAATTCATGGCGGCCACAGTACCATCATGTCCCTTCTAGAATTCACCTGGTTGATCAATAATGCCCTTGACCAAGGCCACCTAGTAGGGGCATCCTTCATTGACCTATCAAAGGCATTTGATATGGTTCATCACACCCTCCTCCGACAGCAGCTCTCTGAAATTGGACTTGCAACAGAAACCATGTACTGGTTTAGCAGCCACCTGCACCTCTGCTCCCAAAAAGTCAGGATTAGGGAAGTCCTATCTGACAGCTGACCTGTCAGATCCAGAGTACCACAAGGGTCTATACTGGGGCCGCTGCTATTCAGTGTCTTCCTAAACAACCTCCTGATGGCTTGTCTATGCCACATGCACTTGTATGCAGATGACACAGTAATCTTTGCCAACAACCATAGCCCAGAACACCTCCAAAGTGGCTTCACAACAGCTGAAAAATAGTTTAAAGAACAAAAACTGGTCTTGAATTATAGGAAGACCAAAACCATGCTCTATGCATCAACCCACAACAAACATAAAAGCTACCCCTTGGCCATATGGAATGACAATGGCAGCAACCTGGAACTAGCCCCCACACTTCAAATACCTGGGAGTAACTATCGACTCCACCTCGTCCTTCACACAGCACATTGACAACACTGCCAAAGCCATCAACACCAGAATCAGCATCCTCTACCGACACAGACATTGTCTCACCCACAAAGCACTGAACCTGGCAATTGACAGCTCAACTGTATCCCTTATAGATTATGGACTGGTAATATACAGATCTGCAACTGACTTGGCACTCCAGTGCATCACTGTTGCACTAAATAAAGCCTGCTGTCTGCTCACTAATGCACCAAAACTAACCCATACCTGTGAACTCTATACCAGCACTGGCTGGCTCCAGCTGAATGACAGAATAATATATCAAGCATGCCTTCTCACCAAAAAGGTCTTGCTAAACCAGCTTCCTCCTGGAGCGTAGAACTTGCTGTTCCTTCCACTAAATACCAGGAAAGCCAGGAACTCCTCCACACAAACATTCTATATACCCAGATGCCACACATCCATGGCACAACGTGCCTTTGCATACCGGGCACTGCTCTGGACAAACACACTACCACCAGATATCTCTGACACAGCTGCACTTGGACCCTTCAAACTTAAACTGTGCCAACATCTTATTCATATGAGTACCTGCAGGTTCCACCACTGAGTCATCCTGCTCACCCACTGACTGACCCCAGCACTTCCCAGCCCCTATCCCCAGGATAGGCAGACCATGGCACTAAGCCCCATCTCCAGCCCCTTTATCCCAGCCAACCCTCTCTGTCCACATTGTCCTGTCTACCCCACCCCTTTTTTCCCCTTTTCCCCTACTTCTCCTTTTGACGCAGGCTTACTTTGCACATCGTAGCAGTTACTGGTTTGGCTTGGATTTGTGTACTTTTATGTTAATATTGTCATTATCTGCTTACTGTACTCTCAATGTTTTATCTGTATATTGTCCTGAATTCCTTGCATTGTTGTTTATCTACATGATGTGGAACCCCTCAACGAGCATCTGTTCACGGGTGTATCCAAGATTTCAATAAATAAAAAAAAATAATAAATACTGTAAATGGGGTGCAAACCCATGGGCTAAGGGATGCAGGGGCATCTCTTACCTTAGTAAAAGGGGATTTGGTTGGGCCTGAACAGCTTATACCTAATCAGTTTGTAACGGTGAGGGAATTCACTGGGGAGGAGAAAACTCTGCCACTAGCTAGTGTTTTCCTGGACTGGGGTGAAACAGGAGAGAGGGTGCAAAAAGTGGCAGTAGCAGACAATATCGCCCTGGATGTGACTAGGGAATAATTTACAGCAGGGGGTGATGTGTGTGGTTACTTGCAGTCAGACAGCTAGGGCCCCTTGTAATTTCCTGAACCCTATAGAAGCCCATGTGGAAAAGAATAGGAGGCTGGTTCCCCAGTCTGTGTCTCCTGACATGGAAAGTAGTGAAAGGGAGGTAGGACTTCCCCAAGTAGCAGTTTGTAAAACAGCTACAGAAGGTTACTTTGAGTAGGGCGGGGTAACCAATGGTCAGAAGGTTAGGGATGGCAGTGACTGAGTGCCCTGACACTAGAGCTATGGACCCCAGTTTAGGAACTGAGTGGGACATGTCCCATGCTTTGGGAAAATGTGAGGAATTTGCCACTGATAAGAGGACTGATCCTAGTTTGGAGAGGCTGAGGGCTTGTGCAGAATCTGATGAGACACAGGACGGTGACATGAGGCATAGGGTAATTTGGGACAATGAACTGTTGTATACACAGGACATGAAGACAGAGGGAGGGTGATGGGCAGGCAGTTTGTCATTCCCCAGGGGTATGCTCAAGATCACTCATGACATCCCCATGTCTGGACATCTGGGCATCACACACACTACACAGTGACTGGTTCAGAATTTCTATTGGTCCAACTTCACCCAGCATGTTAAGGAATATTGCAGGTCTTGCCAGTGGTGCCAACAGATAGGGAAAGCCATCAGTAAAACCAAAGCTGGCCTAAGTTCCTTGTCCACTGTGGAGGAGCCATTCCAGAGGGTAGGAATGGATATTGTGGGATATTTGAGTACCCCAAGCTCCTCTGGGAAGATGTTTATCCTGGTGGTGGTTGATTACACCACCCAATACCAAGAGGCAGTTGCCCTCTCCTCACATAGGGCACACAAAGTGGCAGACACCTTGCTAAGGATTTTCTCCCATGTTGGGTTTCTGCATGAGGTTATCACTGATCAAGGGGGTACCTTCATGTCGGACCTGATGAAGTGTTTGTGGGAGAAGTGTGGGGTGGTGCAGAGATGCACGACACCTTATCACTCACAAGCCAATGGACTTGTGGAAAGGTTTAATGATACCCTAAAATCAATGCTCCAAGCATTTGCTGAACAGCATGGGATGGACTGGGAGAAATACCTTCCCCACCTGTTGTTCACATCCAGGGAGGTGCCCCATGCATCGACAAGGTTCTCCCCCTTTGAACTCTTATATGGACGTAGGGTGTATGGGCCCCTAGACTTGATCTGGGAAGACTAGGAAGGCAAGCATGCCACTCAGGGAAGTCTCATAGTGGAGTATGTCCTTAAGTTCAGGGAGGAGCTGAAGGAGCTTATGAGAGTGACCCAAAGCGACCTGTCATGCCCAACAGAAGCAAAAGGTCTGGTATGACCATGAAGCCAGAGCTCACTTGTACAGTGCAGGTCAGGAAGTAATGGTCCAAATTCCAGTCCAGAAGGACAAGCTGCAGGCAGAGTGGGTGGGACCATATAAGGTAGTCCGACAGGTCAATGACATAGATTATATTGTGGAACTGCCTGACAGGAGTCATACCCATAGGCTGTACCATGTCAACATGATGAAGCCATATGCAAATAGGGCCAACATGGTATTTGCAGTGTGTTGTCCTGGGGAGGGGACAGGTGAAGAACACCCCCTACTGGACTTGCTGGAGGAAAGCAAGTGGGAGTCATCTGTGGAGGCAATCAAACTGTTGCCCCAGTTGACCCCAGAACAGTCCCAGGAAGTAAGGGAGGTTTTAGAGGACTTTGCCCCTCTGATTATGGCCAAGTCTGGATGAACCCCTTAGCGACACACAATGTATACATAGGGACGCTAGTGCACATATGGTGGACAGCCTACTGGGTGTCTGACAACATACTAAAGAACATTAGGAGGGAGGTGGAGGAAATGCTGGATTTAGGGGTAATACAGAAATCCCACAGCCCCTGGGCCTCACCTGTAGTCCTCATTCTCAAGCCAGATGGCTCTACTCATGTTCGTGTGAACTATCATGAATTCAATGCAGTCACGAAGTCTGACATCCACCCAATGCCACGGATGGACAAACTACTGGATAAGTTGGGAGGGGCGACATACCTTACCACAACCGACTTGACGAAAGGGCACTGCCAGGTGGAGGTAACTGACAGAGCTAGAGAATGGTCAGCCTTCATCACTCCAATAGGATTATTTGAATTCTGGGTAATGCCTTTTGGAATGAAGAACGCCCTGCCACATTCCAAAGGTTGGTCAAGCAGGTGTTACATGGTACTGAAGAGTATGCAGTGGCTTATCTGGATAATATTACCATCTTCAGTACCAGCTGGAAGGAACACCTCTCTCACCTGAAACAAGTGCTGGGCAGGATACAGAGGGCAGGGTTCACTGTAAAGGTTGAAAAGTGCCAGGTGGCTGTGGTGGAGGTGGCTTGCCTAGGCCATGTAGTGGGATGGGGGAAGCTTCCTCCCAATTAAGCAAAGATTGAGGTGATAGAGGTGTGGCCAATGCCAGAAACTCAGAAGCAAGTTAGGAGCTTCCAATGGACAGCAGGGAATTACCAAAAGTGTGTGCCCATTTACAGTACCCTGGTGGCTCCACCGTCTAGCTTGTTGAAAAAAAGACAGACTAAAAGGATAAAGGGGGAGCCAGCCTGTGCATTGCCCCTGTGTTATCCAGTCCAGATAACACTAAGCAGTTTGTAGTCCAGACAGATGCCTCGGATGTGGGGATTGGATCAGACCTCAGTCAGACATCTAATCAGGGCAAAGACCACCCAATAGTGTACCTTAGCAAGAAGTTACTTCCCCGGGAGCAGGCATACTCCAGAGTAGAAAAGGAATGTCTTGCGCTGGTATGGGACCAGAAGAAATCAGAGCCGTACATCTATGGGAGACTCTTCGAGGTACAGACCAATCACAACCCCCTGGTATGGTTAACTCAGATGAGTAAAACCACTGGACGCCTACTCTGATGGAGTATTGCCCTACAGGCCTACAACATGACAATTACCCACAGAGCTGGGTCAGCCAATGCAAACGCAGATAGCCTATCTCGCCAGTTAGAACAGTAAACAGAATTATGGAAACTCTACCATACGATAGGAACGTGTTCCCATAAATTCAGTCTAAGGAGGGAGGGATGTTTTGAGTTAGCCGCTGATGTCATATACTGTATTCAGACATCTTTTGTTATATTTTGATGTGATTTTGTGTATGTGTAAATGCTACAAGAATGCCAGTGTCAATGAAAGAGTCACATAGGAAGAGAGACAATTGCAAAATGTTGACATTCTTCTGTAACCTGAGGGGAAGCTTGCTTAATAGGAAGCTAAATTACATTTCAAGGGCTGCTCAACAAAGATGTGCCAGAAAACCATCATCTGTCATAACATTTTCATTTCAAAGCAGGATGATTTGGAAACAGGATTTGGGAAATTGCCATTCTTGAAGACTAGAGTGAATTATCTTATAGGTGTTATATTGTTGGGGAGGTGGGACAACAAAGGCAACCAGGAAATTGGGTTGTGGGAAATAGATGTAATAATTCCCTCAAATTTTGGGAAAGAGCAAGAGAGACCCATACTGGCCTAAAGGATAAAACCCCAGCTAAAAAAAGGCATGGGAAAAAAACTGCCAGCTGGGAGCAAAAAGGTCTTTTTGTAGACTGAAACATAGGGTATAAACATCCCCTCACATCAGAAGCTCAGAGCATTTTGCTTTTTGGCATTGCATTTGGACACTTGTTCCTGACCACAAGAGAAGCAAGACTGCCACAAGACAGAGACGAACTAAGAACCAATGAATGCTACAGATGGTCTGAAACTTTTGCCAACTTCTTTTGATTCTGGACTTTCTGAATTTTCCACAAACAAGGTAGAAATTAAAGCAAAAGTTGGAATTATACATAAAAACGCACTGTAAAATTTAACTGTTATTCTGTAACTAGATTTTTTCTGAAATTGTTTGTTTGTAAAGTTTGTATGACAATCATTTAGATTTAGTAAAAGCAGTATGCTTTTAAAACTGCCTGTGATTGATTTTGTGTGCATAAAGATAAAAAGGTTTATTCAATTCTGAGACCAACCTGGTTAATGCACGGTGTCACCATTTGCTATGAAGTCTAGGATCCAAAAAGGGAATATCTGGGTGCCTTGAGTAAGGGAGGTCTCAGGAGGAGCCTGTAAAGGGGTAACTAGGTGCTGCTCGCCCTGTGGGAGAGGACACAATAAGGTTTACGAGGCAAACCCCGAAGAGCTCATAATGCCTGGGTCTCTCCCACCCACAGTACAGCAACTGAGGAGAGTTCTCATATGGCTACATACTTGAGACTGTACCATATCCTTACCAAGATTAGAGATAGGAAGCCCTGGGGCCTCATGGTGGGTGTTCAGTCATGAACTCGGTGAGCACTGTAGACCGACACTTGGAGGGTATTCCTGTTCCCCCCATCATGGATTGTGCTTAGTAGTGGGCACTGTAAGCTCAGTGGACCTGGCTTCCAGGAGTGGGTTCGTGACAGTCGGTACAGCTCCTTCAGTAATTCAGCACCAAAATTACTACCCTGTTCAGTAATAATCTCTTTAGGTATGCCTACATTGCTGAAAATTTTGACAAGCCAGGCTGCCACTTTTGTGGCTGTGACAGTCCACATTGAAACTGCCTCTGTATTTTGCTAGAATGTGACTATGCTACTCAATACCCAACCATCTTAGGGTAGCTGGTTCATTTCACTGGAGTGTCAAACAGACGAGGCATACTGATGAGTCCTGGTAAGATGAAACACGTGTCTATGTCTTCTGTTGGCACCCTTTACAAATTGTGTGAGAGACCTTTTGGCACCATGCATTTCTGCTTAAAGTTGAACCAGCATAATATTCTGTGGTGATTTGCATATACAGCCCATGATGCTTTGCATTGTGGAAGCATGTGTGATTTTGTATTTCTTTGAAACTTGGCTTCCCGGCCAAATGTCCTTTGAAGTAACCATTGCCTCAGTGCTTGCGCACAGAGGGTCTTTGTCTGTCAAATAAATCAATTACCCTTTTTACTTTTGTGTAAAGGGCCAACCACATCCATTGCAATTCTCTCAAAAGGCACATCTATCAAGGGCAGGGGTACCAGGGGCACCTTGTCTTTTCTAGTCTAGTCACTGGGGCTACTTTCTGACATTCAGTACAAGAACTGCAATAGGTAGCAACTTCTTTATGAATCCCAGGCCAGTAAAATCTGGCAAGAGTGCAATCCCTACCTGAGTGACCAGCCATAGGACTATCATGTGGTATCTGTAACAAACTCAGTTCTATACTTCTTTGGTATGACCAATTGTTGTAGCTGTTCCTGCATCTGAAGATAAGCCCAAACTCTATACAGTAGTCCATTACATTTCTTAAATATTGGTACATCCTGTTTTTGCTTCACCCCAGATGCTTAAAATAACCTTGGAGAGAAACATCATTAGTTTGCTCTGAAACAACATCACAATCAGTTATCAGTTTAGTTTCTGCATTTTCATACAGTAACCCTGTATGTCCATCAGTCTTTTGTTACCACTGTTTCTTCAGGTGTCTCTTTCCTGGATTTTTGGATCTTGGAGATGGTCTGAAAGAAGTCTGAATCAAAATCACCAAAAGGAAGAGAGTCCCCAGTGTCTGAGATTTTCTTTGCCTGTACTGTTCTAATCACAGTTGCTGAAACTACTGATCCTTCTGTGATTAACTCAGTAAATCCTGGAAAGTCATTTCCAATAATCACATGTACAGGTAATTTAGGTACTACCCACACTTTCACTTGGTGTGACACACCATTAATATTCAGAGTCATTTGAGTAGAGGGATAGTATCAAATTTCCCCATGGATGCAGAGGATACCAGTACCTGATCCTTTTGCATAGTATTTTCTCAGCACTTCAACATGCACTGGGGTCTGTCTGCTTCCTAAATTAGGAAGTCCCTTCACAGTCTTATCCCTACCTTGACATCTGTTAAATACTTGCCCTCAATTTGCTGAGACCAAATCTGGTCCAGTGTTACCCTCCTTATTTCTATGTCAGTTTCTTGTAGTATAGATTGGCTTATTACAGTTAAAGCAAGTAAAGTCTTTGGGTGCAGATGTGTTAACCCCACCAGAGTTCTTATCTGACCTGGAGTTAAATCAGTAAAAAGAGGGTCTTACAAGTCTTTGGCTGTTACTTCACTGCTGCGTTGTCTGTCTAGCCATCTAATAGTCCTAGGCCAAAGAAATGGCCTTTTCCCCACTTTCTGGTCGGTGTTCTTTTACCCAAAGCTGTACATCTGTAGAAAGGATGTTGATGATCTGTGGGACTGTTTTGCCATCCAGTTAGAGTGATTTAATGAGGAGTTCTCTGATTCAGGTGAAGGCTTCTTGACTGAGTGGTACTTCAGAGGCTGGAATCTTTGCCTGTAGGTCTCTCCAGAGATGTCGTATCCTTTCAGGCATTCTCTTTTCACAAGGTCATAGTTTTCTGACCGTGCAGTGTCCATATTGCTGTAGGTAAGTTAGGCTTTACCTGTCAGGTAAGGTACCAGCCTGATTTGCCCATTGCTGCTTTGGCCACTGGCAGGCTGCAGTAACCCTTTCAAAAGTTGTCAGGTATTCTATGATGTCAGCTGAGGGATACAACTTTGTAAGTTTAATGTCTTTTAAGTTGTTTGTGTTTTGTTGCTCTGCTGGACCTTTGCCAGATCCTCCAGCATTGATAACTTGCAAGGCATCCAGTCATCGCTGCTCCTTTCACTGCTTCTCTTCTCTGCTGCTCCTGTTGCTGCATCTTTTTTTTTCTCTCCTGCTCCTGTTGCTGAATCTCTTCTTTTCTCTGTTTCTCAGTCTCTCTTTGTTGTATAGCCCACCATTTAAAGAAGAAAGACAGGCTTTCTGGTTCTGTCCCTGCCTTTTCTTCTGTTTTTATCACTTGTTCCAGTAGTACAGTCTCAGTCTGGACTTTTGTTTCTGCTTCTAGTTTGGCTGCCATTCTTCTGGTATTCACTCCTGGGCCTGCTATTGCAGGATCCATACCTTTCTTTTATGCTTCCCTGGTACCAGGTCTAGTACCCAAGCATAAAACTCCTGGCTTAGAGTTTGAACAGTGTAAATCCCACTTAGCCTGACACCATCTGTCATGGTGGCATAGATCAGGAAGCATAGGAAAACCAGGAACAGTTGTACAATTTACAAGTAGTGGTTTATTATTTTCAATAACAAAATAAAAATTGTTCAGGATGGCTTTTTGAAAAGGCAGTATAAAGAAAGAAAACAAAGTGCTTCATTTGAGGGTTTCTTTTCAATTTCAAATCTCTTTCTTTCTAACAAAAGATTGCTCTTTTGATAAGAAGTTTTGCCTGGCAATTAATTTCTGCATCCTGGGTCTTTAACAGACATCCTGTTTCTCACAAAATGTATCAGAACTGTGTCAATTTCTTTCCTTGCAGGTGCAACATAATAGAACATGGTGTCCCAAAACTAATTTCCTGTTGACAAAACTCTACAAATTAGCTTGTGCAGGTCAAACTGCATCTCAAGGTTAACCCCCTAAGCTCCAAATAGCCTTCTGCAATCATTTCGACAATATCATCAGATACATTTCCAAACCAATAATTCCCAGTTTCACACAAACAGTTTCACACAAAGATTTGTGTATCTTTTTATAACCACAGATAAGCAAAGGGAAGAAAAGATAGAAACAGCAAGTGAAGGCAGGGATATAGCTGGAGGGGGAGAATCATGAGACTTTCAAAGTGATCAGTTCCTTTGTCTCACAAGAAAATTTGACTGTGCTATCAGACAGACAAGAGACAGAAAAGGAGACAGATAGACCAGATCCTTGCTTTTAACTCTTTATGCACAACCAGTGGGACAGGATGTTATTCAACCCCATCACAGATGTCTTCTGCTACAAAAGGTATGGCATGCAATAAAGTCTGATATTGGAGCATAATGGGAAAAAAATGCCAACACAAGTCTGATGCCTTGCACCATGTCTCAAAATTGTTATGCGTGGCAATAACTAGCACTGTAGAATAGGGAAAAATTGATCAGAGAGACCAAAGCAAGCGTGTAATTGAAAATAGCAGAGGTGTGAAGAACAACAATAAAGAATTACTTAAGTAAATAAGAGAAAAAAGGTAGATGGGAAGGGCATTGAAAGATTGAAAAAGAATTTCAGCAAGGCCTTTGACCCTGTGCCACATGGGAAGCTAATGAAGAATGTGGGGATCTGGGGATGGTGAAAAACCAGACCAGGTGGATAAATAACTGTATACTAGGAGGACTCAGGGTGATTCCAAATGACAAATTTTATGAAGTTTTGGAGGTCACAAGTGAGGACCCCCAAATGGCAGTCCTGGGACCAACAGCCATCAATATGTACATCACTAATATAAGAGAGGGTGCAACTGTTGAGGATAATCCAGGAAATACAAAAATCATTCATTCTTTATGAAGAAGAAAGGGGGCCTGTTGACAGTTTAAGGGTACACAGCAGCAGAGGTTGGAGGTCAAGGATGACACAGTGGAAAGGGTTCTTAGAGGCCTAACAGGTTTGTGGATAAACAAATCACCAAGCCATGATAGTACAGTATGCACCCCAAGGTTCTTAAGTGAACTGGGTTGGACCCTGACAGAATCACTGTAAAGTCTCTTCAGCTGCTCCCTGAGAACAGGAATCATGCTGGCAGACTGGGAGGAGGTACCAATATGATTCTGCTTCACACTAGAAGGAGTAAGCATGATTCCTGAACTTACAGGCCAGATAGTCTAACCTCGATTATGGGCAAACTGCAAGAGATCATTATCAAAGTAGAGACAGTGGAATTTCTAGAACAGTTGATACTGGACCAAAGCTGGCATGGATTCTTGAAAGGCAGGTTATGTCACACTTGTTTGACTCTATAACAAAGGCAGGGGACAGGGGTCAGGCAGTTAATATCCCTATATTTGCATTCCAGCAAGGCATTTGACTCTGTGCCACACAGGAAGCTAATCAAAAAGGTGTAAGATCTGGGAATGATTGAAAACAGGCCAGGTGGATAGGAAACTGGCTGCAAGAAAGGACTCAGAGGGTGGTCCTAAATGGCAAATTCCATGAAGTCATGGAGGTCTTGAATGGGGTCTCTCAGGAGGTAGTCTTGGACCCACACTCTTCAGTATGTATGTCAGTAATATAGGGGAGGGGTAAGGGGAAGGTGTGCCTCTTTGCAGATGATACAAAACACTGTGGGAGGGTAAATACTATGGAACTGATTACCAATATGCAAAAAGATGTGGAAGCAAGGTAATGCACATAGGGAAAGGAAATGCAATAATAGATTACTGGATCAATATAATGAGTGTGGGACACTCTACAGGAGAAAAGGATTTGGGAGATTTCATCAGTGATACCCTGAATTATATTTCACAGTGCAGTAAGGCTTATGGGAAAGCCAGTAGAAAGTTGGGGTGTAGGGGTAAAGGCTTCACCAGCAGAAGGCAAGTGATATTCCCCTGTGCAGGTCCCTAGTGAAGGCACACTTTAAGTACTGTATTCAGAGCTAAGGCCCACATTTGCAGAAGGACTGGGACAAGTGTGAGACAATACAAAAACCAGTGACAAAAACTATACAGGGTCAACAGGGAAAATCATATGAAAAAAGGCTGCAAAGCCTGCACATGTATTCCCTAGAAGCATGAAGAGAAAGGGAGAAACAATAGAAATGTTTGAGGGTTAACATGGTAGACTCCTCAGAACAATTCAAGGTAATTAGAGCTCATACACCAGGGTGCACAATTAATCCCAACTTTAGTTCTCCTAATAATAATCCCAGCTGTGCTCTTTACCAGGGAAAATATTGACAAATGTTCTCACAGCAGTGGCCATGATGAATTGTATAATTGGAACAGCAGTGTTGTAAATTTATCATTAAGGCTGAAAAGTACTCACAGCTAATCGGAGTGGCTGTAGGACTACTGTTCACAATGTTGGCAAGTGGCAACCCAGGTTTGGGAATGAGCCCAGGGCAGATAGATGTTGGACCCCTGCAATACAGCTGCCCCTGCCCACTGGGATGCCTGGGTGTTCTAGGGAGGCCAGTCGGGTGACTGCATATCCCCCCAGCCAGAGCCCGGTCTGGTGCCGATGGCAGCATACACCCCCCACCAGAGCTCCAGTCCAGTCTGTATGCAAAGTACACCCTCCCCTCCAGAGTCCCGGTCCAGTCCTAAATTCCTGGAGCAGCTCCTATACCTTGTTTGTGCTCCAGTTGGACCTGTGTGACTTAACACAAAAAACTATCTTTTTAGAAGAAACTAAACTGTATCTTTTTGGAAGAAACTATTAGCCTTGAATCTATTTACTGTGAGCATATCTGGCTGGTTGTTTGTTTTCATCTCTGTCAGTAGTTTAGTTTTGTGGATTTTCATGTGTTTCTGCTTGGAGGAACTGGACCGTGCTTGGACATGACATCTATGAATGTTTCCTGGACTAAGAAACTGCAGAACATCACCACCAGGTATTGTCATTCTCATCATAAATCAACTTTTTTTGGAAGCCATCAAAAGCAAAAGTAAAGTCAGTAAATCTGTTTCACAAGCTCTGAGCTATGGAGTGTTGCATTGAATCCACATTTGCTTCTGACTTGTTCTTACAGGATCTGTGCCTATCTTTGAGGTCTATTCACAACCATTTTGGAGAACAAAGGGTAGACACCAACAAAGGATTTTTACATCCTGCATATGCCCCAAGCCAATGTTCATCACCTTCAGGAATGTAATACATTCTGGGTCTTTGACCTACAATAACAACAGTTTACCATTTTCTGTGGATCTGATTATTTTTCATCATTTGACTCCTGGTACCTTGGTCAAGATTATCATATTACATATCCCTGAACATAACTATCTGCATGGTTTAATATTACTACATCAAGAATGTAACCTAGTTCTGCTTTAGAACATGCGTGATACCAATACACGTGCTGGTAAAGAGGAGTCTGTTCCTGAATGCAGCGAGGTACATCGTGGCCCATAGGAAAAATTTCCCCACTCACATACTAACCAAATACCTGACATATCTCCTGAGCCTGCTGCTACTGATGATGGGGGATGTTGAGCAAAATCCTGGCCCCCATGGAACAAATATACCAAACCCCACACCCACTGCACCCAAGTGGGTTAACGCCAAGGGACTGAGGCTAGTACACATGAACATCAACAGCCTCAGACCCAAAGTGCACAAACTTGAAGCCTGGGCTAGCCTCTACTCTCCAAACATAATTGCCATCTCAGAAACCTAGCTAAAGCCCAATATTCTTCCACATGAGGTGGAATTACAGGGGTTCAATATGTTTAGGAAAGACAGGAAAGGGAAGAAATGTAGAGGAGTCCTCCTCTATGTAACATTCCAACTCAAGGCTACCCAGATGACTACTCCTCCTCTTGAAAGAGAGGGCAGCGAATCAGTGTTCACACAACTCATCCTAGGGGGACAAAGCCTCTTGTAATTGGATGCATATACAACACCCCAAAGAAAGCAATGGGAACCCTGAAAATACTCACAGACACCATCCTAAACAACCCTGGATAAGAAAAGATTATGCTTAGGGACTTTAACCTTAACTGGTGCACCAAACTAAAGGGTGAAGTAAAAGACAGCCTATAAGGAGTGACCCAACTAATAAGTGAACCTACATGGTTCAACCATACCACCCTTAACTGGGTGCTAGCATCCAATCCTGACAGAGTCAAAATAGTTGGAACATGCACAGACTCCCTCAATGATCACACACCAATCTTCCTGGTGTGGAAAAATAGCCACCCCAAACAACCACCAAGGACTTCCTGGTCCAGAAACTATCCTGCATTGCACAAAGGGGCCTTTTTGAAATCCCTGTCAGAAGTGGACTGGGCCCAGACTCTCAACACCCCAACCATAGATGAAGCCCTGGAGGATTTTACCAAGCACTTCATATCAGTGGTCAATAAACATGCACCCCTAAAAAAGATCAGGGTCAAGGGCCAGGATGCCAGATGGCTTATCCCAGATCTGAAGGGCATCATGAAAGAAAGGGACAAACTATTGGGCAAATTTAAAGTTACAAATCTGCATCAGGACTGGATTAAATACTGGGAAGCCAGACACATCTGCAAGCGGGAGCACAAAAAAGCCAAAGAGAATTACTTGCATGCCTTGCAATCCAGAAACCAGTCTGATCCAAGGAAATTCTGGGGTCATAGCAACTCTCTCCTAAAAGGCAAAAAAGCAGGGTGACAGAGGAAATAAAGGTCAATGGGACACCTCTCACCACCCCAAAAGACACAGCAAACACCTTCAATGACTTATTCTTGGACCTACAGCAGTACAAAACCAGAAATCCCAACCAAGGCCAGGGAAGCCCAGAGAATCAAAAGACCCCCCCCCCACAGGGCCCCTGAATTCCACCTAAAAAACTTACATCGGTAGGAGAGGTACTGACGCTGCTCAAGGGCATAAAACCAGAAGGTGCAGCAGGCCATGACAACCCCTGAACCTAAACTGTTGAAGATTTCAGCCCCCATTATTGCAGTACCAATAATCCAGCTATTCAACAGGTCCCTAATGGAAGGGAGAGTACCCGCCCTATGGAAGGTAGCTCTTGTGACCCCAATTCCCAAAAGCGGGCCACAGAAGGACGTGGAAAATTTCAAACCAAACTCCATTCTCTGCACCCTAAGTAAGTTACTTGAGAAGGTGGTCTACAAACAGGTCAATGAGTACCTGGAAATACACAGCATGCAAACAGACCAACAACATGGTTTCAGAAAGAGACACTGCACTAATACGGCACTGGTAAGCTTCATCACTGATGTGCATGAAGCTCTGGACCAAAACAAACTCCTTGGAGCAGTCTTCATTGACCTAGTGAAAGCATTCAACCTAGTCAACCACAAGTTGCTCCTAGGACAACTGGGTGGCCTAGGGCTTGACACACTGGCCCTAAAATGGCTTTCCAGTTACTTCCACAGCAGGACGCAAATGGTCCGGTGGAATGGTGGTAAATCAGATGAGCATCCAGTGTCAGACAGAGTTCCACAAGGTTCTATCCTAGGCCCTCTGTTATTCTCCTTATTCATCAACAACCTACCCCTACACTGCAGTGACGTAAAGGTCACACTATACGTGGATGATGCAGTACTGTACAGAACCATCAAGGACTCAGAATTACTAAACTCAGAGCTGCAACAAGATTTCTCAACACTATATGACTGGTTCCAGGCAAACAGGCTGGTCCTAAACAGCAAAAAGACCAAAGCCATGCTCTTTGGCCCCAAAAAGGTTGGCCCACGCTGGGCTAATCTTCTATCACTCTCTACCTCAAATGGAACAGGGATCAAAGTGGTGGACAATATCAAGTATTTGGGAATTTTCATTGACCAGGAAATCTCTTTCAGGAAACACATAAACCACCTAACAACAATAGTAGACCAAAAACTTGGGCTCCTGTACAGACTAAGCTTCTACCTGACTAAAGAAACCAGGATTACAGTCAGCAACGGGACTATCATTCCCATCCTTTTTTATGGTGCAACAATGCTTCAAGGACTGAGGGCAATGGAACATGCAGGTCTGAGTATGCTGTACCACAGAATCAGCCGTTTTGCCACCGGGGCACAAAGAATGGAGCACCACTGCAATGTACTACAAATGTTAAACTGGCCACCCCTTGAAGTGAGACTCACCTATTCCTCCCTGTGCTTAGCTTTCAAATTGCAGCAACCTGATGCCCCACCGAGCCTGAGAAATCTGCTAGCCCCAAAAGCAAACAGGAGGGAGCTCAGGTCGACTGAACGCAAGATGCTAGAACTCCCAAGAGCCAGATCAACTATGGGGCAACGGTCACCTAGTATAACACTCCCCAAACTCTGGAACAATCTCCTGAGAGAGCTCCAGGACTGCACCTCTCTTGAGGGGTACAAGAAAGGGTTAAAACTACACCTAAGCAGTGGATCTTATTGCAGGTGCCACAACCCACGAAGGCACCTCTGCTAAAGGGAGATGCCTCATGTAAATACAGACAAAAAGGGAGGGAGGAACAATAAAGAAGGACATAATGTACTGAACTGAACTTATGTCTACTATCTACTCATGAATGTGTGTAACTAACAAGGTTGTTTGTATGTAAACTCACCTATGTCAACTGTAGTAATGTCCATCTCTGTGACACGTATACCATGATCAATGTAACATGTACTGTAATACAATCAAAAGCATTGGTTTTCTTTTCCCCTCTAGGTACATGTAACTAATACCGGGTCACCCCTGAAAAGGACTGTCAAAGTCTCAGTGGGCCTACCCAGTTACCAAAATTTAACTAAATACATGTCATTAGTTTCAGGACTGCAAACACTTTTGAAGTTGATTGTTGCATCCAATTGGATGCCTGCCTGGGTCAAGTGCTCCCCCCGCCCACCTTCCACACACCTGCTCACCTGGGGGGGCAGGACCACAGATAGGTGGCTGGCAATAGTGAATACTGCCAGTGCGTACCTGTCAGCAGGTGTGGAACTGCACGGTCACTCTAAGAAGTTCTCTGATGTGGGTACTGCACCTTAGTGAACAGCGGGCAATAAAATTTGTGCTGAGAAAATGTGCATCATAGAGTACAATCACTTATGGACTTTGTATCAACCCAAAACAAGTGATGTAGTCACGTATGATGTGCATTCTAAGATGTCACAGAAATTGAAGAGGAAGAAGTGTACCATATATGATTCTTTCACTTCAAGAGGTGAAAACTGATCAACAGTGGCTGATGATACCAAATAACCTCCATTGAAAAAAACAATGTGTCTGTCTGCAATGCTGTCATGTGACAACAGTACTGTAGTTAATTGCTATGCAGGTGTTCCTACATATGCCCAAATGTGTTGCCACAATAACCCCTTCCAAACTGACTGTTTTGTGAGATTCACTGAAACAAGTTGTGTCAGTCAACAACAAAGTAATACTATGCAGTCAGTGATGCCACTAGATCGAGCTGTGGCAGCTTATGACAAGCAGAGGCCATTTTCTGACAATATATAGCAAGATGTAACAGAGTTTATGATGGCAATCATTTCATTGGAGGATGAAGAAATTCATGTAAGGTGGTACTTTACAGTTAAATATCAAAAGATATGTTTATCTGTCCTGTGGAAATGTTGACAGAGAAGTGACTGATGGCATGCTGTGGATTTCTCTAAATGTCCCACAAAAATCATCTGTCAGATTCAGATAGTTGTTTAGCCATGCTAAATCTGGCAGGGTGTGCACAATGTGTGTCAGGAACAGTACCAGATCATAGATAGTGACCCATTCTGCAAACTACCTCATGCTTATACTACAACAATTTGACTCACAGGCAGTCAAGGATGTAATACCAATAATGGACACCATTGCAGGTAGAGTCATGTTTGGATGTGTGCATTTTGACAGGCATGCAATAATTTTCCATCATGGAGCTTCTGTGCATTCTAGGCGTTATGTAACTTGGCTTAGATACAGTTTGGATAGAGTGCAATGATGCTACATGCACCTTTAAGGAAAGACTTCCAAGGAAGCCGAAGGATGCATATGTGATTCTCCTGAAAAATAAACAGTTTTGTAGAAGCTGCAAAAGAATGGTTACCTAGAATATGCCTCTCAATTAAGTAGGCTAAAAAGAGGTAGAGATGACATATACATTGGTCACATCATTCCACTACATTTAGTAAGTCACTGGGTCACAAATGATTTTTGTTAACTTTTGTTTCTACATGTAATGGCTTTATAGTCATAATCACAGGACTGATATAGTCACAGTTTCAGTGGATTCTTATTGAAGTGCCAGGCTGTATGCATAATCAGTTTTTACAAAGAATTATGTCACATGCAGACTTTTCTCACCCCCCCGGCTCAGAATATGGACAGTACTCAATACACATCTGTACGTCACTCTGTCATGTTTCGCAGCATGGGACATAACATTGTTGAAGCTGCATCATGCACGTATGGCTTTTCATCTCCTAGCAAAGTACGGCTCAGATGTAAATCTCTTATTTATGCTGAAAACCTGGTAATGAGCAAATATGTTGCATTTCTATATGTTAAAGTACTTACGATAAACTGTAATGCAGTTTGTGTATGTGTGCATGACTGTATATAGTTATTTGATTTGACTGCACACATGTACTGTATACAGACAAACAAAAACTTGACAGTGGTTTAATACTGTCTATTTCATTGAACTGGGTTGTTATTACAAAAAAGTTTCAGGTTCCAAAGAAACACCTTAGAAAACTTGATTAACATGTAAGTGCTTTACCTAGTATGCTGGTTATTCACTGTTCCTGCCTCTTCACAGGATTGCCTTTATTAAGGGATTGCGTGAGGAATTTTCCAAGTACACCCTTGTAAATTCTTGTAAATAGTTATGTATTTCTTACATACAGTAAGCAGTCATCTGTGTTTTACATATACTACATGACTTAGTTTATTTCATACATTTTTTTAAGTATTCAGTTTTTTGTCCTCTCCAGGAACACCAACAATTTGACATTAATTCAACTGAAATTTTTGGTCTAATAAATTCTGGAAATCGTTTCTACTGTGTTGTGTCTATATCTTAATACATTGTAAGAACATGTTTATTACTTGCGTTGCAAATAGTAGGTCAAAGAAAAGCCATGGGTCAGCAATGGTATTCAATGAAACTACATAAACATCTCATTCACAATATTTTTTTTTAAAAGGTGACTTCTCAGGTTAAAAGAGTTATTCCATTTTGTAAACATGTAAATGTAAAACAACATTAAGCATGAGGAGAATAGATACTGAAGATGAAGCAGGAGGAAATGTGAAGATCCAAACAGCCAAGACTGACAGTATTAAACAAGTCATTATTATATGTGTGATGCAAAAACAAACAGAAGGAAACATGCACACACTGTATACTGTCTCAAAAAGAAAGGAAATTCTTTGCAAAAAACTGTGTTAAACATGGTGTCAGAACCATCCATTGTTTAACCTGACCCAAAATAGCTGCACAAGATAGAATGAGTTAATGTACAAGTTAGGTTTCAACTTAAATCAACAAAAGTAGGAAATCGTGGCATTAGGGCTTCCAAACCTAACTCTCCAATGCCCCCACAGAAGCAGCCAAAGGAATAAGACAGCACAAGCAACCACAGACAGGCATCATCAGGTGAGACAAACATACAGCTCTTTCCAGATGACACACATGACATCCATCATTATTTTCCAGTGCTTCTTTAACCATAGACATACATGCACACTTCGGCACATACATACCCACTGCATGCTGTAGATCCAGAGTAATTTATAAAACGGCAAATTTGCATTACATTTTGATCTCAATGCAAATATGACAATTACTGGCATATCACAATGCAGTATTATCATTTTCTGTCTCTTCTAAGCATTAACTAATGCATTTTATTGTGACTGTATTAAAATACAACAAAAATTTGTGAACATTTGCATGACATAGTGATCCTAATGTAGTGGAGTTAAGAATATGAATTTGCAAACATACTATTGTCATTGGCTATGATGTGTGACTATTGTCATAGTCATGCAGTCATGATTGTGTTTTCATTTTGTACCTAGACATTTTGGGATATTAGCATGAAATTCTGATCACAGTGCAGCAATGTTTCTAAGCAGTATTTCTAAGTGTACTACCACAATTTTCTGCCATTTTCTATTATTAACAAATAGAATAATAGATGGGGAGTGTGTATTACAAGGCTATAATAACATCAAGAGGATCTGGGGACAGGTGAACCTCAAGAGCAAATCTTAAGAAGCTCCAACATATCCCTAGAAGCTCTTTGGGGGGGGGTCCCGTGACTGAACCAGCAACTAGGGCCGCTGCAGTCTGGTTACAGAGTGCCATAGCTGTAGTTTATCACCACACTAGAGGAGCGGATGCCATGTGGGGACCAGTCCAACTAGGCTGACTCCTGAAATTGCAGAGCTGCCATTTTTTGGGGGAAGCCTGCATCAGTTAAGTGCAATCATTTTTTTTAATGTTTTAGGGTGTTTGCTGGTGTTATTGTGGCTGGATTGGGGATAGACTGTGTGGGATGGAAAGGAGAGAGGGAGCCGAGTGAGGGAGGCTGTGGGAGGGCCTTCGGGGGGGCCGTGTGACTGAGCCAGCCACTAGGATGGCTGCAGTCTGGGTATAAATTACCCAGGGGACCAAGCGACCCCGAAGTGTGTGCCATGAAGCAGGAGTGTGGCATATGACTAGGTGGTGTCTGCTGGGCATCTGCAGGCAGGGCGGCTGGCCACACTGTGCAGGACCAGACACAATAAGTGTTAGACAGAGAGTGAAGGAAAAAAAATTAAATGCAGTAGCAAATAAGGGGTAAAGAGAGGATGTGGAGGCCAGTGAACAGAGGCAGGCAGATGCCCAGAATAGGGGAGAGTGGAGGGGTCAGGATGACTGGAATAGTAGACTAAGGGAGGCTGGGAGGTTAGTGAGCTGCAGTGGGTGTGGTGCAGCAGTTTTCATTGGGACCTTGTTGGGGATGTCCAGTGTGTGTAGGTAATTCAGCCTACTTAGGCATGAAATAGGAAGGTTGAAATGGGAGCTGGGGAGAGGAAGCAGGTATGACTGGGGGGGCCAAGGGGACAAGGAGGGCTCCTCCACAGGATATATCTAGCAGGCACAGGTCAAAAAGGGGAGGGCAAACAAAGGGTCCAGAAGCATCAACTCCTCAAGGACCAGGGGGGCATTGGGATGGAAAACTGGCAGGTGGTAGGGAATGGGGAAAGAGGGAGGAGGGACAGGGAACAGGACCAGGGAAGGCAGAGGCAAGAAGGGGTAGCAGGTGAGGGCTCGGGCAGGGGCATGGAGACTAGGAATCTGTTCTCAGTGCTGGCTAGGGCAGAGGAGCAGGAGGATGGAGAGATGGCATGGAACAAGAGGAGGGGAAACATGAGGGAGGGGGAGAGTACAGTGCACAAGGGGAGGGGAAGGATGGTAGGGAGGAAATTGGAGGTAGTAGGGAGCCAGAGGGGGTTGTTGTGGCACCACTAACTAGAGGTGATGGAGGGGCAAATAAGGAAGTGGGTAGAGGGTGGACTTAAAAAAGGGGCAGAGAGGAGTAGTAAATTCAGTGGAGGGGAAGGGGATGGGCTAGGAAGAAAACACAGAAAAGTTGGAGGAGGAGGAGCAGCAGAGGTGGAGGTGCAGTTGGGGGGGAGATGGAGTGAGGAAGGAATGGGGTAGGGGCACAGAAGGGCAGGGGCCTGAGGTAGGGCAAAACATGGGGCAGAACAGGCGGTAGGGGAAAGGGTAGTCATACTGCTTGATTCAATTCTGAAAGGGGTGAGATTGGGGGGGGTAGGGGAGCAAGGAAAAGCCATGCCTGGGTGAAGTGTATGCCAGGTATGATGGGAAGCGTAAGTCAGTTCATTCAGAAGTGTGTGGAGAGGGGGAGAAACCTCATATTGTGGTGCACCTAGGTACAAACAACCTGGAGGGGAGTAAGGTGGAGGATGTGCAAGAGATGTTCAAGGAGGCTGGAAGAATTTGCACTCAGGTGGGCATGCCAGTGGCATTCTCTGAAGTACTCCCTGTACCTTGGGCAGGCTCCACTAGGAAGCAGAGAATAGAGGAGTTGAACAGGTGGCTGGGGGTGTGTGTGGAACCATGGGGTACAGGGTAGTAGGAGGGTAGGGCGAGAAGTGGGATAAGAAGGAACTCTATGCACAGGACAGGTTGCACCTGAGTAAGGAGGGTACAAAGACTTTGAAACAGGTACTGGAGAATTACATTACAACTAAAATAACTTTAAACTGAGGAAGTGGTGTCAGAGGGAGACTGCAAAGAGGTGTCACAAATTAGGGGAGACTAAGACCTCCCCCCACAGACAGGGAGGAGGGGAATCTATCAAGGAGAGGAAGCAGGGGTGAGGGGCGGGGGAAGGAGGGGCATGGAATACAGTGGATAGTAGTATCCTTGAATGCAAGGAGCTTGGCAAACAAGGTAGCAGAATTCCAGGCAAAGATGGTGGAAGGGGAGGTAAATATTGCAGCCATCACAGAAACCTAGGCCACACAATACCATGGCTAGGATCTCACGATGCCATGGATACAATGTATACTACAAAGAAAGGAAGGGGGAGTGGTTATTTATGTGAGGGATAGGATGGGATACTATGTACCAGGGTGGAGGGGGAAGAGGGGAACCAGAAGCCATATAGATACAGCTCCAAAATTCCAAAGGTAAGAAGATTAGGATGGGGGTGGTGTACAGACCATCCTCACAAAACGAGGAAAATGATGGGGAGTTTGGGGAGCAAATCAGGAGGGTCAGTGGCAGAGAGTACGGTCATAGTAGGTGACCTCAATTTACCTTGTATTAACTGCTGAACCATAACTACCACAAATGCCAGGGAACAAGTACTACTGGAGGCTATCCAAGACAGCTTACCTAGTGCACAGGCTGACAGAGCCCACCAGGGAGGGTAACATACTAGATATTATGTTAGCAAATGGGGACCAAGTTCAGAATGTGGTAGTACAGGACCCACTAGTGGGAAGCAATCACCGCTCAGTGTGGTTCTTCCTCCACATGGGTAGGGAGTCAGCTAAAACCAGGATGAGAGTGGTAGACTTCAGGAAGGCAGATTTTGCCAGGACGGGCAGCATCCTAGAGGGCATCTTGCTGAAATTTGCCCAGGGATGGATGCTGAACAGAAATGGTCTGACAGAGGTCACGAACACGTGTGCCAAGACAGAGTAAGCAGTCCAGGTCTAAAAAGCCTAGCTGGCTCAACAGGGAAGTGGCAGGAAAAGTGAAGAAGAGAGAGGCCTTCAACAGGTACAAGAAATCTGGGAGAGGGGAGGACAAGGAGGAGTACTTGAAGAAATCTAGGGAAGTGAGTAGAGCAGTCAGGGCAGCTAAAGCAGCAAGGTAGCTTAGATTGGCTCAGGAGATCAGAGAGGGGGATAAGGATTTCTTTAAGTACATAACGGAGAAGATGAGTTGTAGGGATGAGATTGTCAAAATCAAATGGAAGGGGGATTGGGCAGTAAAAGGGGAAGACCAGGCAGAGGTACTCAACAAGTACTTCTGCTCGGTGTTCACTAGAGAAAAGAATGGGCCGATACCACAAGGTAAAAGAAGGATGGGTGGGGGCAGAGGTAACAGATGGGATAATTCAAGAGGATAGGGTTCTCAAGGGCATTAAATCCTTGCGGGTGGACAAGGCACTGGGACCAGATGGTGCACAACCAAGAATCCTGAAGGAATTGGCAGAGGTTTTGGCAGGCCCCCTGGCAGACCTGTTTAACACCTCCTTGGAGTCAGGGAGTGTGCCCATGGACTGGAGGATGGCTCACATGGTACCCCTCCACAAGAGTGGACCCAGGGACAGACTGGGCAATTACAGACTGGTAAGCTTGATGTCCATAGTGGGGAAGCTGATGGAGACCATTCTGAAGGAGAGGTTGATAACCTCCCTGGATAATAATGGGCGCCAGGTTGAAAGACAGCATGGGTTTGTCTCGAGAAGATCATGTCAGACTAACCTATTCAACTTCTTTGATTGGGTCACAAAAGCGGTTGACGAGGGCCATGCAGTGGATGTCCTGTATCTAGACTTCAGCAAGGCTTTTGACCCGGTGCCACATGGAAGGCTATTAGGCAAGCTGAGAAACCTTGGGGGCAGGGGAGAAACTAGTGGGGTGACTTAGGAGCTGGCTGCAGAACAGACAGTAGAGGGTAATTGTAAAGGGGAGACCAGCAAGCCAAGACCCATGACAAGTGGATTACTGCAGGGTTCAATGCTAGGTCCTGTTTTATTTAATGTCTTTATCAGAGACTTTGCAGAGGGGTTCAGGAGTAAGATCAGCCTGTTTGCCGATGATAGCAAGATATGTGCAACAGTGGACAGTGAGGAAGGGAGGCAGGAACTCAGTGAGGATCTGGCCCAACTCAAAGACTTGTCAGAGGTGTGGCAGTTGGGGTTTAATGCTAAGAAGTCCAAGGTCATGCACCTTGGAGTCAGAAACCCCAGGAACAGCTATTGGCTAGGGGGAGTGCAGGTGTCAACTTCAGAGGAGGAGAAGGACTTAGGGATACTAGTCACAGGGGACATGAGGGTATCAGCACAGTGCAGGAGAGTGGTGGCAAGGGCCAATCTGATGCTAGGGTGCATTGCCAGGGGTATCACCTAAAGAAAAGAGGATGTTATCCTGCCCTTGTAAAGATCAATGGTGAGGCCGCACTTAGAGTACTGTGTGCAGTATTGGTGCCCCTACCTTAAAAAGGACATAAGATTGTTGGAAGGGGTACAGCATAGGGTGACAAAGATGATCATGGGTCTGTGGAAAGCCCCATGAGAAAAGATTGAGGGAGCTCAACATGTACTCCATGGAGGACAGAGGGGAGAGGGGGAACATGATAGAGACCTTTAAATACTTAAAAGGCATAAACAGGGTCAGAACAGGAGGATTGTTCCGCTTAAAGGGAGGAAGGGTCATGAGGGGGCACAATCTTAAACTGGAAGGGGGAAGTTTCAAGGGGGAGATGAGGAGGCACTACTTCACAGAGAGGGTCGTATCTGGGTGGAACGCACTGCCAGAGGAGCTGATCGCACTGAAGACAGTGGACAGTTTTACGCAGGAATGGGATATAGTCAAGGGGAGGATAAGTACAGACAAGAACAAAAGGGGGGGAAAGCCCAGGAAGAGGGATGATGAAAAGGGAATTGGGGGGCAGCTGCAGGAGAAGTAAACTGTGAGTTATACACTCAGGCAGACTTGATAGAGCTATGGGCCTTTTTCTGCCAATGACTTCACATGTTTGTAACTCCCCTATTTGTTATTTCATTATTTTTTGTAATAAATGGACCCGAGCTGCATCTTTCAGCTGGTGGTTCCAACTGCGTCCCACTGCTGCCCGCCCCTGGATCTGCATATAAAGCCCTAAAGGGCATTTAAGCAAACAGCCATAGGAACGAGTTTACTGGCTGGCCTCGGCTACTGCTGACCTCCTCCCCTTTTTTCTTAGGGAGACCCTCAGGGCATTTTAGCAATAGCCATGGTGTGGCTCCACTGACTTCTGGTTCTTGGAGAGCCGACCAGCTTTTGCTGTACTCAATGGTTACAGTAAAAACTGACTCATGCTCAGCTGTGTGCACTTGCTGTTGTGCATGTGCTGACTGTTTGATCTCGTAATACCATCGTTTAGTATTACGAGATCTCATAATACTATTGTTGGATTGAAACAATGGTATTATGAGGATTTTTTTTATATGCATTTGGATACTATTATTTTGAATATCCATATATTACACTGCCATATAATCATCATTGCAAGCAGAATTCAACCCCAAAATACTGAACATTTGCAAGGAATTATGATCCCAGATCAGTAAAATTAATAGTTTGTAATTCTGAATACAGAAATATCTTTTTTGTGCTATTTCCTTACTATAGCCACTACCATGTGTTCATGACAATGCAAAAAAGTAATAAAAAAAATGGTACATTTGCATGAAATCATGATCCAAATGCTGTTATGACCATGTTTGTTACTTTTCTTTACTCTGTTAATATTTTATTCCCTCTATTTATCTGTATCTAAACAATTCTGATCTCACCTTAAAAAAATCAGACATCTGCATGAGAACTGGGTCCCAATATAGTAATGTTAATTTTAGCTTTTTGTAAACAGACTATTACCATTTCCTATGATTTTCCACAATTAAAATTAATATATAAGTATGTGTACATTTTGTATCCAATAAAAAATGTGGGACATTTGCATGAATTCTTATCCCACTGCAGTACAATAAATAACCAGTATTACAAGGTGTGCCACTACCGTTTCCTGCCATTTCCAACTATTATTATTATTATTTAGGGGGATGACTGGGTTAACGAAGATGGGAGCAAGTATTTAACAAATACTTCTGCTCTGTCTTTACAAAGGAAAAGTATGGACCAGTGCCACAGGCAGGGAGAAGGATGGAGGGAATGGGGGGGGAGTCATAGGAGTAATCGGAACTGATAGAGTGAGGGAGGAGCTGGTGGATCTGAGGGTGGACAAATCCCCAGGGCCAGATGAAATACACCGCAGGATGCTGAAAGAGTTAGTGGAGGATCTGGTGGGCCCCCTGGCTGTTCTCTTCAATAGATCTCTGGAGTCAGGAGTGGTGCTGTTGGAATGGAGAACAGCACATGTGGTGCCACTCCACAAGAGCAGACCCAAGGATGACCCAGGAAACTACAGGCCAGTCAGCCTGACCTTGATAGCATGTAAACTCATGCAGACCATACTAAGGGAAAGGCTGGTCACGTACATAGAGGAGAATGGTCTAAAGGATGAAAGACAGCATGGGTTTGTGGTAGGCAGATTGTGTCAAATGAACCTGACTGAGTTCTTCGATTGGGTCACAAGGGCAGTGAACATCATATACCTGGACATTAGCAAGACCTTCGTTTCTGTAAAACACAAAATGTTGATAATGAAACTGAGGGATCTAGGGGTAGGAGAGAATATGGTAAGGTGGGTTAACAACTGGTTGAGTGGTAGAACCCAGAGAGTAGTGGTTGGGGATGAGTTCTCCAGCACCAAGGAGGTCACCAGTGGGGTCCCACAGGGATCTGTGCTGAGGCCAGTGTTGTTCAATGTCTTCATAAGTGACATTAGGGAAGGCATTAAAGGCAAAATGTGCCTCTTTGCAGATGACACAAAACTCTGTGGGAGAGTGGACACCAAGGAGGAGATACAGGACCTGAGGGAGGACCTCACCAGACTAGAGAGATGGTGAGGAATCTGGCAACTTAGTTTCAATGCCAAAAAGTGCAAAGTGATGCACATAGGGGCCAAGAACACTAGGATAGATTATTACATAGGAGGGGCTCATGTAACTGCTTCCGAAGAGGAAAGGCATCTAGGGGTAGTGACTATGAGTGACCTGAAACACACATCTCAGTCTAAAAAGACAGTGGTGAAGGCTAACAAGATGCTGGGGTGTATTGCAAGGGGATTCAGTAGTAGGTGGAGCGAGGTTATTTTACCATCGTCCGGGTCATTGATAAGACCACATTTAGAATATGGGGAATACTGGCATCCTTACCTTAAGAAGGACATCAACATGCTGGAGGGGGTCCAGAAGGGAGCAACCAAGATGATCGAGGGGTTACAGGATAGGTCCTATCAGGAGAAGCCGGGAGCCCTAGGGATGTACTCCCTGGAAGAGAGGAGAGGAGGCAGATGGGTGATATGATAGAGACCTTAAAGTACATGAAGGAAATTAACAGAGTGAAAAGGGAGAGTCTCTTTAAAATGAGTGACAGCACCACCACTAGGGGGCACAGACTAAAATTGATTGGGGGGGATTCAGAAGGGATGTAAGGGAGCATTTCTATACAGAGAGGGTGGTGTCCACCTGGAATGAGCTGCCAGAGGAGGTGGTATCAGCAAGGACAGTGGGAGCATTCAAGAGAACCTGGGACAAACACAAAGGGAACCCTTGGGACGAAGGAAGGGGAGAAAGGGGGCTAGTGAGGGACAGTTGGGGGAGTGGAGGGTCATTGCACAAATTGTATGGCCAGACACTGCATCACTTACCAAGCAGATGTGATAGACTGGGTGGTCTTCTACTGGCTCTTTTCATATGTTCGTATGTTAGTATGTTCATATTAGTGACATTAGTATGCAATCATCATTCCATGGAAAATACAAAAGAAAACAAAATCTGACCATTTACATGCAGTTAGGATCCAACTACATAGAATACAATCATGATTGCATTCAATTCAAAATAAAACATGTTCAGCATTTAGAAAACTACTACATATATTATATACAGTACAATGACACCGTCACCTATTAGATAAAATAACTCAGCCTGAAGTGGGTACGTACAGTATGTGTTAAAATGTGCATGTGTATCTTCGGCTACAGAAGCACTGGACCATGATGATGGATATCTTTGTGTCATATGGAAAGAGTTGTATGTTGTTTGTCATATCTGATGATGGCTGTCTGTGTTTTCTTGTCTCTTTGGCTACTTGTGGGTGGGGAGGGGGCGAACAAGAGTTAGGGCTGGAAACCCTGATGGCACATTTCCTACTTTTGTTGCTTTACGTTGAACCCTAACTGGTGTATTAACACAGTCTTTTGCAAAGAATACATATACACACATACTGCATTCATTAGTAAGGGGAGGTGATATTGATAAACTACTCCTAAAAGAGAAGGTGAAGTGGATGTGTATTCTGAGGGCTCTAAAAGCACCTGATCTACAGTAAATGGACGTTTTGAAATGTAACTTTCTTTTGTAAAATATATGGTGCAATATTTATGTAAAGGTTGTGGTGCTATAACTGTTTTGAATTTAATATGTAAAATATTGAGGCAGTGCTCTGTATATGGGGGACCTAATATGTGCAGTGTTGTATACATATGAAATTACTATTATTATTCATTGATATTGTTCTCGCTTTTTGATTAGTGTACATGGTTTCTTCCTGTTTTTCTCTTTCTGACAAGTGAGGGCGATGTAGCTCAATATGAAAGATGATTGCAATTTCCAGCTCCATAGTGGTATGAAGATCACAACTTCAGCACCTTATGGATGAGTTTTGTTTTATATATATGGGTGGACTTGGTGTGCTGATTTAATAGAAGTGAATATGTTTTAGAGACATGTATTTCCTTTCGGAGCTGATGGAAGATTGATTACAGCACAGCACTTTAAGGACAAGTTTCTTTTCATGTTTTCATATGTCACCAAATTGTATGTGCTGTTATAGTTAGGGGAAAATGCCTCTTTGAAGATATATAACTGTTTTATTGAGCTGATGGAGGATTGTGTGTGTTTTTTTTTTATATAGCTGTTTGCTCCCCATGGCCACCTACGCCAGCCATTAGGACCTTTACTGTCCCCAACCCTGTCTGCCTCTATCCCCCACCATCAGGGCCTGAGAATGGTGGGGGCTGTCATGGGGAGACATGGTCTTTCTGTTTTTCTGCCCACTTCTCTCTTGCATGGGGAGGCGCGCAGTCTCCGAGAAACCGAGAGCTCCTTCCACCCTTCCCTATGTTGCATCAGTTCTTGATCCTGCTCTGACACCTGGCCTCCACCGGGTGTCAGTCAAGAGTGAGGAACTGTACCTCCCAATCTGGGAGATGAGAGCAGCCCAGCAGCCATGACAGTCATTTCCTGCTCTCACCCCAGCCAACTCCCTGTGGTCTGAGCTCACTCCTGAACTCGGGTTGTCAGCGTGGTATGAGGTGTGGCATCCAGCACCTCAAGTCTCAGTGTCAACGAGCCAGCCAGGAAGATTATGTGGTTTAAGTTTTTTTTTTATCTATTAATTATAGAAAGTGGGGAGGGGGGTGCAAAATGGTTGCAACTAGTGACTTTTGTGATGATGTTATGTTTGTGGGATTGTATCATGAGGGTCTCTTAATGTAAGCCTTACCCTTGATAAAGCACCTGTGGGGGAGGTGTGTAATGGGTATGCCAACCAAGGTTGAAACGCCTACTGGGAAATCCCCCACAGCAACAATTTTGACAGGTTTCAAAATTGTCACTGTTGGGGACCCGCGGGAGAAATTCTGCCCTTTCGCTGACTTTCACCGCCCACTTCGAAAGTTAACTCCAACTCAGAGTTAGGAATTTTAAAGAAGGGGGTTCGGGAGCACAGCCCCCCAATAGAAAACAAACCTATGTCTGACATGCAAAATTTTGCCTGTCAACATTGGGATCTCACTATGCCGAACCTCGACAACAGAGTTGTAAAGTCGGCATAGGTAAACCTCAAAATGGCACCAGGATGCTTAGTAGCCACACTGGGGGGTTATATCCAGCTTTAAATATTTGCACTCCTGTTTTTGCAATATATTTTGTTACTTGGTATAAATATATTATTAAGGTGTAGTAGAGGCTGTGTGTTTTTGCAGCCAGTTCATTTATGCAGGTGCAAGGCATTTTCTTTGAATAATTCTTATTTTGGAACCACCATGACCCAAACCAGTAAGACCACTTAAGAGGAAATCTGTTTTCTTCTGGGTTGAGATACAGATGAGGCACACTGACAAGTCCTGAGGAGTACAAAACACGTGTCTGTATCTTTTGTTCTTAGTCTTAGCAGATTGTGTGAGGCCCTTTGCCATCCTGCACTCCTGCTTAAAAGAGAACCAGTCAAAATTTTCATGGTGATTTGCATATACATCCATGATGCTTTGCATTATGGGGTATGTGTGACCCTCCAGAGTTCAGTCTTGTGAACATGATCCAGCAAACCAGGTGCAGGTCCCCAAAGTCAGCTTAGTTTTAAACTCCTGTACTTTGCCCTGGTCTGACTGTAGATAGTGAACTGTTTTGTGGTTAAGATGTATGAACAGAGTATTTCCTTTATGCCAGGGCATATAATACACTACACAGAATAATGGTACAGCAACCCAGCGTGAAGACTACTGATTCCAAAAAATGATCACTGTTCATCACTGACAAAACTAACATGTAGTGACAGAAAAATTAGTGGACACAGAGTAGTCAGTTGTCCACTTTATCCCCAGAATTATTTATAAGACTTACGTAGTGCAAATAGGCATAAAAACTGAAGATGATGATGTAACAGCTCAATATGTGTGAAGGATTTTAGTTCCAAAAGTTATGTCCATTTAGATGTTGCCAACAATTAACTGAATTCCAGGTTTACTTGGTCTTAAGGGCAGAACAAGGCCAAAGTGATTGATCAAGACTATCCCCCAGTCCTCTGTACAAGTAACCCATCACAAATACATCCGTATTTAAATATCCCTTTGCCTGGACATCAATTACATACTGAGGGAGGTTATTCCAGATACTTGCTACATGCTGGGTGAACACATACTTCTACTTAGTGGTTTTAAACATACCCAACCTTATTCGTCTGGACTGACCCCTTGTATGAACCTGGTTATCTTTGAGCACTATTCCAATTTGTTGTTAAAGTTCCTTATCTTTCATAACATCGAACGTTAGAAATAAGCCTCCCTTTCTTCTTCTAGTCTTGAAGTCCAATAGACCAGTGTACTTTAATCCATCCTGATAACTGAGTTCCCTGATTTGACTTAGTATTTTTGTGGTCCTTTGCTGTAACAGTTCAATTTCTTGTTTGTCCTTCACCAGGAATGGGGACCAGAAGTGAAATGTATAGAATGTACTCTTCAGCCCCTCCTCCCTTGTTTTGTGGGGTGCTGCAGGGTTCCATACTGTCACCCGTGTTGTTCGCAGGGTACATGCTGCCATTGGGAGACATTATAAGGTGGTATGGGCTGAGTTTCCACTTTTATGCAGATGACACTCAGCTTAACATGTCCTTTGTACCCGACCAAGTGGGTGCTATCTCGGGTTTTAATAGCTGGCTTTCTGAGATCCAGGACTGGATGAGAGCCAGTTGGCTGAGACTGAATCCCAGTAAGACTGAGGTGCTGGTTGTGAATCCAGGCCGCCAGGATGTAAGTATGATGCCTGGTCTACCGTCTGGGCTTGACTCAGTGGCAGCCAGTTACTTACTTCAGACAGGGTGTGAAATCTGGGCATGGTGTTCAAAAGCAGCCTGACTATGAAATCTCAGGTGTCTGCTGTCATATAATCCTCTTTTTACCATCTGAGGAACATTGCCCGGATTAAGCACCTGGTCCCTCCAGGCGATCTACCTACTTTGCAATATGCCTTTGTTACTTCCCGTCTTGACTACTGTAATGCCTTCTACCTAGGGATTTGATATCTGCTGACTGCAGTTGTTGCAGAATGCGGCAGCCAGGTTGTTCACTGGTTTACCTCGATCCTGCCATATCACACCTGTGCTCCGTGAAATGCACTAGCTGCCGATTCACTGGCGGATCACCTTCAAGTTCAGGTTACTGATCTATAGAGCCCTTCATGGTCAGAGACCGTGCTACCTGCAAGACCTTCTTCATCCTTACTGCCCTTCCTGTCCTCTCTGCTCCACCTATGAGGGATTGCTAGAGATTCCCAGGGTTCAGCTTAAGACCTCTGGGGCTCGCTCCTTTGCGGACCCAACCCTGTGGAATTCTCCGCCTCATCAGGTTAGAGAATGCCTGATCATGGAAATCTTTAAATCTGCTTTAACAACATACCTTTTTTGACATGGCTTTCCCAGGGCCTGTCTAGACTTATTTATTATGGTTCATATCTTAGATATATGGTGTCATATTTTATGGTTTTACATTTGTTTTATCTATTGTACAGCACTTTGATCACTTGTGGAATTGCGCTTTATAAATAAACTGATGACTATAGTCAGGATATGGTCTTATATGGTTTCTATAAAGTGAGCCAGTAACTGACATATTAGTGTTAAAAGTGTATTTTCACACATTTAAGTATTTTGTTTGATATATCAGTTATTTTATTGCAATGTACAGAACTGCCCATGTTGTCTGCCACCAATATGCCAAGATCTTTTTCAGCCTCTGTAGTCCTTAACTTAACTTTGTTCAAGTAATATGGACATGTCATGATATCAGGTCTGAGATGCATCACCTTGCATTTGTTAACATTTAGTATTAATCCCAATTTTTCTGTCCATCCAACTATCACGTATAGTCCCTTTGGAGTTCTATGTATCTTTTATCTTTTTCATATTTTGGCATTCTCCACAAATTATTCTAACCAACTGGTAGTGCTCAGCCTCTTGTCTGAAATAAAAATCTGAAAGACAATTGAACCCAGTACATATCCCTGGAGTACTCCACCTGTGGTAGAGTCATGCATAGATTCCCTTCATTTTATTCATATCATCTGTTGCCTAATGAGCAAACTTTTAATCCAGTTCACTATCTGATGCAGAAATTCCATTTTGCTAATTCCACATTTTATTGTTTGATGTTGTGCAAGATTAAAAGCAAAAAGGTTAGGCCCAAAAATAAGTATGGGACTCAGAGTACTTGGCGAACTTTGCCCCAGGGTATTAATTGTGTGTGTAAAGCCTACATAGGCCTAAAAATCAGAGGACAGCAGTGCAGCAGGCCTCAGTGTGTGAAGACTGCTTGTTCAAAAAAACATGACCATTTAGACACTGCCAAACCTATGCAAGGCTTCACTGTATGCCAAGAGTACTTACCCAACTTTGTAAAAAATATCAACAATTTGTATATGGCCCATGTAGTATCAAAAATCTAAAATCTATTAGGCAACAACCCATGACGTGTGAAGTCTTCTAGTTCTACTCTACAAACTATGTCCAAGTGGTTTTATTTATTTCTTTTTTTTAAGACTTCCTTTAAAAGTGAAGATGGTGTCCTACTGAGCAGAAACATTTTTATTTAAAAAAGCTACCTTGTAGGGCAAAGACCGCAACAGTGGAAACATTTTCATTTCAAAGCAGCTCCCGTGTGGCATTAAGATGGCAACCCACTGAGTGGGTATAATGTATTTTCATTTTAAAATACTCCCATGTGGAGCAAAGACGGCATCACAGTAAGCCAATAAAAAAAACCTCACTACACTATAGTGTAGCACTGCACCAGCACAGCACCAGCATCATCTCAGGGATGCCTTCACACCACATCACATAAACCTCACTCCTCTCACAAGCCACAAAAGTGATGGCTTCAGGTGCCACTCCTGCCACCCTAGTCTACATCAGAATCTTCTCTTTAGTCATAGTGCAGAGTAAATGTTTGGGGATTATAAATTAAAAGGCCCCAAACCCACCTCTAATTATATGCCTGTCTTAATGCCTGTGTCCTGTGGAAAGCAGAGTCCCATTATGCAGCAGGATTCAGTATTCAAACAGCTCCCTGTAGAGCATTTAGCACCATCCAAAGTCCTCTGGTCTGCCAGTGTCTACCTACCCAGAGAGGAGGAAGTGTTTGAGGGAAGAAAGGAACAAGACAAAGAAGTAAACAACCAAACAAGAACTTCCCCAAGAGCATCATAAGGAGATCATCAGGAGCATACGAGTCTTTCAAACAGGGCAAGAAAAGAGACCCACATTAGCGATGGAGAGAGAGGTAGGAGATGTCGTCTACAGTGTAACAAGGGAAAAAGAAAAGGGGTGTCAGTTCATTTGGTGCTGGTAATGCCGGCAATACTAATAAGAAACAGACATCTAGTACAGCTAGCTTAACTTCCACAGTGCAGGATTTTCTCCTCACCTGTTTGAAGGTAATTCAGTGGCAGGTGAGATAGTCCCTGCTGGTGGTCCAGCACTGACCATCAAACTACCCAAGAAATCAACAATTTTGTGAAAGTTGAAGGCACATGTATAGCATGCATGCTTTAATAAAATTCTGAGTTGATGGTAGTACTACTGAGATGAAAGCAAACAGAAGTGTCCGGTCATTTTCCACATGACTTGTATCTCTGACATGGATAGCATTCATCTGAAAGGGGAGCATAAGGATATTCATGGGGCTGATGACAGGGGTGACACTGAGGTAGATATTTACATTCCACTTCCATCACATCTTCAAATAATTCTCTGTAATGAGGATAAGGAGGAAGGGGACACTCGCTCACTCACAGTCAGAACTTTATAAACTGTGTTTTGTTTCAGGACAACCATGGGGTATCACATACATCATCCTTTTTGATGAAAATTAGTTCAGTGTGGGAGGGAGCAATCCTCATTATCTTCAAGGTGCATCAGTGCCAATGCTACAAATGTCACTATATCTTACAGATTTTGGCGTAATAGGGTGTGTATATGCATACATGGGATTATACTCCAAGCATAGTTTCTCATATTCTTCTGCATTTTTGGTATGAGCAGTGAACCCCAGACCCTATATCACTGATATTAGTGTATTACTCACTTTCACCACCAGATTATTTATTTTGTAATATTTTTCAGATGTACAGTATTTAACTGCCACAACATATGCCTTCTTTAATATCCTTCACTGGATCGCAGCCATTATTAATGTCATCAGCTACTTCTTAATTATTTGGACTTATTTACATGACCATAATATGTCTTTCACTATACTTCACAAGGCTCATGCCAATTATTGCATTCTCCAGCCTCCTGGTATCAATTATTCGGACTTATTCACATGACCACAACACACATCTTCTTCACTGTACTTCAGTCATGGGGCCCCTACCCCATTATTGTGTTATTCAGTCACCTGTCATCATCACTTTATTCTGACTGATTCACATGTCTTCACTGTACATCGGTCACTGCCCCAATTTTTGTGTTCTTCAGTCACCTATCATCTTCAATTATTTGAACACAGTCACACAACCACAAACCATGTCTTCTTCACAGTGACACATTTCCATTATTGCATTCTTCAGTTTCTTGTGCATATTGTTTATCAATATGACTGGCTGATAAATACTTCCAAAAACAGTGATATTAAAAGTAAAAAGTGAAAAATTTAATAAACATAGAAGCATAGTCTGACTGCAGATAAGGACTGCTTGGCCCATCCAATCTGCCCATTTCTCTACCTACTGGATAAGCTGCAGATCTCAGTTAACCAATAGCCTACTTCTTCCTAACCCCCAGCAGAATTGCTTTATGTCTGTCCCATGCATTCTTGAAATCCCCCTCTGTTTCTGACCCCACGACTTCCTCAGGAAGGCCGTTCCATGTGTCCACCACCCTCTCCATGAAGAAATACTTCCTCACGTTGCCCCGAGCTGTCCCCCCATTATCTTCAAATTGTGCCCCCTTGTTCTTGCACATCTCTTTTTCTGAAAGATGCTACCCTCTTGGACTCTGTTGATTCCCTTGAGGTACTTGAAAGTTTCTATCATGTCCCCCCTCCCCCCTCCTTTCCTCGAGGGTATACATATTAAGCTCCTTTAGTCTCACTTCATATGGCTTCTGGTGCAGACCCTGCACCATTTTCATTGCCCTCCTCTGGACTGCCTCCATCCTGTCTATTCCTTGTGGAGATGGGGTCTCCAAAACTGCATGCAGTACTCCAGATGGGGTCTCACCAACTGTCTGTACAGAAGGATAACAACTTCTTGTTTTCTACTGGTAATGCATCTCCCTATACATCCCAGCATCCTCCCAGCCCTCTTTACTGCTTTCTCACATTGTTTGCTTTTCTTTAGGTCATCTGATATAACTACACCCAGTCCCTTTCCATTTTTGTTGTTGTTAGTACCCCCCATTGTGTACTCTTCCCCATGGTTTTTATTTCCCAGGTGCATTATTTTGCACTTCTTTCCATTGACTTTAAGCTGCCATACTTTTGACCATTCCTCCAACCATGCCAAGTCCCTTCTCATCCTTTCCACCCCCACCCCGTGCATCAACCCTGTTGCAGATCTTTGTGTCATCTGCAAAGAGACATACTTTTCCTTCCAGTCCCTCTGCAATGTCACTTATAATGACATTAAAAAGGACCGGTCCCAGTACTGAACCCTGTGGTACCCCGCTAGTAACCCCCCTTTCTTCGGAGTGGAATCAATTCATTATTACCCTCTGTCTCATGTTATCCAGTCAATTTTCTACCCAGGCTACCACCCTGGGACCCACTACCAGGCTGGCTAACTTGTTTATTAATCTTTTGTGTAGGACTGTGTCAAATGCCTTGCTAAAGTCTAGGTAGACCATGTCCACAGCCCCTCCCTGGTCTACTACTTTGGTCACCATGTCAAAGAAATCTATTACATTCATATGACATGACCTTCCCACTATGAATCCATGCTGCCTTGGGTCCTGTGCCCCGCTGGCCTCTAGGTACTCAACAGTTCTTTCTTTCAGAAGTGATTCCATCATTTTCCCTACCACTGAGGTCAAACTAACAGGTCTGTAGTTTCTTGCCTCTGCTTTGCTCCCACTTTCGTGAAGGGGAATCACATCTGCTCTCCTCCAGTCCTCAGGTAACACACTATCCTCCCATGATTTGTTAAAAAGAGTAGTCAGTGATGTCACCAGTTCTCCCCTTAGTTCTTTTAGAATTCTGGGGTGAATCCCATCAGATCCCATTGCTTTGTCAACCTTCAGTTTCAAGAGTTCTTTCAGAACCCTTTATTCTGTGAATGGACTGATATCACCCCCGTATCCAGAGTGCTTCTATTGATTGGATTAGGTACCTCCCTCTCTCTTTTGTGAATACTGAGCAAAACTGTTCATTCAGTATCCCGGCTTTTTCACTGTTACCTTCTGCCCACCCATCCTCCCCTTTATTAAGCCTCACTATCCCTCCCTTGATCTTTCTTTGCTCCTTAATGTACCTATAAAAGGTTTTATCCCCCTTCTTAACTGAGTTGGCTAGCTTTTCCTTGGTTTAGGCCTTTGCTATTCTGACTGCCTTCCCTGCTTCCTTCTGCTTGACCTGGTACAGTTCTCTGTCCTGCTCCTTCTGTGTTTCTTTATACATCCTGAATGCTACCTTTTTCTCTCTAACCTTCCCAGCCACCTCTTTTGAAAACCATAGTGGTTTTTCCTTTGTTTTGATTTATTTACTTCACACAAAGGCTTGTTGCCTCTGTGATGGCAGTTATGATGTTTCCCCATTGTTCCTCCACCCCTCCTTCTTGCCCACTTGCTAGTGCTTTTCTGAGACATTCTCCCATTTTGCCAGTCAGCCCTCCTAAAGTCCAGTACCCTCACATTTGTATGGCATGACTCTATGGCTGTGTGTATCATTAACCACACTGTTTGATGGTCACTTGTTCCTAGATGGCTACCCACTTCTAAATCTGAGCTCCTCTCTCCATCCCCATTTGAGAGCACCAGGTCCAAGATCGCTCCCTCCTGAGTGGGTTCCAATACTAGCTGTCTGAGGTAAGCCCCCTGTAGGGTATCAAGAATGACCCTGTTCTTGGATGTGGCTGCATCAAAGGTGCTGCAGTTAACATCTGGAATATTCAGATCCCCCATCAGCAATATCTGTCCTTTTTCTGCCATTCTAAGGATGTCTTCTGTCATTTCCTTGTCCATTTCCTCCCCCTGAGATGGGGTCTGTATACAACCCCCGTGTGGACTGTGGTGCCATTTTCTGTCTCCAGGGTGACCCATAGTGCCTCCTCTCCTCCCTGTTTACCCTTTAGTTCCATTGTTTTGATCCCTTCCCTTATGTAGAAAGCTACTCCTACCCTCCCTGTCCCTCCTGTAGGTTGTGTACCCTGGCATGTTGACATTCCAGTCATGGTTCTCTGTGTACCATGTTTCGTGACTGCCACAATATCCAGGCTTCCCTCTTACATCAAGACCACTAGTTCAGGGAGCTTGTTACCCAGGCTATGGGTGTTGGTACTCATTGCCCTCCATTTTTGATGACCTTACTCCTTTTAGCCCCATCCCTGTCCTTACTGCCTTTTTCTCCATTTATCCCTGCCCTTTTCCCTATCGACTTCTCTCTCTGTTTTTTTGGGGGGGCTGGAATTTTCCTGCTCTTTTTCAGTGCCTCCCCCTTGGCTAGTTTAAATGCTTGCCAATAAAGCATTTAAACATATCACCTAGGATCAATATAAAAATCATACTAATAGTTTAAAAACAAGATATAAAATAATAATAACATGCTCACTATCATTATACAATGCTTGCCTTGCACTGCCCTATAAGCAAAGTTCTTTCTACGAATGGCCAGAAATCTTTACTCTTTTTATTGGGAATTAATGATGGCCTGTACACAGCCTGAATTTGTTAATATGCAATTTTCTATTTGTCATGACACTCACTGAGTTTATCTTTGTTAGACTACTAAGTTATGATGTTGATCGAGGGGCTTCAAACACTCCTTATCTTCCTCCACGTGAATTATATTTCTCCTCCTGCTATGCTGCTTTGTGCAATCACAAAACTACCCAGATTACAACATTCATGTCCTACTAAACTATGGTACTACCTCTACCTGGGATACCTGCCTGGGATACTTGCTAGCTGTCCTGCCTCCCCTAGCCCATTGTGTGACAGCGCCTATCTTTATTGCTGCTTTTCCAACTAATTCAGCTCACTACAAATGTATTTTAGCTTACTTTGTTATCCAGGTTTGTCAATGTCAGTGGTACATGTCAGAGAAGTATGGATGTGTCCACAATTATCCTGAAAATTTTCCCCAGAGCAGCTCTACCCCTGATAAGGTTACCTTCTAGATAATTGTTGTATCTGCATAATTATAAATGGTATAGTTATTGCACAATCCACACATCTCTAATGTCATTTGGGAAAAGGCTGTTAGATGTGGGGTTTTTTTTAGAACAAAAATAAACATCCAGATTGCTCTTTAGGGGGACACATTGATCATTACATAACACTCAAGGACATTTTCATACACATATATGCCCTTTTCAATGGCAGAGAGCAGGTTGAATGGTATATGCACAGTTCATGATTTACAATATGCCAATTAGTTGCTTACAGTTGCAGTACTGTCAACCTAGCAGTTATCTATTAATATGCTAATTCCTAGATGAGAAATAAAATCTTATTTTTCAGTGAAATCCTGAAATATTACAAAAATAACTGTGTGAGCCTTTCTTAACACATTGGATATATAATAAATATACATTTGAGCATAGCACACCAAAGAATGTTAGTGTAAATCTAATAAACAGGCAGCTTATTTCAATGTTCTGTTTTTTTCCCCAGTGGTGATATAATGATTTGAAGTAAATTTAAAAAGGCACACTAAAACAATTCCCTCATACTTTAATATTGATGAGCGGTCTATGAGCATCAGGACATCAAAAGAACAAATGGCTTCTGATGTTCTTTATGGGGATTTTTTTTGTTACAGATTGAATTACAGACTGTGTAAATTTAGTGCTATTTTATATTGATAGAAATTTTCTCATGGGCAGGAATATTCATAACTCACGAGGGATAGCTACATTAATAGTGCATAGAAAGTAAGATGAAAATAAAATCCTTAGTTTCCTTAATAAAGTATTACTCCTTCTCATTCCTTTTATGACTACATGGATTGCATTATGTCTAGTATGCTAATGAACTATAAAACATAACATTAGTAAATATGTGACTTGGAGCCCAAGGAATTCTACCCTTATAAGTATAAAACCAGCACATTTCTTTGCCTTGAGCATTCAGCTCCACTGGTGCAGAAGAGGGAATATAAGATGTCATGGCTGAAGGATTTTATTTATTTCATCTGAGATTACCCAACTTCTTTCAAACAGCTTATCACAGTATGAAGAAATGCTAGACCTGAGCACTCTGTCTTGCTTGGGATCCCAATTTCTGGCTAAATAGCTACTGTATGAATTGTTATGGTTGGCTAGCTTTAAGATAAAGAGTGCAGTGCAAAACCATTCCCTTCAAAAAAATATTTTCCACCAAAATGTAGTATACAAACTGAACCTGCTGAACATTTAATTCCTTTAACAATTACACAGTGGTGGGATAATCATTTACTCCCAACCCCTGCTCACAGGGGCTCCTCTATTACATGACCTGCAAGGGTTTGAGCAAGTTTTATGCTGCCAGAAATGGTTTATTGTACAAAATGAAGCTGGGATATTTCACTATTCATTCTTCCACCCTGACTGTTTTGTTGTTTAACTTGTTTGCTTTGGTTCTGCATTGTGGGTGTTCATAATTTATTTATTTGTATTTTGTTTACCGGGTAAGTACACTAGACAACAATGTTGCCTATATTCAGGCACGACCCGGGAGAGTACAGTCAGGGGAGACCAGAGTCAACATTAAAGAGTATTTCATGATGCAGCATGAGGTGAGAACAAACATTTGAACAGTATACAGCCAGGTACAGTCATTATCAGTGATGGCAAAGAGAAACAGTTAACATTACATTAATTATTTTCGTCTGATGATACATCAGTGACTAAATTGAAATGACAAACAGCAAACAAAACTTAAATGAAGTAGCATTATAACAATAGGATTTCTGTTGGGTGTGGGAAACTTTCAGATTTTGGAGACCAGCAGGAAATCAGTAAGTGCCATAGGGAGGAGAAAATGCTAGGAGAGAGGCTCAAGTTACAGCACAAGAGCAGCAGTCAGATTCTAATAGGTGTGCCCGAAGACCCAGTTTAAAGGCCTTGTGGGATTTGAAGAGTTTGATGTGGGAGGAAATGGAGTTCCAGGAGTGGGGGGGGGGCAGATAATGCGAATTTAGTTGCTGCTATCATATTACTTGTGTTTTTGACATGCGTTCTGAAGTATGTATATGTGAACGAGTTACTGAAAAGTGCTTTCCTTTTGGACAAGTACTACTCTTCTGATTTACTGTCATTTTCATCCTTGTATCCTTTCTAGTTTGTTGTTTGTTAAAGAGTGTGATATTTGCTTATACGTTGCTAGTCGTATTACAAAAACATATTAAAACTAGGGATTAGCAGAATACAGTATAACTGCACATGCAGGTTGCTAATTATAGCTCAAAAACATTAAAACTAGAGATTAGCAGAATACAGTATAACTGCACATGTAGGTTGCTACAGGTAATTATAGCACAAAAACATTAAAACTAGAGATTAGCAGAATACAGTATAACTGCACATGTAGGTTGCTAATTATAGCACAAAAACATGTTAAAACTAGGGATTAGCAGAATACAGTATAACTGCACATGTAGGTTGCTAATTATAGCACAAAAACATGTTAAAACTAGGGATTAGCAGAATACAGTACAACTGCACATGTAGGTTGCTACAGGTAATTATAGTACAAAAACATGTTAAAACTAGAGATTAGCAGAATACAGTATAACTGCACATGTAGATTGCTAATTATAGTACAAAGACATGTTAAAACTGGGGATGAGCAGAATGAAGTATAATTGCACACCCTGTTCAGAGGGATCCAATGTTTGGATTTTGTTTACTTCTAAATTCGAACAAATAGCCTCACTTCTCCCCAAACCATAATGTCATGTACCACAGCACCCCTCTTATATCTGATATGTCCCACAGTGTGTCTGTTGCATCTACTGTGGTTATGAGAGTCTTTCCCCCTACCATCAGATGCCATTTGTCCAACGCTGGCATTGGCGAGCAGAAAGAAGAGCCATCAGCGCCTATGTAGCCAAAGGTTACATTTTATGAACATTTGGTCTAGAATTCAGGTTTTGGTATGTGTTTTTGTATCTGGATACACGTGTGTCTGAACTTATGTTGGTGCGTGGTCCGCTGCATGCTGGGTGAGTGAGCAAACACATTGACTCTGGTCCACTCTTGTAATGGGTGATGTCCTCTCCAATAGCCCCAATCTCGACCCACCACCTCGCACAGATCTCAATTTCAAATCCATCTACTGACACTTTCACAACTGCACAAACATCAGCCCCTACCCCGTTTCTGACACCTACATCTTAAATAAATGCCAGCCTCCCCAAACACACACACACACACACACACACACGTGTGCACATGCACACACACACATATCCAGCTGCTGATATCCACTTGCTTGGCCTCCTAGTTCTCCAAAGATAACTTTTTTAGTTGATATTCAGCTCACCTTAATGTCTTATATTTCTGACTTCCTCTCGCCTGCCACTACTCCTGCTGCTTCTTTCATGCTGCTATTACGCTGGAGAGTGCTCCGGTACTAGAAGTAACTAACTGAAAACAGTAGTTGTAGCAAAGCAGTAGTGACAGACAAGAGATGGTCAAAAGTATCCACGTGATAAAGCGAGTTAGGTCTCAGCATAGCTCAGTTAGTTGCACAACTGTCTCTGGACCAGAAGGTTGTGTGTTCTAGTCCCTTGCTGGGATTGGACTGCTAAGTACAACACTGGGGGCTTGCTTTACAGTTAGGGCATGCAGTCCTTTGGATGAAATGTTAAAATGAGGTCCCTGCTATTCATTTCTGGTGCTGTCAAAGTGGAAGTAAAAGAACCAAAGGCACTTTCTGCAAGAGTAAGAGATTTTTCCCAGTCTCATGGCCAGCATTTTTCTTTCCATAAAACTAGTTCAAGCAATTGTCCAAAGCTGTGTGTGGATGTTGATGTATGCAATGGCTGCCATTATATGTTTACAGATACTTCACTACCAGTCTCTTATTGCTTGTAAAGCACTTTGGGATACAATGCATATGAAACGCGGTACAGAAAACTTGATGCTACTTCTACAGCAGGCTGAAGTTAGACATTAAGGATATTTTCCAGCTTACTGTATGACAGCAGTACTCAGTCTTGTAACATTCCAAAAAATTGGAATTTCTGAACATTCAGTTCTTCACTACTAAAATATTTACATGATGTTATTTTTTTTTCCCTTTTACATCATCTGTTGCTGCTACTTAGACCGGACATGAAGACTTATTGATCTGCTTGTGAAAACAGCGATAGACTATATTGCAAACATAAGATAACAAATTTAGGACAGTTATAAGCAGCAGAGCAGAAGTAGGTTAAAACAGAAATATTCTATTTGCATGGAAATGACTTCAATAACAAAAAATGGAATGTCCTAAAATTCAGATTTTTGGAGAATGTTGTATGAGTCCTGTTGATACTAACTGTAAGTGATTTGCTGGAAACTGAAAAATCATCTTAATGTTGACAGGTTGGTTGATGTTTTTTTGTTTGGCTAATAGCATTTACAGGTTTAAAAAAATATACAAATAAAAGCATCTTAACACTTTAAAAGAGGAGACAGAGACAGATCTGGTGACCAGCACTCTAACACCGTAAAAGTGATTTACCTTACATAATATTTTAACATGCCACTAAAATCCATAGATTGAGAATGTGTGGGTGTGGGAGTTGGCAGAGGCCTTTATTAAATAGAGCGTACTATAACCTATGCTCACATATAAACAAGAAAGTGCTTAGATAGCAAGGTTTGGGTCTGGGAACCTACATTTGAATACTACCACATGCGTTAGTGGTGCTATAATCGCCAATCTCTCAAGTCTGATGCAGCTTTTCAGCCAGAGGTCCCTGATCAGGTGCTACCACCACAAGCAGCTCTGATTGCCCTGGGACACGGCTTACTGCTGCCACCATCCCCTCACCACTTGCCCGCCTGCAGGAAAGCTAAGCCACAGGCTCCAGACCAGGCGCTCCTGCAAGAAGTGTCTCTGATTGCCTTGGGACATGGCTTACTGCTGCCACCATCCCCTCACCATTTGCCCACCTGCAGGAAAGCTAAGCCAGTATCCCCTGACCGTGTGCTCCCACCAGAAGCAGCTCTGATTGCCCTGGGATGTGGCTTATTGCTGCTGCCATCCCCTCACCACTTGCCCAAGTGCAGGAAGTTAAGCCGGAGGCCTCTGGCTGGGTGCTCCCACCAGAAGCTGCTCTGATTGCCCTGGGATGTGACTTACTGCTGCCGCTGTCCCCTCACTGCTTGCCCTCCTGCAGGAAAGCTAAGTTGGAGGCCCCTGACTGGGTGCTCCTGCTAGAAGCAGCTCTGATTGCCCTGAGATGTGGCTTACTGCTGCCACTGTCCCCTCATTGCTTACCCACCTACAGGAAAGCTAAGTTACACCCTCTAAATGGAACTCTAGGGTGACTTCAGCCTAGATTGAACTGCTCCCATTGAACTGAGCTCCCCAGCTGGCCCACTGACACAGGAACAGGGTGCCCGACTGTGACGCAGATGACCTGGGTTTGGGAATGGACCTGGGAACATCGGAGGGCTGGCCAGAGGAGAAGGATTAAGCATCCTAGGGACTGCTTTCCTTTTCTGGAAGGGAGGGGGTAGAGTGTCCAGCTTAATGTGGACCCCTAGCAGAAGCAGGAGGTTCCACTGTGTCAGTGCCTGAACTTGTGGGGGTGGGGTGGATGCTGGATGTCATTACATGTCCACACCCCTGGGGGTTAAACCATAGAAAATCATGGCTGCCACCCATAAAACCCGCTTGCCCTGGCTCCTCTCACACTCCGCGGCACTTTTGGGATCTGACCTGTCTTGTTGTCTGCTATGGCCAGTAAGTGCTCTGCATCCTGCATGGGGAGGCAAGCCAAGGAGGCAATGCCAGTGGGTTTTCCTGCTGGCACCCTTGTCCCATCGCTGTGGAAGTCCAGCTGGTGTGGAGGTCTGCCCTGGGGGGGTTAATCCAGGAGGTATCAGGGACCCAGAAATAAGGTAAGTCACCAGAGTGTGGGGAAGTAGCCGAGGGTAGGCAAGGGCTGAGAGACTAGGTGGGCTGCAAAAAATAAAAAATAAAATAAAAGAACTGAGCTCCCCAATGGCTAATCAAGCCGCAGGCTCCTGACTGGGTGTTCTCACCAAAAGTGGCTTTGATTGCCCTGGGATGTGACTTACTGCTACTGCCGTCGCCTCACCACTTGCCCACCTGCAGGAAAGCAAAGTTGGAGGCCCCTGACTGGGCACTCACACCAGAAGCAGCTCTGATTGCCCTGGGATGTGGCTCACCGCTGCCACTGTCTCCTCATCACTTGCCCGCCTGCAGAAAAACTAAGGTATGCCCTTTAAATCCACCACAGCTCCAGCTGGAACTCCAGCACCAGCTTTGGCCCTGATTGGACAGCTTCCATTGAAATGAGCTCCCCATTGGCTAATCAAGGTAGTCACAGCCGAAACTCAAGCTCAGTCCCTCACTGATCACTGTAGCTTGGTCCTGGCTCCTCTCGATTTTGAACTCCTCTCTTGATTTTTTGTCCATCTAAACTAACTGTTTTTGTCTCGTGTTTTAGACACCCAATCTTTGTTACAGTAGGAACTGCTTTTGCTGTTTAAATTTTGTTACAGAGATTATAGCCTCTATTACTTATTTTTGATGTACCTGACTGCTAGAAATGTTGTAGTGATTACAGTCTTTTTCTTTTTAACATGCCACATTTTTTTCACTGCTGCGGTACATCCCATCGTGTTGACCCCCATCTCTGTCCCCGGAATAACTGATTTTACCTGCCCGGCCCAGGAGCAGCACCTGGGGGGTCAGTCTTTACCCTGCCAACTGGCATTTTTATCTGTTTTTTCTCCCGGAGACCCCAGGAGTCAGCATGCATGCATGTGGAGATGCGCATGTGCCAAACAGCCCCAGTAATGGCCTTCTTCCCCCAACCCCTGGCCTATTAGGACCCCTCTGGCCCGAGCTTCCTCCAGCCTCCACTAGGGGTCACCCATCAGCTGAGAGATGCTGTGCTTCCTCCCCAGAGAGGACAGCCTGCCTGTCTGCAGCTTCATCCAGGTCCGCCCTCCCCCCGTGCTGATCTCTGATGCCCCGGGCTCGTTCCCAAACCCGGGTAGCCGGCGTGGGTCGAGGTAAGGCACCAGCACATTAGCCCTCTATGCCACTGGGCTGGCAATTACAATAATTTTTCATCTATATAGAACTCTAAATTAAGTAGAACATCTGAATAGTCCTTCTTTTACCTAATTGCAGCTTTCTGTCTTTCTTCTTATGCCCCCCTGCCTCGCATCTCGGGGCCCTCCCACTCATTAACTTAATCCCTTTCTCTGTTACCTCCTGCTGCTCCTCTGTCTCCTGAGCCTGTCTTCCCCCACCCACCAATTTGCTCTTTTTATTAATCTACTTTTTGTTTCTTTCCAGCCGGAGGTGCCTGACTGGGAACTCTCACCAGATCTGATTGCCCTGGGACACAGCTTACTGCTGCCACTGTCCTCTCACTACTTGCCCGCCTGCAGGAAAGCTAAGGTACACCCTCTAAATCCACCATGGCTCCAGCTGGAACTCCAGCTCTGGCTTCAGCCCTGATCAGACAGCTTCCATTGAACTGAGCTCCCCATTGGCTAATCAAGGTAGCCACAGCCGAAACTCAAACTCAGCCCCTCTCTGCTTGCGCTAGCTTGGTCCTGGCTCATCTCAATGTTTAGCTCCTCTCTTGATTTTTCTCCCACCCGCCCCAGCACTCTTTAAATACACTTAAACTCCTCCCTTACGTTAGTTCTCCTCTCCCATTGGTTGCAGCCCAGGCAGCTTACTACACTTAAAGGCCCAATCCTCTCTAATTTCATCTTAAGTGCATAGCCCCATACTGCTCCCATGGTTTCTATCTTTGATTCCCCCTTCCTTCCTTAGCCAAAGAACTCTGACCTTAGCCTCAGCACACATTCTAGCTGTGCTACGGACCTTCACCCTGGGATCTATGACCCCATGCTTGCTTACTTTGGTCTCACCCTGGGATTTATGACCCCACGCTTGCTCACGTTGGTCTCTCTACACCTCTGACAACCTAAGACCTATGGCCTTAGTCACTGCAAATGCTTTTGCCCTGACTCAGATGCTAAACCCAGGATCTACATCACAGCTTTCACCATAATAACCACTTCCCACCCTCTTGCACCTGCCACAAAAGACTGAGCAAACTTCCTCCTCTTTCACTTAAAGTGAGGGTTAAAGGATCTGATTCCAGAACTCTAAACAACCTTGAAATTCCTATTTCAATCCAGAATCCTACGTGATTATTATCCCTTTTTGCTAACACAATGAGCCTCATATGAACCTCTGTCATATTAAGCATGTGGCTCGTACTTACCACCGCCCCAATGAATAGCCCTTACCACTATGAATTTGCTATAAGTAGAAAAACACTACAACGCTGGCAAAGCCCCAAAACAACACTGGCCCCTGCCACTATGATTATCAGCAATATACCACAAACACACAGGCTGGCACCGGTCATGCACCTTGACACTTACTCCCTTCCCCCCCCCCCAATCATTAGTATGATTCTAACCTGTGCCAAAAACAAGAATAAAAGACCAACATTTCAGAACCACTCACAGGCACTAATGTACCTGAAATGGCAGGCAATTAGAGTGACTAGGCTACTACTGCTACTCTCAGGGAATATCCATCCTAACTCTGGCCCCATGCCACATACACTGGAACCACAAAGAAAATACAGTGGACTAACAATTGCCTCCATTAATATTTGTAGCCTCCTGGCAAAACTTGACTCACTACAAGTATGGGTTGCCCAACACCAACCTGATATACTCTCAGTAGTCAAAACCTGGCTCACCTCGAGGGTTGCAGACATGGCCATCCAGATACAAGGCTACACCTCCTTTAGGCTAGACAGATTAGGAAAGCAAGGAGGTGGATGTGTTGTCTACATAAAAGACCACATCCAGGGACAAGTACTTCCTCCCATAACAACTAGCTGTAACACCCAATTACTGGCATTAAAAATACTACTCGGCACAATGGGTAAAGGTCTAATGTTGGTATCTGTCTATAATCCTCCCAAGGAACCATCCAGCAGCTCCAAGGTGATCCTAGACTACCTCACCAACCTTCACCACAATTTGAAGCTTATTATGGTTGGGGATTTCAACATCAACTGGTTATCCCCCAAGGCTGCACATTATAGAGATGCCTTGTCCTCCTTAAACATGACCCATTTAATGGCCTCCCCCACTCATATAAATTACCGAACTGGGACAAGTACAGTAATAGACTGTCTGATCAGAAACCCGAGAGAATTACTCTGACAGTTGTCGTCCTGGATTCCATCAGTGACCACTCCCCAATCTTCGTTAATTGGTCCAACATGTCCCCAAAGATCCCTACAAAAACACACAACTAGGATTCTAAAAAAAGGGGAACTGGGTGCACTCACAGTGCACCTAAGATGCCAGGACTGGGACTTTATAGACATTGCAGCAGAGGTGGACTCAGCTCTTGAAAACTTTAACTACAAATTCAGTGAGGCATGCAATATTTATGCCCCCTACACTAAACACAAAATCCAGGGCTCATGTAATTCCTGGATTTCACCCCAACTTATAGACCAGATGAAGCACAGAGACAACCTGTGGTACAAAGCAAAAAGTACAAGGTCACAAGTAGACCTGCAGAACTGTAAAACAGCCTGAAACAAGTGTACCTGGGCTGTTTGAAAGGCTAAAAGCCAACACTTCAAAAGTGAGCTAGCAAACTCCTGGGGCAGTAGCTGTAGGTTCTGGGAAAACATTAAGATGCTGTCTGGTAAACCCAATAAGCCACCCCCTACCATACTAAATGTTGAGGGAATACCAACCCTTAGTTAGAACCTTAGTATAATTGTCAACACTTTCAATAAGGCATTCACTGAACTTAGTGGTGTACTGCCACCAGGCTTCTTTGAACCTTCAAATGCTAATAATCTTGCACATAAAACATGTAGCCAATCTGGCTCACCCCCCGACTCAAGTTCCTGCAAAATCAAGAGCTAGTAGTGATTTGCTTGATCTTAGCTCATTGCGCTCACTCTTGATGTGATTCTCCCACCCTTTACAAGAATTCTAAACCTATCACTGGTATCTGGCAAATTCCCTTGACTCTGGAAAGCTGTGGTGGTAACACCAGTCTGCAAAAGTGGGGATAAGACCAGTAATACGAATTACCAACCTATCTCTATACTCTCCTGCTCTCAAAAGCTCTAGAACGTATTGTGTATGATCAATTAACCAACTACATTGACAAAGATCAGCTGCAATGCCCACAACAGCATGGGTTCTGAAAGCAGCACAGCACCACAACTGCCCTAGTTGAAGTCACGGGGTTTATTCATGATGCATTAGATCAGGGGCTCTTGGTGGGGGCAATATACATTGACCTCACCAAGGCCTTCAACACTGTAAATTGTGAGCTACTTCTCAGCCAGCTCTCCTGCACAGGACTATCCCCAAAATCAGTGGCCTGGTTCAGGAGCTACACTACAGAGAGAGAGAGAGAGTACAAAAGGAGAGAATCCTGAATGTTCTCTCATTAAACCAGAGTGTAATTACAGGGGTGCTCCAAGGCTCCATTCTGGGTCCATTGCTCTTTAGCTTGTTTCTTAACCAACTCCCATTCGCTATACAAGATAAAGTCCTACTTTACGCAGATGATGTGGTACTGTACTCCAGCCACTTTGACCCTATAGCATTAGAAAATCAGATGCAGACTAATTTCTTGACAATTGAAACATGGTTCCTAAAATCGAAATTGCTGCTAAATTACAAAAAGACAAAAACAATGATATTTGCCACGAATCATAATAGACATAAGTCCCACCACCTAAAAATACTTCACAGTCAAAATACACCCCTAGAAATAGTACAAAACCTTAAGTACTTGGGGTGACACTAGACAGTTCCCTCTCATGTGCATAGCACATAGATCTTGTAGCTAAATCTGCTAATGCTAAATTGGGACTCCTACATAGGAACAAATAGTGCCTAACAATTGAAGCACAAAAACTAGTGGTTAGTAGTTTGGTGCTGTCTGTAATTGACTATGAACTAGTGGTCTACAGTGCTGCAACTGACTCAGCCTCAAATGGATAAAAATAACCCCCAACAAGGCCTGTAGACTTGTCCTGGGAGCTAACACATATGCGCTGTATGCTCAATCAGGTTGGCTAAACCTGGATTGTCGAATACAGTACCAGGTTCCCACATCTGGCACTTGGGTTAATATCCCAGTACTGACACTGTAGTGCAGCATGAGAGGGGTGCTGCACTTCTGAGGTGCCGTCTTTCAGATGAGATGTTAAACCGAGGTCCCATCTGCCTGGATTGGTGGTAGTTCAGGTGGATGTTAAAGATCCCATGGCACTTATCGAAAAGAGTAGGGGAAGTTTTTATTAAAACAAAAACACACTTTTTTCCCAAAACAAAAACAAATCACACAGTCATTATGATATCCATATTATCTATCCAATTCCAGTAACATTTTTCCACATCTCTCTTGCTTTCTCTTCTCCCCGTAATTTACATTCATCTTGAAACTTAAGAAAAACATCCTGTACAGTCAAATCCCTATTCTGCAAAAATCTTGAGCATCTGTTTTGCCATATTGACCATTACAAAACTGCCAAAATAACAGACTGTATTTTTATTAACTTTTTCCCATTCTTTTGTTAACTGACCATAGATCAAAATCTTGTATGTTATATTTTTAAAAGCTTGCATCCCCCCCAATAACTGGCTACAATACCCCAAAAAGGTTTAATAAAATCACAATCAAAAAATAAATGCTGCATACTTTCCTCTTTTGTCCCACAATCTCTTTCCTCCATTCTTTTATGTTTATGGTTACCTGTCATGTTTAACTTCCCATGACTACACATCCATACTACATCTTTCATTTTCCCAGAATTCTTTTTTCTAATGTAACAGCTAAAATTTCCTGCTCTTTTATTCCTTTTTCTACCTTAAAAACTTGTTTTTCCCAGAAATTCATCTCCATAATTTCTTTATACATCTGTTTTCTGATATCCCAATTAGAGCATCCACTGTTACCAGCCACTGGGTTAAATACTTCCTTCCAATTTCCATATATATTGGCCACACTTTAGCTCCTACTATATTCCCTTTCTTCCCAATACATTTAATGAAAGGTACATTCCATTGCTGTATTAACCAAAACCAAGCTTTGTTCTCACCTTTTACTAATGGTACAATATTTGAAAACACAAAAATATTAATATAAAAAACAATTGGATTTATCATGTTTAAACCCCCATCTTTTATGGTTCTATACATTATCCCCCTTTTAATAGGATTTAACTTGCTACCCCACAATAACTGAAAAAAAAAAAGACTTTGAATTTTGGATTGCATTTGAAATGGTACTGGAAAAATGTATGCTAAAAATAAAAATATTGGGACAATAAATGTTTTTAATAAGTAAATTATTTTCTCTTGTGTCATACTCCATTGTTTCCATTTATGTACTTTTATTTGGGCTGTTTGATACTTTTCTTCCCAGTTTTGTTGTATTGCATCATCCCTTCTAAATCTTATTCACAGCACCTTAATGCCCCCTACTGCTATCTCCAAATCTCCTCTTATCTTTTTCTCCACTGCCCCAATGAATAAATTCTACTTTTCACTTTAATTATCTTAATCCCTGTATATTGACTATACTTCTCTACTGTCTCTATTAACTTATCCCCTGAACTCTGATCTTTTACTAAAACTAAGCAATCATCTGCATAAGCACATGTTTTATTCAGTTCCCTATTTTGCCATACAATACTTTTAATCTCTTTCTCCACCTCTATTCTCCTCAGAGATGGGTCTAGACAAAATACATATAGTAGGGGACTTAATGGGCACCCTTGCCGAACCTCATTCCTTATATACATTGAAGTCCCTAGGTGCCCATTAACCATAGGACAAATTTGTGCTTCCTTATATATTGCTTTTATTAAACTAGTTAATTCTGTTGGAATTTTAAACTTTTCTAAGGTATCCCATACATACTGATGCTTTACAACATCAAATGCTGTTTCTTGATCCAAGGCATACAAATACCCTTGCAAAGAATCCTCCTGTCCTTTATTTATGACTTCTCTAATATAAATTAAATTTTGTTGTATGCTCCGTCCAGAAATAGCACACGTTTGAGACTGCATTATCAATTTCTCTGAAAAAGTCCTTAACCTATTATCTATTACCTTGGCTAAAAGTTTGTAATCTGAAGTCAATAAACTAATGGGCCTCCAATTTTTAAGTTGTGTTTTTTCTCCTTTTTTATGCAAAAAAATTGTTATTCCTTTTTTCATGCTTTCTGCCAAATTGTCTCCATTCATTATACCATTGTATACTCTTGTTAAAATGGGAGCTATTTGTTTTTCCAAAATTTTATAGAACATATTCGGAATCCCATCCACCCCAGGTGCCGTGTTATTTGACAAAGATTGTATTGCCTCTTTCACTTCTTCTTCTTTAATTTCCCCCTTTATCACCTCTGCCTCATCTTCCTCCAACTCTGGCATCTCAGTTGTCAGAAAAAAATCCTCACTTTTCCTGCTTTTTTGTTGCTGGTATTTTTCCTTCAAAAACTCTTGTACTGTACATTTAATGTTTTATATATCTGTATGTATCCTCCCTTTTCCATCCTGTAATTTATACATAACTCAATTTTCTATTCTTTCTTTACTACTATCATAAGGATTTGTATGATTTTTTGTTCCCTGGGTACCACTTTTTTGTTCCATAATTAAAGACATGACCCTATTATATTGGTATTCTTTCATTTTAACCTTAATTTCTTCAGTTTGTTTAGATTAATCCACCTCATCTTTAACCTGCCTTGTCATAAGTTTATATAATCTAGCCCTTAATTTTAAATACTTCCCATAATTTGTTGCCTCTACTTTCTGTCCTTCTTCGATCATATATTGTTTGATTTCATTTTTAGTATCTTCCCACCATTCTGTTCCACTATCATATAATTCCATAACTGTTAACTTATCTTCCAGTATTATTTTAATCTTTTCCATACATGTATCTTCTTGTAGCTTAGCTGTATTCATCCTCCAATAGCCTTTTCCTATTCTCATACTATTCCCCAAGTTAATTTCAACTTCTACTGCCATATGATCTGATGTCTCAATTGGTATACTCCTAATATCAACTACCTCCACTTTTTTTTGTACCATCCAGAAATCTATACTAGTAGAATGTGAACCCTTGAAATATGTGTGTTCTCGCTTTTTCCCTTTTAACTTATATCCATCCTCCATCCCAGCTTTATCTAACATTCTTTTCAAGTGAGTCGTATCACAAACATTTTTTGATGTTGCCCTTCCCCAATCCGCTGTAGATAACCCACAGTTAAAATCTCCCCACACACCACAAGTTTTGAAGTATGCAAATAAGCCTCTATTTGATCTATTAGCATATTCCTTTCTTTTTTCCTTTGTGGATTATAAATTACAATAATTCTCACAGAATTCTTTTTTAAGATAACATCAATAATCATAGCTCTTCCAGGTGCCAAATCTATTACTTTTAAAATTTGGACATCATGAGAAGAGAAAGCTACCCCCATCCCTATACACTTATCTATCCCAAAGGACCATAAGGATGGTCCCCATGTCAAGTCTTTCTGAGTTTGTTGAATTTCATCTATAGTGTGTAACCTTGTGTCTTGGAATACATATAAGTCACTTTTCAAGTCATATAGTATTTTAAAAGTTACCAGCCTCTTCCTTCAATTTTTAATACTATTTGTATTAAGAGTGAGGCATTTTAAACTTCTCATTTTTGTTTTCCCATCACTTTTACCCTGCCTTTTTAGATGTTTTCCTTTTCTTTGACACCTGCATGTCTGTTGTGTCTCCATCTTCCTCTCCTCCACCTTCAGAAAGATCCATGTTGGACCTATCAGAGCCCTCCTCCATAGTGGACCATTCCCTGTCTTGTAATAAGGTGTATTTATTTGTTAACTCTACACCTTCACAATCTTTTTCCAATGAAATTATCTGTTTTGCTGTACTCTTCTTTTTGTTTTTAGATCTTGTAACCATAGTAAATCCAGTTTCTTTTTCTGTCTTCCCCTTCCATTTTAAAAGTCCCTGTTTTTTCTTTTGATTCTTTTTGCTCTGGTATTACCAACCCTTTAGTCTGAGGTTGTACCTTTATTCCTTTTTCCATGTCCTCTCTGATAATGGCTTCCCTTAGTACCTTATCTTGCTTCTCTTTCTCTTTCTGCACCACAGCCAGGTAGACATCTTGCTCTGCTCTTTCTCCAGTTTCCGGGCTGTTATGGGAAGCCCAGGGACATTTTGCAAAGGTGTGCCCTTCCTCTTCACACAAACTACATTTAACTTGGTTTGTGCATTCTGCCCCAAAATACCCAACTACTCCACATAGGCCACACTTGACTTTACCACAGATATTACTTAAGTGACCTCGCTCTCCACATTTGTAGCAGGCCCGCACTTGGCCTGCATAAAAAACAATGCCTCTATCTTGGCCTAGAAAGAAACAGTTTGGCAAATGTTGAATTTCTCCATCTACTTGTTTAAGTGTTAGTTTATATTTCCATCCACCTGTCCACAGACCATTTACATCCAATATCGGTTCCAGCAGCCCATGCATTACACCCCTCTGCTTGATTCAGAAATTAATGTCGACCACATTGATGCCTTCATTTCAAAATAACACAGTCACTATCTTAAAAGTAGGTTTTGATAAGGGAATAACTGAGAAATCCTTCTATAAGTCTGTATATTTCATTTGCTGATATCATTTCCAAAAGTGGTCCAACCCTCCATGTTTAAAACTTATGTCAAATTCTGTACTTCCTGGTACATGAATAAGGGCATATATTTCATATGGATAAAACTTAATTTTATTCATTGAGTTCTTTCCCAATAAAAATTCTGTTGGGCACATCCTCAGAGGGCCCTCTAAATCTCAGGCATACCGCGTTTTTTCTTTTAGCTTGCTGTGGTTTTATATCTTTAGGAAATAATCTTTCTTTAGTATTCCCACCCCAGGGTTTCTCCTTCTGGCCTTCCCCTTCCTCCTGCATTTCTTTATCTGTTAATATCATTTCCTGCTCAAGCTCCATAGATGACTCTTCATTATTGCTATCAAGTCCATCAAAAATTATCTCTTTTGTTTTATCTGCCTCTGATGTTACATCTTTCTGTTTTTCAGCTTCATCCACTTTTCCCCCAAATTTACTTTCTACATCCCTTGTGTTTTCTTTTTGGTTTTTTACTAATTCCTGATGTACTGGGCCTGTTTGGATCCCACCTAGACTCATCATCCTTTCTTTTCCAACTTGCTTGTAATAAGGCTTCTGTTACCCATTCAGGTGTGTCTGCAAAGTCTCTAAAAGTTCTCTCTTCTGAATCTGAAACCTCCTTTTTTTCTCCTTTACTGTTTCCTAATGGGCCCTTTTTTCTGTGACTTCCTCAATATCTTCAAAATCTGTGTTTTCTTTTTTTGTTTCATCTCTTTCTTTACTTTCTGTCTTGCTTTCTACAATCCTTTTCAGGCCAAGCCATTTCCGACTTACTTTAGCCTTTCCATTCTGTGCTGACACTTTCACTTGTTTTTTCCCTGTCTCGGCAGGTGCAGCTTGCTTTGATACTACCACATCATTGCTTCTCAGTTTAGCCTGATTGGAGTCTGGCCTATTTTCTTTGCTTTCCACAACAGAAATATCTGGCTCTATAAGACCTCCTGTTTCTTTACTCTTTTGCTGATTATTTTCCAAAACATTTTTTTTTCACTTATGCTTGCAACATCTCCTCCCTCCATCTCCATGGAAGAAGTTTTCTCTTAATTCCTTCTTTTTCCTTTCCAGCTCCTCACTTCGATCTTCTTGATCCTTAAAAGTGTCTGAACGCATTTTCAGGCCTCTAGTGGTATACAAGACGGGGAGGAGGCCCTCTCCCCTGACACATCAGCACTTCTTCCTCCTCCTCTGTTGTCCGGCTCCAAACTGTGCTCCTCCACACTGCTCTCAGGAAGTCAAGCCCCCCGCTGGCAGAGTAGGGGAATTTCCCCGGTGTCCTGGCCAAATTTCCCTCATTCACTAAAAATATCACCAACAGCTTAATCTGGTTCAAGGTCAGTTGGCATTCATCTGTATCCCCCTCCCCCGGGCCGTCCCTGAAAATAGACAAGATTTGTCTAGTGCACTTACCCGGTCAACAAAAACTAAAAGTATACCTACTCGCTAAGAAATCCACCCTAGGATTAACCCCACAGGAGTGTGAAGTTTCCTCTGCATGTCCAACAAAACCAGGTGCATCAGGGGAACAAACAGCCCCTAAAAGTCCCCTTCCGACAGACCACTCAAGGCCAACGGTCTGATGAGTACCGAGCACCTATCTGGCTAAATACAATCAGTGATGCTATACTAATTGAAAGTAAACCTGGCCCATTTAAATCTAAGCTTCATGCTATTCTAGCCTCAACCAGTAATTGAGACTGTAGTGCCTAACTGAGCCAACATTTCATAAAACCTAGCTCTAATCTTTTTATTTAGGTCACCCAGTATTTCTACCCTCTCCCTCCCTCAGGCTGGTATTTCCCTCCCCCCTTTTACCCCTCCACTCCAAGGGTATGCCAACAGAAGGGTGAAACCCCCATAGGCAAAATCCCCCACAGCGACATTTTTGAAAAGTTTCAAAAATGTCACTGTGGGGAACCTGTTGGTGAAATGTCGCCCTTTCACTGACTTTTGTCTCCCCTTCAAGTTAACTGTGACTCAGAGTTACCATTTAATAGAAGGGTGGGTGTGGGGTGGCACAGCCTCCTGCATGGGGGGTTTGGGGGCAGATCCTCTTGATAGGCAAAATTTCACCTGTCAGACATCGGGCTGTTTTTCTATCAACATCGGGGATGCCGCTATGCCAAATGTCGACAACATTGTTGTCGTGTCGGCATAGGTAAACCCTCTCCAAGACCTCTTAGCCCATTCATGAAAATCCAGCTTTACCATTTATTTTTAGGTCACCTAGTACTCCTACACCCTCCTCCCCTCAGCCTCAAATTCCACTGCCCTCCTTGCACCCCCCATTCTTAGACCTGCTCAACCGAGGGTCCCCTCCCATCTGTTAACTCCACATCTAAGCAAACATTGGCCGAAAACTGACCCCTCTCCTATTTCCTCCTAATGTACCTTGTCCAATCCCTGAGATCCTCAGTTGGTCTCAACCTGACTCTCCATTTTAGTTCCCGCCCTCATTTTACACTGGATGTCTCTGCCCTGCTTTTAGGGCACAAGGCTTTAATATTTTCTGAATCGGGTGTGATGCATTTAAGACAAGAACTGTTACTCAAACATATTTGCTGTATTTCTTTCTACTTTAGTCCTTAATCTGTCATAAATGTTATCAGTTGTACTTGTTCTGTACTACCTCAATGTTTTAACCAATTTCTGATGTGGAACCTCTGTAAATGACCTTCTAGCTCAAAGGTACTGTAATCCAAGATCTAATAAATGAAATAAAGAAATGTGCTAAAAAGGCATCCTACAACACCTTCCTGGAATATCCCTTATTATTATGGGCTGGGATTTCACTGTTATAGAGGTGATACCCAGCTATATCTGTCTTTTGCACCCAGAATGGCAGGGCAGTTGATGTGTAAAATAAGTGCTTGGCTGAGATCCAGGATTGGATGCCATTGAGTTGGTTGAGGCCTAACCCTGACAAGACTGAGGTGTTGGTGATTAAACCAGGTTGTAGAGGGAGAGTGGTGGCTGCTGGGACTGATACTGGGATTAGTCTTGGTTTGTCTAGGCTTATGGCTGTCACCATGCCTCTCAACCCCATCTGGAAAATTTGGGACTAGGCTCAAAATAATGAGTGACAAAGGACCAAAATCAGTGATGAAGTTCAAAATCTGGTATTATACATTAAGGAACCTGATAGAATAAATGGCTTTGTGTAAAAGGCAGATCGTGAAGAAGAACAAGTGTGTAATTCTGATGTTGGCATTATTTTCTGCTTAAAATCTTCACTGTTCAGTCACAGAAATATCGATTTTAGGAGGGACAGAGGGAAATTTTAAGGCAAAATCAGGGATGTCCCTGAAAATCAGGGACAGTTGAGATGTATGGTTGCCACTAAGGTGCAAAATCTGGAGATTACACTGGATGAAAGGTTAGCATTTGAGCCTCAGGGTTCAGCAGTCTTCCACAGTGTCTTTTTCCATCTACAGAACATCAGCTGGATTGGATCCCTGATCCCTCATGGAAACCTAGTGACACTGATACAGGCTTTGTGACATTCTGCTTGGCTACTGTGATGCTCTTTACTTCAGTGTCTGTGGAGGTACATTGTGGCGCCTGCTGTTGGTGCATAAAGAAGCTGCTAGGTTGCTGAACAGTCTTTCTAAGCTGAGACATGTCTGCCCAGCATTTGCTGCTGGTAAAGTGGCATATGTCTTTTAAAGTTGGTCTTCTAACTAATAAGGCCTTAAATGGGTTGGGTCCTGGTTATCTGTTAGAGCTCCTGCACCCTTCTGTGCCCTCATGCTCTCTTTGCTCCACCAAGGTGGGTCTCTAAGTTGTGCTGAAAGCCAGGTGGGGGACTAGGTAATTGAGCTGCCTGGCCCGATTTTGTGACATACCCTCCTGAGGGCCCTCAGAAAGGACCCCAGGGCAGAGGCCTTTTAAGAGGGGTCTGAAAACTTTTCTGTTCCAGAAAGCCATTGGGAACTGACCTATCCCCTATTAGTTTCCACCACTGCTGAGTTTTATGGGTTTTGGTTTTAAACTGTTTAATGTGTGATTTATTTATTGATGTATTAATATTTTTTTCTTAACATGATTGTTCCACTGTTCTGCAAAGTTCCCTGGGCCTCTGAGAAAAGGCACCAATATAAATAACACCTAACACTTCTGCTACTGCTATTATTTTGAGTGCTTTACTGTCCAAGCATTTCACACAGCCCATTAAAATTACACCTAGAATAAATACTGTATATAGTAGAAGTTACTTAATCGGGACTTGGATAATCGGGACATCCTGCCAGTCACCAATTAAGTGGCTATTCATTCCTATGCTACCATCTAATGTTTAAATGGGATGGATGAGCCATTTAATTGGGATGATTCTGTCCCTCTAGTCCCTCTAATCACCTACTAATCAACCGCTAAGCTGACTGGCCTGGCTGCTCCACAAACATATTCACAGCTCATTCCTCCACTTGATACATATTTAACTGCCAGATCAGCGATGTAATTATCCACATTTGCTGAGCCTGCTAAGCACAGTCTCTCTCTCTCTCTCTCTTTCTCACTCACTCTCACTCACTCTCACTCACTCTCTCTCTCTTTCAGTTCGTTGTGCCCAGGAAAAGGATATTAACTTCTAAAAATAAAGCCTCTCTCTTTCCCTCTCTCTTCTCACGAAATGAAGCACTTGCACTGTCAAGCTGACTTGCTGTCCTGACATGCAATTTAGAGACCAACGCTATCTCGAACAGACAGGCTGTTTCTCACTGCCCCCCCAATTGCAACCGCAATCACACTTGCCACTCCGAGGGGTGCTGAGTCAAACAGTCTCACTGTGTCTGCTGAAAATAATGTCTCTCTCTGCTCGGGAAATGGATCCAAAGAAAAGCTTCCTCTTGGTCGAAATAAGTCCTTCTCTCAACCCAACTCTAAGACTGAGGCAAATACTGTAAAGTAACAAACAAGCATTTGTCAATGCCGAATGTTGTCATGCTGGCATTGGCAGTGGCGGAGCTAGGGACTCATAAGAGGAATGGCAGTGAAGTATTGAAGTGACACCAACCCCACCCCCACCCTGTAGAGAGTGACAGGCATTGGGGTGTGCCTTTGGGTCATCAGCTATAATGCTCATGTCATTGTACCTCATCCTACCCTGTAGACACTGACAAGTGTTGTGGTGTGCTTTGGGGTTTTGGGGCATTATACTTACCCCATTCCATAAGGAAATACGCTGATGTGGGTGCAGTATAGGAGTGTGGGGTGAAGTTTGTGGCCGAACAGTGCAAGGCATACCATGATGCCTGTCAGTGGCTGCAGGGTGGGCATTGGGGGGGTGGAATGGCATAAGCATTACATCCGATGATCCCAAGTCACAGCCCTGACACCTGTCAGTCCGTAGCGGGTGGGGTGCTACAGTTGAAAACCCTAACACCGTAGGCGTGTAGTGGTAATTTCACTCCAAATTTTCCACATGGGCTACTTGTCAGGCCACCTCATGAAAAGTGGCACAATCACTTTGTTATCTGAAATGTGGTTTTGCACAGCGGCTGTGCCATTTAGCAACAGAGGGATGAAAACACAGTTTTGGGCAGGATGTATAGAATAACAACTGTATTGTTCATGAGGAGGCGTAAAAAATGGCAACATTGAAAATCTGGAGTGGCAATATGAAATATTGGTGAAGCAATGAACATGCCTACAAACTGCGCAACAGACGTCCGCAACCCAATTATTTGTGGGAGTTTTTTTAAGCACATTTTCAACATAGGTATTTTGGGACTTCCCCTCATGAACAGTGGTGCTGTGATTTTGTTAATGTGTCCCAAAAGGTGATTTCCCACAGTGAGCATGCCGTTGTGTGCCACAGTTGCAGAAAAGCATTTTGGGCAGGCTGTGAAAAATGGCAGCTGTACTGTTGATAAGGAGGTGTGCACAAATGCCAGTGGTGAAAATCTGGCATAGAAATATTGCAAATTTACAAAGTTACAAGGCTGCATGGGAACTGCACAATGCACACTTGCAGCACAGCCATTTTATGGACTTTCGGCACCAAATTTTCAACATAGTCATTTTAGGACCTCTGCTCATGAGCAGAGTCATCATCATTTCCTCAAACTGTCCCGAAAACTGGTTTTGCACAGTGACCGTGCAATTCTACGCAGGACATGCGGAAACACATTTCAGCCAGGTTATGTAAAATGAGAGCTGTACTGTTCATAAAGAGGTGTGGAAAATGCCAATTTTGAACATCTGAGTGAAAATATTACAATGTAAGAAGTCACGAAGGCAAGGCAAGTAAACTGTGCAACGACGCCAGAAAAACACTAATGTTATGGACTTTCGGCCCCAAATTTTCAACATAGGCATTGTAGTACCTCAGCTAATGAACAGTTTCACTGTCATTTTCATAATGTGTCTCGAACATGGACTTTCCACAGCGACCGCGCAATTCTGTGCTGGAACTGCGAAAACACATTTTGGTCAGGATGTGAAAAATGACAGCTGTACTGCTCATAAGGAGGTGCAGAACAATGACAATGTTGAAAATCTGGAACGAAAATATTATAAATTTGCAAACTTACGAGCATGAGTGCAAACTGCGCAACGCACACTCATAACAGTCATGTTATGGAGTATCGTCACCAAACTTTCAGCATAGGCATTTTAGGACTTCTGCTCATGAACAGTGTAACTGTCATTTTCATACTTCATCCCAAACACTGATTTCCCACATAGACTGCGCTATTCTGCGCCAGAAGTGTGAAAACACATTTCGGGCAGGATGTGAAAAATGACAGCTGTACGGTTCACAAGAAGGTGTGGAAAAATGCCAATGCTGAACATGTGGTGTGAAAATATTGCAAATTCGCTAAGTTATGAGTGTACGTAGCAACTGCACAATGCACGCTCTTAAAACAGTCATTTTTTTGTTTTTTCCCACCAAATTTGCAACATCGGCTATTTGAGAGACCCCCTCATGAACACTGGCACTGTCATTTCATTCCTCACTCACGAAATGTGATTCTGTGTAGTGACTGCAAAATCACCTTTTGGGACCAAATAACACCATGACAGTGCAAGAATTCATGAGGAGGGGGTCTCAAAAACCCCATGTTGAAAATTTGGTGCCAAAATTCCAAAAAATGCCTGAGATATGCATTAAAGTTGGAAACCCCCCTATTTATTCCATTATACAGCTTACCGGCATTTCCTCAGTTCACGGTCGACTTTGAAGAGTGCAGACATGTTCCCGGTCCACCGAAGAGTGTCGCACCAGACTCCGAAAGTAAGTATGGGGTGGGGGGTGTGGGGAGGCAGGGTGCTGGTTGTGGAAGGGAGACTACGTGGGACCATTTTTGTGTTACAGGGGTATAAAAACAAAACATTGTGGGACAGTTTTTTTTTTCCCTCAGGGGATTTGGCACACTGGGCTGGGCTCCCAGCATGCCACCTAACTGTTTGGGGGGGTGCTGCAGCTGACAGGGGATTGGGCACCCTCCTTGACACACCACAAAATGGGGTTAATTTATGCCTATGGGGATTGGGCACCCCATGCCAGCACACAAGGAGCGGGGGGCAAAGAGCTGAGGGGATTGGGCACCTCGGTATTTAACAAATGGGGAAGTGCTTTATGCCCGGCCAGAGTGGGCTCACCCGTCGGCACATACATTGGGGCCACGGAAAGCTGGCAGGGGGATTGGGCACCCCTGAAGTTGGCAGGTGAGCAGCCACCTTGCATAGAATGTGGCCGAGCATGTCGAGAGGTCCACTGCATTTGACTAGCTTTGCTCGGATTGCAGCGGACCTTTCCTTAGATGTGCTTGCCACATTATGTATGCATGGTGTGGCACCAGCATGCAGGTTGATTGGGAAATGAGGGACGTACCTACTGATGCGTGCCCTGCATTCACACAACAGTGACGGCACCTCCAAATTTGCACTACCACAAGATGTTGGCTGCGTAAGTGCACCAACATAACAAAAACCGGCAGTGAATCAATGACTAATCTTTGTTTATTTTACTTTAATTGTTTGACTTATTGGCAGATACTGTACCACCACTGAAAATAGGAGCATGGGAGCTAAAACTATTGGTGTAAACTTCACTTCTGATAGTGGAGACAGCTGCTTAATGGGGACAAAAAGGCTGCCACGGGGCTGACTCAATTAAGTGGCTTCTACTGTATGCAATGCATGATAGCAGTGAAAATTATGACCTACATTTTTTTGTTCTGTTTTAAATTGCCCCATCTCCTGACTTGTAAAGCAGTCTCAGAATGGAGAAAGAGGATATCATACAACTTATTTTTACATTTGAAATAATATAAACATACTCCTTCTAATACGGCTTGGACCGTGTTGTCATCAGGGATCTCTGTTGTTTTTGTGCACTCATTGTTTAAGGTCACTTTCATTATGACTATAATGAACTAGCATGCATCAAACACTGCTCCTTGAACTTATGGGACAACAACTATACAAAAACAGCTGAGAAAACTGATGAAAACATAGGTTGAGCCATATTAAAAGGAGCACTCCTTTTTTGTTATTTCAAATGTGAAAAAAAAGCATTAAAGCAGACTCAAACTGGGGAGAGAAGGCTTCATACAAGTCAGAGGATGAGGGACAATCTAAACTAGAATACAAATGTATGGATCAAAATGTTTACCACCATCATGCACTGCTGCTTTAAGCACCAACAATTTGTCTCAACAAATTGATCAAGCACGCATTTTTAAATGAGATCAATGTGCAGGTTTACTAAAGGTGTAACCTACTCTAGTATTTCTTACTGAACTCTTCCTGGCCCTGGCAGGAGTGTCCCATTATACTCCAACGCCATGGCATTATTCTTTATGTTCCTCTTCAGCTTGTTTTATCATATTAGTTCTTTCCAACTTAATTTTTTTGATCACTGTTATATATATATTTTACAGTTCTCCTAATTACAATTGGATCCTCATTATTTAATAAGAATGTCATCAACTAAGAAAAAAATAGATTTCTTAATAGTGGAACAACCCATTCTCTCTCTCTGTGTCTCTCTCTCTCTCTCTCTCTCTCTCTCTCTCTCTCTCACATATACCAGGGGCATATCAATAATTAAGTTTCTTTTTCTCCAAGCCCACAGTCACAAGAAGTGGTAACACTATCCCTGTATACCTTTTATCCCCATTCTAAAATCTTAGATTTATTAGTCCCTAGACTAAATGGCAAAAGGTTTTACCTTCGAGCCGGATCTGTAACAATTTTTAAATAGGGTTGTTATCAGAATTCCATGATAAGGACCTTCAGATGGTCTGTAAATCTATACTTCTCTAAAGAATTCAAGTCATCTTCCTCCTTGGCCCTCACCCATAATCACTGCTTGTGTTAAATAATTAACTGGTATTTATTCCTTGCAGATATGGATCTTACTTTCTTTAGTCAAATTATATTAACCCCATCATTTTCCAGCTAAACCATTTCTTTGTAACATTTTACAGGTGAAACACTCATTCCTATTTGTAAATCTTACACAATGCAGTAGATTAATAACCTTGTGGATGCCTTTGTGTTCTTCTCTATTATCTCCATTGAAACTCTTATAACTGGGGTCAAGAAGCTTTTGGGCACACATAGTATGGTTTTCATTAATCCAGTTATTACACTGGTTGATTGAACCTCTGAATTTATTGACCAAATCTGCATGCAGTATAATGCTTGTGACTCCACCTTTGCATTCAGTGCTTGTATTATTGCTAGTATTTTGGACCCTGCATACTGATGAGCAAACATTTTTATTTGTAAAAGTCTCTGTTTTAATTTTAAGTTATTCTCTTTCTAGTGACTTTCCCATGACAATTTTTTTATATTCTGTAAGTCCTACAGTAGGCACTTATAATCCTGAACCACTTATATTGTCTTCATATAACCTCCATTTAATTGTTGTGGGGTGGTTTCCCATGAATTATCATCTTTGTCTTGTCAACAGCTGCTTTCATGGATAATTCTGACACCCATTTTTGCAGGCAATCTAACTGCTGCTGTAGACCTTTTTGTGTTAAAGCACACATGACTAAATCATAAGCATATGCCCAAGCATCAGTTCTTGTCCCCAGAATGTTTGGCAGAGAATTCCTCTCTCTGTTTAAATCAACCAGTTTCTCATTAATGTAAATGTTAAAATACGTTCAGGACAATATTGACCCTTGCTTGACCCTTTTGTTTGTTACAAATTTTTCAGTCTAATTTCCTCTATTACTGTATTTAACCTTGGACTAAAGGTGCTGCTTAAAATGTTTGGATTACATATTGCAGATAATTAACAATTGCACATTTAATCATGATGGGCCACAACTTTCCTCTGTTCAAGAAATCGAGAGACATTTTTTCAAGCTATAAAAGTTGTATACAACACTTGCTTCCATGCAGTAATATATTTATAAAAATGGCACAGAAAAAGAAAAACTAGATCAAGTAGCAATCTTCCTGGTCTAAATCCTCCTTGGTATTTTGTTAGGACTTCATTTTCTTTTATCCATTATTGTAATTTGTCAAGAATTATCTTAAACTAGTTTTAATGTTGACATCCCACAACTAGAGAAAAACAGCTGCCATTAGCAAAACTCAACAAAACACTGACATCAAAACTCTTTGGTTAATAATTACTATATACATTGACATGAACACAATATCAATGTCACTTAGAGTGCATCTGATCCAGATGATTATTACTTAGCTGTTTGGGGAGTTGGTTCTCCACAGGATTGATTGGTCATATAAGGAATTGCATGAGCTATCATAGTTTATGAGGGCTGGACTGTGGAAACTGTGGGAGGCAGGAAACAGATGTGGGACCAGGGTTTGTGTGGGTTGAGTGTGAGTATCAGTAGATGTGGGTCAGTGTTCATATAGATAGTGTGTGAGAATCAGGAGAAGGATAGAGAGGCAGGGTTTGTGTGGGTAGGGTGTGAGTCAGAAGATGGATTTGGAGTCATGGTTTGTGCGAGTAAGGTGAGAGAGAAAGGAGATGAATGTGAGGTTAGAATTTGTGCATGTTTGGGTAGGAGCTGCAGGAGCTGGATCGAGAGCTAGAGTTTTTGTGGAGTAGGCTGTGAGAGTTTGGGGGTTGGGTACTAAGTTAGTGTTTGTGTAGACTCAGTTGTGACAGTCAGGAGCTGGATGTGGAATCGGGCTTGGTGAAGGCTATATTGTATGTGTTCAGAGAGTTTCTTGTAAGATTATGGTTTGTGCAGCTCTGGATATGAGCCACAGGTGCTGGATTGGAAGCCTGATTTTTTTGTAGAGTACACTGTGAGAATCTAGAGCTGGGTTGCAGCAAGTTTTTGTGTAGCCTTGGTTGTGAGGTTTAGTAGCTGGATGTGGAATTACAGTAGGGTTGTTGTAGGCTGTGGTGTGAGTATCCTGAGATGCATGTGAGGTTAGGGTTTCAGTAGACTGCTGAGTGCCACCCACTGGGTGGTGGGTCAGTTGTTTGGCAGACTGGCAGCTGGTTAGGAGTACATCTGCTGCACAAGATGCAATGGGGCCCTCAGCATGGTGAACTGTTTGGGGTGTAAGAGGCTGGGTGTCAAACATTATGTCATGGTCAATCTGTGCAAGTGAACATTTAGGTATGTCTTCCATATTATTAATAATAGCCAAACAAACTTTCAGTCAAATTCATACTCAGCACCAGTCACTGTCCCCAAGTCAATCACTAAATTTATCTAATTTTTGCATCATGGTGAATTGTTTTGCCTTCATGCATTTGCTGTATACTTCTTTCAGAATAAAGATGTAAAACAATTCTAACTGCACAATTAGAAACTGCTCTATTTACTTACCCCTCAAGACATATACTATTATAGAATGGCATGAAAACATGCTAGTCTCCAATTGATCAATTCCTACCTTCAAACGAGATGTTATCTGAGCATAACATCACTGTATGAAGGTTTGGCACATTCATGACTGCAGCAACATAAATAAGAAATCATTCCATCCCCAAATGTCAAAGTCGTCATTGGCTTAACACTCACAGTCCTTCTCTTTGCACTCAGCTCCTCAGCCTCCCTCCCTTACTGTAAAACTATCAGGAGCATGATATTTTTTCTGCTCTTTAATACAGAAGCCATCATTCATGTTGGATCTTCAGTATGTCTGCTTTAATAAAGCAGAGTGCGTGCCACTTATAGGTCACCCGTTTCAGGTTTGTTTTTGTTGTTTTGTTATATTGTGACAGTCTTCATTTCTTCTTTAACAAAAAAAGTTATCCGGTTCACATAACTTACTCAAGTGAGTGAGTTAGTGGCTGAGGGAGGGCAGACTTGCCACACTTGAACAATGGTGAGACTTACTTCTCATACTGGGTGTTGGAAGGCAGGGCAACTACTCAAGAGAAATGGTAGCAGTGGTGGGGGGGGAGATATGAGAAAATACTGTACTCGCTCCAGCATCAACATGATTCAGTCATTACAGATGTTATAGCAAATTGTTAATTATAAAAATATTTTGTAGTATTTGGTTACAGAGTATGGTTTTTGGGGTGTCATGTGATACTGGGACATTGGTGACTTGTTTAAATGGTGAGTTGCTTAAAACTCCATAGAGTTCTATTTACCAGAATGGACTCATGTGGAAACAAAGTTTTTTGTAGGTGCTACTGAAATGTCCTTTCAGCAGAAAAGAACCTCTTGGACCAAGTACAGACTGTATGCAGTACGTGCTCCATGAGGTCTCAGTTGGCAGCCAGCTGCAGTGGTGTGAGGAGGGCTGTACTGGTTGTCAATCACAGATTGGAATGGGGGAGCAGGGTGGTGGGTCACACTGGATGGGGTGGGGAGGGACTCTAGACTACCAGGGAGTGGGGGTTTTCATATTTTGGGACTATGATCGGTGACTGGGGAAGGGGGGAAGGGACCTCTACACTATGGAAAATTATTTTACTATATTGGGTGGGCAATCGGGGATTGGTGAGGGACCAATACATTATGGAAACTTATTGTAATATATTGGGAGGGTGATCACGGACTGGGGAGGGTTCACTACACTATGGAAAAGTGTTTTATCATATTGGGTGGGTGATCAGAGACCGTAGAGGGACCACTACACTATGGAAATCTATTTTAACATATCAGGTGGATGATCGGGGATCGGAAAGGTGGGGGGGCCACAGTACCTCTGCCAACCACTAGGATTGTGTGGATTACCACCAGGTTTTGCCAGCAGTAATTTCTCCACCCAAGGGCCTTCACAAATGGCCCTTGCATGGAGCAAAGACTTTCTGAATAGTACTGTGAGGATATGCAGGTCCCCTCCCCTTCATCAGCATTGCAGCCCCCATCCCAACTTTGTCCAGGCACAAACACAGTTTGCCTGGGCAAACTAGGCTTTGTGAATACCAGCTCCAGGCAAAACCCAGTTTGCCCCCAGGCAAAGTTTTGTGAATCTGGCCCCATGTCTTTTATGTGTCTCAGTGGTTGCAGATATTATTTATATTGTTTAGAAATTCTGCTATAACTTTTTAGAAGTGTTGAGAAGTCTCTAAGATTTATGACTTGACATACACTGATAACTGCAGTTGAAAAAATTCTGCTAAGATGAGATTTTGTCACATCTGGCCCATTTCTAAAAGTTTATTTGAAATAAAAAGTACCTCATTTTAGAGTACAGGAAAAGGGGATTAAGAAGATATCATTTTTAGAAGGATATCTGCTTAAAGAAATATTTACGGTTTACCTTGTGAACTATAGGCTTTAGAGACAAGGAACACACATCAGAATGTACAAAATGATGTGTTGAATCCAAAGGCCTGTATATTTACATGTCTATCTGGTAGTCTCCAGACATTAGAGTGAAAAATAACTTTGATCTTAAATTCTTTTCAAATTGGCACTATACTAGAGAGGGGTGGTGCCAGGGACAGGAATTTAAAATTCACCATTTGCAATGTCCAATCAGAGTTGATGAACCAGAATATGTGATGTCATAATTATGGAAATGTGACCAACTTATAAGTACCAGACAATCTGAAATTTGATTAGAATCCCTTCAAACTGGGGCGGGGGTCATGTGATGGCAGGATAGGGAGCGTACACTCCCAAGCTGGCTCCCTGCAGGGGTTCTTTACACCTACAGCTAAAATTAGTTTGTTTTTGTTTGTAGGTGCATTTGGATGTCTTTTTTACCTTATTTAGCCCAAAGTCAAACCTCAATGACCACGGATTTACAAATCATGGATACCGCATTGCCCCCGGAGGTATCTGTGGCCCATTCCCCACCATCTAAGTAGCCTAAAGAGGATGCATCATCACCTACTGTAGTTCTCCGTTGCATCAGACCTATCAATCTACCTCTGAAAATTTGTCAAGGGACCTGGGCACTATTAAAGAGGTGTTGTTTGAATTAATAGCCATTCAAAACAGTAAAGCTGACTCTTAAGTTGTTAAATCAGCGAATCACGGATTCAGAAGTTCAAACCTCATCCCTTGATGATCAGGTCTACAGGATGGAGACTAATATGGTAGATATGCACCAGAAGATTTTGCAATTAGAAGGGAAAACTAAGGATCAGGAGGCTTGTAATAGGTGAAATAATTTAATAATGTCAGGAATTCCTGAACAAGCCAAGGGTACTGATCCCAATTTATTTGTGTAGCAGCTGCACGAGAAGTTAGCTGGGCCTCCTCCATATGGGACTATGTATATGAATGAGCTGGCACACCACTCACTAAAGCTGCTCCTCAACCCTGGAGAGAAACCCCACATACTAATTTTTCAGATATTGAATCTATGGGACAAGATTCATGTTTTATTTATAGAGGGGGAGCAAAAGCAATTGTGGTGGGAAGGCTCGCAAATGTCTATTTTCAAAGATCTAAGCCCTGGGATCTGAGTTAAACAGCAAGCTTATAGAGAAATTAAATGTAAGCGTTATGCTGCTGGAATTTGTTTCTGTCTGAGCTACCCCGCTGTTCTGCATGTCACCACACCAACTGAGGAGAAACAATTTTGTTCAGCATTGGACTCCCAAGTTGAGCTCCCAAAATCTTTCCAAATCTGTTTCCTTTACCCCATACTCCAACTTACTTACTTAACCTGGTTTAAGCCTTGCTGTATTTTAGATTGGTGCAGGAGTACGGTAATGGTTGCTAATATCTGTTAATGCTTTTCTACCTATGAAGTACCTCATTTTTTGACATTATTTTGTTTGGCTGATTTTTGAACATTGGGCAATGCTTTTCTACCAGTGTAGTTCCTCATTTTGAACATTATTTTGTTCGGCTGATTTCTGGACATTGGGCAATGTGACTCTAATTTGCTTATTTTACAACAGTGGAGACTTGGGATTTACTCCCCTGACTGTTCCTTGTTTGAATGCAGAAGTGTGCATTCAAACATTCTAGGTTACTGCCTTTTCGACAACAGGGGACACAGAAGCGCTGTCACTGAGAGGCGGGCTGCTTTTTTTCTTTATTTTCTCTACCTCCACTGAGACTCAGGACATTTGATCATTTTACTAATGATCCCCCAATGGGGTGGAATACTTTTTAATTACTAAGGACTCAATTGCTAATGTTAAATATATAGCTAGAAGACTTAGAATGGCATGGTCATCTTCTTCTGTGCTTAGTTCTTTTGGCTATTTTGATTTTTCTCCTGTATTTCTATTCTCTTTTGTTTTCTTCCTGCCCTCACTCTCTATTAGTATACTAATTCACAGAATTGCAGTTCCTTTTACCCTTTCCTTTTTTCCATGCTTTCTTTCTGCTGATACTAGCTGGATAGAGTATGTTCATTCATCATTCCTAGGTATTTTCTGCTTTCTTATTTCCCAGCTATACTTACAAGAGCTATTCTAGTAGAATACTATATACTTATTTTTCTGTATCTTCTTATTGTCATAGTAGGGTATTATGAATTGGTGGTTTCAAGGCTCTGACAACTTTGGGGTAGGTGGGAAATGGACAGCTGGTAGGCAGAAATCCCATGGAGGGGAGCCAAATGAGCTTATCCCCTAAGCTAAAGGAGAAGGAATCAGGGAAGTGGCACTGGGGGGATTAGGAGCAGAGAAAAGCAGGGAGGATTAGGGAAGGAAACAGGGAGGAGGGTAATCTCACTGAATGCAAGAAGCCTAGGTAACAAGTCAGCTGAGTTGCAGGACCTCTTGACAATATGGAGAGTGAACATTGTGGCCATCATGGAAATGTGGGCCACCCAGTACCAGGACTGGGATATGATGATCCCAGGGTACAGGATATTCAGGAAGGATAGGGATAAGGGCAAAGGTGGGGGCATGGTAATCTATATACAGGAGAGGATAAGGTGTATAAGGGAGGAGGGGGAGGAAGACAGAACAGAGTTCCTATGGTTGCAGTTTCAAGGCCCGGAAGGTAGGACACTGAGGATGGGGCTAGTATACAGACCACCAACTCAAGGGGATGACCTGGATAAAGAGTTAACTGAGCAAATTGCAAAGGTCTGTAGGAAGGGGAACACAGTGGTAGTGGGGGACTTCAGCCTACCAGGGGTGGAGTGGAGCATCCCAGCTATCACAAATACAAAGGAGCAGGTCATATTAGAAGCATTTCAGGGCAGTTTCCTGGTGTAATTGGTCCATGAGTCAACTAGACTGGAAAACACTGTGGACCTGGTACTATCAAATGGGGAGGATGTAAGGGATCTGGGGGGTAGAAGACCCTTTGGCTGGGAGTGACCACCACTCGGTGTAGTTCACACTCAATATGGGTAGGGAAATAGGAGGTACAGGAACCAGGGTGACTGAATTTAAGGAGGGTGGACTTTAAAAGGATGGGGGAAATTTGGGGTAGGCATCTGGTGGGAATGCAACCAAGCATGGATGCTAGTCAAAAATGGGACATTATTAAAAAAGGACTGGCAGAGGCTACTGGGACATGTACAAGGACACAGATTAAGAAGGGAAGGGCAAAGAAGCCCAGTTGGTTGACTCAAGAGGTCATGGAGGGGGTGAGGGCCAAGAGAAAAGCATTTTGGAGACTCAAGAAATTGGGAGGGGAAGATAGCAAGGATGAGTTTACGAAGAAGTCCAGGGAGTTTTACCAGGCTAGTCAGAGCAGCCAAGGCTTCAAGAGAGCTAAGACTGGCACAGGGTATTAAGGATGGAGAAAAAGACTTATTCAGATACATAAGTGAGAGAAGGAAGAATAAAGACCAAATTGTGAGAATTAGGAAGGATGGAGGGTGGGTGGAGAAGGGAGATGATCAGGCAGTGGCACTGAATAAATACTTCTGTTCTGTGTTCACAGAGGAGAAAGGGGGCAGATATCACAAGGAAGGGGTGGAGTGGGTTGTGGGGGGAAGGGTGACTGATATAGGAATTACAGAGGACAGGGTCCTAGAAGGATTAAGGGCACTAAAGGTGGACAAGGCAAGTGGACAGACGGCACTCACCCTAGGGTACTTAAGGAACTAGCTGAGATCCTGGCAGGACCACTGGCTGACCTGTTCAATATCTCCCTGGACACAGGATCCATGCCACAGGACTGGAGGATGGCCCATGTGGTGCCCATTCACAAAAGTGGCCCTAAGGATGAATTGAACAACTACAGACCAGTGAGCCTCACATCAGTTGTGAGTAAGCTCATGCAGACGATCCTAAAAGAAAGGCTGGTGACCTTTTTGGAGGATAATGGACTCCGGGATGGCCAACAGCACTGGTTTGTCTTGGGTAGATCCTGCCAGACATACCTAGCTGGGTACTATGACTGGGTGACCAGGGAGCTGGACAAGGGCTATGCAGTGGATGTCCTGTATTTAGACTTTAGCAAGGCCTTTGATTCCATGCCGCATGGGAGGCTGGGGGGGCTGGAGTATCTAGGAGTGGGAACAAGGATAGTCAAATGGATTAATAACTGGCTTAATGGAAGGCAGAAAAGGGTGGTGGTGGGTAACTCTCATTCCCAAGGGAGGTGACGAGTGGGGTACCACAGGGATTGGTACTGGGACCAGTGCTGTTTGGGATATTCATGTCACAACCCCACTCAGCAGGTCAGGTCCCTCTGCTCTCACAGTGCCAACCTCCGAGTGCAGTATTGTGAACAGTTAACAGAACAGGGTAACCCTCCTGTCTGTTTTGTGGGTTCAAATCAACCTTTGGTCTCAAGTTCTTGGAGGGATTCAAACTGTGAACCTCTTGCTAGCATACCCAATGTACAGGCTCAGATAATTCTGCTCTTTGAGGGGGCCAGTTATCTTTCACCTATGGGCACCTAACTAGGTGTACAAAATGAACCCTTAAAAACTCTATGAAAGACCTCAGAATAAACTCTTACCTTTTCCCAGTTTGGTAAAACCAGTAAGCTTTAAGTGTCACTGTAACCATATATGCTTCGCTTGTCAAAGAAAGAATTTCAAAGGCACATCAAGTAGTCTCTAAAATGAGATGTTTACTTAAAAATAGATGAAAAATGTAAAATGTAAAACACAAAACCATATAATCGCAAAACATTACAATCACTTAAAAAAACAGGTTTAAAAGTGCAGTTTCCTACCAACCATCTACTTAGCCTTGCCTAGCTAATGTATTCTTATATTCTTACAGTGCTGAAAAGATGTTGTAGTTTCAGAGTCCAAACATGTGTATGTCTAAAGGACAGTCACAGCATAATTAAAACAACTGGCTTGAGCCTGCCTTCTCCATGATGTCACCCAGCTCCTCCTATGTTTATTAAAAATTATACAAACAAGATGTCTTATCACTCAGAAGGTGACATCAGCAAAAACTTGTTTCCTCATGACCCCTTTGATCTAGTGTGTCTTTTCCAGTACCTTCTTTCATCCATGATCAGTTTCCTCTCTCAAGCACATCAAAGGACCTTTTATGACTACGCACCACAGTGACATAACCTGTATTCTTCCTCTAAACGTCATTAAACGTTATGATTTTCCAGCCTAGCAGCTGGCAGCTACAATTAAGCTAGATAAACAGGAGATCCTTAATTTAGGTCTCTTCTAGCCTTTAATTATCTCCTGGCTTTTATCTTTTAGCTGAAACAGCATGTCTCATGAGAGATACTCCATAACACATTTTTATATTACAAAAAGCATAGATTAATCAGAACCAGCTGTCTAAGTGTCACAATTCATAGCTAATATCTGACTTGGGATCTGGAGTAGGATCAGTCTGTTTACAGATGATATGAAGATGGGAGCTGTGGTAGATGACATCAAGAGTTGGAGGGGGCTTCAGGAAGACCTGATCAAACTACAGGAATGGTCAGAAACATGGCAGTTGGGGTTCAACACCAAGACATGCAAGGTACTGCACTTTGGGGCTAGGAACCAGAGCAGGATCTATCAGCTAGGAGGGATACAGTCAGAAAGTACTGTAGAGGAAAGGGATTTAGGAGTGCTTATAATGGGGAATATGAACAACTCAACTTAGTGCAGAAAGGCGGCAGCAAAGCCAACAAGATACTAGGGTGTATAGCGAGAGGAATCTCCTCCAGAAATAGGGATGTGATCCTTCCCCTGTACAGGCTGCAGCTGGAATACTGCATGCAGTACTGGTGCCCATTCCTAAAGAAGGATGTCAGATTGTTGGAGGAGGTGCAGCATAGGGTGACAAAGATGATGCAGATATTGGAGGTAAAGTCCTACGAGGATAGGTGGATGATCTGAACATGTACTCCCTGGAGGAGAGGAGAGATAGGGGTATATGATCAAAACCTTTAACTACTTAAAGGGGATACATAAGGCTAATACAGGAGGGATTTTCCAGATTAGAAGAGGGAGGCATACGAGAGGGCACCAGATGAAATCAGGAGACATTTTTTCACAGAATGGATGGTAGACAAATGGAATGCTCTGCCCAAGGAGGTGGCACCCTGTAGAACGATGGGTGGTTTTAAGAGGATGGGACAGAGTGAGGAGGGTAATGATGAAGAGGGTGGGAGGGTGGGGCAGCTGCAAGTTGAGGGGCTATCTGCACAATCGGGCAGACTCGATAGACTGTGAGGCCTGTTTCTGCTGGCATTTTCATATGTTCGTACATATGCTTGTAGGTGTGTCTTTGCTCAGGATGAGATTGCCAATTTAGTTTTGTTATTCCTTAGGGGCTAGGAACCTAGTTTATTGGTATGGTTTTATAGTTGCTTGTGGAATGCTGCAGTTACAGTGACTTTTTACCTCATTTGTATCTTTCATGTTACTTTTCTTTGACAACATTGGGTGCTGTGGTCTTAGGACTGGGGTAGTTATGGTACCCATATGGGTTGCCATTGTTTATCATAGTTATTTCTTGTTATGGTTGTTTGTTTTTAGAGTTTTGGGGGTAGGGAGGGGTCAAAGCGAATGGATTTCATATTGTACCTGACTGGTTACTTGTTATGGGCATTGTGGCATTTTATTTTTTGGTTTCAGATGTTAAATAGGATTAAATGTGCACCATGGAATGTCAAAGGAGCAAGGTCAAAGATCAAAAGGTATCAAATTATGAAGCACTTGGCTCATTTTGAGATTCAAATTGTGTTTTTACAGGAAGCACACCTATTGTTATCCGAGAGCACTCTTTTCTGCAGGGACTACATTGGGCAAACTTATGGGAGATAGTGTCAGACAGAAAGGGGTAATTATTCTGATCACCAGATCAGTACCCTTTACACTTACTAATACTGTAGCAGATCTACTGGGGTGCTATGTTTTTGCACATGGGTGTCTAGAATGAACCAGGGTTCTCCTTGGTAGTGTTTATAGCCCTAATGCAGACACCTCCTCCCCATTTGCTCATTTACCAGTTCTCTGGGGGAAGGCAACTGGAATATTTCCCTAACACAGGAACTTGACAGAACCCGTACAATTTCAGCAGGGTTTCCCCCGGTACAGCGCTCCCTGCATGATATGATCGACTCCCTTGGCCTATGCGACCCAAGAAGGATTCTCAGTCCTATAACTAAACAGTTCTTTTCTCCAGCCCACTGCTCCTATTCTAGAATCAATTACTTTTTATTAAGTCCTATCTGGTCTTCACTCATGCGACATAGCCCAATGTGTGTTATCAGACTACTCCATGATCCGGGTATACCAGTCCCTGGACCCCAATTCTGAATGGGATACTACTTGGAAGCTTAACAATCAGCTGTTAAAGGATAATTATGTTGAACATATGGGAGGGGTGCTTAATAACTTTATTAAAGAGAATTGGGGTACTACTGGACAGAGAGGCATGGAGTGGGCCGCACGTAAAGCTATGTTACTGTGCGAATTCATTCTCATAGCTACTAAATGCAAGAAATTGCATCAAGACAAGTTCTCTTTTTTGCTGTCAGCAATTAGGAGTTTGGAGAGGGATATTTCTTCCTCCCCTACTGACACTCAGAAAATAGAGTTAGAAGTGTTGCAAGATCAATATGCCAGCCTATTAAGGGACCATGCAGAGTATGCCATTTATAAAACTAAGTCAAAATATATAGATCAGGGAAAGAAAGTGGGAAAGCTAATGGCTCTTAGGCTTCTGCAAGCAAGAAAGCTCCAGGCCCCTAAGGAGTATGAAGGGTACCTTGAATCAATTAGCATCAAGACGAATCAAACATGCCCTTTTGAACAATAGGGCGTGCTCTTACTTTGAGGGGAGTAAATTTGGAAAATGGCTGGTGTGGTATATTAAGAAGAGACATTCAGACAGGGTAATTTTGGAAATAGAGAAGCCAAATGGTATAGCAATATAGGACCAGGAAGAAATAAACAGTACTTTCTGCCAATTTAACCAGTTTTTATACACTTCACAAGCCCCGGTGAATGTATTCCCAGAGGTATTTTTAAAAGATATACATCTCCCAATTCTGGATGCCGCAGCGCAAGTGGGTCTGGAACAATCAGTATTGAAGGAGGAGTTGAGAAGCGCCATTTGGTCATCCAGGTCTGGTAAGGCCCCTGGCCTGGATGGTCTGCCCTCCAAATTTTATAAAGTCTTTTGGGATGACCTAAAAGATATTATGCACCAAGTGGTTCAGCTGGCTTTTGAGGGATGGCAGCTGCCCCAGTCTCAGCTCCTGGCAACCATTACAGTGCTGCCCAAGCCAGGAAAGGATACCAGAAGATGTGACTCTTACAGACCCATATCTTTATTAAATGCAGACTACAATATCTTGGCTAAAATATTAGCGGGCAGACCAGAGGGAGTCCTCCCTGACTTGGTGCACCCCGACCAGGGTGGTTTTATAGGGGGCAGGCAGGCTAAGCATAACATACACCACACATTGAACATAAAGTGTTGTTGGGCAAAGGGTGGGTGTGGCAGCAATCAGGGTCCCCTTGCACCAGACATGGAAAAAAGCTTTTGATCACATGGAGTGGCCCTTTATGTTCACGGTCCTGACTAAATTTAATTTTGGCCTTCTTTTTTGTTCATGAATTTCTAGTTTATACCATTCCCCACTGGCACAGATACTGATTAGTGATACTATTTCCCCTTCCTTCCATCTAACATGAGGAATGAGACAGGGATGCCCCTTGTCACTCTTTTTTATGTACTGACTTTGGAAGCCCTGGCTGTAGCCATTCAAGCCCACCATGATATAGATGGATTCTGGAAAGGAGACATGGAACATGTTATATCATTGTTTGCTGATGATGTCCTGCTTTTTCTGGTGCACCCTGACAAAGCACTAATGGCTTTAACTTACTTATTTGACTTATGTGGGCCTCAATCGGAGCATAAAATAAATTGGTGTAAGTGTAAGTGGTTACCGTTAGGGGATAAAAAAAAATCCCATATTCAGGTGGCAGGAACGGCCATCCCTCCCTCCATGGAGATTAAATACCTTTGAATTCGCCTTCCCCAAACACTATCAAAATAAAAAAAAATAAAATTACATACCCTTGTTGAGCAAAATATGGGAAAACTGTAAAAGATGGCAATCGCTGCCCTTAACCCTCTTAGGCCATTTCAATTTAGTTAAGATGAGTATCTTATCTCAATGTTTGTATCTTTTCCAGACGTTGCCTGTACATATTCCAAACAAATATATCAAAGCAATAGAGAGGGCTATAGCATCCCTAATTTGACAGGGCCGTAGCCACAGATAAAGAGAAAAATATTGTGGATGCCCAGGAGCAAGGGGGGTCTGGGCGTACCTAACATTAAATTGTATTTCCTGGCCACACACCTTCCCACATACAAGACCCTGTGCCTGAAGGTTCTACCGGAGATAATGGGTAGAATTGGAAACACTGGACGACTGTATTCACTTTTATAATCAAACATTTGCCCTTATGCTCTTAAACAGTGATAAAAGGAAGCTTAAGAACCCCTTTACCAGAACTTCTACTCAGGCCTGGATTCAGGCTCATAACACCCTGAAACACAGTGCCACATTATCACTGGAAGCATCCATCATGCAAACACTTTGGAAATCAAACCGGGTTTTATGCCCTTTTATTTATTCTTAAACGGACCTCATTTATATTCTGCTATGTTCTTTTTGGACTTCATCTTTATACATGTTTGAGATCTTTGTCAACCATTTCTCTGTATCACTATGTTCTTCAATAAAGTTTATTAAATATGGAAACCAGACTGGGTCCTGCACCTGGTACAAAATGCTTTATTGGCTTGGCGACAGAGGGGGATTTATCTTATATTCCATTTATACAGGGAGTGTAACATGCTAGATTTTCCAACTTAGCCTAAAGACTTCTGCCTAAATGTTTCCCATTGTTTTACTTATTGGAAGGTCTGGTCCAGGATATTATCTTTAACTTGAGACCAACCAGCCCCTGTATGGGGCAAACTCTCCCCACTAGAGGAAGTATTTTTACGTCCAGCTGACAGGGGCTCATTAAAACCTCTACGACAATGCTATAACATATTATTGGGAGCTCTTCAGAGTCCCTTTGCCCGGTTAAAATAATGGTGGGAGGTTGATCTGGAGCCGAAGAAGTTAACCAGTGGAGATTGGGATTTAATTTTGAAGAAGGGAATGTCCTGCTCTGTAAACAATAGCCTAAAGCTATCCATTATAATATTTTAAATAGGACTTATTTCACCCCTGTTTTGGCCCATAAACTGGATCCCAACACCCCAGATACTTGTCCTAAATGCTCTGTGGCTCCAGGCACTTTTTTACACATGATTTGGTCCTGTCCCAAAGTATACCCCTTCTGGAAAGAAATTATAACATTGTTATCAAAAATATTGGGCAGCACCCGCTTGGTGGACCCTATCGATGTGCTTTTAGGCCTGCCCTTGGGCGGTCGCAGTCAGAAATAACAATCACCCTTTGCGATGTCTGGGTATCGTGGTTGGGAAGCAGGTCTTAGATCAGTACTGGAGATCTGAGTCCACTCCCCCAATAGCCCACTGGGTAAAGTCCATGTTACAATGTATAAAATTAGAACATACACAATATTTGGTGAGGAACCAGTCCCAAGAATATATCCAGATATGGGCTCCCCTAGAGGAGGATATGTACTTGGCTTGGTTTACAGCTTTTTAATAGTACAGAGGAGCTGGGAAGTAACCCTAGTAATCTATAGGCCTTTGGTATTCTAAGTATGGGTTCTGGCATGAAATTCTACTTTAAGTTATGGTTCATGTTTTGGTTTCACCACATAAATTTGTCAAACTTAGTACAATCATATAAACTGATATTATTTAATAATAGAAGCCCATCACTGAATTTAAGTTCCTATGCCTGCGGGCTGGGATGTCCCCTACTGTGATATTTGTAATTCTGTACCAATGGCTTTTTTAATTTTTTAATTTGTACTGTGTATTGAATACGTCTTTCTCTTTTAAGTATGTAATGTTGACTTTAAATAAAGTTTACAAATAAAAAAAAAACTCCAAGCTTATTCCACACATGCGGTCTCTGGCTGTCCACTCTGCTCAATCCCACCCCAGAGCTATAGCCCATGAATTTTATGAGTACTATAAAGCTTTGTATGGACCCACTTCCTCTCCACCATCTCAAGAATCCACTGCTGATATTTTAGCCACAGTTCCCTTCCTCATCTTATCTGGACACCATCAATTAGAATTGATCCAACCCATTTTCTTGGTGGAAGTTACTATGGCTATTACCTTATTGACATGAGAAGAGGCCCCTGGCCCTGACAGTTTTACCACCAGTTTTTATAAGACATACTGTATGTTCAGGGATTAGCCCCTATTCTAACTCAGGTTTATGCTGACATCTTAGAGAATGACATCTCTAATGCCACCCTAGCATAGGATCTAATTGTCTTACTACCTTAACCAGGCAAAGATCTGGAACAGATCTCCAATTACTGTCCCATCTTTCTCATGAATTAAGATTAGAAGTTTCTTCATAAAATTCTTGATACAAGTATTAATCATCATCATACTTCATTTATAAAAAAAGCACCTTTCCAAAGCCAAGGCGCTTGCACAATAAATAGCTAAAATACACAAAAATAAAACAATATAATAAAATCAATCAGCATGACATCATTAAAAATCAGGGTAAGCTAAGCTAAATAAACAAGTTTTCAAGGTTGCTTTAAAACTTTGGACGGTTAAGCAATCTCGCACCCGATGAGGTAGAGAATTCCACAGGATCGGGGCCGTAAAACTAAATGACCTGGCCCCTGATGTCTGCAAAAGGACCCTGGGAATCTCTAGCAATCCCTCATCGGTGGATCGGAGGGTGGGATAGTAGGGATGAAGAAGATCTTGCAGGTAGCTAGGTCCCTGGTCATGTAGGGCCTTATAGGTCAGCAAACCGACCTTGAAGGTGATCTGCCACTGTACTGGCAGCCAGTGCAGTCCACGGAGGACAGGCATTATATGACTGGTCCTAGAAGTACAGTCAGAAGCCTGGCTGCCGCATTCTGCACTAGTTGCAAGCGGCGGATATCAACCCCCGGTAGCCCTAGGTAAAGGGCATTGCAGTAGTTGAGTAATAACTTAGGGGGTCACTGTATTAGGTTAGAACAGGTCAGATTCATGCCTACTCAGTCTGCATCAGACCATTTACATAAATTGGCACATATTTTCTCAGCATCCAGGGACTTAGATTGCCCATCAGCCCTCATATCCCTGGATACCAAGAAAGATCTCAAAAGGGTTGCCTGGTCCTTTTTATTCTCTGCATTGGATAGGTTCAGGTTCCCACAGAGATTTGTTAATTGGCTTCAAATACTATATGACCAACCCAGTGCCAAAATATATTTCAACAGAGTTCTGTCTCCATCTTTTTCATTGTGCAGTGGCACTAGACAGGAATGCCCTCTGTCCCTGATTTATCTATACTTAGAACCTTTGATACTAAAATTAAAATCTAACCCCCTCATCACAGAGATTCCAATAGAATCAACTTCATATCAACTTTCTGTTTACACCGATGATATTTTGCTCCATGTAACCCACCCAGCTGTAGCTATCCCTGCTATATTAGACATGATTAATTGCTTTGGTTTTCTTTCCAATTATAAATTAAATATAAATAAAACAGAATTTACACCCCTAAATAAATATTTAATGAAAGCAGACATTGCACCCTTTGGACTTGTCTGGGCACCACATAATCTGAGGTATTTAGGGATTGAACTCATGATGGCTCTGATCCAGTACAAAAAACTTAATTTGGATGCATTAGTAGCATCTATCAAGGTAGCTTCAGAGTGGTGGAGCCTCTTACCCTTTACTATTTGGGGTAGAATTAACATACTGTAGTTAAAATTAATGTCCTTCTAGACTATTCTACCCTTCACAGGTGTTAAACGTACACCTTCCCTTAAGTGGTTCAAAATGATACATTCTGTGATACCTGGATTTATTTCAACCAGGAAATCACCACATTGGGCATATGCTAGACTTGCAGTCCCTAAAGCTTTAGGTAGCCTACAGTTATCAGATTTTTGGTTGTATTACTGGGCCGTACATTTAAGTAAATACTTTCAATGGCTCCATCCATTAGAAAATGTTGCACATGACTATTACTCCGTTATGGCCAGGGTCACTGGAAAATCACGGGGGCCATTTTACCGCAATTTTCGTTATTTTCTCTCCCCCCCCTCGCAACTCTTCCATCATATCTGGGCTCTCGACTGTGTTCAGTAACATAAACAGGCACTTTATGGGAAAAAAACACACATATCCATCAATATTGTAGCCTGCGTGGCTTTGTGGTGTTTGATGCTTCAGGATGGAACAGAGTGACATCACAAAAGGGTGTAACACTTCCAGCATTGAATTTGGTTGAATTTTGCACTGTTTGTAAGTGCAGAGTTTCCCCCTAATGTCCGCCTAAGCCTTTTAAAAATGGCAGGTTTTATGGGGGGAAAACAGCCACAATATCATCTGGCTTCATCCCTAAAGGAACTGTATTTCATTCGCTGACCAGCACTTTTGGCTTGCTTTAGGTGCTGTTAAGAAGTGAACTGTATTTGCAGACCAGACTGTCATCCTGATGACCTGTAGGTCTGCCGAGCTGCCAACTTGCAGTTTTCTATTTTCTCTGGGCTGTTCCTTTTTGCAGCTAGGTGTGGGCATATAAATTCACTGTGACTTGCCTTCCAATTGCTTGGCCTGCCTTCTACTGCCCTGCCAGCTTTGTGCTGCTGACCTGCCCTGCCACCTTCCTTCTGCTGCTCACCTGCCCTGCCACCTTCCTTCTGCTGCTCACCTGCCCTGCCACCTTCCTTCTGCTGCTCACCTGCCCTGCCACCTTCCTTCTGCTACTCACCTGCCCTGCCACCTTCCTTCTGCTGCTCACCTGCCCTGCCACCTTCCTTCTGCTGCTCACCTGCCCTTTCTGCTCTTTGTCCTGCTGCTGATCTGTCTTGCCATCTGCTGCCACAGGACAACAGCTTTTCTGAGTGCCTGCCACATCCTGGTAAGTCTTTTTTCTGGATAACCCTGTTGTTGTTTCAATGGGAAAGCGAGGGAGGGAGGGAGGATGGAGCAGGTGGGGTTGGTGCATGAGCTGGCATGCTTAATTAAAAAAAATATATGTTTTTGGTATTTTTTTTTTGTTACCAGTAGGTCAGGTCTGTCCTTCACTACTGTGGTCTGTCATTGATGGTGGGTGGAGGGTCAGGCCTGGCAGACTGGTATACATTTTTATACAAAACTGTTCTGGCTTCTGGTTGCTACAATGGAGGTGCGGACAAACAGAGTGGCACAGAACAATTTTTTTTAACATGTATGACAGTTGACTGGGTTTGTGCTATGCTCTTGTGGTTTGTCATTGATGGTCAGTGGAGGGACAGGCTTAGCAGACTGGTAAATGTGCAGAACAAAATTGTTTTGGATGCTGGTGATGGAGGAGAGATGGGTAGACGGGCAGACTGGCATGGAACAATTTTCTTCACCAGGTATATAAGTCTACTTGGTCTGTGCCATGCTCCTGTGGTTTGTCATTGATGGTCAGTGGATGGACGGACTTGGCAGAATATCACATGTGCTGTATAAAATTTTTCTGGCCTCTGGTGATGGAGGAGGGAGGGGCAGATGGGCAGACTGGCACAGAACTTTTTTTTCCCACATGTATATCAGTCTACTTGGCCCGTGCCATGCTCCTGTGGTTTGTCATTGATGGTCGGTGGAGGGACATGCTTGACAGACTGGTACTGTACATGTGCTGAAAAAATGTTCCTGGTCTCAGGTGATGGAGGAGGGGGGGGGCAGATGGGCAAACTGGCACCGAACAATTTTTTCCCACATGTATATCAGTCCATTTGGTCTGTGCCACTGCTATGTTCCTGTGATTTGTCATTGATGTTCGGTGGAGGGACAGGCTTAGCAGACTGGTACATGTGCTGAAAAAATTGTTCTGGCCTCTGGTAATGAAGGAAGGAGGGCAGATAGGCAGACTGCCACAGAACAATTTCTTTAAACATGCATATCAGTCTACTTGGTCCATGCCATGCTCCTGTGGTTTATCATTGATGGTGAATGGAGGGACGGGCTTAGCAGAATAGTACATGTGCTGAAAAGAATTGTTCTGGCTTCTGGTGATGGAGAAGGGAGGGACAGATGGGCAGACTGGCACAGAACAATTTTTTTAAACATGTATATCAGTCCACTTGGTCCATGCCATGCTCTTGTAGTTTGTTGTTGATGGTCGGTGGAGGGACGGGCTTGGCAAACTAGTTCTCGTGCTGAAAAAATAGTTCTGGCCTCCGATACGGGGGGGGGAGAGGGTGGACAGCGTGGCACAAGGCAAGGTAAATTTTATTTAAAAGACACCCAGTCCCTGAGGCTCTGGGCACAAAACAACACCGGAAGCACATCAATAAATGGTAGCAATAATTAAAACTATGGTAATAAATAAAGATTTAGTTAATGAGTAAAGGAGTAAAGCAATCAGGGACGAGCAATATAAACAGTCAGAACAGGGCGATAGTCACACAACAGGCTCAGGCAAATCCTGTGCAAACAGAAAGGTCTTGAGGCGTGCCTTGGATATCTCCACCAAGGGGGCCTCCCCAATGGATGGAGGGAGTGAATTCCACAGGAAAGAGCTGGCGACATTAAAGGCTCTGTCGTCAGAACATTTTTTTTAAAGTATGTGTACTAGTCAGCTGGGTCTGTCCCTGGCTCCTGTATGGACTATGAAGCTGTCACCAGTTGCTTTCATAGGGTTTGATAGATAGAAAACAGGGTTAGAATATGGAAAGAGGAAAATTATTTTTTGGAGTCTTTGGTCCTATAGATTCCAACGGAAGTCATGCTCAAGCTCACTGCCACGACTAGGCAACTTCAGTAGCTGAGGTCAAATGCAGAGTGGCACCAGTCAGGATGCAGTGTGGTACCTTGCAGTATGTTGTGCTACACGTGTCATTCACTACAAGGTATTGCATTCATCCTGACTGACACATCTGCATAGGGTGAGAGCAAAAAAGGAAAAACAATTGCTATATTTTTTTACAGATAAGATTTCTAAACTATATCATATGTTCCTAAAGCTAGTATGTGTACATAAAAGCACTGGTCTAACTTATTTAATTTATTTAATGTTTGCAAGAATTGAAAACATGTCTCAGCCTAATGGCAAGCAGGCATATCTGTCCCGTGAGGAGGCCAAGTAGCTCCACCTTTCAAATTCTGTGCATGCCATCCACCACATTAGACTGTATCCTGAGCATCTGTATGAGGATGGGGTCAGCTGTTTTGCAAGTTCTGCTGTCAAGCTGCGGACTACCTGTACAAACATACCATTGATCTACACATAAAAACACAGAAACATATTGATTAGAAAGCTTGCAGCAATAAAGAAAAACAAGTAGGTATGGATAAAGTATTTCTACAGAAGTCTCAAATGCTCCAATGTGGGTTTTTTTTTTTTGGAGGGGGGTGCTTTTCAGAATACTGATTTTTTTTCTCCCCACTTTACAGACAGTACCATGCAATGACAGCAGTCCTTGATATCGTGTTTCGCAAGGGCAACATCAGCTGCTGAGGAACGCAAGGGATTTGTCTTGGACTTCATAAGATGCCTGATGTAAGCAGACATCCATCTAGAATAGGCACCAGCTTTTGAAGAGTTCCTCTGCAAATATACAGAACATGGTGGAAGACTCCTTGGGCCTGCATATCTGCATAGTATCTACCTACAGGATCTTCTCCCCAAGTATGTGGACTACATTAGAAGGGAAGTTGAAGACACTGACATCTACTTGATCCTGAATGAGACAACGGACGCCTGTGGGTGCAGTGTTTTAGGAGTTCTCTCACAGCCTCTGTCAAAAGTCCTATATTAATAGGACTTGAGTTTTTAAACCCAGTCAACCATACCACTGTCTCCCAAGCTTTGCTGCACATTCTTTTTTTTATAAATATCTTTTATTAAACATATAACAACACGACCTTCAACAAAGCACATCACAGATTATTAAATACATTCAGGGGTTCCATCAAACATTAATTCATCACATGGTAAAATAAACAAATATTGTGTATTGCAACCAGAGGCGAACTGCACCTCCCTTTCCAGCATGAGGGCATCACCTCTAGTTTTTGTTTCACTTCTTTTCAAGTGGGTCTTGTAGTCATGACCGTCATCCTGTTAGTAATAACCAGAGTTGGCAACCTGGCAATTTATAGACTTCATGAGGTTCGTATCTCAATATATAGAGATTCCTACTTTTCGGTGCATCATTTACTTCTCCCTTTGTACCGTACTCCCCTCTTTGTTACCTTGTCTCTTATGGGCACTCTCAAGGTAAGGGCAACCTGGTCCTCAGGATATAAATATGGATTCATGCAGCATTACGTGCAACACCCATGAGGTTCACCTTGAGGTGTGCACCTCTTTTTTGTTGTTTAGGCTAAAAGAGATTTTCTCCATTATGTATATTTCATTCACCATTGCCTTCCAGTGTTGTACTGTGGCTTGTTGATTGGCTAACTATCTCCTAGTTACATATTTTAGTTACATGGATTTCTCCAGGGCAGATCTTGTCTCACAAACCTCCTTCATTTTTTCAAATCTGTCAGTGCTGCACTAGACAGAGGCCTGCCAGATGATGTAATATTTTTTTTATTTTTCTAAGGCCTTTGATACTGTTTCCCATGACATATTACTAGAACAAATGATCAAACTCAAGTTACATAATAACATCACAAACTGGGTATCTTCCTGGTTTGCAAATTGGCGACAGAGAGTGATTATCAGGGAACACTTTTCTACATGAGGTTTTGGGATGAGTGGTGTCCACTGGGGTTCTGTCCTGGGACCAACATTATTCAACTTACTAATTTATTCCTTGCAAATTACCAGTAATGTATGGATGTCAAAATATGTGGACGACTGTAAAATGTGATGTATTGTTAACAACATTCAGTCTGCACAAGCGTTTCAGGATGACTTAAACAGTTTAGAAATATGGGCTCAAGAAAATAAAATGAGTGTTAATGAAACAAAATGCAAGGTTATGCATCTAGGGCATAACATCTCAGAAGCCCCTATAGGCTCAACAATATACAGTTACAAGAAACAACAAATGAAAATGATCTGGATATCACAGTAAATAATAAACTGACTTTCGATACTCATACCAAACTCATGGTGAAGAAATGGCAATGAATCACTGGGTGCATTTTTAAAACCGTCAAAAGTCATACCCCAGAAGTAATAATTCCTTCTTACACCAGTTTAGTATGATCCCATCTTGATTATTGCTCCCCCTTCTGTGCCCCCACTACTAAGAGTGGAAAAAATCTTGGTGAGAGAGTGCAAAGAAGAATTACAAAAAGGGCAAAGAACATGCATGATCTGAATTATGACCAGAGGTTAGAACATCTAGGTCTGTATTCCTTGGAATATAGATGTCTCAGAGGGGACTTATGCTTCACATACAGTACTATGCAGAATGCCCACCTAATGGAGACTGTAGGACTAGTGAGAAACAAAACATAGAAACACGAGTTGACACTGGAAGGAGACCACTAGGTCCATCTAGTCTCTCCCATTGCTTTAGACCTATTTTGACACTCTAGTTGCCATTTGTAGTCAGGGCTCCCTTGTGCCTATCCCATGCATTCTTGAATACCCCCACAGTGTTGACCCCCACAGTCTCTTGAGGCAGGCTGTTCCAGGCATCCACCACTCTTTCTGTGAAGAAAAACTTCCTGGTGTTGGTAAAGAACCTCCCTCCTTACAGCCTGAGGTCATGTCCCCTGGTCCTGGAGCCCTTCTTGAAGTGAAAAAGTTCCTATGCCTGTACCTTGTTAATGCCTTTTATGTACTTGAATGTTTCAATCATGTCCCCTCTCTCTCTTCTCTACTCCAGGGAGTATATATTCAGTTCCCTAAGTCTTTCCTCATAGGACATGTACTACAGACCCTGAATCAGTTTTGTCACCTTTCTCTGTACTGTTTCCACTCGGTCAATGTCCTTCCTAAGATGAAGCCTAAAGAATTGCACTCTGTATTCCAGGTGAGGCCTGACCAGAGATCTATACAGTGGTAGTACCACCTCTCTCCTCCTGCTCATGATTCCCCTCCCAATGCAGCCCAGCATTCTGTTGGCCATCAATGTTGCCTTCTCACACTGCTTACTAACCTTCAAGTCATCTGAGATTTTGATTCCCAGATCTCGTTCCTGGTTTGAGGCCACCAGTCTTTCACCTCCTAGGTAATACTCATTTCTTGGATTTTTCTTTCCTACAGTATGTGCATGACCTTGCACTTTTTGGCATTAAATTTCAGCTGCCACACTCCAGACCATTCTTCTAGTTTCTTGAGGTCAGTTTCCATCTTGCCCACTCCTTCTGAGGTGTCCTCCCTGTTACATATCTTGGTGTCATCTGTGAACAGACATATCTGTGAATGAGTATTACAGTATGTACTGCATGCCCATTGGTCCACAGTGTGGTCCAATGGGCTTGCAGCTGCTACTGTAAGTTGTTATTTGGCAGGCAGCTGTGGAGGTATGTGGGTGAGTTAGCTGCCCACTGATGATGTGGGGGGAGAGCTGGGTGGGCTGGGGGACCTGTGTGGGTGAGGGGTGCCACTGGACCACCAAGGAACTGACTGCATTACCAGTATGGGCGATCATGGTTACCGGTGGGGTGGGGTACCAATAGACTACCAGGGCTATGTTCATGATTTAATATCAGTGATGAGAGGGTCGTGAGGGGAGGGGGGTACCACTAGCCTACCAGGGATATGTTTATGATTTAATTTTTGGGGGGAGAGGATACCACTGGACTACCAGGGCTATGATTGTGATTTAATTTCAGTGATCAGAGGGTCTGGATGGGGAGGGGACCACCAGGAATGATGATTTTAGTACAATATGGTGATCAGTGCTACGGGAGGGGAGGGGGGTACCACTGGGCCACCAGGGATATTACTGGTAATGACATATGGTGATGGGAGCAACGGGATGAGGGGGGACACTCTGGACCTCCACTGCCAGCACTGCATGGTGTGCAGGGTGCCATATGTATTTCGCTGGCCAGCCCTGCATAACTCATGCAGATGGGACCATAATGACATGCAAATGTGCCCATTTGCATATCAGTGTCTGAATATCAGGAATTTGCATACAGTGCATTTCTGATGTGTTGGTACATTTCCCATTCCAGGTATTCAGACCTGTCTAGGGGGATGTGCCAGCGCATTGTAGTTGCACAGTGTGCATTATGTGATATATTCAGATAGGATGTGCCATGGCACATCTCTTTTGAACATATCCCTTGGTTGCTCGAGTGCAGCTCAGTTATGCTGCACACCCAAGTGTGCCATTGCCAGGCGTAATTATGAATATCGGGCATCAAGTGTCTAAATATCAAGTTAATATTTTTTTAATTTTAGTGTAGCTTAGTAAAGGGGTGGTTACATAAGGGACATCTTCTAGCATGTACAAAATACTTGGATATGCAAGAATAATGTTGCTATTTTCAAAAGTTTACTAAGTCTGCACACTGTCTGATTACTTTTGTTTTCTTGAATGTTTTATTACTTTGTAATTATTCTGCCGTGTGCAGTGTTTACAAGATTTTACATCTGTGCAGTAGTGTTATTAGTTTAAATTGTACAGGTATAATAAAATCTATTTTTGCATCATTCTATGGTTGCCTTATTCCAAGTTAATTTACAGATTATAAAGACCTTTTATAGTTAGTAGGTTGTGAAGGAAATTTTGAACCATTTTCCATTTTGTACATGATCCTTGAAGCACAGGGTAAAAGTTTGAACCTGACCTCTGTGGTCATAATAAATAACTGATATTTCAGCCTTTTGTTCCGACACAAAATAAATAACTGTGAATATATGTGTATTCTAGGAGCACACTAGGTATTAAGTTTAAAATTGTATTTAACCATTGTTTAGGGGCTATTGTAGTTGTAAACTATGACAGACCTAAGTAAAAGTACAGGTGCTGTTAATAAATCAGAGACAGTGGTACCTTTGTCTCCCATTAAGAGCCAAGATGAAAGGGTAGAAGAATTAGAAAGACCACTTGTTGCTACTAAGCCAGTTGAATTATGATAAGGATCTTTTTGTTCAAGAAATAAGCCAACGAAAGAACAAAAAGAAGGTGAAACCACTAATTGTAATAAGTTAGCAGGTCAAGTTCAACTATTAGAGAGGCTGCTACAAGAGTGTAAACGGGACTGTGTGCCTTTGCAAACTGAACCATTTATGGGTAAGAAATGGAAGAAGTATTATACAGATCTGAAAAATGATAAGGTTGAATTGGAAAAAGCTGTTTAGCAAGCTGAACAAGATTTAGCTTGAACTGTGAAAAAAGTATACAAACTTGCAGGAGCAATATGAAAGTGAAAAGAAACAATGGCTCAAAGCTCCTGAAAACAGGAACACTGTGACCCAATGACATAAGTCTTTCATTTCCTAGCTACCTGTTTCAGTGTAAAGAACAGGGAGGAAGCACAGACAAGGATCGTATTCCTTCTTGGCAAGTGTCTGGTACAGAACCTGTAAAAAAACTTCTCACCAGCTAAACTCTCCTATTCAGTCTAGTACTGATAGAGAGTCAGAGGTGGAAGAAAAAAAGGGAGGTAAAAAGAAAATACATAGAAACCAGCTGGCCTGGTGGTGCTGAGGGTTGAGGTGCTGGACGCCACACCTCATGCCACACCAGTGTCCGGGTTTAGGAATGAGCCTGGCTCATTGGAGGTCAGCAGGGAAGGAAAGGCCAGGAGATGGACTGAGCAGCCATAAGGCAGCTCTCCCCTCCTGGGTGGGAACTCAGTCATGCCCACTGCAAGGTTGCCCCTGGGTGGAGGCCCAGAGGTAGTGCATTCGGGGGTGACTCGAAAAGTGAGGGTGCCAGAGGTTGCTGCTTGCATGTGCCACCACATGCATGCGAGCCACCATGGCAAGGGGCAGGCAGGAAAATAAGGAAAAATGAAGCTGGTAGGCTCCATGATGGCCCTGCAGATGCCAGAGTCTAGATGTTGGTCTCTGGGGGGTGAGGAAAAGTCAACACCCGTAACCCTCAGCCCTGCCACATGGGGGAGGTAACCCATGGGGGATTGCCTGGAGGGTCGTGTGTGGGGACGCAGTGGACCAGGGACCATGCCACTCTGAGGGTGAGGAACAGAACTGACTACCAGCTCCATCTATGTATCCCCATCACAAAGTATGTGGGAGGCAGAGATGGGGATTAAAGAGCTTTATAAAAAAAAAAAAAAGAAAATACATAAAGACAAAGAAACTAGTGCACTGGCAAAACAGAAACATACATTAACAAAATCAGATACACAGGAAGAGAAGACAGAAAAGTATAAAGAGTATGTGTAAAACTGAAGAAAAATTGCAAACATCTGAAGAATCAGACTCTGATACTAATTCTGAAGTCTCTAGTGTTTCCTCTTCTGAAAAAGATTATTCTGATTCAAGGAAGGACTCACATAAGAGATAAAAAAGGAAAACTAATTCTAAATAGAAAAGTAATTCTGATTCAGAGGGCGAGTTACCTAAATAGAGTAAAAAAGTTATCTTAAGTCAAAAACTGTCATGAAAGCCTTGCAGTTACTTGGAGAGCACTATAGTTCCAATACTACTAAAGAGGGCATTGAACAACAGATCTGCAATTTGAAAGAATGCTTTGAATCATTGTCCATAACTGATAAGGGAGAACCAAGTTTTATAATTCGGTGATCTGTAGATGATCCTTGTACCAACTGGTCTAGGGTCTAAGGTGGAGGAGTCCTTATCTATGCCAGGGATTACCTATGCTGTTCGGTCCCCCCTGTTACCAGGGTTGAGGATGATCATGAACTACTAGCAATAAAAGCACAGGTCGGACGGCACGACAAATCTCTAATCTTAGCGTCGGTTTATCTTCCACCCACTAAAGCCAGGGATGGCCTCCCAAAAATACTGGATACAATTGCTACCCTTTCTCAGGGCACAGAGCTTCTCATAACAGGTGACTTTAACATCAACTGGGAGGGCAGGGAATCCATGCCTTTCAAGGACATGGTCGCTACTTCCAATCTGACCCAACTTGTAGACAGCCCAACAAGGCGGAACCACAAAACAGGAAGAGACACCCTCCTCGATTGGCTCCTCTCGAGTTACCCTTCTCGGATCTCTGAACTTAAGGTCCTGCCTGACACCTTAAGTGATCACTCCCCGGTCACTTTCACATGGTCAAACAAATTGAGCAAGCCCCCACCTATCATAATTAATAGTAGGGTCTTGGGGAAGGGCAAGCTTGGGTCCCTCTCTTCTGCCCTCTCCCAGTATGACTGGTCCCCCATCAATCATGTGCCTAATATTGACCAGGCCCTAAGTTTCTTTATAGAGGGCTTCAACAAGATTTGCAATATCTTTGCACCACTGAGAAAAAGAAAAATTTGTGGTCAAGTTAATGGTTGGATCACGGGGGATCTCCTCGCCCAGATGAAGGAAAGGGACAATCTCTGGGAAAAAGCCAGGTCCTCTCACAGCAAACACAACTTCCAATGCTACAGAGCTGCAAGAAACCACTGCACCAACCTTATCCACCAAGCAAAGGCCAACTTCCACAAGGCGCAGCTTAAAAAAACTTGGGGCAATGGGAAGAATTTTTGGGATAACATCCAAAACTTTCTTGGGAAGGATGAGAAGATCATCCCCACTCGCTCAACATTGACAACATCACGATTACTGACCCTCAGCACATCACGGATTCTCTCAACACAGCGTTTGCAGCCTGACTGGAGTGCTACCCCCTGACTACCTGCACCCTGCTGGGGAACAAACCAACTGCACGCCTCAAGGGGGCTCAATCCCTGTCTTCTACTTCAAAAAAGTGTCAGTGAAGGAGGCTTACAAATACATAAAAAAAATACTAGGCAAGACCAGAATGGGAGTGATGGAATCGATATGAAACTCCTATCCCTAACACTGGATGTCATCATCGTGCCAGTTACAAAACTATTTAACAAATCACTGGCTCTTGCACAGTTCCCTGGGATCTGGAAACAGGCTCTCGTGAGGCCGGTGCACAAGAATGGTGATATGACATGCACCGCCAATTACAGGCCGATATCCATCCTCTCTCCCTTATCTAAAGCCCTGGAAAAGATTGTGGCCACCCAACTCACAGATTACCTCAACAAATACAACCTGTTATGTCCAAACCAACATGGCTTCAGGCAGAATCATAGTACCTCCACAGCTTTGCTGGACTACACTGACTACTTGCACAAGGCACTAGATGAAGGAAAGCTGGTGGGGTCAGTCTTCATAGACCTCACCAAAGCCTTCGACACTGTCACTCACTCTCTCTCCTCCTGACTCAACTACAGAACCTGGGGGTTGCAACCAATGCTGTCTGCTGATTCAAGGACTACCTAACACACAGAAGCCAATGTGTAAAAATTGGGCACACGGTATCTAGCTCCAACGAGGTATCTTTAGGGGTCCCACAGGGGTCAATACTGGGGCCCTTACTATTCAGCCTCTTCCTAAATAATCTTCCTGAAGCCTGTGACACTAAACTGATACTTTACGCAGATGACGCTGTGCTTCTTACCAGCAGTTCATCAATAGTTGCCCTCCACTCCCAGCTGCAGGCATCCTTCTACAAGCTGAAGACTGGTTCTGTAGCCATAAACTTCTATTAAACTACAAAAACCAAGGTGATGCTCACAGCCAGCCCACAGCATATAAAAGCTCTCCCCTCACCATCTCCAATAAAGTCAGTGAGCTGCTGGAACAAGTTCAGACCTTCAAGTACCTGGGGTCACGCTTGATGACTACCTCACCTTCACCCAACACATCGACACAGTGGTAAAGGCAGTGAACACCAAGCTGGGTGTACTATTAGGCATAAAAAGTATCTCACTCCAGAAGCCCTCCGCTCTCAGTCTCCAGCTCCATCCTTTCTACCATCGACTATGGATTGGTGGTCTATGGCGAGCAACAGACACTGCACTAAAAAGGATTCACATTGCCCTCAACAAGGCATGTAGGCTCACAATGGCTGCTGATCGAAAACTACACCTGCTCCTTATACAAGGAGACCAATTGGCTGCCACTAAAGAACAGGATTATATTCCAAACATGTCTCCTTGGAAAAAGGCACTAATGGGTAAACCGCCTCATGCATTTCTAGCATCCTAACACCAAGTGCTACCAGCTATACCACCAGAGGCAGGATGAGGGGGGCCCTATCAACACCTTTCCATCGAACTGTGCAGGGACAGTGTGCTTTCAGCTTTAGGGCCCCCCAATGGCTCAATGAAATCCCAGTGCATTCTAAACTCCCAATGCATCTACGCAATTCAAAATGGCCTAAGACAACACCTTCTTACTAGGACAGTTTGTGACTGCCACTAGGACTCTAACACCCATAATGCCCACTCACCCACACTCTCCTTCCTTCCTTTTACACTCCTCTTCCCTATTGCCCTATCCTCTGTCTTCCTCTCCCCCCTGTGCCTTTTCGCCCACTGGATCAACCTTAAAACCAACATACTACCACTACCTCCCCAACCTCCTAGACAAAGCCACTTCTTCTGGCTGCCCACTCCTCCCCTGTCTCCCCTTCCCCTCACCTTGACTCCTCCTTGGACTCTCACACTAGGTGTCACACCTCTTTATCTCCTTCGCTACATATAAACACTGTCCTTTACCCTAGTTGAATGCTCTTGATGCTGTACTATCACCATTGGTACTATGAATGACATTGTATCCTTACTGTATACTAGCTACCTACTATTCGAGTATTTTATGTAAACTGTTTGTTATTGCTGTCATTGTCACTGTTTGACGTGGAACCTTTGTAAAAGAGCTCTGAGCTCAAAGGTATGATCCAAATCCCTAAATAAATAAAAAAAAAATCTAAAGAGGAGGAAAGAAATAAACCATTTAGGTTGTGCAAGTTTCTGAAAAAGAAAAGGAGCAGCCAGATGTGTCGCTCACAAAATGCAATGTGGTATTGATCAAAGTCCAAAGGATTTTTATTGCAAGCTGAAGGATGTATATTTTGGAGCAAAAGATAATACCGACAGTGATACTGATAATTTCAAAGATGTATATTATTGTGGTTTACACTCTTCAATTAGAACACAATTGACAAACGAGCTTAATAAGAAATGTAGAAATGTACACTGGATTGCAGGACAGGCTGATCATCTATGGGACTCTGGAAGAGGTGATGATGCTCCTACACTGAAAAAAAGGAGGTTCTGCTTCCAAGGTTAAAGTGTCTGAAGCCACTGCCTTGAATACTCTGGTTATGGAGCAAGACAAGTTGCCTGCTTCCAAAAATTCAAAAAGAGAAAGGGAAAGATGGCCAGCCCAGTGGCGCAGATGGCTGAGGCCCTGAGCATCACCTGCTGCCATTCTGGTAACCCATGGTCAGGAGCGATCTCAGGGTACCAAGAGTTGGATGGGGAGAGGAGGACTGAGCATCCAGATGACAGCTTTCCTTTTCTGGGAAGGGAGGAACACTGGCCATGGCATTCATCTGACCACTAGCAGTGGCTGGGGGTACAGGCAGCTGGGACTACAACATGAGGAATGGAGGAGTGGTGGCCGTCGATGTCCTATGCACAGGAGAATGTGTGGGCATGTCTGTATGGCACTGTATGTCAACTCCTCCGACGGGAGGAAATTAGGAGGAAAAACAGCCTGCGGTGGGCAAAATAAACTTGACCCCTCGCAGGCTCCACACCCAGGCTATGGGGCCCTCTCCCAGAAACTGGATCCTTGTCATCGGCAGGCAGGAGCTGCCATCTACTGCCCTGGGAGGGATGCCATGGGGGGCAGACTGGGATGGAAGGTAAGTCCCTGGGATGCCAGGTGATGGGGCTTGGAGTGGGGGTTCGTGGAAGGAGAAGCCCAATGTGGCGGGGGGAGAAACAGAATGAGGGAAAAAAAAGAATGGGAATGAAACAGAATAACAAAACTCCACAGGAAACACCTATAGAGCAGCCAAAACCTAAACAAGACTCAGGTGTGGTTCTGCAATTTTTTTCTAATCAGCAGGGGTATCGAAACTCTCAGCAATATCAAAACCAGGGTTTCTCTCATGGGGGTGAAAACGTGGCAGAGCATATAACTGGGTAGAATAATTTTAGAGGTGGCAAAGGTAATTTCAAAAGGCCCCAGTATTGTAACAATGATCAACAAGGTTATTGGGCACACCAGAACAGGCGAAGGCCTTGTTCTCCAAGTCTAGAAGTAATGATTAAGAAATCAGAGTCACGTGAAAACTCACCCTGATTTTAAAAAACAAGTTAAGCAAACTATACAAATGTGTAATTGTGAAGCTGAAACAGAAAAAGAAAATTGCTCGTAAAATGTTTTTTTTTTGATTAAAAGAAAGTGTTTTTAAATGATGCTTATGACTGTGAGGTAAATGACCTTCATGTTACCAAGGTACCGACAGACCCTAGTAAAAGTCCAGTTTATGTACACCAGTACAGAATACCACTAGCATCTTATGAACATATACAAGAGATACTGGATACCCTGATGGAGTGAGGAATTATAGCAGAAGTAAATTCTGTGTATAATTCACTGATGTGGCCTGCACTAAAGCCTACAGGAAAAAGGAAACTCACAGCTGACTATAGACAGTTAAACAGGTGCCTTTATCTCATTGGCCCATGACATATTTGTATCAAAATTTGGCAAAAGTTGAGGGTGCTAAATATTTCAAAACTCTAGATATAGCAAATTGATTTTGGACAATAAAAGTAGATCCAAGACATCAATACAAACTAGCGTTTACATTTGGGAAAAGGCAATATATATATTACATATATATATATATATATATGGAAGAGGTGTCCTTTGGATATTTAAACTGTCCTGCAGATTTTAATATCTTTTTGCATGAGGCCATGCCTGATGCTGAAGGTAGAGAAAATCTGGTTTATGTGTACAATATACTAATTAAAAGTAATTCTTTTGAGGAACACCTGGAAGATGTAACTTATATTTTGAATCTGCTGAAACATGCTGGTGTCAAGCTGTCTTTGACAAAGGGACAACGGTTCAGAAATAAGGTAAACTATCTTGGGCATGAAGTTGAACCTGATGGACTGTGCCCACAGCACAACAAAATAAAAGCAATTCAGACAGTTGGTCCACCCAGAAAAAGTAAAAGAATTATGCAGCTTCCTTGGAATCTGTAATTATTCAAGACAGATTATTCAGGACTATGCTGAAAGTGTCCATCCTCTCATCAGGTTACTAAAAGACAGAACCCTGGGTATGAGGGGAAGAACAAGAGATATCTATAAAAGCTTTAAAAGGTAGCCTGAGTCAGAGTCAAGCACTGTGTCTTGCTTATCCACAAATAGATAACATTTTTTATTTGGAAATGGGGTACATTGTGTAACAGGGAACAACCCTTTTGTTTCTGGAGCTAGAATATGATTCTGCACCCCCCTTCATTTTTTTAGTATGCTTTAAGCCTCCCTTGCAAGTCTGTTGTGCAACAGCATATTAATTTATTTTGTTTTGGAACCCCCCCCCCCACATCTCTTTTCTTCAGGTTTCACCTCTTTTACCATGTTGGTAGACTGGCCACCTACATAATACGCTTCCTGAGGTTGAAATCCATGTAAATTAATAATTTCATATTATTCTGGCTCCTGAAACAAAGCACCATTCTTATATACCTCCTGTTTACTTTCATATGGCTCGCTGAGCCGTTTTTGTCTGCAACGTGAGCTGATCTTAACTAACAGTCGAAACCCCCCTGTTCTGTTAAAATGCTTTGGTAGCATTTCAAAGAGAATCCCCCTCGATGGAAAACATTATCTCCCTGTAAGCAGCTGCACTGTTCCACACCCGAGTAAGCTGTGCTGTCTGACTTAGAACTCGCGAATGTGCGAGAGGAACAAAAACCATAGCAGCGCCAAGAAAAGACTGTGGCTCCATCTGAGCGAATATGAATAATGCAGTGTGAGCTCCTTGGTCGGCGTGATATATATTTTTTTAAATTACAGGCAGCCTGCTAAATTTAATAGTAGGTAGGAGAACAGCTTACCCAAAGGCATGGTGCAATGCAGCAGTTTTCAATGCAGCAGAGAGCTCTCCTTGTAAAGTGTGCTACCCCTACCTGGTAGTGTGGTGCAATGCGGCAGTTTAGCCTAAAGGCGCTTCTCTCAGCGTGTACTTCATATCGTAGTGCAGAATAAACACTAAATAAAAAGCTGCCTTGGTTGTATCAAGTTCCCCTTCTCTCAGCCCTGAAACAAAAATGACATTCTGCTTTGAATAAAAATGACTGTTAAGTTAAGCTGAGTGACATATTAAAGGTAGCTAAGTACAAACTCAGGAAGTCAATTATTAAACATAAATAAATAAACATGAATGGAAATTATATTTTATTTTTATGGAAATGCTTGCCTTAAATTATTTTCCTGTTGGCTTCCTGCTTCTACATCCTCTCCACACCAGGTATACCATCCTAAGAGCCGGTCGGCCTCAATTTGATGTTATTTATGGTATACCTTGATGTGGGAGTAGCTGGAATTTGCAGGAATAGGGAATATTAATATAAAACCACAGAAAATTCCTATTGTGAAGCGATAGTCATGTTATTAGTTGGTCTATAAATAAATATAAATTGTACTGAAATAAAAAGAAGTGTTAATAAAGGAAAGTTATATCACATCAGAGTATATGGGAGGGGCTTCAGGTCATATGATCCAGCCCCTAGATAAAAAGAGCTCAGATTTTGAATGAAGTCAGTCTTGAGTTGGTCTATGCCTAGATCAACATCCCTCTAGCCTGTACTAGAGCTTCATCTGTGAAACCTGTTCATTTGAATTTTTGGATCTTTATTTTGCCATCTTCAGTTCATTCTGTTTATTTTATTTGCTGTTATGTAAATAAATATTCGGACAAGAGAGGTCCAATTTCATCAGCCTGAAGTGGTGTCCATGTCTTCAATCCCAGCACCTCCACACACTGACTGTAGTGTTAGTGCAGTGTTACATCAGAAACATGATTCAGACAACTGTGTTATTGATTATGCTAACAAAACTAAATGATGTTGAGAAAAAGTTTTGACAATGTAAAAAAACACATTATTTTCTACTGTGTGGGTAGTACAATGGTTCAAAAACTATATTTGTGGTAAAAACATTTTTGTTGAGACTTGTCACAAACCTATTGCTTTTCTGGGGAGCCAGAAAATTAGGGATGGTAATGTGTCAAGTAGGAAGATTGTGGCCAGGACCTTAGCACTCCAGGGCCTACCTTTAGAGATCAGATATGCTAAAAACAAAAGTAATGCTGTCGCCCAGGGGTTGGCAGATCTGCATGATGCAGGTGGACATCCAATCCAGTACAAGATCTTGAACAACCTTCAGAATTGTAAATGGTGGAAAAACAATGCAGACATCACAATTATGCTGTAAATGAGTGCCAGAATTTACCTAGAGCTTATGTTGATGGTTGTGCAGTCCACCAAGATGGAAAACAACACTCTGGTTTAGGAGTGGTGTGGCATGAAAATGTACCATGTTCCTGTATTAAATTCCAGCTTGATTCCAGGTCTAACCAATATGTGGAATTAGCAGCTGTCTGTCCATACAGCAATACAAACTGCAGTGCTCTGTAACTTGCAAGACTTTGTAATTTGTATGGACTCTGATTATGCAAGACAATTTTCTTACACATTTACCATACTGGAAGATGAATGACATGAACAATTACAGGGGCAAAAACATGACACGTGTAGAGCTTATAGTAACTACAGATCAGTTAGTTAGCAAACATGGTTTGATTGTTCACAGGAAGAAAGTGAAAGGACATTCCAAAATTCAGGGGCCAGACAAATAGTGAAATGACTTAGCAGATGCTCTGGCTAAGGAAGGTGCTTTAACTGGAGAGGTATGGAATTTTGTTCCTGCTGTCCAAGTTAATGTAAACGTGGTTACCCATCAAAAAGAACAACAGGGGAAAAAAATAAATGAAGTGTTACACTTATATAGTGATAAACCAGGTTTTGACTTAGTGAAAATGCAGCAGGATGACAAAATTATAGGAAAATGTTACTGTTTAATTGAGGATCCAGACATAAATATGATTTCTGAAACTGAACTACAAACAGACTGTGAACTGAAAACCATGTATGACAAAAAATGAAAATTCCAATTATGGGATGTCTCCTGGTAAAAACTGATGAAAAGTTACAAAGTTCCAGATGGGTAGTCCCTTTAGGTCACAGGGGAATTATGTTATAACATATATCTGATGAACTATCTGGAGCACATGAGGGGACAGAAGAACTTATTGACATTAAAAGAAGCAGCCTACTGGCCTCACATGTATAGTGTTATTACAGATTATATGAAAGGGTGTATAACATGTTGCTGACTTCAGTCTTCAGTACCAAGGCACAGTGCACCACTGCAGGTAACAGGAATTGCAATGCCTGGATATGATATTCAAATTGACTGGATTGATCCTGTTACTTGTTCTTCAGGGGGGTAACAAACATTTTTTTTATTTTATTTATTTAGTTTTTGTTGACCGGTAAGTGCACTAGACCAATCCTGCCTATTTTCAGGCACGACCCGGGGGAGGGGATACAGATGAATGCCAACTGACCTTGAACCAGATGAAACTGTTGGTGGTATTTTTAGTGAATGAGGGAAATTTGACCAGGACACCAGGGAAATTCCCCTACTCGCTGGTAGGGGGAGTTGCTGTCAGTAGCTTGCTGGCCATTTCGCACTGGGATGTCGTTGGAGGAAGACGTTTGGGAGGTAGGGGAGCGGGTCTCCTCCCCGACCTCACCTTTGCTAGAGGCCCACATTGATGCTTCGTTCTCCTATTCGCCTGTTTTGTCTGCCCTGGAAGGTCCGTCTAATCTGTTTTCTGACTCTGCTGAACTTCATATTTCACTGTGTCCTGCCATTTTGCCTGGTGAGAAGACGTCTGAAACTTTGGATTCTGCTTGCTTTTCAGATTCTACTGGTTCTTTGCCTTTGAATGTTCCACCACTGACATAGGATAAAGTCTGCGTTGCTATGGCAGTAGGACCCTGATGTGCGACCGCTGTGTCGGTATTGCCTTTGCCGACGGCTACAGGAGCGGTACACTGCGATTCTGCTATGCTCAGCACTGGAGCTCCTGGGACAGGTATGTCTCTGCCAGGGAGATTGGGGAGGCATTTGGGTATGCTCCATAAAGGGGGCCTTTCTTCTGGGACTGGTCATGTCACTACTGCTATAGATACTGCACCTGTATTACGGGCCGCGGGTTGGGTCCCCACCAAGGGTGGTTGGTCCCCTGATCCCACTGACGTGGCTGTGAAGGATTATGCTTCTTTGGTTGTCACGGATACTGGGAAGGTTTTACAGGACTCTGGTTCTTTATTTGCTGGTCCTGTACTTTTACAGCAGCCTTTGTTGGCTGCAGCATGTGGGGAGGTAAACAAATCTCCTTTGCCTCTGGCTGTTTCGACCCAGGTTTCTGATTCTGGGACTGTTCCTGGGACTCCTTCTGTGTCTGCTTCAGATCCTGCTCCTGTGCATAGTGTTACCCTGGGCCAGAAGCGGACTGCTGTTTCCCAGATAGGGGGCATGCCAGCTACGGGTGTGGTGTCTGCTCCTTTAAACACTCCTGTTGGAGTCAAGGTATCTGCTCCTGCTTTTCGGATGGCTGATTTTTTTAAACCAGCTTTTAAGGAACCTGCTCCTCTATGCAATGCTGTCTGGCTCCTCTATAAGGGTGATTTATTGGACACCCCAGACAAGGTGTATATTGGGAGGCATCTTTTGAAAGATTCATTAAAGTTCTATGCATCTGAGGTTTTCGCTTTAGTCCATACTGATGGTAATAATTATGACATTAGCTTCAAGACTGTGGAAGCTTTGGATCAATTCTGGGTAAAATATAATTCCCTTAAAGACGCTCCTCTTTGGACTCCTTTTTTGGCTATTCCACTTACTAAAACTGCTGTGCATACTGTTACTTTTTTGTTTCGAAATGAAGAGGTGGAATTAGCTGATATTTTGTTTTGGTTAAAAAAATGTTGTGACGTTTTGGAATACCCAGTTCCTATTATGGATTCTGAACAATTCTGGTTGGAAAATCAAATGTAAATTATTTATGACTAACTCTGGTGTTTCTCATCTGCCTAGCTGTTTTTTTGGGGGGAGAGAGATAGGGGTTCTCTGTTCTATCCAGGGCAACCTAAATCCTGTCTTAGGTGTGGATCCAGATTGCATCTCAGTAATGCTTGTGACTCTCTGAAATGTACTCATTGTCTGGAGACTGGTCATTTAGCTGCCACCTGTTTAAATTAATTTTGTTGCAATCTTTGTGATGAAAACGGCCACTCTTATGTTAAGTGTCCCTGGGCCTCCCATATTTCTGTGGATGTCCACTCTCATGATACCCTTATTATGCAGACCCAGAAAAAGAGTTGTGCCAAGGCCTCTGAGAAGAGGATGCGGGATCTTTTAACTAACCCTGAGCCCCTGACTCCTGGGTCTGTTCTTCAGACAGAGTCAGGTTTACAGGCAGACTGTTGTCCTGCTTTTGTTTCCGGCAGTACAACCGATGCAGCAGTGATATTGCCTTCTGAGGCCCCAATGGTAGTGGTTGTCCCTGACCTGGTGGACCCTCAGGAACATCCATCTATAACTCTCCAGGACCCTGGTTCCCCACCTGGGGATGTGCTTGTGGAGGTAGAGCCAGACCCTCTGATTCCTCCCCTTACTTCTGAAGCTTCTGTCTCGGATGCTACTGTTATGCGCCCAGGTATTGGACAGAGATCAATCATTCCAAACTGTTTATTATCAGAAGTGACAGCAGGAGAAGAGTGGGATTCCGGGCTCTAGAGGGAAGGAATGGAAAGTTGGGACAAAGAAAAAACTTTTGCAGTCAAATAAATTTGATGTGTTGCGACGACAACGGCAGTCTGGGGGTACTGAGGAGGATGATGAGGATTCAGCCTCGGATTCCTCTTCTGTGGCCTCTTCTGTAGGTGCTTCTTCAGAACTGGAAGATGGTGGCTCAGGAAAGCTAAAATGGAAGACTCGCTCACAACGTTGATGCGATTTGTGCAGTTTTTTCTTCTGTGATTTTTCCTTTACTTTATGGATGCTTTTCGTGTTTTCTCTTTGAATGTTAATAGTATGAAGAGTGGATTGCGGAGGGATTTAATCTTCTCGGAATTGCAACCTTTTCGATCTGATATGATTCTTCTGCAAGATACTAGAATCAAGACGTTTAAGGAAATAGCGCAATGTTCCTCTACTTGGACTTTGGGACCCACATTTTGGTCGTTAGGACCTGATAAATGTGATGGTTTAGGTATTTTGTTTACCAATCCTGATCTAAAAGTTTCTCATTTGATTGATTTAGACCCTGGTAGGGCTATGATTTTGGACATCTCTTATAAGACTTGTAGATTGTGGCCCAGATATTCAAACTGCGCCAGTCTGAGGTGCAAGCCCCTGCGCTGCTCAAAATAGTTGAGCTGGGGTGTGGCCGGGGTGATATTCAAAGGAGTTGAGCTGTTGAGCAACTCCTTTGAATATCGGCCCCGAGCCACAGCACTTGCGCATGGCGCAGTGGAACTTGCGCTACCGCAAGTTGCCAGAGTTGAGCATTCAACTTGCGTGGCGCAGTACCATTGCGCCATGTAAGATCGAAGCCCCCTGACAGTAAAGGCAGGTCCAAAATCTATCATGCCAACCTACTAAAGAAATGGCATGATAGATCGACCGACCAGCCTTGTCTATTTGTGATTCCAGAAACTACTTATCCTGACATGGAGATAGCTTATAAGAGGTTAGAATAACCAGAAGGTATCAGTGCCCTACAGATCAGTTCAGACTTGTCCAAAAAAGAGCAGAATGAATAACAAAGTTTATTGCATCACTATGCTGCCACCTTTACCAGCATACCAGGAAAAGCTGTTGGTGTACAGCATGTAATTCAGACAGATTCTGCTCCCATTCAACAAAAGTTTTATCGATTGCCAGAACGTATGAGGGATGATGTAGACTTGGGGCCAGATATTCAAAAGAGTTGAGCCATGTGCAATAGGGTTGTGCCTGCGCAAGTCCGAAATGCGCCATTCTGCGATATTCAGCAGGAGGCAGTTGCACCCCCCAAATCATGCTGAGCAACAGCACAATGGTAATGAAGGCATGCACAACCAAAGGGGGAGGAAACATGCATAAACTGCACAGCCCGATATTCAGCCCGGGCCGTGCAGAGTTATGCAGGCACAACCCCTGCCTGTGCCTGCACAAAGCTGAGCTGAAAAAAAAAGGATCAAGTCGAGGGCCACTCACAGGTGAGCTGCTGCATTGTAGGAGACAACACAGCAGCTGCCACCTGTGGGTGGCCTCGACTTGTTCCCGCTGCACCTGGCAGCATTCCCCCATGCCCAATCATGATCTTAACTGTCCCCCCACTACCCGGGTAGCCCAATCGCAGGCAGAAGTGACCCCGGTAGCCGATCGCGGGCATCAGACCTCCCCCAAAGTCCAGTATCCCTGGTGGTCCAGTGGATTGCAGTAGCTCGATCGCGGTGGCATTCTCACCCCCAGTCCAAAATCCTGGTGATCTAGTGGTCCCCACCCCACCCACTCACTGAGCCCCACCACCCCACCCCCGCCAGCCGGTGGTGGCAGCACCCCACCGCCTGCTGCCGCCGCCCGCCGACTGACAGCTCGGAGCTGCACGCCCATTGGTTCAGAGCATGAGCCAATGGGTATTCAGCCTATACGCATTAGAAGTCCAGATATGGAATGAATTCATTCACATATCTGGACTGACTAGGTATAGTTGCACGCCTATTGGCTCATGCCTGAACCAATGGGCATGCAGCCCTACCGAGCTGTCAGTCGGCAGGCGGCGGGGTGCTGCCGCCCGTCGGCTGACGGGGGGGAGCAGGATGGTGGGGTTCAGTGGGCTGGTGGGGTGGGGGGCCACTAGATCACCAGGGATTTCGGACTTGGGGGAGTGAGGAATGTTGCCCGCGATCGGGCTACTTGTGGTCCACTGGACCACCAGGGATATTGGACTGGGGGAGGTCTGATGCCCGCGATCCGGCTACCGGGTGGGGTGTATTACAGTAATGCCCGCGATCGGGCTACTGGGGGTTATTACAGTAATCCCATGATTGGGCTACGGGGGTGTATTACAGTATGCCCGTGATCAGACTACTCGGGGATACTGTTATGCCCGTGATCAGGCTACTCACTGTCCACTGGACCACCAGGGATTGGAGACATGCATTGTCCCTTACGGGACATAATGCGATCGGGCTGCACGGGGCGTCGGTCCCGGCTGCTGCCTGGCAGGGCGCCAGGCTCAAGTCGTTGGGGATTGGTGCACCTGCATGCTAATGGCATGCAAATGGGGCCATAATCAGATGCAAATGGCCCCCCGTGCACCTTGCATAAATTATGGCCCCATTTGCATGTCACCCTTTGAATATCGCAGGTGCTGTGCATGGTGCAATGGAACTTGCGCCACCGCATCTCAATGCTCCATTCTGACCACTTGCGCTGGTGCAGTTCCACTGCACCGTGCACAGTGGGTGTGGCCAGGGGCTGATATTCAAAGCAGTTGCACCATAGCGCAACTCTGTTGAATATCGCCCTGGCCACATCCCAGTGCAACTATTTTGAGCGGCACAGGGGCTTGCGCCACAAAATGGCACAGTTTGAATATCTGGCTCTTGGAAATCAAAAAGTTGAAACAGCTAAGTGTAAATGAGCCCTCTGTCAGCCCCTGGTCTTCACCTATAGTGGTGGTGCCAAAAAAGGAAGATGGCATACGCCTATGCCTCAATTTCAGACGGTTAAATCAACTGTCCCAATTTGACAGTTATCCCATCCCAAGAATTGATGACATTCTTGATCGGATTGGGCAGGCTCAGTACATTTCAACATTTGATTTAACCAAAGGCTACTTGGCAGATCCCACAAGAACAATCATCGAGAGAGAAAACAGCTTTTAGTACGCTGCATGGTCTGTATCAATTTGTGTACATGCCTTTTGGGTTGCACGGTGCACCTGCAACCTTCCAAAGGTTTATGGACCGATTGCTACTACCCCATGGGGAATACTGCTCAGCCTACTTAGATGATGTGATGATATTTAGCCCTGATTGGACCACACATCTTCATCATCTTGCTAATGTCATTAAGACACTACAGGATGCAGGATTAACCATTAATCCTTCTAAATGTATCATAGCAGCTCAAGAAACCAGGTACTTAGGTTTTATTCTGGGACATGGGATGGTTAAACCTGAAATTGAGAAGGTGGAGGCAGTTGCCAAATGTCCACTACCAGAGACAAAAAGGCATGTCCGTTCTTTTCTGGGCCTAGCAGGATATAATAGGTGCTTCATTGCAAACTTTGCCACTATAGCTGCCCCCTGACCAATTTAACCTGTAAGCAAGTCCCCAACAAAGTACCTTGGTCTCCAGCTTGTGAAGAGGTATTTCACATGATCAAAGCTGCACTGTGTGCCTCTCCTGTCTTGAGATCTTCTGATTTCACACATCCATTCAAGGTTCACACTGACACCTTGGAAACCGGTTTGGGAGCTGTGCTTAACCACACCATCAAAGGGGAAGAACATCCTGTTATTCATATAAGTCGGAAATTGTTTCTCCGAAAGATTAAATACGCTACTATCGAGAAGGAGTGTCTGGTCATCAAGTGGGCTATTGCAGCCCTTAAATTCTACTTATGGGGTAGACACTTTACCTTAATCACAGATCATAACCCTCTTTGTTGGTTGCAACAGATAAAGGATAAAATGCACGGTCCTTCGCTGGTACCTGGCATTGCAGCCCTATAACTTTGAAATAAAACGTAGACATGGAAGACAACACAAAAATGCTGACTACCTGTTGTGTTATGGTGCTAGTCAGATGTCTAAATCATAATTCATGTAGTTGTGATATCAAACCCCAGGGCAAATTGTTGTATGTGTAGTATGAGGTAGCGTACTGTTATACTGCCAGTTTTTTTTTTTAGGGTGCCCTGGGTGGAGCTTCTGTGAGGGTGGTAGAAGCTCCTACCTCCATCTCCTTTGGGATGTAGTTCACAAACCTTAGGTAAACCTATTGGTTTGTTCTTGAGTAGGGTGTGTGTGATAGTTAAGGATAAAACTTAGTTGAACTCCTATTGGATTAATCTCTGAGGCACAGATATTCAAAGGGTTGCGCCTCACGCCAAGTCGAACTTAGCCATTCTGTGATATTCAGCAGGAGACAGTTGCGCCACTGAAAACATGCTGAGCAACAGCGCAATGCAAATGAATGCATGCTGAACTGGAGGGGGAGGAACCATGCATAAACTGCACAGCCTGATATTCAGCCGGGCTGTGCAGAGTTGAGCAGGCGCAACCCCCAACCTGCGCCTGCACAACTTTGAGCCAAAAAAAGGATCAAGTCGAGGGCCACCCACAGGTGAGCTGCCACATTGCAGGGCGCAACACAGCAGCTGCCACCTGTGGCTGGCCCTCAACCCACTCCCTGTGCCCTCCCTGCAGCCCGATCGCGGGCAAAAGTGTAAAAATCCCCCCGCACTGGCCCAATCGCGGGCAGCAGGTGTTCCCCCACCCCCCAACATATCCTGGTGGTCAGTGGACCGTTAAGCCCGATCGCGGGCTGCAGAAGTATAATACAACCCCCAACCCGACACCTATCCCTGGTGGTCCAGTGGACCGATAAGCCCAATCGCGGGCTGCAGAGTTGTAAAATAACCCTCCCCCTAACTTATCCCTGGTGGTCCAGTGGACCAATAAGCCCGATCACGGGCTGCATAAGGTGGCGAACCCCCACCCCAAGACCATATCCTGGTGATCTAGTGTCCCCCATCCACCACCCATGAAGCCCCACCACGCTCCACCCCCAGCAGCGGCGGGTGGCATCCCACCGCCTGCCGCCCGCCTGCCGTGACTGATCAGGTTCGGCCAGCTTGAGTTACCGGGCGCAGAAGTCTATATTGTGCTCAGGTACAGTCCAGATTTGTGAATAAATTCATTCGCAAAACTGGACTGCCTTTGTACTGGTATGGGCTGCACGCCCATTGGCTCTTGCTCTGCACCAATGGGCTTGCAGCCCTACTGGGCAATCAGTCGGTGGAGCGCGGGCAGCAGGCGGGTGGATGCTGCCGCCGCCGCCGCGGGGAGCGGTGGTGGGGCTAAGGGTGGTGGGTGGGGACACTAGATCACCAGGATATGGTCTTGGGTGGGGGTTTTGCCACCTTATGCAGCCCGCTATCGGGCTTATCGCTCCACTGGACCACCAGGATAAGTTCGGGGTTATTTTACAACTATGCAGCCCACGATCGGGCTTATCGGTCCACTGGACCCCAGGGATAAGTTCGGGAGGGGTTATTTTACAACTATGCAGTCCGCGATCGAGCTTATCGTCCACTGGACCACCAGGGATAACTGGGGTTATTTTACAACTATGCAGCCCGCATATGGCTTATCGGTCCACTGGACCACCAGGGATAAATTGGGGGACACTTTCTGCCCGTGATCAGGCTGGTGGGGGTGGTTATTTCAGCTTTGCCCGCATCGGGCCAGTCAGGGGAGGTGGAGTTTAATGCTTTGCCCGATCGGTCCAGTGGGGGATTTTACTTTTGCCCGCGATCAGGCTCCAGGGGCATCGGTCCCCGATGGCTGCTGCCTGGCAGGGTGCCAGGCACAAGTCCTCAGGATTGGCGACCTGTATGCTATATGGCATGCAAATGGGGCCATAAACAGATGCAAATGGCCCCCCGCGCCTTGCATGAATTATGGCCCCATTTGCATGTCACCTTTTGAATATCGGAAATTTTTGCATGGCGCAATGGTACTTGCGCCACCGCAAGTTGAATGCTCCACTCTGACCACTTGCGGTGGCGCAAGGTACACTGCGCCATGCACAGTGGCTGTGACCGGGGGGTAATATTCAAAGGAGTTGCTCAATAGCGCAACTCCTTTGAATATCGCTCTGGCCACACTCCTCCGCAACTATTTTGTGCAGCGCAAGGGCTTGCACCACAAAATAGCGCAGTTTGAATATCCGGCCCAGAATCTCTTTTTCTGTACCCCCCAAGTCTGTTGCGCAACAGCATTTCTATCTGTCTATTTCTCTTCGGTAGTATTGCAGTGGATTGGCCACTGCTACTATATTACCATGCCTTTGTTTCTTTCTTTAAACTCTAAAAGAGTATTAATTCCAGTGGTGTGTTTAAAATCTCCCCATGCAACAAGCGCTTTGTTTTATCTGCCTACTTAATAGGTAAAAAGCCGTTTTCTCCCATTTTCTGTGTACAGGTATTGGTAATACTACATATGGTACATGAAAAAGAAACAAAACATAGGAAAAATTAAAGAAAGGGTCCTAAAAGTTTAGTGTGTGCTATTAGAGCTATTCTCAGTAAGTCCTCCCTCTCACATGTTTGTGAGAGGCTTGCTCTGTCCTGCTGAGAGAAAATGTTGTCTCTCCTGCCTCCACTTTTAGACACTGTTTTATGTTTTACCCTTTCTTTCGTTGTCTAAAAGGGTTAGCTACTGAAACAAACACACAAACATGCATTCTGGCTAAAACTAAAAGCTATCAGACAAAAGCTAACAGTTTAAACAAATAACTAGCAGATAACATAATAAGTCTTGCACAACATGTGTAAAACTGCACAGAAATAAAGCAGAAACTAGAACTTTAATGTTACCTGTAGTTTCGTAGTGAAGGTGGTTGCTAGAGGAGTGTTCCCAATCAGAGGAGACCTTCTAGAAAGGTGCAGTCTCCTATAGGAAGTCAGCAGCACCCTCTCTGTGCTATTTATGAGATGTGGGAGAGTACCAAGTCTGAATACCATCTAAAAGTGCTGTCAGTCACCCAGAATGGGGCAGAGTCTAGACTCATTAACAACTCCTTTTGAATAAAAGCAGAATTTGTATGAGTTCTAATGAATTTATTGTTGTTTGCTGCTTTCCGAATTGATTATCTCTAGAACTAAACTGGATAGTCAGTAAGTATATGTCTAGGTAGAATGTTATATGAAATATTTGAAATACGAGAATTAGTGGTGGACCTTGCTCTTTAGGGGAGGAGCTTGGGTGCTTTAAAAACCCAAGATCCAGCACCTCTAGTTCAGATGTAGCCTGGAGTTGGTGCTGCTAACATCTCCAGTATAGGGTTCTTCGAAAGGAGACCCGACACAGTCTTTATTAGGGCGCTAGCTACATGTAGACCCTGAGCTGTGTTTTTGCTTTGTTTATTTTCTTTGAGTTGTTGATGGTATTCAGAAACGGTCATTATTTTGTATCCTGCATTATTTATTTCTTATTTTCTTTCTTTATTTTTAATAAAAATAACCACCTCTTGTTAGATGTGGTGTGCCTGATATGCTGTGTCTTGCCTGATCATTACCCCATGACAGTGTTGGCCCACTGACCAGCTGTGTCAGGAGATCATCCTGGATCACATCCAGGAGCACCTGCTCCCTGGCACTGGAGGTGGTAGGGGTGCTCCAATCTACCCCCGGCAGATTGAAATCCCCCACAATCACCACACTCCCCTTTCTACACACTCTCCTTATTTGCTCTGCTAACTCCTTGTCCAGTTCCACTGATTGGGCTGGTGGTCTGTACACCACCCCCAGCCTCAACTGTCTAGCCTTGGAGTCCAGAAGCTGCATCCATAGTGCCTCAGTCCTCCCTTCCCTCACATAGAGTGCTGCCCCACCCCTCTCTCAACCCCCTGATTTTTCCTGTAAATTTTATACCCGGGATTGCCAGATCCCAGTCATGGCACTGGGTGGCCCAAGTCTCAGTATCTGCAATGACGTCCACACTCCTCTCTGCAAGGAGACCCTGAAGCTCTGCTGTTTTGTTACCCAGGCTCCTAGCATTTAGGGAGACCACCTTCCACCCGTTCCCATCCGTCCCCCCCCCACCTCGGCTCCTTGGTCTCCTTTCCCTCAGTGGTCCCTTCCCTTCCCTCAAAGTTATCATGGGAGGACAGCACATTTGGCACTCCAACCTGGTGCCCTGCATGCTACCTGCACTCGCCTCCCCCTACTGTTTAAATACCTTGAAACAATATAATCCTCTAATTTGATCTTTAACACCCCTTACTGCCCCATTCAGGTGTAAACTGTCCTGCGTGCAGTTCTCTGTTAGTCCCTGTATCTCCCCATCCTCCTACCAACCCATACTTTGTGCTTTACACCACTCTCTCAGCCAGGAGTTGAACTCCATTGTCCTTTCCTTTTTGCCCTGCTTGCCCTTGGGACCAGTAGCACCTCTGAGAATGCCACAGACCTCTCTATTTCCAATCATAGCTTCCCCAGTTCCTCAAACCTCTCCTGTACCAACTCCACCATGCATTCTCTCCGGTCATTTGTGCCCACATGTACCACCACGTGAGGATCCTGCCGTCCACCCCTAGCACAATTTCTCAGAGTCTGCCCTGTCTGCTGTAGGGCCCAGTACAGGCTCCACCCAAATCTGACTGCATCTTTCACCCCTCTCCCCCACCGGATCCCTTTCAGGATAGAATCTCCTATCACTATAACTCACCCCCTCCACACTCCCCTTCTGGCTGCACCCCCCCCACTCTTCTCATGGCCTTTGTTCCTTCCCTGTCTCTTAACTCCTGGAGCTGTTCTCCTTACTCTTTCTCCTCCCCACTTGTCTAGCCTCCTGTCCACACTTGCACCTCTCTCCTAAGCGTCCGTTCTCCCCCTGTAATCCGCCCCATCCCCTTATGCACCATGTCCCCTTCCTCCTGGGCACTCCTCTGCTGTTGCCATGGCATTCTCTCTCCCCAATGTACCAATGTCCCCTCTGTAGCACTGGCCCTGTGCCCCCTCTTCCCTCTCCCAAGCATCTTACTCCCCCTTTCTACTTCAGTTGCCAGTATCTCATACCTGTTGCATTCCAGTCCCCATCCCTGTCCCCTGCTGTGTCCTCGCTCCTGCTCTATATTTCTACTTGGCATCCTCTCCCTCCCCTTGTGCCTACCTATCCCACCCACTCTGACCAAGTTCTCCAACCTCCCTGTCTCCACCTCCATCCAGTGGATCACTGCCTATAGGTCTCTAATCCTGTGACATACAGGACACTCCCATAGCCTCCATAATGTGCCCATCCAGAATGTGACCAACATCCATTGCAGATTACTAACCTGTCCCCCCGATCCTACTTCTGCCTGCCCTCCCCTTCCCTGGAGCCTGCCCCCTCCTTCCCTTTCAGCTTCACCACCTCCATCCTGCTGACCACAACCCCTCCTTCTCTTCCTAGGATTTATGTGATAATGGTGATCGCGGAAAGGCGATCACCATTAGGGCGAATGTACATTGGTGAAAATCCATTTCGCCGATGTACACTCCTGGCACACGGCAAAAGGACACTGGGAACTTCAGTTTTTTTGTTTATGTGGTGGGCTGCACCCCGCCCCCACTAAAGGTCTCTCAACCCAGGGCGATGCATGTTGGGGTGAAGTAAATCTTAGACCGCGCAAAATCCCAATGCGCCCAGCACTGAACCCAGCCACTGTCCCAACCATAGCCTGCCATGAACCCCCACTCCACAAGGCCAGCTTGGCAACCCACCATCGTGCTATAGCTCACAAACCCTCCCTCACCTTCTGCCCATTGCACGGCGTGCTCGTTCCCCCCTGCATGCGCGTATACATACAGCGACAGGATGTCACTATAACCCACATTGGCCCCCCCCGTCCACTAGTCCTGAGAACAGGTGCCACTATTGAGTCACCCGTGATCGCCCTTCTCATGGGATGACCTCCTCCTCCAATGTCCCCCTGGTGTCTGCATCTCCCCTCCCGTGCCCCACCCCCTATCTCTGTCACTATATTCAGCCACAATATGTACCACACCTTCCTTTGACTATCTAGTACTGCTCAGAGCATCAACGTGCGTACTGATCTCTCTCCCTAAACCTCTGCCAGTCCTACCTGCACATAACATAAAAAAAAAAGGACTTTCAACTTTAAAATATGCAGTTACCCATCCTAACCCAAGCTTGTCAGTTTGACTTTCAGACTTGCAGACATGCAGTGGTCAAGGCTTCGAGCTGCAAACCTGAGACCCGGGTTCCATCCCACAGCCCCACCCACAAACCACATGACCCCGAGAAGCCATACCCAACTTCCCTGTGCTCCCAGGTCACACCTACAACAAGCTTTCAGCTTGTGTCTCCCAGTAATAAAAAAACAAAGAAAAGAAGTTTAAACCCAAAATCCAACTAGTAAAAACTTGAGTGACTGAACTCTCCACATCCTTTTCTAGGGTTAACAAACAGAAAGACAGTTGTAACACACAGATGCACTGTTTTACGTCACAGTTTCATAAAACAAAAAAATCATTTGCCAGTCCCATTGTTGATGAAGTTAATTGTTCCATTGAAACTGCAGTTTGATGATTAACAGGCCCCTGAGCGAAGGATGTAGATTGTTCAGTAGGTGGCATTGTGACATCAGATTTTGGCTTCAACCAAGTCGGTTCTCGACACCTATTGTAGAAATCCTTGACAGCGACAAGTGAAATGCTGACAGGCTAAATTTTGGTGGTCAGACATTTGCTGTTGTTTTTTATGGGGGCTCGCACACCACACCTCCTCGATTTTTAAATAACAAACGTAGAGTCAGAGTTGACCTGGATGAAGCGTAAACACAGGTGATAGTAGTTAAATTTTTACATCAGGACCATTACAGTGACAATTCTGAATTTGTTTGAAGTTGTCATTGTAATGGTCTTCGATGTAAACATTTTGCTGTTTAGCCGGTATACACAGAGGCCCAGATATTCAAAAGGGTTGCACCATGCGCAGTAGGGTTGCTCCAGTGCAAATCTGAAAATGCACCATTTTGCGATATTCAGTGGGAGGCAGATGCACCCCCCAAATCACGCTGAGCAAGAGCGCAATGATAATGAATGCATGCACAACTGAAGGGGGAGGAACTATGCATAAATGGCGCAGTGTGATATTCAACAACATGCGCCATGTGCAATAGGGGAGCAAGCGGAAGTTGCACGATAGCGGAAATGAGCCAAAATAAAAAGGAACATTGAGAGGTGCAAGAACACTACAGGAAGGCACATGTGGCTGACCGCAGGCAGACACACAGGCAGGAGGGACACAGGGCAGGACAGGAAAGGGCACCTGAACCCACAGGCACAGGGAAGGTGTGGGAAGCCACAGCCATGCCAGTGCAGAAGGGGAAATGCACACAGCACTGAGGCCACCACTGGAAGGTGTTCCCGGTGCAGGGGAAGTAGCAGCCAGGACAGCTGGGGGAACACAGAAACAGCTGCGGGGTGGGAACACAAGCCAGAGACATGACCAGTGTCACCATCCAGATGGAGGCAGTAATGAGGGGGGTGAGAAGGCAGACAGCAGGTGGTCGCGGCCGTGGAAGGGCCCATCGGTGGTATGCCCCCAACAGGCAGTACTGAGCCCGCACCAGCTTCGAGCTGTACAGCGATACTGAGATCATGGGCCGGTACCACCTGAATCAGGCAATTCTGAGGCGGCTCTCTGAGCTGTGCAGTGATGTGATGCAGGCATCCACACGACGGAGCCATGCTCTGTCAGTGGAGACTAAAGTGACAGCTTGCATGTGCTTGCTCACCACAGGTACCTTCCAGAGACCAACAGGGGACACCACAGGCATAACCCAGTTGGCTGCGTCACGCCACCTCACCCAATTCCTCAGCGCACTGCTGCCACATGCTGCGGAGTACATCCATTTCCCCAGCACACCGGCGGAGCGCACAGCAAACATACAGAAGTTCCACAGGGTAGCACATATGCCAGGCATGTTAGGGGCAATAGACTGCACCCATGTGGCCATCCGCACACCACCTGGCCCTGAGGGGGCTGCATATATCAATCGGAAGGGCTATGCAAGCATCAACTGCCAGGTGGTGTGTGATGCCAGGAGGCGCATAATCAATGTCTGTGCCACGCACCCTGGGAGAGCACATGATGCCTTCATCTGGCACCAGTCAGAATTGTGCCACAGATTCGAGAGTGGGGACATCCACACTGGCCACTTAGTGGGTGAGTATGCAAACCACGCGGAAAAACATAGAGCTTGGGAGGGGCATGGTCAGAGGTGACATGGGTAGTGGCCTAAATGGCCCAAGGCAGGGCGATGCTGATCACCAAACTAACCTCCACCCTCTACACACAGGTGACAGTGGATACCCACTCCATCCCTGGCTGCTCACACCATATCGGCGGCCCGCGACCCCATCACAGCAATGCTACAATGAGGCACATGCCACCACACGCAATGTCATCGAGTCGGTGTTCAGGATGCTGAAGGCACATTTCCGTTGCCTGGACACCTTCGGCGGTGCCCTACAGTACGGCCCCTCAAAGGCCTGTGGGCTATTCCTGGCCTGCTGCATCCTGCACAACATGGCCAACGACTGTGGGATAGCCATACAGGTCGAAGAGGGGGACAGCAATGGGGACGCTGGTGACGATGGTGGTGGGCAGCCCCCCCTTGGGCGACAGGACCCCTGACTGCTCTGGCTGGCACAGCTGCACTGGGACACCATCACAGAGGAACACTTCAGCCAACCCAGGTAAGTCATGGGACCATGTGCAACCACCAGTGGCAATGGCACAACCCACAAACACACATGGACAAACACCAGGGGGGCAAGCTGTCAAGGGAAGTGGCCGAGCATGGAACCGCACACACCACCAGGGATGGGCGAGGTCTAACATGGCACACGGTCATACACACAAACACACACACACACCTCACAAGGCATGCACAAAGGGTAGGAGGCATGCCGACCCAGACCGCCATCCCTAGCCTCACACACGTCCACAGACCACCACGCCCACTCCCTGTCATTGTGCGTGTGTCAGACGCTGGGCACCATTGCACAGTGGCGTACAGTGCAACGCAGGCATCATCATGCACATGCCACAGTGGACAGCAGCTGGGAGGGTGTGCAGATGGAATGTGTGTGTGCGTGCAGGGCTGGGTACCCCACCTGTGCATTGCCTGCTGAATGACACAATGCACACAGGGCAGCATCAGACAGTAGCCATGCTGGGAGACAGGTCTGATCGCGCCACAGTGCCACGGCTGCCCGCGGATGCATGGGCGGCCCTGCCGAGACCCGGCAGCAGTGACAGACTGACCACTGGCCTCATGGGTGGCATCAGCGGTCCCCAGGGTTCCACTGCGTGAATGCGACCATGCTCGCGCAGGTGTCTGTAGCACACCAAACATGCCTGCGCCAGGCGTGCTCGGGATGCCCACAGTTGAACCCGGTGTTGACAAGGATGATGTCGCACGATGCTGGGAACGGGGGTTGACATTGCATTGCGTGGTGTCTGTGATGCATGGGCAAATAACTGTGTACCCATTGTGGCCATGACAGCTGTGAATGCCTGTGTCTGTCTGTCAATGGCAGCGGTCACATCCTCCCACAACCGGTCCATCCCTTCCAGGAGCAGAGCGGTGTCTCTGGTGCACCGCTCCTCTGCCTGGGGCAGAGCCACACTCAGTGCATCCACCGCCATCACAAGCCGCATCTGTTGATTGACTGATGCTTGCAGTATGAGGGTGTGCTCATCTAAGAGGTCATCTGCCTGATTGGCATGCTGTCCCTCAGGGTGTTGGCAGCCCTGATGCTCATCACCCATTGAGGGTGGGCACTGCACACCAGGGCCAGGCCTGGGCATGTCCACAGGCAGTGCACTGATGCTGCCCCCTGACACTGTACCCCCATGGCCATTGGCCAACTGCTGATACTGCCCCTCTGGCTGCCCTCTCCAGGGCTCAATGGTGCCACTGCAGTGGCCACAACTGTCCCACTGTCCTGGACACACACCAGTGCTGCCCCACTGGTGCAGGCAGGTACAGATTGGGACTGTGATGACACACAGGTCTCCACAGTGACACCATCTACAGCCATGGCCATGATGTCACCTGCTGTGTGGCCATCCTGTGGCCCACACGTGTCACTGCCCATGACGTTAGCTCCATCATCACCGGTGATGGATCCGGCACCAGCCCGAGTCTCAGCATGCTGGCATCCATGGATGCTGGCACACTGGGACACGGGCAGGGCCTTCTCTGCACCTGCTCCACCAACATCAGTCTGGACATCCAGGTGGGCCCACTGTCACCCTGACCCCTGTATTCCTGTGGAGGTGGACGGGCCCTCCTCCATCTCCATGATACTGGCCTCAGTGGAGAAACCCACCACCGCTGACCCATGTAGACGCTCAGTAAGGGAAAAAAAGTTGCATTACTGCATGTGACCTACCCTGTCCCTCCCAATAGACAGACCATGACCTACCATGCAGTAACGGGCTACCACCCATCTGGAATCCACCACCCAGAACACCCTCAATGGCGCAATGCTGCATGCTTCCAGCAATCCGCTCTTCCTGTGGGGTCAGGTGTTGCAGCTCCAGCTGTCCCCCACCGGTCGCAGACAGTGCTGCCCTGATGGCAACCACCTTCTCTTTAATTCTCTGCCTGTCTGTGCCCATCTTCTTTTTGCACTCCTGCATGGAGCACTGGTGGCTGCCATGCAGGTTGACAGCACGCGCCACCTCCTCCCATGCAGCAGCATGGGCCTGTGGTGTTCCCTGGCATCCGCTGAGAAGCGGCTCCTGGTCAAGGTAGGCCTAAAACAGGGCATCTGTCTCGGCCTTTGTAAAGTTTGGCCTCCTCTTCCTCCCACAACTCTGTTCCTCTTCCTCCACCACACGATCGGTCATGATTCATTCTGTGAGAATGACAGGTGTTACCTACGACTGTGCAGTCCCATGCATGTCCCAAACACCACAGTCCACACTCCCAAACAGCATGCAACTCACCACAATAGACTGCAGTAACCGACTATGGCCAGTGCAGCCCAATGTTGCATTTTTATAGTGCAACCCATGCAAATGAGGCAAGGCACATCTTTAAGTGGATGCAAATGCAGTGACTGCACCATTGAATGGCTGATTAGATGATTTTCATATGCTGGCTGAATATCGCGCTGTTGCGCTTTGTGCAATTGTGTTGAATGTGCTGAGCCAAGGGCGCAGTTCTGTGACATGCGCAGTACACACCTAACTGCGCATGCCCGGGTTGATGACTCGGGCACCTGCTGTGCTGCTGATGTGCTGTGCACGGGAGGCAGTGCAGGGCATGGCCACCATTGTGCCAGTGGTGCTACAGCGCTGTTCACATATATGGCGCTGTGGCACTGGGGCATCATAGGTGCACTGGGGCAACAGCGCTGTAGGCCGCTAAAGGAGGTGGCACACAGACACCCAATTGCACTACATGCATTGGGTTCCGATTGCGCTGTGGCTGTCCATGCGCCAGAGAACCTTGACCCTGTGCCCGACCTTTGCCCCCTAGGCGCCATGCATCAGGCATGGGTGCACCACTATCGCACAGTTCAGTGACAGTGCGATAGGGAATGGCAGCACTGTACCGCGCAGCATCTGCACATGGCAGGACCGCGCTGCCGAGTGCCATTTTGATTCAACCAGACAGCAGAGATGGCGTGGAGGCCTGCAGTCATTTGGAGCCAGGTTGAGCTTGCCAACCTGGTGGCTATAGTTGAGCCCCATGCTGGGGCTTTGTATGGAGAGGCACCCCTGGACAGGGCCAGGAGTGTGGTCTTGCAGGAGGTGGCCGACGCCCTGGAGGAGGCCACCAGTATGGGGCGAATGGCGGAGCAGTGCTGCCATCGTTATAGGGACCTGAGGCGCAGGGACCCAGACCTGCTTGCCCTCCTATGGGCACGTGCCAGGAGGGGCACGGTGCCACAGCCAGGTAGGTGCAACATTCATACACTATTATCATCCATACGGGTATCATGGTTGCATATGTCCAGCACGTGGGGGAGCTTCCGGTGTTGGCCGTGGTGGTGGTATTGGGGTGTGGGGTGGATGGGTATGACTGTGTGGGATTGCACACACATGGGGGCGGGTGGACTTTGCTACCAGATTGTACTGATGTTCCTCTCTCCATATTTGCACCTTAGGGCCAGAAGAACGCCAGCAGAACCTGGACCGGAGGCGCCGCATGGAGGAGCTGTGAGCCAGGAGGGATGATGGTGGTCCACGGTGCGTGGACCAGCCTGATGATGGTGAGTGCCTTACATCCATGATTACTATTGCATGCTGTATAACTGGGCAGCCAGTGGGGCATGGCCACCATCCATTAACACCACTGCCATACACGCAACTTGTTACAGTCAGCACTGTCCAGTGGCACTGCATGTCTGGGAGTGTGTCAATGGTGGTCCATGCATGCATCGGGCACATGGTTGTGGCACTGCCTTCACACTGCATAGCCAAATCACTGTACGGCCATGGTGGTGCTGTGCAGGACATGGGCGGTGGGTATGTGCAGTGATCCACATGGCTGTGGCTGTCTGGGTGGGCAGGTCTTGTGGACATGGTCACTGTGGGTGGTTGCACACTATCGCAGGGGCGTGGCACATGGCTGTATGCCATGTACAATGGGTGGGCTGCAGGGGGCTGGACAGTCACACTTATTAACTCTGCTCCCTCATCCTAGGTGGATGGTGACTCCAGGAAATTCAGCGGAGTCTACGTGAGCTGCTCCAGGTGGTGAGGGAGACCTTGGAGCTCCTTCAAAGGATCCACCACCACGGGGTGAGGAGGAGACAGAGAAGCACACATAGGCGCCATGATGAGGAGGACTGGGACACCCGTTGATGTCCCCATGCCCCAAGTACCACATTACCCCCTTTGACCCACCCTCACACCCCTTCCTCCCTCTCCCATATGTTCACCCCTGCCCCTTACCTGCCCCCACCTGTTATGTGGCCCTTCCCCCCTTGTAATTGTATATAGTTTTTTGTTACATCTTTTAAATATATGCATTTTGTTATGACAACTGTGGTGGTCTCTGATTTGCAGCGGGCTACAGGTGCTCAGCTGCAGTGGTGTGCATGGCGTCAGGGGTGGTGCACGCATGGGCGCCCGTGTGTGTGTGTGTGTGTGCAGAGGTGAACCGCCTATGGTGTGGGCAAGGGGATCAGTCACTGTCTGTGGTTTGTGTGTTGTACTCTGTGCACTGGATGCCTGTGTGCAGTGGTTCATGGGGCCTGCACTGTGTGCATGGCACCCCTGTCAGACCATCCATGGCCTGTGCAGCTGACACCCTTGCATGTCTGTGATAGGCACGGTCTGCTGGCATGTCAGTGGTAGCTGTCCATGCTGGATAACAACTGCACCTGGTACAATGCCAGGTTGCCTGCCATCACCAGTATGGTGCATGTCTGCCTCCGGTGGCACTGTGGCCTCCGCTGTTGTTGTCCCCCCTCCATGCTGTCGCTTGTGTCTGTTGCAGGGGATGTGCTCCAATGTCTGCCACTTGTGCTCTGGCAGCATGCTGGTGGCATACAGCTTCATGGTGCCTGTGCAGGGTGGCTGGCACACCTGTGCAATGTAGGAGTGCTGGTCGTGTGTACACGTCAGCCGTGGCCACACACTAGTGGCTTGGTTGACCCGCTACTGTGTCCCTGTGTTAGTGTGCCTTTGGGTATGGGTGAGTGTTTGTCCATGCACTGTGTTGCATCCTGTGTGGTGCATGCCTCCATGCTACACTGTGCGTGTCTGTGCTGGCTGTTGTGGCCAGTGCTGGGACGGGATGTGTCCTTGGGAGGGTGTGCAAGGTACTGTACCGCTGGAGGTGGGGTCCGGGGCATGCCCTGTCACATGTGGGGTGCCTCGTGTGCTGACGCATGGTTGGTCTCTCAGCTGCACCTCGGGGGGGACATGCAGGGCAGCACTGTGTATGCATCTGTTGCATCGCTGTCTGCTGCCGCCCACTGCAGGGTGCTCATGGTGGGGATGCCTTGCATGGCTCCATGGTGCACCGGGTTGCATTGTCACAGTGGGGGTGGTGCCATGCATGGGGTGTCCTGCACTGTTGGGTGCTACTGCTGGTCAGGGTGTATGGGGATCATGGTGCAGAGCGTGCTCTGCATTGGAGGGATGGTGTGGTACGGGGTGGTAGGCCCTCCTTGCGTGCCAGTCACAGCTTGCCAGAAGGTGTGCTGGGGCACCATGGCCCGGCTGTGGGTTGGTTGCTGGTATCCATGGGCCAGTGGTTATTCCAGCTCTCCCCTGGTTGTGCAGTGCATGGGGTGTGGGGGATGATGTCTGTTCTGCTGTGTGTTCCTCTGCCCATCTGTGGCATGGGTGGTGGGCCCCTGCATCCCTGGTTGTGCTGTTGCATTGCTGCAGGGGGCATCCCTTGTTGTGCTATGGCACATCTGGACTGCTCCGCTGAGCATCCCTTCTTGCACTATGGTGCATCAGATATGCTCAGCTTCACATCCCTAGTTGTGCTATGGTGCCGGTGGTGCGATATTCAGTCATTGGCCATAGGCGCATCTTGGCCTGTGCAGTTTTTGAATATCACGCTTCTTGCGCATGGGCGCAGTGGACTTGCGCTTGCTCCTGTTGTTGTGCACTTTTTGGGAGCAGTTTGAATATCTGGGCCAGATTCTGTATTTTTACAGGCCTTGCTTTTTCACTTTAAGAGGTTTGCTCCATGGTGTTTTCTGGTTTTGGTGCCAGGAGGTTGCTCCATTTTCTTCAGTCATTGCTGGAAGCTCTCTAGTCAGCTCTTAGGCTGGCCTCACATCTGTGGCCAGTAACAACCATTGTCTATCTGTTTTTGGGCTTGGTAGCTGACAGCATTTGAACTGCTGTGGCTCAAACACTGTGATTCATGTAGCACTGCGATAATCTGGCTTCTTTGCTGATCTTGCTCATCAGTGTGGAGAGTAAATTGACTCCCATGGGCTTCCGAGAGTGCCAAGTCTGAATACCATCTAAAAAGTGCTGTGATTATCCGACTTCTTTGCTGATCTTGCTCATCAGTGTGGAGAGAAAATTGACTCTCATGGGCTCCCGAGAGTACCAAGTCTGAATACCATCTAAAAAGTGCTGCAGGGGCCATGTCCGGTGGCAGTACAATGAGAGTGCATTCGGAGGTAGCCTGCTGAGGTAATTTCGGAGGCTGGCAATGAAGGAGATCGAGGGAGTGAATACATGAAGTCACAGTGAGCTTCTTTATTGATTTCAGTGGGGTTGCTGTGATTTTTTGTGTGTTCATTGTATGCCAGCGTGGCATACTCTAGACCGGATTCAGCTGTTTTTATTAGTATGCTGTTGGGTTTCATTTGATGCAATCCCTCCCTGCCACTCCTGGCCATATACAGCTGAATGTCCAGCCACACTTTGTGGACAAGACCAGGCACAGTATCAGGAGACAGCACAGATGATGTCAGTAGGATTTCAAGGTCTGTTTTAGTAACAGGGCATTGGTGCTTTGAGCAGTTGTTTTGGCATTTTCTGTACTGCTGCACTACTGAAACAAAAGCATTGTTGCTGGATTTAAATACTGCCTCACTAATTATGTTAATGCTGTGTCCAACTGCCACAGAATTTAAATGTCAATTTAATGGAGCACAAAGCCCAGAGAAGCTGCTGAGAGCATATTCATTCCCACTCGATGTCCGCACTTCAACATAGAAACATCTCAATATTACATTAAGCTCTTCTGCTGTGGCTGTTTTCCAATCAAAGTCTATGTTTTTTCTGACTTTCCAATCATTAAAACCTTTCAGTGCCCACACAGTGGTTTTGGCAGTGTTGGCTTTGTTTCTACCATCTTCATTTTTGCTCAATTTCACTGGCAGAAATATTTTTTGTCTGTTACTCACTGTGTTTGTCACTTCAGACAGGAGTGCTGGTGGTACAGTCTGTGTCTCTTCTTCATTTTTAAAGCTGTTTTCCACTTCTGTACTCATTGTTACTTCAAAGTTCACTATGGGATAGCTGGACATGGCAAATGGTTGTAGGCAACTGTTCCGCTGGCAAAGCAATCTGAGGGGAAAAAAATGGCTGGTCTTTGAAATGCCAACATTCCAAAAGAGCATTGATACAGAAGGGTCTCACTGAGGACAGCTGACCAGTACTTGTTTTTACCTGTGCATTAGATTGATCTAATGCGCAGGTATCAACCAATCACTGAACAGTATTTTTCCTTCTCATTTTATAACTGCGCATAGCACCTTGTTTGGGAGCCTGTTCTACATTCATATTACTCTTTGTATGTGAATTCCTATGGACATCATCTGTGCTGTCTCCTGATGCTGCACCTGGTCTTGTCCGCAAAGTGTGGCTGGACATTCAGACATTACACAGGGCACCAGCCACTCAAAGATAAAGATGCTTTGGCTGCAAAGAAGGCTGTCACCAGAAAATGGATGTCGAAAGACATTCCCACAACCCAAGATTGGAAACAGATTATGGTTACTATTTATCAAATGGAAAGCCCATCAGCCAACACAAATAATCTATCACAAACCATTTATGAGGAAATGGCAGAGGTGGATACTCAGTCAGTCAGAATCTGATCTGGACTTCTGCCCTTAGCGATTGAAGGGGAGGGGATGTGGGGAGGATGAGGGCTACAAATGAAGGAAAAGGAGTAAGACAAATCTTGCAAGCTTTGGGGGAAATCAGCCCTGTAAGTTTGTATGTAAACTGCTATTTGATGGTGGACTTAGTCACAAAATGATTAGAATTTTTAGGCCTATTGATAAAGTATATCCTTATAATGCTGATGTTAAACACAGTATAAAATTGTGACCTTGTGTGTCTCAAGCTCTTGAAAAATCTTTAGTAAAAATATATTTAAGAAAAAAAGATAAAGATGCTAGATTTCAGAAAGGCTGACTTCCAAAAAATGAGGAACAACATAAGTAGCCAGTTAATGGAAATAGAGGTTGAGGAGGTGGAGGTCATGTGGGGGAGACTCAAGAGAGCAATAAAGACTGCCACAGATCAATGTGCCAGATGGGTCAGCAAAGCAAAAAGAAAAAGAAATCCTCTATAGTTTTCCAAGGAAGTGGCTACTACAGTCAAAGAAAAAAAGAAGGTCTACAGCATATATCAGGAAACCAAAACTGAGAAAGACTGGGAGTTGTACAAGGAAACAATGAGAGAATCTAACAAACAAATTAGAAAGGCAAAAGCCCAGACAGAGGAAAATTAGTAGAAGGGGCAAAGAGAGGAGACAAATAATTTTTTAGATACAGTACATTAGGGACCATAGGAAGGCAAAAGGGGGATAGTAAAGATTGCTACTGAAGAAGGGAAATGCACCAAACATGACCCAGAGAAAGATGAAATCCTCAATAAATACTTCTGCTCTGTGTTTACCAAAGAGGACCCAGGGGATGGCCCAGCCCTGAAAAAACACAACACCCCAGGACCAGGGGTAGACACGAGTTCCTTTACAGAAGCCGAAGTACAGGAGGCACTAAATAAACTAAAAGCAGACAAAGCCATGGGGCCAGACGAGATGCACCCCAGAATCCTTAAGGAACTGGGGGCAGAATTAGCTGTCCCTCTGCACTTCTATTCATGAAATCCTTGAAGAGTGGTGTGGTACCCAAAGACTGGAAAAAGGCAATAGTTGTTCCACTTCACAAATCAGCCAGTTGTGAAGAGGCTAGTAAATACAGACTGGTGAGCCTTATGTTAATAGTAGGGAAACTAATGGAGACACTACTCAAACAGAGAATCATAGCATTCCTTGAAACTACCAGCACGCAGGACCCTAAACAGCACAGTTTCACAGCAGGTAGGTCATGCCAGACAAATCTGCTTGAGTTTTTTAACTATGCTACAAAAATAGTGGACAACAGTGGGACAGTGGATGCGGTCTACCTAGACTTTAGTAAGGCCTTCAACTCGGTTCCACATAGAAGGCTGGTAAAGAAGCTGACCACACAGGGGTTGGTCCAGAAGTGGTCAGATGGGTCCAAAACCGATTGCAAGGCAGAACCCAGAGGGTACAGGTTAATGGAACGCAATCGATGGAAGGCAGGGTGAACAGCAGGGTGTCCCAAAGCTCAGTGTTGGGGCCTCTGCTCTTCAATGTTTTTATAGCAGACATCGCTGATGGACTAGAAGGGAAGATGTGTCTGTTCACAGACAACACCAAGATATGTAACTGGATGGACACCTCAGAAAGAGTAAGCAAGATGGAAGCTGACCTCAAGAAACTAGAAGAATGGTCTGGAGTGTGGCAGCTGAGATTTAATACCAAAAAGTGCAAGGTCATGCACATAGGAAAGAAAACTCCAAGAAAAGAGTATTACCCAGGAGGTGAAAGACTGGTGGCCTCAGACTAGGAACGAGATCTGGGAATCATAATCTCAGATGTCTTGAAGGTTAGTAAGCAGTGTGAGAAGGCAACACTGAAGGCCAACAGAATGCTGGATTGCATAGGGAGGGGAATCACGAGCAGGAGGAGAGAGATGGTACTACCACTGTATAGATCACAGGTCAGGCCTCACCTGGAATATGGAGTCCAAATCTGGAGGCCTCACCTCAGGAAGGACATCGACTGTGTGGAAACAGTACAGAGAAAGGTGACAAAAATGATTCAGGGTCTGCAGTACATGTCCTACGAGGAAAGATTTAGGGAAATGAATATGTACTGCTTGGAGTAGAGAAGAGAGAGAGAGAGAGAGAGAGAGAGAGAGAGAGGCAACTTGATTGAAACATTCAAGTACATAAAAGGCATTAACAAGGTGCAGGCACAGGACTTTTTCACTTCAAGAAGGGCTCCAGGACCAGGGCACATGACCTCAGGCTGCAAGGAGGGAGGTTCTCTACCAACACCAGGAAGTTTTTCTTCACAGAGAGAGTGGTGGTCACTTGGAACAGCCTGCCCCAAGAGGTCGTGGGGTCAACACTGTGCGGGGATTCAAGAATGCATAGGATAGACACAAAGGAGCCCTGGCTACAAAGGGAAACTAGAGTGTCAAAATAGATATAAAACAAATGGGCAGACTAGATGGACCTAGCAGTCTCCTTCTGCTGTCAATCTCTACGTTTCTATGTTTCTATGAATGAGCAACATGTTCCCCCACATCTTTTTCTGAAAATGTCTCCCATAAAATATCAAGAGGTCACCCTTAGTCTGGTTTCTTGTACTTGGTTCCACCAAGATGCTTCGACAACAAAGTTGTCGAAATCCCTTACGTCTACAGGTGACATGCCGACAGGCAAAATTTTGTCCGTCAGAAAAGCACAGGTTTTTCGGGGGGCTCTGCCCTCCCCACCCCCAATTTTTAATAATCAACTCCTAGACAGAATTGATTTGAAAGGGGTGAAACACCGACTTAAACTCGATGCGCCGGTGTACAGTGGGACCATTGTAGCGACAATCTCAAAATTGTCACTATAATGGTCTTCACTGTAAAAATTTCAATGTTTCGCCAGTATACGCTTGTACTCTAGAGGACAGACTACTTTTTTGTGTAATCTTGTGATACCCTTCAAGTATTTGAACACCTCAGCTATATCACCCTTCATTCTTCTTTTCATTGGTGCAGACCAGCTGAGCTCTTTCAGCTTTTCTCCATAGGTTAAATTCTCCAGTCCTCTGATCAAGTATGTCGACCTGGATTGTACCCTTTCCAACTCCTCTTAACATTCTTCATAATGCAGTGCCAAAAACCTCATGCAGTACTCTAGATCTGATCTGACCATTGCCTTTCAAAGTGCCCCTTCCCCTGCATGTGAGTTAATTCTTGATACAGCACAGCGTTCGATTTGAACTCCTAAGTGCCACTAAATGCTATTCTGGGAGTTTAAGGGAGGAATGTATGATGACTTTCAAGTACCTTACCTACTCAGTTCCCCTAAGGAGGAGTCCTTGAATCTGTATGTTTATTTCTACTTCTTATCCCAAGGTACAGGGCCTTGTATTTGCCCATGATAAATTTCACTAACCACTGATCTGCACAACTGCATAATATATCCAAGCCCCTTTGCAGATTTTTAGTCTTGTTTTGTGTTAACTACCCTGGCCAGCATATTGTTCTCTGTGACTCAGTAAAGGAATGATCCCCTTCTCTGGGCCATTCTTACTGCATAAAGGTTAAAAAACACAGGTTCATGAACCAATGCCTGTGGTGCTCTGTTGGTCACTGTTTTTCAACAAGACTGCTGCACCCACCTATCCTTATTCTCTGACTTCCATCTCTCAGCTACTTATTCACCTCATTACCTACTGTAGTTGTAGTTACCATATTAGTCCTGCAGACATATTTTGTATACATGTTTTGTCTATGGTACCATATCAAATTCTTTGACTAAGGTCCAGGACTCACCTTTTGACCACATTGAACCAGGCTGTATATGGAACCCACTCCCTTATGCTTGCAAAAGTCATTGCAGGCACTTACTGTAGGAAAGGGGACAGGGCAGCTTTGCGAATGTTTCACGGCATATTTCACAAATGGATGTTGGCATCCACAGTACCAGAGGCACTCTTCTGGGTCCTGCACTGTATATGGTCTGTTTCAGGGATGAACCCCTACATCAGTGTGCAGCCAGTGTCTGATGGCCTAAATGGTGGATGATGCTGTGGGGGAACTACAGTACTGGGCTATTTTGGAAAGACATACACCAGGGTGAGGAAGGGGAACCACCAGACCACTAGAGAGTCACATACCTCAGGAATGGGGCAGATATTGTCTGGGCCCAATGACTATCAACAATGGAGACGGGGGAAGGGAGGAACCATTGTACCACCAGGGAAAAAAAGAACATGGGGGATAAGCTGGGGGGAATGTTTTTTGGCTTGGTAGCTGTTTGCATGGTGCCACTACTGAGGACCAACACTGGGCACAACACTATGTGCCAATAATGTCATGATATTGTTTTGCTACAGCTGTGGGTGCACACCAGGGCATTTCTCTGGTGTAATTGCAGTTACAGGTAGTAGCAGAAGTTTGAAAGGTGCAAAGTACGCATTTTGCACTTCCCTATCTATGTCTTAGAATTGGTCCCCAGAGATATGCTATTCAGTGCATCCCCATGTCCACTGTCCTGGAGATTTAACTGAAATTAGATTAAGTTGGTTTAGCATAACCTTCCTTTTATAAACCGGTGCTGAACATTGCAGGTGTAGTACTAGTAGCACCAGTAGTAATACTAGTAGAAGCAGTAGTAACAGAAGTTGTAGCAGCAGCAGTAGTAATAGTAGAGTGGAAGATGTTCAACATCATATATGTGGGGAATCATGCATAGCACCACCACTGATGTCACTGCATGCATGCTCCACCGACTGGACCGGAAAACCAGGAAAAAATCCTGGACAGCAGGATGACTCTAGTCACCTGCATGCTCTCCACCTGACAATAAGGCAACCACCATGAAACCAGGTACATTCAGCAACAAGGGTTGGGGAGCCCCATCATCCCCACCAATGGGGGTGGGGGGGTAAGTTCTGGAGAAAGATGCAGGTGGGGAAAGTCCTGGAAAAGTTGGGATGAAGGGGCTGAGGTGGCTAGCACTAAGAGTGCTCTCCAGAGAGCAGGCGATAAACAGATCATGGAAACAAACATGAAAAATCCAAATTAGTGGGGGGGGGCAGCAAGACAAGTACTGACATTGACAAATAAAAAACAGACAGTGCAAAACTGCAATAATTTTGAAAATTAGCAGCATAAGTCATTAAAATCTAACTACTGTATAAGTAAATACATAGAATGCTGGTAAGACTTCACCTAGAGTAGTGCATCCAGTTCTGGAGACCACATCTCTGGAAGGACATAAACAGAGTGGAGGCTGTCCAGAGGAGGGCAATTAAAATGGTGAAGGATTTGCATCTAAAGCCCAATAAGGAGAGACTAAAGGATCTCAGTATGTACACCCTGGAACAGAGAAGGGAGAGAGGGTATTTGATAGAGACCTTTAAATACCTAACAGTGGTAAATAAGGTACAGGAGGGGAGTATTTCTCAGGAGAAAAGGTGCTCAAGAACAAGGGGACATGCTGTTAAGCTGGGGGGGGGGGTAGATTCAAGAGAGATGTGAGAAACATAGAAACATAGAATTTGACAGCAGATAAGGACCACTTGGTACACCCAGTCTGCCCATTTCCCTACCTAATGGATAAGCTGCAGATCCTAGCTAACCAACAGCCTACTACTTCCTACCTCCACCCCCTAGAATTGCCTTATGCCTGTCCCATGCATTCTTGAATTCCACCCCTGTTTTTGACTCCACAGCCTCCTCAGGAAGGCTGTTCCATGCATCCACAACCCTCTTTGTGAAAAAATACTTCCTCACATTACCTCTGAGACGTCCCCCGTCTAGCTTCAAATTGTGCCCCCTTGTTCTTGCACACCTTTTTCTGAAAGATGCTACCCTCTTGGACTTTGTTGATTCCATTGAGGTACTTGAAAGTTTCCATCATGTCCCCCCTCTCTCTCTCCTCTCCTCGAGGCTATACATATTATGCTCCTTAAGTCTCTCTTGATATGTCTTCTGGTGCAGACCCTGCACCATTTTAGTTGCCCTCCTCTGGACTGCCTCCATCCTGTCTATGTCTTTTTGGAGACTGAGTCTCCAGAACTGCATGCAGTACTCCAGATGGGGTCTCATCAGCTGTCTGTATAGAGGGATAACAACTTCCTGTTTTCTACTGGTGATGCCTCTCCCTGTGCATCCGAGTATCCCCCCAGCCCTCCTTACTGCCCTCTCACATTGCTTGCTTGCCTTTAGGTCATCTGATATGATTACCCCAGGTCCCTTTCCATTTTTGTTATTGTTAGTATCTCACCCCCCATTGTGTACTCTTCCCCTGGATTTTTGTTTCCCAGGTGCATTACTTTGCACTTGTTAGCATTGACTCTAAGCTGCCATATATTTGATCATTCCTCCAACCTTGCCAAGTTCCTTCTCATCCTTTCCACCCCACCTTGTGTATCAACTCTGTTGCAGATCTTTGTGTCGTCTGCAAAGAGACATACTTTTCCTTCCAGTCCCTCTGTAATGTCACTTATAAAGACATTAAAGAGGACCAGTCCTAGTACTGAACCCTGCGGTACCCAACTAGTAACCCCCCTTTCTTCAGAGTGGACTCCGTTTAATATTACCCTCTGTGTCCTGTTCTCCAGCCAATTCTTTACCCAGGCTACCATCTTGGGACCCATTCCCAGGCTGCCCCAACTTGTATATTAATCTTTTGTGTGGAACTGTGTCAAATGCCTTGCTAAAGTCTAGGTAGGCCATGTTCACAGACCCTCTCTGATCTACTACTTTGGTCACCCAGTCAATGAAATCCATTAGATTCGTCTGACATGACCTTCCCGCTGTGAATCCATGCTGCCTTGGGTCCTGTGCTCCTCTGGCCTCTAGGTACTCAACAATTCTTTCCTTCAGAAGTGAGTCCATCATTTTCCCAATCACTGAGGTTAAACTAACAGGTCTGTAGTTTCCTGCTTCTGCCCTGCTCCCACTTTTGTGAAGTGGAATAACAGCTGCCCTCCTCCAGTCCTCAGGTACCACCCCATCCTCCCATGATTTATTAAAGAAGGTAGTCAGTGATGTCACTAGTTCTACCCTTAGTTCTTTTAGAATTCTGGGATGAATCCCATCAGGCCCCATTGCTTTGTCCACTTTCAGTTTTAAGAGTTCCTTCAGAACCCTTTCTTCTGTGAAAGGGCTGGTATCAACCCTCGTATCCAGCGTGTTTCTATTGTTTGGTTTAGGTGCCTCCCCCTCTTCATTTGTGAATACTGAGCAAAAATATTTGTTTAGTATCGCTGCCTTTTCACAGTCACCCTCTGCCCAACCCCCTCCTCTTTATTAAGCCTCACTATCCCTCCCTTGGTCTTCCTTCACTCCCTGATGTATCTATAACAGGTTTTAGCCCCCTTCTTAACTGAGTTGGCTATCTTTTCCTCGGTTTGTGCCTTTGCTGTTCTGACTGCCTTTCCAGCTTCCTTTCGCTTTAACTGATACAATTCTCTGTCCTGCTCCTTCTGTGATTTCTTGTACAGTGGAGCCCACTTATAAGAACATCGAATAGTGGAACATCCCGGTTATAAGAACATGGGCTCTATGTTCCGATTTCTCCCCATGTATTCCTATGGCCATAAAGCTCATTTACAATCACACTCAGCCCGGTTAGAAGAACAACCATATTGCTTCTTCTGTGCTAGTTCACTGGCATTTGTCAGTCCTGTCAGTGAAGCTGTCAGGCAAACTCATTGACTTAGCTCTCACACCTCCGCTGTGCCAGTTAATGACTTCTGTGGTATGCAGCTAGGTGTGAATGGTACAGATTAAGTTAAGCATTTCAACATTTGGTCAACATTTAAATGCTATGCTGGCTATTGTTTCAGTACCCATTCATCATTTCAACCAGCAGTCACAGTTATGTTGTCAGACATGAAGAAGAAAAAGCAGAGAACAGCACTTAGTTTGATTCGTATTTGGATGAGCTGTCACTAAAAAAAGCAAGATGGCTAAAGATAACTGATTTTTTTAGTAACTAGCATTGTTCAGGTTTGAATGTTACAATATTATGTACTTTGATGCACTTTGATGAACTTTCTACAGTGCGATTTTTAACCATTTTTAATTCCGTTTTTCAAATCTGTATTTATTAAAGTAAATTTAAGCTTTACACAACATAACATTGCTTGCTGAGTGTTTTATCACATCATGCACACTCCACCTTGTGGTCAGAATATATAATTTCATGTGATAGTCAGTTTATAATGGTAGCCTGTATATAAGATAAGCCCGCTTATAAGAACATTTTTTTTTGTGGCAAATGGGGTGTTCTTATAAGCGGGCTCCACTGTACTTCCTGAATGCTCTCTTTTTCTCCCTAACCTTCCCTGCCACCTCCTTTGAGAACCACTGTGGTTTCTTACATCATTTTGTTTTGTTTATTTGCTTCACACAAAGGCTTGTTGCCTCTGTGATGGCAGTTTTGATTATTCCCCATTGTTCTTCCACCCCTCTTTCCTGCCCATTTGCAAGTGCATTCCTTAGGCACTCACCCATTTTAGCAAAGTCAGCCATCCTGAAGTCCAGTACCTTTGTCTTTGTATGGCTTGACTCTACTGCTGTGTTTATTGTGAACCATACTGTGCAGTGGTCACTAGTTCCCAGATGGCTACCCACTTCTAAATATGTGATCCTCTTGCCATCTCCATTTGAGAGTACCAGGTCTAAGACTGCTCCCTCTTGAGTGGGTTCCGATACTAGTTGTCTAAGACATGCCCCCTGTAGGGCATCTAAAATGACCCCACTCTCAGAAGTGGCTGCTGCAAATGCACTCCAGTTAACATCTGGCATGTTCAGATCCCCCATTAGCAATATCTCTCCTTTTTCTGCCATTCTAAGGATACTTTTTATCATTTCCTTGTCCATTTCCTCCCACTGAGATGGGGGTCTGTATACAACCCCTGTGCGGATTGTTGGGCCATTACCTGTCTCCAAACTGACCCACAGTGCTTCCTCTCCTCTCTGTTTACCCATTTGTTCTGTTGCTTTGATTCCTTCCCTCATGTAGAGAGCTACTCCTCCTCCTCTTTCACCCTCCCTGTCCCTCCTGTAGATAATGTATCCTGGTATGTTTACATCCCAGTCATGGTTCTGTGTGTACCATGTTTCTGTGACTGTCACAATATTCAGATGTTCCTCCTCCATCAAGGCCACTAATTCAGGAAGCTTGTTACCCAGACTACGGGCATTAGTACTCATTGATCTCCATTTTTTGATGGCTTTACCTCTTGTAGCACCATACCTGTCCTCATTGACTTTACTTTCTCCATTTACCCCTGTCCTGCTCCCTGCTGACCTTTCTACCTTGGTCTTTTCCTCATTTAGTACCATGTTTTGTAAGGGGAGGCTGGGAATTCCCTGCTACTTATCAGTGCCTGTCCCCTTGACTAGTTTAAAAGCTTGCCAATGAAGCATTTAAACCGATCGCCCAGAAGACTTGATCCTTTCCTGGACAGATGCAGACCATCCTGCCAGTATAGGCTGGTATCCCTCCAGGTGGAACCCCAGTCCCCAATGAAGGCAAACCCCTGTGCTCTGCACCATTTTTTCAACCATTCTTTGAATCACATGGTGCAAAGTACCCTTGTCTCACCCTTGCCATAGACAGGCAGCACCTCAGCAAAGGATACCATGTGTGCTACTTGCCTTAGGCCCCTCCCCAACTCCACAAACTTCCCCTGCACTGCTCTAATCTCATGTTGAGCCAAGTCATTTGTCCCTAGGTGGACAATGATGTCCAGCTCAGTCTCCTGTGCAGCTGTTCTCGTGATCCTGAGGATGCACTTCCTGTCCCTCCAAGCCATGGTGCCAGGCAGGCACCTTACTTCAGTTTTCCCTGATCCCCCCAGTCTATCCCCCTAATAATTGAGTCCTCCAACAGGAGCTACTTCCTTTTCCTGTGGTGTCCTCTGCCTCCTTCCTGGGGGGGGGGGTCCCTTGTGACAGTTGTCCGCAACCTCCTTAGTCTTCCCTGCGGGTGCATCCATAGGGGAACTATGCTCCATCAGAATGGTGTATGGATTGTGGAGTGGTACAACTGACTGGGTGTGCCTCTGTTCCACCACCATCACCCTCCATGAGCCCACTGTGGTTCAACTGCTGCGCTTTCTTCGCAGTCTTTGAGGTAGTGGTGGTGGCCCTGGTGCTCCCTGGGTGGGGGAGGTTCCCTTACTACTGTTCAGTGTGGTCTGAAGTCAGGCAACCTCCTCCCTCAGGGCAGAGAGTTGCTTGCAAATAGGGCAGCATCTCAGCCTCCAGAAAGACTCCTGGAAGACTGCTGCCCCACAGCCAGTACATTGCACTACTCTCCACATGTCTGTCTGCCTTCCTGTTTATCCTGTGTAAGAATTTTTTTCCAGTTATTGTTTTGTTATATATATATATATATATATATATATATATATATATATATATATCTATATATATATATATATATATGACTCTGTGTACAGTACTGGAGAGATTCATACCTTATGCACAATTTTACCCTGTAATTTAAAAAAAAGTATTATATTGCTTTTATTCCATCTCTGTTTTGTAGTGATCTATCATAAGACATACTGGGCATAACATGACCTGTTGTTAAATTCGATTTTGTTTGTACTGGCTGTATAGGTAGGTTCTTCATACTCCCCGCTCCGTGTTCTGTACTAGGGCTGTTTTGCTCTGGCTGTATAGGCAGGTTAACCCCCCTCCCCCCCCCGTGTTCTGTGCTAGGGCTGTTTCGATCTGGCTGTATAGGTAGGTTCTTCATACTCCTCCGTGTTCTGTAATAGGGCTGTTTTGTTCTGGCTGTATAGGCAGTCTCTCGGTGTTCTGTGCTAGGGCTGTCTTGATCTGGCTGTATAGGTAGGTTCTTCATACTCCCCGTGTTCTGTGCTAGAGCTGTTTTGTTCTGGCTGTATAGGTTGTTTCTTGCATTACAGTAACAGACCTGACAATTTATGTGTCAACTTTTCAAATACCACTGAGTTCTACAGATGTGCTGGACTCTGCACAGGGATGGTCTTATTAAACTACCTTCAGGCGTGTTGTATTTTAAGTATCTATTCGTTATTATTAACAATTATATGTCAGTGAGGTCCAGCTGCTAGCACTCTCGTCTAGGATTCACTCTCATTTAATACCATGGACATAAGTGAACAGCCTATGAAATCATCAGACTGGCAGTTTACCACCGGTGTAAATCCTCTGATAACCAACGGCTGTTGATGAGACTATAATCCAATGTATCCAATGAATCATCTGCAGCACAGGAATAAATAGAATAAAAATAAAAAAACAAAGCAACCTCTTTAATGTTTGTATTTTATTGTAGTAAAAAAAAAAATGAACCTTGGTATAATCGCAATAAGCCACTCGGAGGATGTGGGTTGTCGGGGGATTTATCATGGCTGGCGAGGATTAACCCACTCGGCTGCTCCTCATGGGCAAACCACTTCAGCCATGGTAAATCCCCTGATAACCCACACCCCCTCATGGCTTATTGCTTAAGTAATCATGTATCAAAGTCTCACACATAGAGCTTGTTTTTTTTAAATACAGCCTTCATTGTGTATTTGCATTTGTGCATTAAATTACCCATTTGAACTGTATGGTCACAGTCTACCCTGAATGCTCTCCACACTTGGATTTTTGTGACTATTTTGTGTTTTAACCAGCCTTCAAAGAGCACCGTCCCTGCATCACAGTGCAAAAGCCTTCTGTGCTTTTTTTGGTGGGACATAACACTATATATATAAAAATACTCTGTTTTAGAATAAACACACACTGACAAAATCAAAAAGAAAAACATCAGTAGAATCAGTGTGTGACAGGGGTTTTTTAAATTCTCCACAGAGACAATTGGTGGCACTTTCAGAGGCGTGCCATGGTGAACAAATTTTGTAAAAAAAAGCACCAGTCCTTTTTTTATTTTATTTTTATATTGTGTATATTTGTGTTTGTGAAACAGAGTATTTTTACATATACAGCCCACACGGCTATACGGGGGATGCATCTCCTGAAATCTCAACTGATCTATTTATTAATTTGACCCATGTGTTTACCTGACAGTGATATGCGCAACTGTGCTGAACAACTTAACATGCGGATGTCGCTTTTTGTTAGTCAGTGAAACCATGAATCAATGTGCCATTTTTTTATTTTAAAAAACTGCAGATGTTATCACTCAGCCTATTATGAATGATCCAGTTGTCCTAAAAGGAAAAACACTTTTTCACACTCCAGTGAGAGTGCCAACTATGCAGAACAGCTGATTGCTTTTGCCGGTGTTTATGTGCAGCCAAACTTAGAAGAAATTCACACTCTAGTTTCTATTGCTTCTGTCTTGGCTACACATTAACCCCTATGTAGAAGCACTGATGTCTAAGCCCCATAGCTGCACGGTAGTCTAGAACTGGGACTGGACTTGGTAACAGGTAGGAGAACTGACCTCAGGAGAGGTGTCTGTGTCTAAGCTCAGCCCTCTGATCAACCCTCACAGTTATCCTCAGCAGGGCACCCAGCTAAGCCTTTCCAGGAGTAATTTTATCAGTGGTCCACACTCCACTGACCTGTCTGCTCAATACTCAGCAGATTCCTTGGGGCAGTTCCTCACTTCCCCCGGCAGTTTTGAACAAAGACCACTTTGATAGGGTATTTACAGAAGCATAGGAAAAATACAAAATATAAAAACTTAGGACATTTTTGATCATGTGAGCATCCAGTGTGTGCCTATCATGCCATTAGAGAACTGGAAGTGTCTACAAAGTTATCTTTTGTTGTTTTTGAGGTATTCTAGCAGCTGTGCTGGTGATACATTTGCATATTTTTCCCATGCACCTGTCTTTTGTTCGAATTGCTCACTTGGCTGGGTTGTCAGCTTGTCGTTGATCATCTTCTCCTCCTCATCTAAGAAGAAATAGGTGACCCTGACAAAGAGCTCATCCTTTTCAATGCTGGTGGGTTCCCCTGTGGGTAGCTTCACGGGGTCCCCCATTAAAAAGCTCACTATAATTTAGGTGGGTGATCTGATCCAGTTGATCTCCCATCAATGACACGGCACAAGGGAGGTCAGGAGGAGGCAGCCAGTCTAGAATCTTAATGTACAAAATGCTTCATGCCTGAAACACTGGAGTGTTGTGTTTGGTTTATCAACTGCAGTCAGAGCACTTACAACTTCAAAGAGCCACAGCACCTAGGATTGTTACTATAAAGACCATGTGAGGAAGGGCAAGGAGGTCAAATTGCCAATACATGCACAAAGCAGGATAACCCTTGGAAACCTGGGCACAGACTTTTGTGACACCCCTGCTTATAGAACTGTTACAGATAAGCAATAGGAGTGTCTCAGAAGCAGTGACTGAGAACAGAGTAGCTGGTGAAGGTACCAGGACCATCTTTGGACAGTGTGATGTGATATATTTTAGGAGGTCCAACCCCAGAGCTACTGTTCCAGTATGTATAGGTTTAGGTATAGTACCACTTGGTTATTGATGTTTTGCAGTGCTTGACCTCTGATGGAAAATTGTGCACACATCGATGTATGACTATTGTAGTATTGTATATGGGGAATTGAAGGAGGCAGATTTGCTAATGTTTCTGAGGGAGTAGATTTGTGTTGCTGCTGCTGTAAAGCTGTGGATAACCCCATATACAATATAACAGTAGTCACATATCGATGCATGCACAATATACCGTCAGAGGTCAAGCCCTGCAAAACACTGATAGCCAGGTAGTAGTGTACCTAAACCTATGCATAATGGACAAAATAGATCTGCATTTGCACCCCTAAAATGTAATACATCACACTTAAACAACAAAATTAGCCAAAGTAGGTTATATCAATTAAAGCATTAACATTTTTGAAGAACTTCTGTAACAAAAGACAAAAAAAACTAAAACTTTGTTTCATGTTAATGCACAGCAGCTATGGTGGCTCTGACCAGAGCTTGTCTTTTCTATTTACAACAATAACAAAAAACCTTTTTCTCTGTTAACTAAACCGGTTCTGCTGAACATACATACCCCTTGGGTATACAGGCCTCATCCCATACTGTTTATCTGTTGCCTTCCAAAGGCCTACAAAAGAGCATATCAAGTGGCAAGAATCCATTATATTTGATACTTGCCATCTGAACATTCTATTCAATGGTCCACCTGAGATATAAGGTAGAGCTGAAACTTGGAGGACAATATGTTTTTTCTTCTGGCAAATCACAACAGGGTTCAAAGTTAGGTGTCATATTCACATCACAGGCATGTCAGAAAGGCCATTCTCACAAACCAGCTGATTACATTTGGTTTTTTTTTGTAAGCCAAAAGAACTGCTACTTAAAGAAATCCATCACTGTAAGTTGTTGTTGCTCTATGCAGTGGCCTCTAATACCCTCGCTCCCAGTGTAACTCCTTCAAATGAGGAACTGACATACACTGTGGTTATTATCAATGTATAAAACATTGGGTGCTAAGACCAACACTCTTTCTGAAGAGTGTAAACATTTTGTATCCCCTTAAAAATAAAAGAAACTTCCACTGAAAAATCTATGAAAGATAAAGCATCAGAGAGTTCAGAAATTCTTAGTTTACGATCCTGGTTAACCTAACTAGTCTATATGAAAAATATATTATATACAAGAAGAAGCCACATTGTTGTGGTGGCATGTAGAGGAAATTGTTCAGCATTTCTTTGCACCAATAAACTATTTTGCCATACAGTACAGAGTGTACACTGTTTTGTTTCTAGCCTAATCTGTTCCCTGTAAACCTTGTACCTCAGTCATCCAGGAGTCTGTCTTCTCTGCTTCTTTATTCTAGAGTCTTACAGCTGCATTGTTTTTGGTTCCCTTCTGGAGACTGAACCCAATAGGGCACCTGTGCCACACCCCAGACCTGGAGCTTTGCCACCACTTCAGGCCCAGCAGATACCCCAGGCCCAGCTGTAGAGGTATGGTCATAGTCCTAAGGCTAGGATAGCTGCTGAACTGCTCTCTTCCATGTGCCAGTGAAACAGCAGAATTTTGACACTGAAGCCCCTTATAGTGACAACTTTGAACGAATTTGAGATTGTCGCTGTAATGGACCCGAAGTAGAAATGTCACTGTTTTGCCAATATTTTGCTCCCTTCTAAGTCAACTCTGACTGGCGATGCCCCTGAAAAAAAAAAAACAGCGAATGTCTAACAGGCATTTCGCCTGTTACTGTCAGGGATTTTGACAACGAAGTTGTCAAACCGACTTGGTGGAAGTCCTCTCTTCACTGGCACTACGCAGAACCAGAACATCCCAGTTCTTTCTTGTTCTACTATTTATACTCTCTTAGCCCCTTCCCATTTCCTGTGCTAAGCTGGACATACTGTTACCTGGACTGCTCCTTCTGCGCTCATGTAACAGGTACTTTTCTCACTTCTGTACCCTTAACCCAGCATTTATGGTTTCAAGACTGGACACATACCATAAACACTGCCACCTGATACAGTACTAAGGAGATGCTGTACTGTTGTAGTGTGCCACTCTTTGTATGATATGTTAAACCAAGGTCCTGTCTACCTTTTGAGGTGTTTTTTCATGTGGATATTAAAGCAGCAGTATTTATTTGACAAAAAATGTCATCATATAATCTTTTGGCAAAAATGTATTTCTGATATCCTTAGATTCCTGCTCAGTTATTGTTTACTTTTCTCAGATATTGTTAAAACAGTTCTTACAGCTAATTTTGTAATTAATGACTCATGTAATTAAAGATGGCTGCCATTCACAGTTTTTAAACATCTCTTCCGCTGAGGATACCTGTTGAATGTACATGCTAGATTCTTACTGTGCATGCTTTAGGATGGTGTTAGCACATGTTTCTGATGGTAAACAACACGACACTGTACCAAGATATTACATTTTTTCATGGCGGGCATGATACGGGAATAGGAACTTTTCAAACCTTCAAAATCCCATATTTTGGTTCAAGAATGAACGAAAATGAAAAGAAAATAGGATAGCTTGATATTTTTGCCAGACAACCATTATTGCTGCAAAAAACTTTGTGGTCACAAACAAATACTGTTGCTGTAAAGATCCTGTGGCACTTCTCAAAGAGAGCAAGGAAATTTGCCCAGTGTCCTGACCAAATTTCTCCCATTCACTAAACAATACCACCAACAGCTTAATCTGGTTCAATTTCAATTGATTTGCATCTGTATTACTCCCTCCTCATGGGAAGAGTCTGAAATAGGTATTTTTATGGCTGTTGGCGGAGCCTACGCCATTTTGGGAATGATTTTTTTCCCTTAAAATGGCCGATCATGGCACCTTCTATTGGACTTTTGGAAGTATCCTTCTGAAAGTCCAAGGCAGCCTGTAACACTCCACCACGACTGGCCACTACAGAGTAACAGCTGCACTATTTTGGCTGTTACTTCCGTATTCAAGAACAAGAACTGTGCATGCATGCCTCACGCGCATGTGCAGTTCTGCTGGCACTGCCATCTTGTGAATGGCAAAATGCCATTCACTGCAACTATGCATGTGCGAATGCCACACATGCACAGTTGCATCGCTGCCACCATCTTGAGGATGGCACTGCTCCCGCACCTTCCCACTGCTCCTGTTCTCCCCACTCCCTCCATTTCCTTACAACACCTGCAGCTAATAAAACCCTCCCACTCCCTCCCACTGCTGCTGTCCTCCCTGCTCCCTCCATTTCCTGTCTCTGCACCAACATTGGGGTGCCCAGTCCCCATGTCAGCATCATGTAACCCCTCCCAACTCACGTGGCACACCGTGAGCCCACCCCTGTGTGCCAAAATTTATGTTTTTTATTTCCCCCAGCTGACATCGGGATGCCAAATCCTTGTGTTGGCATCATATGGTCATGTCAGATGAATCTAATAGATTTCTTTGACTGGGTGAACAAAGTAATAGACCAGGGAGGGGCTGTGGATATGGCCTACCAAGACTTTAGCAAGGCATTTGACACAGTCCCGCACAAAAGATTAATAATCAAGTTAGCCAGCCTGGGAGTGGGTCCCAGGGTGGTAGCATGGGTTGCAAACTGGCTGCACAACAGGACACAGACAGTAATAGTGAGCGGAACACATTCCAAAGAAAGAGGGGTCACTAGTGGAGTACCTCAGGGCTCAGTACTGGGTCCAGTCCTCTTTAACATCTTTATAGGTGACATTGCAGAGGGTCTGGAGGGAAAGATATGCCTTTTTGCAGATGATACAAAGATCTGTAACAGAGTTGATACACAAGGAGGGGTAGAAAGGATGAGAAGGGACTTGGCAAGGTTGGAGGAATGGTCAGACATATGGCAACTTAGATTCAATGCAAAGAAGTGCAAAGTAATGCACCTGGGAAACAAAAACCCAGGAGAAGAGTACACAATAGCAGGGGAGGTACTAACAACAACAAAAATGGAACGGGACTTGGGGGTAGTCATATCAGATTATCTAAAGGTTGGTAAGCAATGTGAGAAGTCAGTAAGGAGAGCCAGGGGGATACTGGGATGCATAGGAAGGAGCATCACAAGTAGAAAAAGGGAAGTGGTTATCCTTCTGTACAGACAGTTGGTGAGACCTCATCTGGAGTACTGTGTGCAGTTTTGGAGACCTCATCTACGCAAGGACATAGACAGGATGGAAGCAGTCCAGAGGAGGGCAACTAAAATGGTGCAGGGTCTGCATCAGAAATCACATGAAGAGAGACTGAGAGAGCTTAATATGTATACCCTTGATGAAAGGAGGGATGGGGGGACATGATAGAAACATTCAAGTACCTCAAGGGAATCAACAAAGTCCAGGAGGGTAGCATCTTTCAGAAAAAGAGATGCGTAAGAACAAGGGGACACAATTTAAAGATAGAGGGGGGATGGCTCAGGGGTAGTGTGAGGAAATTTTTTTTCACGGAGAGAGTGGTGGATGCATGGAACTGCCTTCTTGGGGAGGTTGTTGGGGCTAAAACAGTGGGGGGAATTCAAACATGCATGGGACAGACACAAGGCAACTGTAGTGGGAGGTGGCAGGAAGTAGGCTGTTGGTTAACTAGAATCTGCAGCTTATCCAGTAGGTAGGGAAATGGGCAGACTGGGTGGGCCAAGTGGTCCTTATCTGCCATCAAAGTCTATGTTTCTATGTTTCTATATAGCCCCCCCAACTCATGTGGCACACTGGGAGCCCACCACAGTGTGCCCAAATTTATTTTTTTCTTCCCCCCGCCAACATTGGGGTGCCCAATCCCTGTGTTGGCATCATGCCCCCCCAACTCATGTTACACACTGGGAGCCCAGCCCAGTGTGCCCAAATATATGTTTCTTTTCATGTAAATAATGAAAACCATCTCCCAAAATCTTGTTTTTTTACCTGTAAAAAAGAAAATGGTCCCTCATCGTCACCCCAGTCCCCTTTCCCTCATCCCCACTCTCCCATGGAGCACCCACCTCCCCACACCCCTCTTATCTCATATGTACCTCTGGAGGTCAGCACTGTCATCCTCTCTGGACTGGGACACATCTGCACTATTCAAAGCCGAACTGCAAACTGAAGAATCAAAGGTAAGCATGGTATAATGGCAGTCAATGGGGTTTTCAACTTATGTTGATATATCAGCCATTTTTAGGAATTTTGGCCCCAAATGTTCAACATGGGGTTCTTGGGACCCCACCTTGTGAACGCTGTCACTGTCATTTTGCTACTCGGTCCCGAAAGGTGTTTTCGTGGTCACTGCATGGAATCACCTTTTGAGACTGATTAATGAAACAACAGTGCCACTATTCATAAGGTGGAGTCCCAGAAAGCCCATGTTGAAAATCTGGTGAACAAATTCCCCAAAATTACTGCATTATGTGTGTGCATTGTGCAGTTTCTATGCATGCTACTAACTTCACCAATTTTTAATAGTTTCACTCCAGATTTTCAACATTGCCATTTTTGCTCATCTCTTTATTAACAGTACAGCTGTCATTTTTCACATCCTGCCCGAAATGTGTTTTCGCACCTGTGACACAGAATGGCATGGTCACTCTGTGAAATCACCTTTTGGGACAAGTGAACAAAATGACAGTGGCACTCTTCATGAGGTAGAGTCCCAAAAAGGCCATGTGGAAAATTTGGTGAAGCAACTCCAAAAAATGGCCGAGTTACACCTGGTCATTCAAATTTTTCTGTGCACACATTTAACTTTGGTCATTTGGCAGCTTGCCACAGCTGTATCAGCTCTGGCTAGAGTTTGTTTTACGTGGCGGTTACACATGGACTCTATGCTTGAATATCACTGGAATAAAAGGCCCGAAAGAAGGTTATGGTGGAATGTTTAAATACACCCTCAGCAGCAAGATGGCCTTAGCCCCTACATTAGGTAATCCAGGATGACTTATTTTAGCCATGCAGTGAGGAAAGGTAAAGTATAGTGGGAAATCTGAGTTCTAGCTTGCTACACATGATTTCAGTTTTCTGCATACTTAAGGGTATTGATAGGATTGAACAGACAGACATGTCTGATTTGGTTCCTCCAGCAGGACACAGGGATTCACCCTGAATCTCAGACGTAGTAAATTCAGGTGTAATGTCAGGAGCACTTCTCCCAGAGGGTGGTGAACCTATGGAACAATTTTCCAGTGAAGCATGTGGACAACAAAATAGTACAGACCATCATGGTACACTGTTTCCACCAAGTCAGTTTGACAACTCTGTTGTCGAAATCCCCGATAGCGATAGGCAAAATGCCAACCGGAATTTTGCCTGTCAGACATTTACTGTTTTTTTTTTTTTTGTGGGGGGTGAACCCATGCAGGTGGCTTTGCCCCCCTGATTTTTTAATAACAAACTCTGACTTGAAGTTGACATGGAAGGGGGTAAACCACTGGCTAAAGTAGCAAAATTTCTACATTGGGACCATTACAGCGACAATTTCAAATTAGTTCAAAGTTGTTGCTGTAATGGTCTTCGATGTAAAAATGTCTCTGTTTCACCAGTATACGTGATACACCTGGTTGCATTTATTTATATTATAAAAATTACTGGATACCCTGGGTAGATGAGTGGAACAGCAACACCTTTTAAGTCAGTACATGTTTGCATAGCAGACTTATTCTTACTTATGTATGAAGCAGGGGGCATAGATAATGTTGAGTGAGCTGTCCAGTTATGTTTGGTTGTGCTGAAAATATATGGTGAGCTATGGTAAACCTCTGCATCTGTGGCACTGAACCCCAAGGGGCAAGGGGCTTGGTGCAATGACTGATGCTATCTTCCTTAATACTGAATTGTCTAAGCTGGGCACTATTACCCATCTTAGGAGCATATACCCATCATGGGTATCCTCAGCTTAAGGTACTGATAAATACTGTGCTTTAATAGGCCAGGTAGAGCCCCTGGCCTTCTCCTCTCATGGCTGTGAGGGAATCCCTGATTTTTGTCACAAAGTTGCAACTTGCAAATATATTATATGATACTGCTAAATGTGTGCCCTTGACTGACTAGCTCAAGACTTGTACAAATACTGATTAATGCCAGTTAATAAGACTGATTATGATTAGGCCCTTGGCAGGGATTCTGATGGGGTTGCAGAATGAATAACTCCATTGTGAGTCTGTTGTGTGCCCCATGCCCTGTAAATAAATTGTTGGAGTTCTGTATGCAAAGTTCAGTCTCAAGTGTCATGCACTGTGATCTGTGTATTTCTATAAAGGGGGGTTAAACTAATGCAGAGTGCAAATGAAGCAGCAGTTTACTGTTTAGGCCCCAAAGCCAAAGAAAGGAGAGACACCAAGACTGGCGACCCACCTGAATGGTGTGAAGGTGGCTAATGGGTTACTGTTGGCACTATATTCAGGGAAACTTAAAGGACAAAGATGATGATTGGTGCCCCTGAAGGGGTACAAGTAGTGTGGCCAGAGCAGTTCAACCTGGGTGGCACAGAGACTTGTGAAGGCGGTGCCCTTCAGGCCATGCCTACAGGGTGTGGAGAAAAGCTAGACTTAGGAAACAATATCACAGGGGGTGGCTCCTGCCATGAGAAAACCACTGATATATCCCTAAACATAGAAGTCACTTCTGAGGTTATTCCCCATCCCTTGTCCTCTCCTCTGGTAATGGTGGTAGAAGTAGCTGGTAAAGAAAAGTTGTGTACACTCACATACAATAGAATTGTTAGAATCTTAGCTATAAAAACTTTCATTTTACAAAACATATGGCACTGCAGTAGTTGACTTTTCTTTGTTAATCTAACCTTAGGGGCATAAAGCACTTGGCATCACCTCATACCTCATGGTTCCCTAGGGTAAGGATAATGGACAGCAACTGAACCCATGGTCCTACCATAATTAAATATGGCCATTCAAGATCTGCAATTGAGAGATGTTTGTCCAGTATGAACAAAGATTCTGAAAATCTCTAGTAGCTAAATGACACTTTTCTCAAGGTGTAAAATGTTTCATATTAATATAAAGCTTCTAGGCTCCTAAAGATGCAAGAGATCTTGTCTTTGAATCATGGCTTTAAATATGATTCCTATTTTCTAAATGAAAACTCTGCTGTAAAATTGTAGTGCGGCTGAAAATATAGTTTAGTGCCAAATATTCCAAGAGTCAGTCTACATAGCTCTCATCACATAGAATTACATTTTTATGAACCAAACAAAGAGAACTGAATGGTTAATGCAAACTGTTATGGTCTGTGTTCAGCTTAGCAAATGCCTAAAGATGATTCAGGATCTTTTTAATAGGCTAGATTAATACTGTACCCAACAGGGATGTGTCCTCACGAGTGTACTGCAATGCTTAACCCACTGTATAGCCCAACATCTTAAAAACAAACTTTTGGTTGATTATTTCTTCGCTTTTTTGCATTAAAAAAACACAATTACCACTGAGGCCGAATGGCTAGAGTGCAGAGCCATGAACATGGAAAGTCATGTGTGAATCCAATTGCCATCAATAAGGGCCCGATTCACAGAAACTTCCCAGTCATCTGCATGTAAGAAGGGCCAGGAAAAGCCACAGAGTGACCCTTATCTGCAGGATGTGCACCATGGGGGCACAACACAGGATCCACAATGAGGGCCAGTGCCCCTTTCTAACCCAGTCCCTTACTGATGTGCATGGCTATGTGGGCTGTGTGTGGGCTAAAGGGTGGGGGGCAGAATGTGTTTGATTCTCAACATTCTCTGCATTGCAGAGATGGTGGAGGGTGAAGCTATGCATCCCTAGGAGCTGCATTAGCAGCTATGTGCCCCCTCTGCCTAGCCACATGTGTTGTCTCCTGTCCCAATTGGCCCTCCCTCCTTAAGCCCCCAGAGTTAGGAGCCTTCAGGACAGGCTGGGGGCATCACCAGCACTGGCCATTGTTTTTCTGAAAATGTTATATTTTCTAGTGGTGATACAACAGTCCTGGAGGACTTCCATATCCCAACATTTCCTGCTCCCTGCTTAGGCAGGATTCATTTGCAGAACAGCTTGAGCACCTGCTTGCTCATGGTCCAGACCTGATCCACCCACACTTGATGCCGCCTGCTTCAATGCAATGCAATGTTCTGTGCTAGTAAAGTGTGAAGGCTGAGGCTTGAAGATACCAGGGGGCTCAGGGCTGTTGCTGTGATATGCTCATTTTGAGTCGGTTTGTTAATCACTGTGACTGTGAGCGAGCCACTCAAAGCAGCACTTCATATTAGCCTTACAAAAATGATGCTGTCCCCTGCTCCTTTAGTAAGGAGGCTTCTAGGCTGTCTTACTGACTGTGACTACTTTTAACAAAAATAGGGCTTTTTAAATTCATTTTTTTGATCCTATAGTACCTACATTTTTTGTGGCTCTGAAGGAAACCACTACCTTACTGGTCCCTGGCCCATTGATGCTAGAAAAATTTTATCTGTGAAAAACTGATTTTTAAATGTTCTTTGCTTTAACTAGTATGATTTAGTAATGGATCTAAAAGGCTATGCCTGCAGTTCAGTGGACAGGAACTACTAGACACACCCCTTCCATGAGCTATTTAAAGGAGAACTTCAGTAAACCTGTAACTCATTTTTCCATGCTGAAGTTTGTTTTTTAAGTACTAGTTCAACTTCTGTTATTGTTCCATGTCTACAGACTGTTTTTGTTATTTCAGTGGGTGTTTCTGATTTACACACAGAAAGTTATGTGCCATTTTAGAACTGTGTGATGTTGCTTATGTCCCTTGCTCAGCTCTTCCATTGTTTCAACAATGCATCCTTGTTCTACCATAGAACTCTATGGTTGGAGAGGGACATAAATTACATCATACAAGTCTAAATGGCATTTAACACCAAAGTATAAATCAAAAACAACCATTGAGGTTACTAATAGGCAAACATAGACGGAACAATAACAGAATTTGAAACCATTTTTAGAAAAAAACAGCTTCTACTGGAAAAAAGACCTTCAGGTTCAGTGTAACTCTCTTTTAAGCCAGTTTCCTCAAGCCTCATTCAGAAGCACTGTTTATTTGCTGCAGCCAGAGGCTGTAGTGGGGCTCTGCCCCCCCCTCCCCATGTCTGTCTGCAGGTCTTCTTTGTGCTCTTGGGCTTTCTGTTTGGTTTGTGCCTTCAGTGGCATTCTAGGTTAGTATTCTTCTTTTTCTGCTTTTCCTGGCTGTAGATTGTGCTTCCTTCTTTTTCTCTCAGCTACCTAATCCTGCTGCACTCATGTCCTCATGAACTTCCTGTGTTTCTTTCAGTTTTGGTTCTCGGTGTGCTTATCATTTTCTACAGTACATCCTTCCTATGTCAATATGCTATTTGGTTTGTGCTATCTCAAGCTTTCTTATTTGCTGTTCATACCCAGCCACATGTAAACCTGCCTTAGTTTCACTGCATTTCTCCTCAATTGATTTTACCTGGACTCCTAGCAAGGCAGATGCTCCCGCCTCTGCTCTGTCACTTTAGTTAGTTTTACTCTTTCAGTCTGCTTCAGCACTTATCACCTTAATCTTAGTGTGCAGACAGATTCCAACCTTTCCTGCTTGAGGCTGAGTTTCACTTATCATTTTGACCTTTGATGTACATTCAATTTCCAGTACCTTTCAGTCATTGCACTCCCCATCAATATCAGTCATTCCATTTAGAACTCATCATTCAGTCAGAATCTTGCCCTCGGCTTGTCCTGTGGGTATACATGCTCTTTCACCCCTTGAAATCTGCATATTGAGGGTGAGTTCTTTGTTTCAGGTGGGGATCATTCTCTGTAGGCCACTTGTCTCCTGCAGTGGCTCCCAGCAGTCCCACTAGGTCATAAGGTCCAACACATTGGGGGAAGCTTTAGCTATGCAGACTTTGGTAAGTGGCCCCACATGGTGTAGCATTTAAGACTTCAGCTGCCTGAACGTGGAGCTCTAAGCCCACAGGGGTTCATTTAACTGTGAAGACCATGTCGGCAGCACTTTTGAAAATTATTTTCCCTGTGTTTGCCTAAGGTCAACCTAGCCTCATTCTATATCCTCTTCCTTTAGTTTCCAGTCAAGGTTAGACCTGCTCACTGTCTTAATGCTAGGTGAAAGCCTTTCAGCAGTCACTTCTCTTCTTGTTCCATGGTTTGAGGGGTGAACTTCCTTCTTGGGGAGCTTCTTTTAGCTGCAGAGATAATCTTGCAGCATCCCACAGTGTTATCCCATTAGAAGGAGAGAAAGAGAGAGAGAGAAAGAGAGAGTTAGTTATCTATATTAAAACTCCTGAATTTGAACTCCAAATTAGCAAAACTGAGTTGTTATGATAAGAAGTACCCATGCCAGGAGAGATGGCGGCTGAAACCATGGATCTACAAAGAGTTCCTCTACCATTTTTTTCTCTCTTGAGTGCCAAAGGCTATAACATGGTGTATATATGGTATTAATTGTAGTGTTTACCCTAGTAGTAGGATTTCCACTGTGAGTTGGGGTTGGATGGTGCCTCGCTTATCCGACAGTCCTGCCATTCACTCTCCCATTCTAGAAGTCATGCTGTTATGCCTCTGTCTACTGTCAGTCATCACCAGCTTCAACTATCAGTCATTACTTCAGTCAGTCTCTTTGTTCACCACCTACTTTGCAGTTCTTTTCTGCTCTTTCCTAAGGTACCTTTCACCTAAAGGAATCATGTTCTAGTGGCACCTCTGGGGTGGAACCCTCTCCAAGAGGGTTCCTTTGCCTTTAATGTGCCCCAACAGGCTTGTAGTCCCTTAAAGAACAGAAAGTGTGAACTGCCAAAAGATCCACATATAATAGTCAGCTCATTCATTCAGCTATCTCCAGACTATCAGCAGTGTTCCACAAGCATAACTCCTCACTTCGGTTACATACACCCATTGAACTAAAAGGTTATGCCTGCAGTTAGGCAGGCAGAAGCTACCAGACACATCCCCTTCCATGAGCTATTTAAGCCAGCATCTTCCTGCTTCAATCAGAAGCACTGTTTTTTTTTTGCCCTGCCATCCTCCCCTCCTCCCTCCAGCAGTACACCTTTCTCCTTGGGGCTCCTTCCTAAGATACCTTTAGCCTAAAGGAATATGTTCCTATGGCACTTCTAGTGGTGGAACCTTCCTAAAGGTGGTTCCTTTGCAGTCACAGTACCCTGACAGGGTGGTAGCCCCATAGGGGACAGAGAGTGCAAGGGGCCAAAGTATCCTCATTTAACAAACAACTCATTCATTCAACAACCTCAAGACTATTCACAATGTTGCACAAGCATAACTCCTCACTTAGGTTGCATATGCCCACTGAACTAAAAGGCTATGCCTGCAGTTTGATGGGTGGGAGCTACCAGACACACTCCCTTCCATGGATTGTTAAGCCAGCTTCCTCCAGCCTAATTCAGAAGCACTGTTTCTTTGCCCCACCATTCTCCCCTCCTCCTCTAGTGGTGTGCTGCTCTCCTGGGACTCCTTACTAAGGTACCTATAGCCTAAAGGGTTCCCATGGCACCTAAAAGAGTGGAACTCTCCTCAAGAGGGTTCTTTTAACAGTACCCAAACAGGGCGATAGTCCATTAGTGAACAGAGAGTGCAAACAGCCAAAGTATCCACATATAACAGTAAAACAACCCATTCATTCAGCTACCCCCAGACTATCAGCAATGTTCCACAAGTATAATTCCTCACTTAGGTTGTGTACACCCCTTGAATCAAGGTACATTCTTACTGAATCAGACGCAGGCAGTGCCATTTTTATAGCTAACATAAACTGCCATGTAACCTCTGTGTGCTTAATGTAAGCAAAAAGACAAGATACAGTGCTGGTTTCCATGTGTGAACTGCACACCCAAGTGCATTGTAAGGCCCGAGGCAACCACCTGAAAGTGTGTTATAGTATAGGAACCAACACTCTGTCTTGTCTTATTGCACTAGTAAAATGGGTGTTGCCAGCAAATTTTATGAAATTAAAAAAAGTTTTAAGTTAAAGAAGTTTTAATTAAACGTGGTTTTAACTGTAAAATACTCCTTCTGCAGTTAATATGGTCTATTGTTGATGGCAGAGACATGGCCTTTTATGGTGGGTTGGATTTTCCTTGCCTGTACAGTAACTGACTTTTTTAAAAATAAAATGTTTTAAATGGATTCACCTGATTTTTGGCCTCTGATCTCTGTATTGCATTAAAAAAGACTGGAGTGTCACCTGTGTTACACTCTGCTCCCTCTGGAGTGTGGTGGTCTGTTGCTGCTTGGGACTGGGCAGTAGTTCTGTCTGCAGGGAGATAATTAAAAATTGCCATTGGTTAAGTTCCCCCTACTGGCTTAATGCCAGATTTGTTTATAAAGCTGGAGGTGTAGAGACCATCAGAATCTACCTAATGACCACTAGAATTATTTTTTAAATATTTGCAAAATTTGTAAAACCTGAACAGAGAAATTTAAGCAGATGACCTAATAATAAAATGATCAGAGGTTTAAAATGTGTGAAAAGTGCAATGAAGTAATGCTCAAGAACATAGAAAAATCAAAGTACCAATGGTACTAAAGGTGCCAAAGAAGGTCTATATGAAATAATTGCGATGCCAGAAAGAAGGCTGAAAGGCTTCCCCGGCAATGAAAAAGGAAACAGCTTGAGGACAGAGTCTGAGACACAGCATCTATGAAGTTTAGTGAGAAAGGAAAATATGTTCCACTCTGGGGTTCAGACCCATTCCCCTTACTCTCTACTGCATGGTAGCCTGTAGCTCTACCGCTGTACTAAGCATCCTATACAGGAGATGCCTGCTGTGTCAAAGGACATCCAGCAGTGTGTGCAGATACCCCCTGCACAGCTGCAGTGGATTTGGGTAATTAACAGTCTGGTTATTTGAAGCAGTGTCAAAGTCTGAGCTGGAACATCCGGCACCTAGTGCAGCCGCCCCCCCCCCCCGTTGCAGTGAATTTTCATAATAAACCATATGTTTATTTGAAGTAATGTTTCCCAAGTTGCATTCAAACCTCAACATCTTAGCTGGGCCCTTTCAAGTTATCAGCAGTATAGAATGTCCAACCTTGCTGAAAGTACTGTACAGCAGGTTGAATTCACATCTCTCAGTATTCTCGGATCACAACCTGGTATACATAATAGTGCCAGGTAGAATTAGAGCTGCTGTGGTACCATAGCAGCTGCATTTGAAACCAATTTAAATTCCTCCAATATGACCATTTTTAAAACCCATTAGTAGTGAAATCGATTTATACACCATACCTAGACAGCTTAACAGCTGATTTGTACTGTAGTGCTAGGTGCGAATTTTCAGAGATGTGTTAAATGGTAGCTGTTATTTTTAATTGAATAGTCCACTGAATGTGTGAATGACATAACTACCTGCCTTAATCACCAGCTGCCAGCTACGTATTGAGAAATACAGTACTGTAGAGCCTCCATCAGATCCATCTGATTCCCCCTCTCATATTCCCCCATCTCCTAGTTTACCTGTGTACAGGATCCTTTACTTGATTCTCAATCCTTGTACTCGATCCTGCTACTGGAGCACCTCTGTTACCAAGTGAGTGAGTGAGCGTGCCATGCAGTACACACAAAGAAATAGAGTTCAGTCAACCCCTTTTCTGACCCCTTTGTATTTTAATGTCTCCTGTCTCCTTGCTCTTCTTTACCTTTTAGCATGCTTGTGGACTAGTGCCTATTATACAGCACCTGAAAGAGATTCAGGAACAGCAGCCAGGTAATCAGTAACGAACTCTGGTGCAAAAAGACAAAACATATCCCATAATTATCACGTTCCAATTATTTTCGCTACTAGCACCAGATATGCAAATATAGCGAAAATAAATGGAACATGAAATATACCTGCTATACAGTATATCACTAACATCAACAATGACATCTAAAATATCTCTTACACTAATAAATTGTAGTAAGGAAGAAAAAAGTGCCACTCTGGGGATCAAACCCAGGACACCTGCTTACTGCTTAACACCCTAGTTCTACTGCTGTACTAAGCATCCTATACAGAAGATGCAAGCTATGGCAAAGAACATCCAGCAGTGAGTGCAGAACCACCCACCCCCCCACACACACAGCTGCAGTTGATTTTCATAATTAACAGTCAGTCTATTTGAAGTAGTGTGAAATTCTGAGCTGGAACATCCATCACTGAGTGCAGACCTCCCCCCCCCCACAGCTGTAGTGAACTTTTGTAATGAACATTCTGTCTATTTGAAGTAATTTTTCCAAAACACATTTAAATCTCAAAGTCTTATTTGAAACCTTTCAAGTTATCAGCAATGTAGAATGTCAAATCTTGCTAAAAGTCTATCACTTAAATCAGCAATGACATCTAATGATGTCTGTCATACTACATAGATTGTAGTAAGAAAGAAAAAAAGTTCTACTTTGGAGATCAAACCCAGTCCCCCTGCCCTCTACTGCTTGGTAGCCTGTAGTTTTACCGCTGTACTAAGCATCCTATGCAGGAGATTCATTCTGTGGCAAAGGATATCTAGCAGTGAGTGTAGACCCTCCCCTCCCCCCCACACACACACAGCTGCAGTGGATTTTTATAATTAACAGTCTGTCTGTTTGAAGTAGTCTCAAAGTCTGAACTGAAACTTTTCAAGTTATCAACAACATAGAACTTCAAATCTTGCTGAAAGTATATCACTGTCATCATCAATGACATCTAACAATTTCTCTCATACTACATAAATTATAATGAGAAAGATAAAATTGTTCCACACTGGGGATAGAACCTCAGCTTGTGTAGATCTGAAACAATATGCCGAGACCTAAAAACTCTATCACTGACATCATCAGTGACATCATGCAGCTAAATCACTCATATGGAATGTACCTTTGAACTTGACTAAATACAAAAAAGAGCATGCATGACAACAATTGGTGCTTACAGCTATGCTGTTGGCACCTAAAGACAAGCTGATTCTTGTGTGAACCTATTTTAAGATTCCAGAAGGGGAGGCAGGGTTTATAATGACTCATTGATGGATCCTATAGAAGAAAAATTACTACAGTGAGTACATTTTCTTTCTAACAACTGGAATCCATCAATGATGCCTAAGATAGAAGTGCTGACTCAGTAAAAGTACTTCAGGAGGATGGGTCTAGAACCTAGCTAGGAAAAAGGTTCTGCAGGACAGCAGTTCAAAAACTAGCATTCCCTGCTGGCTTATATGTCTAGGCAGTAGTGTTTTGTGAAGGTGTGGACTGTTTTCCAGTTAGCTGGTTTATAAATTTCTTGAAGGGAGATGCCCCTTGTAGCTGCCCCAGATGCAAAGGTTCCCCTTGTGTAGTGTGCCCAGCAGTTAAAATAAGTGTGCCCATAGGCCTCTAGGAGGTTGCCTACCTGCTTTCTCATTGCAAAACTGGATACAGGAGACTAACCAATGAGAAACTGTTTTCCTAGCAGCTAGTTTACCTTTGCCAGCCTCTCCATATGTGAACAAAGCTGTGTGGTGTTGGACCTGACATTCTTTGTCCGGTCCATATAGCAGCCCAGCGCCCTTTTTACATCAAGACAGTAGAGCTTTTGCTGACCAGTGCTGGAATGCTTAGGAAAAAGCACAAGTAGAGTTGCTGACTGGTTAAGGTGGAACTCTGATATCACTTTAGGCAGAACTTTCTTATTTGTCCTCAAGAAAACATTGTCTCCATGAAATATGTAGTTTGGATCTGTACAAAGGGCTTGCAGTATACTTACCCTTCTGGCAGATGTCATGGCTACTACAAAAACTCTTTTTCATGTGTCAAATTTTAAGTTTGCTGTAGCCAAAGGCTCAAAGTGAGATTCCATCAGCTGTGAAAGACAAATGTTGAAGTCCCACAGTGGGGTGAAGGTGATAAGAAACATAGAAACACAGAATTTGAGGGTAGATAAGGACTGCTTGGCCCATCCAGTCAGCCCTTTTTCCCCTACCTACAGTGTCACCGCAGACCCTAATTGGTCTTCAACTTTTTCTCCTTCACTCCCTTCCTTTCCACTACAATACCCTCATGCCTATCCCATGCATTCTTGAACTCCACCACTGTCTTCACCTCCACCACCTCTGGTGGAAGGTTGTGCCAAGAATCCACCACCCAAGAAGTACTTTCTTACATCTCTCCTCAATCTATCACCCTCCAGCTTCATAGCATGTCCCCTTGTTCTTGAGCACTTTTTTTTCAGTAAAACATTTCCCTCCTGTACCTTATTTACACCTGTAAGGTATTTGAAGTTCTCTGTCATATCCCCCCCTCTCCCTCATATCTTCCTTGGTGTACATGTTGAGGTCCTTTAGTCTCAAGTCATAGGCCTGCACCATTTTAGTTGCTCTCCTCTGGATTGCCTTCACTCTGTCTATGTCCTTCTGGAGATGTGGGCTCCAGAACTGGACACAGTAGTCAAGGTGGGATCTTACCAGTGATCTATATGGGGCATCACCACCTCCCTCTTTCTTCTGATGTTGCCCAACCCTATGCACCCCCAGCATTCCTACTAGCCCTCCCAACTGCCTTGTCTCATTACCTGGCCACCATTAGGTCATCCAATATGATTACCCCAGGTCTCTTTCCTGCTTGGAGGTTGTCAATATCACTCCCCCCATTTTATATTCTGCCCCAGGTTTCTGTGCCCTAAGTGTATTATTTTGAACTTTTTTGCACTGAAATCTAGCTGCCATACTAACATACTATTTGCCAGCAGATTAGGCCTTATGGTCTAGTGAGTCTGCTCGAACCTCAGATCCCTAGTTGGGTGCCGAGGCCTTCCCCTCCCTTGTGTTCCAGAAACCCCTATCATCCATCCCCACCCCCCTGGGACAGACCATCATCTGATACATCCACTTTCTGTGTCTGTCCCACCCTCTCTTGAAGCCCTCCACTGTGGATCTCTGAACCAGCTCTCCAGGCAGTGCATTCCAAGGGTCCACCACCCTCTCAGTGAAAAACCTCCTCCTCTTTTCCCCTCACCCTTCCATCTTCCAACTTCAAACCATGCCCTCTGGTGATACCTCCCTGCTTTAGTCTAAAGATCCCCTCCATGTTTACCCTATTTATTCCCTTGAGGTACTTGAAGACCTCAATCATGTCCCCCCTGTCTCTCCTCTCCTCCAATGAAAACAGGCAGAGCTCCTCAAGTCTGTCCTCATATGTCAAATCCCCTAGCCCTTGTATCATCTTAGTTGCCCTCCTCTGTACCCTCTCCAGGAGCTGTATGTCCTTCTTAAAATGTGGTCTCCAGTACTGTACACAGTACTCAAGGTGTGGTCTAACCAGTCTATTGTACAGCGGCAGAATCACTTCCTTGCTCCTAGAAGTGATCCCCCTTACGATGCATCCCAACATCCTGTTTGCCTTGCTAGCCGCTCTCCTGCACTGCTCAGAGTTATTCATACATGCATCCACCATGACCCCTAGGTCTTTTTCCCCTATTGAGGCCTCCAGTGCCTCCCCTCCCAGGGTGTACCTGTGTTTAGGGTTTCCCCACCCAAGATGCAACACCTTGCACTTGGTGATATTGAAATTTAATTTCCATGTGTGAGCCTAGCTTTCCAGGGTGTCCAGGTCCCCTTGCAGGGCCAACCTCCCCTCTTCTCCCTCAACTACTGCTCCCATCTTGGAGTCATCAGCAAAGAGACTCATTTCACACCCTATACCCTCCCTGATGTCCGATATGTATGCATTAAACAGGATCGAACCCAGGACCGAGCCCTTCGGTACCCCACTACCAACCTCTCTAGGGTTTGAGAGCTGCCCACAGACCACTACTCTCTGGGTGCATCCAGCTAGCCAGTTTTCAATCCATCTGACCATCAAAGGGCCTACTCCTAACCCCATCAGTTTCTCCACCAGACCATTGTGGGGGACAGAGTCAAACTCCTTGCTGAAGTCCAAGAATAATACATCCACAGGCTTTCCCCTGTCCAGTTCTGATGTTACCCATTCGTAGAACTCCACAAGACTGGTTTGACATGATCTACCTGGCACAAACCCATGTTGCCGACTATCCAGACCTCCCACCTCCTCCAAGTACACCCCTAATCATTCCTTTAGTATACTCTCCAATAATTTTCCCACCACCAAGGTCAAACTGATGGGTCTATAGTTACCTGGTACTTCCCTCGACCCCCCTTTATGGACTTGCACCACATGTGCCTCTTGCCAATCCCTAGGTACCCTCCCTGTCTCAAGTGACCTGTTGAAGAGTTCCGCCAGGGGTGCAGCCAGTATGTCTGCCAATTCCCATAGTACTCTCAGATGAATGCCATCCGGCCCAGGAGATTTGTCTTTCTTTAGGGCCTTGAGGGCTAACCACACTCTTTTGGTGGAGATAGCATCATCCGTCCCCTCCACCTTACTGGCCTTTTTATCCTTATCCAGATGTGACACCCCTGGGGTACCTCTCCCTCCCTCTTGCTCCATTTCTGTTGCTTCACTGATCCCACTCACTGCCACTTCTATCCCCATAATGCCTTGCTTTGCAGATATCCCATCCCCCTCCCTAGTGAACACAGAGGCAAAGTACTCGTTAAATACCTCTGCCTGGTCCATCACCTCTTCCACCCACCCTCCTTCTGATCTCAATCTGCTGAGATGGCCCTTAGTTTTTCTCCACTCTCCAATGTACCGGAAGAACCCCTTTTTCCCTCCGTGTATCCCCTGTGCCAGCCGCTGCTCTTTACTAGACTTTGCTTCTCTCACCATCCGGGAGACTTTTCTAGATGCAAGATGGTACATTTCCTTATCCCTATCCCCTCTTGTTGTTTTATATTTTTTATAGGCCGCCTTCTTTTCTCTGACCGCTACCTGTACCTCACTGGACCACCAGCATGGTTTATGTGACCTTGCTCCCTTATGTTTCAACTTAGCGCAGATCCTGACTGCCTCATGAAGTCCCTATTTTATGACCTCCCATCTCCTCTCCACACTTGTCATTGATGTAATCCCCTTCAAGTGATCCTTGAGAATATTTCCCATGCCCACAAAGTCTTCCCCCCTGAAGTCCACTGCCAGTGTCCTAGATCTCACCCCCCTTCCCCCATGCTTATTTGAAACCAGACAGTATTGTGGTCGCTCCCAGTCAGGGGTCCTCTACAACCAGGTCCCTTATCAGATCCCCATCTGCAGAACCACGCCCAGGACATGCCCCTCCCTTGTGGGCTCCATCACATACTGTGTTAAGAACACATCCTGAAGCCGTCCAGCAGCCTCTGCTCCTTGGCCACCTTAGAGGACATGGTTCCCAGTTTGTACCTGGCATATTAAGATCCCCATCAACACCATTCCTTCCCTTTTGGTCCACACTGGGCAATGATGTCCAGCAAACCATCCTCTAGAACATCACTCATCCTGGGGGCTATATCACACCCAGCTTGACCTTATCTCCTGCTGGGGATCAAGGTGACCCATAGGCCTCCATGTTTCCCTCTGCCTCTTCTACCCTAGCAATTTCTATGTCATCTCTAATGAAAATAGCCACTTCACCCCCTCTGCCCTCCTTTCTATCCTTCCTAAGCATAGTGTACCCCTGCACGTTTAGGTCCCAGTCATGGTTTTTGTTGACCCACGTCTCCGTGACCCTGGGCCTTTGAAAACAAAAACTTTTAAAAAACAGATTGTGAGGCAAATAATATATCTTTGCCTGCTGATGTGTAAGCTGAGACAACTGCCATGTTCACTTTCAAAGTTGAGCGCCTCAGGCCTATAGACTGTAGGTGAACCATATAGTCCAGCATTTTTGGAAAGCCTTGCCTGCATTGGGATTATCTTCCTGGGAGTACACCAGTATGAGAAGCATTTCCACTTTGAATTTGAGACATATCTTTCATGTCACACATTTTCTGGAAACCCTCAAGAATTTTAGCAACTCATGTGACAGATTCAAACCAGAGAACTCTAGCTCCTTAGGAACCATACCCTCAGGTGTAACGTTCTGAGGTCTGAAAAGGCTGTCATGCCCTGGGACAGAATCAGCAGGTTATGCTTCAGTGGGAGGATGATTTGAGATTCGTAAGACAGCATCAGGAACTTTGAGTACAATAACTACCCAGCCCAGTCTGGGACTATCAGGATCATTGTTGCTTGTTCCCTCTTGACATTCATAAGTACCCTGTGTATGAAGGAAAATGGCGGGAAGGCATACAGAAACTTTCCTGTCCATGTCACTGCTAGGGTATCCTCAGAGAGTGTGCTTCTGACTGGGGATCTGCAACAAACCTTTTGGGGCTGATTGTTGCCATGTGAAGTGAACAGTCTGTCTCTGGAGTGCCTCATTTTCTGAAAATTGAAGCCAGTACTTGCTGGTTCAGAGTTCATTCATGGATTCCCTGGCTGATTCTGCTTAGTGAGGCTGCCAGTACCTTGGCTTGCCTGTCAGGTGTACTGCAGAAATCTTGGCATACAGAGAGTGTGCACAATTTTGAGGGTCTTCTTCCTTCCTGTTTGTTTATGTAATACATGGTTGCTGAGTTGTCTGTCCATATTTATACTGACTGACTGACCCTGCAGCTAGGAGGAAAAGGACTGCATTTACAGGAGCACTGCTCTGAGCTTGAGGATGTTTTTGTGTTCCTTTGACTCCTGTGAGGTCCAAACACCACTAACCATGAGATCCCCCAGATACCACCACACCACCGTAGGAGTAAGACATCTGTTGTAAGAATCTTGCCAGGAGATTGCTGGAGGAATGGAATAACCTCTCTGAGGTTGCCTTCTCCCCTCCCCCACCAATGCAGTGCTTGTACCAAATGTTTTGTGACTGGTACTGTGTATGTCAAGGGATCTGACCTTTGGGACCATTACCCTCTCAGATGGTACTGAATGTCACTCATTTGGAGGTGAGCCCATGGCACTACAGCTGTTGCAGACTTCGTCTGCCTTAGGAGTTGCAGAACATCTCTTGCAGGCCATGACTGATCTGGGATGTATGATTCTGCACTGGCAATCAGATTTGATACCCTCTTTTGTGGAAGGAATGCTCTTCCTCACAAGGTATCCAGCTCTACTCCAATAAAGTACAGGACCTGGACAAGTTCCATCTGGGACTCCTTTATGTTATCAGGAAACCCATTTTTTCTGAACTCTCCTAACCAGCTCGATGGAGCATGTTGCCTCCCCTTTTGTTTTCCCTGATAATAGCTAGTTGTCCAGATACAAAACACTACAACTTGTCTTCTGAGGGGAGCTGCTACCACAGCTAAGCACTTTGCAAACACCCTTGGTGCTGAGTAGATACCAAAAGTTAAGGTACCAAACTAATACTGGCAGCTTTCTAGCCTGAACCTAGCAGGTATATACTGCTTTTTTTTTAAAGGCAGTATATCCTGCAGTTGTTATAACTTTTAAGCTTGTAAAGAACGGAAAACTGGAAGTGGGCAGAATGTCACTTCCAGTCCGATGGTTTCAAAAGCACTCCTCTGGAGGTTTGGAGGATTTTACTTCTATAGTCTGTGCATCTGGAGGGTGTTTTAGTACACTGTGGGTGGCAACTGCCTTCTAGGAAGGCTAGGACACTTTTTTCCTGTGGCATATTTCAGGACTAAACCCTGACCCCCCTCGTAAGTGTAGGGCTTGTTTTTTAGCTGCTGGGGCATTTCTCCAGTTTAGGCTGCCCTGTTGTGCTCCCTAGCAGGTATATGCTGCTTTTTAAAAGGCAGTATATTCTGCAGCTGTTATAACTTTTAAGTTTGTAAAGAATGGAAAACCGGAAGTGGATGGATCATCACTTCCGGTCTGGTGGTTTGAAAAGCACTCGCCTCAGTGAGTGAAGGTGAGCACAGGCTGAGGCAAGCTGAGTCTGCTTGCATCAGCCAAGGCAGCAAAGGTAGAAGCCCCCCACTTGGTCTTCTAGGGCTATATTTCCAAGTTTCAAGTAAGTGATTTAAATATATTACACTGCAATGGATACAGTGAATGAAACACTGGATCTGTTTCTCAACCAGGGTTTACTGCATAAATGCAGGAAGTGTAGCATACTATCCACGGTTATGGGTACATCTGGGGTTTGTAGCAGATACTGCAAACTAGGAGGGATTGTACAAGATATTGAGAATCTTAGGCTTGAATTGTATAAGGCCTTTGAAATAAATAAAATGGAACATTTTGTTAACAGTATCTCAAATGATAGCTCATTAGCTAATACTGTAACACAGGATAACAGAAAGAGACCCTTGGAAAATGACATTAGTAATCTAAATTCACCAGCCATTGCTTAAAAAGCAAAAAAGAGCTATGAAGTTAATAACGGTGATTGGAGTAAAGTCACAAAATGGGACCCTAAGATATGTAAAAGAACTAATAAGAACAAACCCATTGATATTACAAATAGGTTTTCTGTTCTAGGCGAGACACCCTTAATAGACAGGGAGTGTACTAATTCAGAGAAGCTTCCAGAACAGATACCTAATCAAAAACAGCAGTTTAACATTGTTATAGGGGACTCTTGTCAAATATACTGATGAATATGTATGTAGAAATGATAAACTAAACAACATGGTCACGTGTTTGCCTGGTGCAACAATATCAGACATCTCCCAAAATCTTGAAAGGCTAAAACTGGGTAATAATGGCTCAGTCATTTTACATGTAGGCACAAACAATGTGGGTAGAAACCATGAAAAAGATATATGCTCTGACCTACTTGATCTTGCTGCAAAACTTAAGTATGGGGGAGTTAAAGTTGTAATCTCTGGCATTTTGAGCATACCCAGAGCCCATACAGTAAAAAAAAAAACATTCAAAGGATAAACATTAGATTATCCAATTGGTGTCAAGAAAAGGATATTGTCTTTATTAATAATGGGGGTGATTTCACCAATAAATGGGAATGATTCTCAAAAGATGAGCTACATCTAAATAAATTAGGTGCTAAACTTCTGGGGATCAGTTTTGAACAGTGCTTCTCAAATTTTTGTTTAAATTGAGTAGGTTGGGGGATAATTATAGACACTCTACAACTGCCAGTGCCACATTGGAATCTACCTTACAGAAAACACAACTAAGCCACATGTTATTAAACGCTCAAAGTCTAAACAAAAAAGTTGATGAAATTAAAGAATGCTTTGCCACTGATAGGACTGATGTGACTGCCATAACAGAGACATGGTGGGACAATAAGGCTGATTGGGATTTCAACATGCTAGATCATCAGTTGTACAAATGTAATTGCAGCAACAAAAGAGTGGAGGTGTGGCATTGTTAGCAAAGAATATTTTCAAATCCATGGACATTACTGATAACATTAAAAAAACATTCCCTACAGATGTAAACAATATGGATTAATATTACTGTGAATCAAAGCAATTCATTATACTTGGGAGTATGTTATTAACCCCCATTGCACTGTGGAAATCTATAATGCCACCCTTGAAGAAGTAGAATTAGACAGTGATCTGAAGATCTCATAAATGTGTTCTTTTTTTAATTTGGGTGAAATAGATTGGACTACAACACACACCGACTTTGTAGTGTCACCCTGTGCCTTACCTCAGGTAGTGTGCATAAGAACACAACTGCCACTCCTGGTGGAAACTGCACTGCAGCGTGGGGGTGCCCAAAGGGTTTTTTGTCTTGATGAGGTGTCGGGAAAAGACATAATATGCAGTGCACCAAATTTGATCCTGCAGGCTGACCCTAGCACCTTGGTGCGTTAGGAACTCCGATGCTGCTGAACCACTAATTGTATTTACCATCAGGAGTTTTGTGTGGTGACTCATTCTGCATTATTTTTTTTTCATTCTTATTTTTAAAATGACTTCTACTCCCCGAATGAATTGCCCTAAATGAACTGCCGCACCATTTGGTCACCCAGCAACCTAAGGTTTAACACCCTCAACAGGGAGAAGGTACTCACTGGCAAATAAGAATGACTCCAAGCAAAAAAGGGCCAGTAAGGAAACAAAAAAATGACCAGGTACGCCAGTAGCTTTATTAGGTTTTCTGATATGCAGACTTGACAGAAAGCAGGTTTCAAACACCACTCTAATAATGACCCTGAATGCCAGAACTCAACAGAGAACAAAGGACCTGAGTTAATGGTGTCTCACACTGTGTTGGCTTTTACACCTGCCCACATCTTTACAAAAAAGAAAACAGCCAAACAAAATAACAATAAAACTGATATGATGGCTACTCTGGTTGTACCTGAACATGTAGATCCTAATACTGGTGTGGATGGAGCTGCTCCCGCTAATGAAAATGAAGGAAACCATTCACAAGGTCCCTCACCTAACATTTTTGAGGCAATGAAATTGGCAAGACCTTCCAAGCAGAATACCTCACAAGTGAAATTTTTACCTCCAACAATGGATACTGAGCCATACACTAGTGACAAGATGAAATCCTTCAATGAGGAGAATATTCCAGTGGAAGTGGCGATGTTGCAAGAGGACTTGGTGGTGGTCCCAAACCTGCCTCAGAAACAGGTACTGTACATTCTAACATGGAAACAGAACTGGCTAATGAAAAAGTGAGAGGTTCTTGAAATAAGTATACTGTGGATGTTTATAATCAATGTGTAACCCAGGGAGTGCTTAATAGACTCACAGTTCACTCCCTGTTATATGTACTTGACAATGCCTCCCTGGAGTTAGCATCTGTTATGTTACTGAAACCTGTGATGCGACATCTATTTAGCTAACATTTGTATAGGCAATCTACCTTATCTGTATGTATGTTTCTCACCTGTATGACTCCATACTGGATATAATTGCCCTAATCTCATTAGCATTATTTGTTTTACTCTGTACCAAACTGAAACCTGTAATGCAACTCCTGCTTAGCTACCACTTGTATAGGCAACTAACTTACCAGTATATAAGTTGTTTTTCACACCTGTATGATACCGTTCTGCACTCAATCATCCTAATCTCCCATAGTTAATGTCATACTATGCATTCTGTGATGTGAAGCCTTTGGAAATGAGTCTATGACTCAAATGTTTGTAATTCCTATGTATTTAAAAAAAAAATGTTCAGCTGAACGTTTCAGTAAGCCCAGGGGCTGAGGAATTGAGGTCTTGTCAACCAAATAATTCATTCAAAGACTTACCCCATTTACCAAATAAAATCAGGTGGAGAAATACATCAAAAAGCTTAACTTTATCAGGCATAGAAGACACAGTAGACCCTGGTAATACTGTTAAGAGTGACTTAGAAGAGTTGCCCCCCCCCCCCGGTTCGAACTTTCATACTTCAGTTAACCAATCTTACTGCTAAGGTCGTAAAAGCTAACAAGGGAAATGCTGAAAAATTACTAAATTTATCCAACACGGTTAACTTATTGATAAAAGAAAATCAACAACATATAAAGGACTTACAGGAGGCACAGCAGATAATAAGGGGCTTTAGAATAGTAAAATCTTCCATACCAAAGGCAATTACGGGACATTACTTTACAACACAATGAATTCAAAAATGGATTGACTTTGAAGCAAGAGCAAGAAGAAAAAACATATGAATCCTGGGGGTACCTGAAAATTGGGTAAAAGAGAAATCTTTAAGCAATATAGTTAAAGAGATAATGGCTGAATTCATGGACATCAGGGTGGATGAAGTTGCAACTGAATTTGACCGAGTCTGTAGAATTTTCAGACCTGAGTCAAACTCACAGGCCCTCCCCAGATCAATAATAACTACATTTTTCAAATCTGAGGACAAGGAGACCCTAATGAGGAAAGTTTACAAGAAAAAGAGAATCACCGTAAATAGCGTAACTATTTCTATTTTCAGCACTCTGCCACCCAATCTTATATTTGAAAGGAAGAAATCTGGTGAGTTGAGAAAATTGCTGCAGCTTAAAGGAATCAAGAGTACTATGATTTATCCTGCAAGACTGTGCTTGGTTCTGGATGGTATCAGATACACATTTTAAACTCCTGAAGAGGCAACTAAGGAACTTAAGAGGATTTTGTAGATAGATTTGGTCTAAAGGAAATTGTATTCAAGTTAATCTTCTCTTTTTTTTCTCAAGAACAAAGAGGGGAAGAATAACAATGTGACTCTTGAACTTACTACAACTATTAGCACTATCTGAACTCTAAAAACATTATTTTTAAGATCTTCTCAAATATAAGTACCAGCTGGTCTTTAAGAACTGTGCCTTTTTTTCTCCTCCCAGAACAGAGAGAAAGGAAGAATAATAATGTGACTTTTAAAGAACTTACTACAATTATAATCATTACCTGAACCCTTAACACATGGGTTTTCCAATATTTTACCACAATGAAGGGTATCTCAATATAAGCATTATCTGGACTTCAAGAACTGTGCTGTGTGTGTGTCTGTTTGTTTGTATTACTTTCTTAAATAGAGTCTAGAACCAGCAGCAAGGTGGGGAGGATATCACCACTGTAAAGGGAAGCAGCTTAGTCACCCTATTTTAGGGGACATCTATAAACTTGATTGATTATGTATCAACAAAAAGGGGAATGATGGTGTGGAGTGGTGGGGTTGGGAAATGTTTTTTTGGTAGACAGGTGCACATTATTAAAGCAGGAGGAATGGCCATTAAGGACAACTTGTGGATTACTTGGTTGGAGTTTTACCTCTATGAGTTATAATGGAATCTACTAACAAAATAAAGTTTGCCTCCTGGAATATTAATTGTATTAACTTCCCAATCAAAAGAGAGTGAATATTGAACTATATAAGGAAAAAGGCAGTGGGTGTAATTTTATTGCAAGAAGTACATTTGGAAAAAAAAAAGAAATATTAAAACTAAAAAGAAAATGGCTTCCACACATATTTTTTTCAGAAGGAACAAAAACAGTTGTGGGGTTGTGATCCTTATAAAAAAATAATCAACTTTTAGTTAATAGACTATTACAAGGATGAGGAAGGAAGGATCATATTGATAATAATCCAAATTGATAAATTTGAAATAATAATTGACTCTGTATATGCTCCTTTTGTTCAATATCAACAATTTTTAGATAAAATCACAGAAGGAATGATCAAATTAGGATCTTTCCCCTACAATAATTGGAGGTGATATGAACACTTTACATTAGCCAACAATGGATAAATCTGGTAATATTACAGCAGCAAACATAGCAATATCAAGAGACATGTCTAGTTTTCTGGAGAACCATGACCTGGCAAACTGCTGGTGAAATCAAAATGGTCTAGTAAAAAAATATACCCATCTTGCTAAAAAAAAAAAATAAACAATTTACTCATATAGATTACATTTTTGCTACTAGATCATTGATATCCAAAATTAACAATAATATAATAAATATTATTATATATTCAGACCTTTCAATAGTACAAATGGACATGCAGTACCTAGATCTTGATAGAGTTACTACAAGGTCATGGACTTTTAATAATGAACTATTGAAAGATCCCAAGTTTGTAAAACAAATAAAAGAAAGACATAGTGGCCCGGATATTCAAAAGGGTTGTGCCATGCGCAATAGGTTGAGCATGCGCAAGTCCAAAAGTGCGCCATTTTGCGATATTCAGCAGGAGGCAGTTGCGCCACCGAAAACATGCTGAGCAACAGCGCAATGCAAAGGAAGGCATGCGCAACCGACGTGGGTGGAGCCATGCATAAAGAGCGCAATGCGAAATTGAAAGACTTGCGCATTGCACAATAGCGGAACTGCCGGAAATTGCTCACTAGCGGAAATGAGCCAAAATAAAAAGGCTTAAGGAAGCGGCACAAGAACGCTACAAGGATGCCAAGTGGGGTAGAGAGAGAGAGAGAGAGAGAGAGACAGACAGACAGTGACAGGCTAGGGCAGGCAAGGCAGCGTGGGCCATGGCTGCAGAGGCCAGCAGGGGTGCCGGTGCAGTGGAAGTAGCAGTCAGGACAGCGGGGTAACACAGCAACACCAGCCAGGGGTTCAAGCCAGGAGATGGACAGTGTCAGCTTCCACATGGAAGCTGTAATGAGGGGGGTGAGAATGCAAGCTGCAGGGGGACGAGGCCATGGAAGGGCCCGTCGGTGGTACGCCCCCAACAGGCAGTACCGTGCCCACATCAGCTATGAGCTGTACACAGATGTAGAGATCGTGGGCCGGTACCGCCTGAACAGGGCAATACTGAGGTGGCTCTGTGAGCTGTGCAGTGATGTGATGCAGGCACCCTCACGATGGAGTCACGCTCTGTCAGTGGAGACCAAGGTGACAGCCTGCATGTGCCTGATCACCACGGGCACCTTCCAGAGGCCAACAGGGGACACCACAGGCATCACACAGTCGGCCACGTCATGCATCCTCACCCAATTCCTCAGCGCACTGCTGCCACATGCTGCGGAGCACATCCATTTCCCCAGCACCGCGGCAGAGCGTACAGCAAACATGCGGGAGTTCCACAGGGTAGCATGTATGCCTGGCATGCTAGGGGCCATAGACTGCACCCATGTGGCCATTCGCACGCCACCTGGCCCCGATGGAGCTGCATATAGGAACAGAAAGGGCTTCTCCAGTGTCAACTGCCAGGTGGTGTGTGATGCCACTGGGCGCATAATCAATGTCTGTGCCACACACCCTGGTGGAGCACATGATGCCTTCATATGGTATCAGTCCACACTGTGCCATCGATTCGAGAGTGGGGACATCCCCACAGGCCATCTAGTGGGTGAGTATGCATGTAAGGAATGCAAACTCAGGGCAAGGGTGGGAATGCCACAGGTGCCATGGTAGTGGCACACAGGGATATGGGCAATATGGACCTGAACATGCTACTGATCTCCACTATCTCCACACAGGTGACAGCGGATACCCACTCCGTCCCTGGCTGCTCACACCGTACCGGCGCCCCATGACCCCATCGCAGCAATGCTATAATGAGGCACATGCTTCCACACGCAACATCATAGAGTGGGTGTTTGGGATGCTCAAGGCACACTTCCGATGCCTAGACACCTCCGGCGGTGCCCTACAGTACAGCCCCCAAAAGGCCTGTGGGATATTCCTGGCCTGTTGCATCCTGCACAACATGGCCAAAGACTGTGGGATAGCCCTACAGGTTGAAGAGAGGGACAGCGATGGGGACACCAGTGGCGCGGTGTTGATGGTGATGAGCAGCCCCCTGGATGGTGGGACCCCGACTGATCCGGCAGGCCCAGTTGCACGGGACACCATCACAGAGGAGCACTATGCACAACACAGGTAAGTCAAGGGATATGTGCAACCAACACTGTCCATGCGCAAACCACAGGCACACAGGGTAACACACCAGGGGTGCATGACGGCCAGGGAGTGGAAGGTCCAGGCATACAAACATACCATCAGGAGGGTGAACACTCATATGGACACACACACACCAGGCACAGGCGTACATGGGCAGATGCACAGCACAGCAGTACGAAATTGCTAACACACAGAACCACCGACCACCCCCAACACCTGTACTGTCCAAGTACGTGTGTCAGATGCTGGGCACCCTTGCACCTTGGTGTACAGTACAATGCAGGCATCATCATGCACACGCACCTGTGGACAGCAGTTGGGAGGGTGTGCAGGTGGTCCGTGTGTCGGCGTGTTGAGCAGAGCACCCAGCAGTGCACTGCCCACTATGACACACATTGCACACAGGGCAGCACCAGACAAAGCCCACACTGGGAGACAGGTCAGTCATGTAGCACTGTCCCACAGCCACCGTGGATGCGTGGGCGGCCCCGCCGTGACCCAACAGCCCTGGCAGGCTGAGCAGGGGCCACATGGGGTGGCACTGTTGGACCACCAGGGATCCCACTGCATGAACGCAACCTTGCCCACACAGGGGTCTGCAGCATGCAGAACAAACCTGCACCAGGGGTGCTCGGGATGCCCACAGCAGAACCTGGCATCGACAGGCCTGGTGTCGCACGACACCGGGAATGGGGAGTGGAGAGTGAACTGTGTGGGGTGTGCAGTACAGGGGCACCTGACTGTGTGCCCAATGCGTCCATGACAGAGACCACTGCCTGGGTCAGCCTGTCAATGGCGGCGGTCACATCCGTCCGCATATGAACCAGCTCTGCATGGTTCAGAGCACACTCCCTGCTGTGCCACTCCACAGCCACAGACAGTGCCTCCACGGACATTGCAACCTGCCTCTGCTGCTGTACTGATTCCTGCAGCAGGTGGGTGTGCTCATCCAATGGGTACTGTGCTCCAATGGCATCCTGTCCCCCAGGGTGTGGAAGGTCCTGATGCACAACACCCCTTGAGGGTGGGCGCTGTTTGCCAGGACCAGGAATGGGCAGATCAAAGGGCGGTGGACATGTGCCACCGCTTGACACTGTACCCCCAGACCTGGTGGGTGACTGCTGCTGCTGCCCCTCCAACCGCTGTGCCCCAGGGTCCACTCGTTCCACCGCTGTGGCCGCAACAGTGCCAGACACCTGCACAGCCACCGGTGCTGCCCCACCGGTGCTGACAGGCACAGCCTGGGACTGTGCCAACATGCTGATACAAAGTTGGAACCAGAAAGGCCCAGGGGCATGTGCTGGCCTGCTGTGTGTCCGTCATGGACACACACATATCACTGCCCATTGCAGTCCTTGCATCATCAATGGTGCAGTCGTTTGCTAGCCACAGTCACAGCGTGCTGGCATGCTTGCATGCCAGACTGCTGAGACATGGGCTGTGCACCCCCCACACCCGAATCACCGACACCTGAGTTGGCAGCCCAGCGTGCATGCTGCTGCAGTGCATGCTGGCTGGTGACAGAGGTGGATGGACCCTCCTCCATGTCCAGCAGGTCATCATCACTGCCTGGACCCACCACCACCATCTCCTGAAGACGAACAGGATCTGTAACAGAAAGAGAGTACATGTGAGTGCATGTGAACAACCTTCCCCCCCCCAACACCACCACCATGTCATACCGTGCAGTGATGGGTTTCCACCTTTCTGGAATCCACCTCCTGGTACGCCCTCAATAGTGCTCCGCTGCATTGATGCAGCTAGTCTGTCCTCAGCCGGGGTCAGCTCCAACACCACTGGCTGGCCCCCGCCAGTGCCAGCACGTGCTGCCCTGAAGGCTGCCACCTTCTCCTTCACCCTCCTGCGGTCTGTCCCCATCTTCTTCTTGCATTCCTGCATAGAGCGCTGGTGGCTTCCGTGCAGGTTCACGGCCTGAACTACCCCCTCCCATGCAGCCGCACGGGACTGAGGGGTGCCCCGCCATCCACTCAGTAGTGGCTTCTCCTCCAGGTAGGCCTGGAAGAGGGCCTCTGTCTCTGCTGGGGTAAAGTTGGGCCTCCTCCTACACCCACCATCCTCACCCTCACCTTGTCTCTGCTCGGTCATGGCGATCTGTATGGGGGGGGAAGTGGACACCTGTCACTGTGCAGTCTACAGCATTTTCCCATGACCATTGTCCAGAACATCACACAGCATGCAACTCACCTCTCACCTGCAGTAACCGAATCTGGCCAGCGCAGCACAATGTCGCCTATTTATAGTGCAATGCATGTAAATGAGGTGTTGCGCAACTTTAATGACATGCTAATCTCGCTACTGCGCCTTTGAATGGCTGATCAGATGATTTGCATGTGTCATCTGAATATCGCGCCGTTGCACTTTGTGCAATTCGTTTGAGCTGGCTGAGCCAATAGCGCAGATCTGTGACTGTGCGGTACACTGCATTGTGCATGCCCAGGTAGCTTACGCAGATGTCTGCCATGCTGCTGACATGCTGTGCGTGATCGGCAATTCAGGCCACGGCCACCATTGTGCCAGTGGTGCTACAGCACTGGGCACTATATAGCGCTGTGGCACTATTGCGCAATAGTACACTGTGCCACTGTCACACAGGTGGTCGGTCGCACAGGATGCATAGACATCAGATAGTGCTCTGCGTGGCCTTGCGTCATTGCCCCATGACCTGGTGCCTAACCTTTGCCCTTGCACTGTTGGCTGCCATGTATGCGCCCCTATTGCTGTCTGGTGACAACGCTTATGTGGACTAACGGCGCTGTCACGTAACAGCGATTGCAACCTATGGTGTTCTATTGCACAACAGTTCCACGTGGGGTTACCAGACTCGCAGGCGCCATATTGCCTGCTGTTAACCTGGAAGCATGGCACACAGGAGGGCAGTGCAATGGAGCCCGGTGGAGGTGGCCAAAGTGGTGGCTTTGGTAGAGCCCCACTATGGGGCACTGTATTGTGAGGAGCCCCTCACCATAGCTAGAACACAGGTCTGGCTGCACTTGGCCAATGACCTGGTGGGGGTCACTGGGCGGCACCAGTCAGCTGAGCAGTGCTGGCACCAGTACAGTGATCTCCGCAGGAGGGATCCTGAGCTTCATGAGCAGCTACGGTCACGTGCCAGGAGGGGCGTGGTGCCTAGGCCAGGTCGGTGTACCATCTATGCACCTGTATTCTCTGTAGGGGTGTGAGTGTGTTTTGGTGGCTGTGCATAGGTGATGGCTCTGCCATGGCTGGCTGTGTCAGTGTGTGCAGGTGTGAGATGCATGGGTCTGGCTGTGTGGGTAGGCAGTCTCACTGGGGCAGTGGGCAGTCTGCTTTGGAGTCACACTGATGTTTTTCTCAACATTTGTCTCCCACAGGACGGGCAGAGAGGATGCAGGCACGGGGTGAGGAGGGCTGTGCCAGGGCCCCGGTGCCGGTCGGTGGTGCTGTGGGTGGTGCGCCCCAGCAGCAGCAGCAGCAGTGGCAGACACAGCTGCTTGAGGAGTGTGAGTATCATTACTTCATGGATGCTATTGCATGCTGGGGGGGCATGACCACCAGCCATGCACAACACAACCATGCACGACACAGGTGACATTCATCACTGTCCAGTGTCACAGCACATCTGTGTATGTGTCACTGGTGGTCCATGCATGCACTGGGCACATAGCTGTGGGACTGGCATCGCACCACGTTGCCACGTCACTTGACAGCCTTGTTTGTGCTGTGATGTACATGGCCAGTGTGTGTGTGTGCAGTGGTGCACATAGCTGGTGCTGCCCGGTTGGGCGTGTCATGTGCATGGTCACTGTGGGTGGGTGCTTACTATCACAGGTGCGGGGCACTAGGCTTTATGCCTTGCAGGATGGGTGGTGTTCAGGGTTTTGGACAGTCACAGCCATTGACTGTGTTTCCTTTTCCTAGGTCTCAGCATCCTAAGAAGGATGGAGCGTGCCCTTCAGCGGATTACATGTGTGTCAATTGCAACACATGGGATCCTGACTGACATTTACCACCATGGGATCCGGAGACGGCAGAGGGAACAGCGACGGCGGCAGGCAGCGGCAGACCAGCCTGCCAGGCCATGATTGTGCTTCCCCTTCCCACTTCAACAATCCCTCCCACCCTGCCTTCCCTCTCCCAGTTGTTCACCCTACCCTCCCCCCTACCTTGTACCCCACCCCTTGTCTTGTACATGACTGTATATAGTTGTTCTTGTTCTTGTTCTTTGTTGTATTTTATTGTTTCTACAAATATATATATTTTGTTATGAATACTGTGGTGGTCTCTGATTTGCAGCTGGCTATGGTTGCTCAGTTGCAGTGGTGTGCATGCCATCTGGAGTGGTATGGTCCTGGGTGTGTGTGTGTGTGTGTGTGTGTGTGTGTGTGTGTGTGTGTGCGTGTGTGTGCATGGGGAGGTGTCTCCAGTGTGGCAGTGTCTTTCTGTTGGTCTTGCCATCTGCTGCCGCCCACTGCTGGGTGCACAGGGTGGGTCTGGCTTGTATGCATCTCTGCTACATGGGGTTGACGTGTGCCGGGTGGGATGCATGGTGTTTCCTGCAGTGCCAGTCACTGCACATGGCTGGTGTCTTGGGGTCACGGTGCAGGGTGTGCTGTGCGTACGGGGGGCTGATGTGCACTGTGGTTGTCATCCCCCTGTGTGTGGCAGTCTCAGCCTGCCAGTGGTTGTGCTGGGGCATCATGGCCCTGCTGTGCTTTGTTGGCTTGTCCCCAGGGGCCAGTGGATCATCCATCCCACCCCCAGTGATGCTGTGCTTGGGGTGTGCAGGTGTCTTGTTGGTACTGCAGTGTGTTTCTGTGCCCATGTGTGGCATGGCTGTGGTGGGCCCCAGCCTGCCTCCCTGGATGTGCAGTTCCATTGCTCTGCGGGGGGGGCTCTGCTTGCGCTATGTCACCTCTGGACTGCTCAGCTGGGCTGCCCTGGTTGCGCTATAGTGCAACCTTTCTGCTCAGCTTCTCCTTCCTGGTTGCACTATGGCGCAACCTTTCTGCTCAGCTTCCCCTTCCTGGTTGCGCTATGGTGCAGTTTGTGTGATATTCAGATGTTGGCTGCTTGAGCACTTTGTTCTGCTCCATGTTTGAATATTGCGTCTGTTGCGCATATGCGTAATTGATTTGTGCTTGCTCTTGCTGTTGCGCACATTTTGGGCGCAGTTTGAATATCCGGGCCAGAGAATTTTGGCTGTGCAATTATACAGGAAACAAATTAGTGGTCAACTTATGGGACACAATGAAAGCAACTTTACAAGGCCATAGACTATCTTACCAGGGTATGATTTATAAAAAAATAAAACAAGAAAATGAGAAAATGAGAAAAAAGATACAAGATTTAAACAACGTGATTGCCTAATGACTACCAATTATGAACAACATTATGAAGACTGGGAGGAATTTAAGGCTATATAGACAAGCACTACTTAACAAGGAAACAATAAAAATGATTAAAAAGGTAAAAATGACTAAATATTTAGAAGGAGATAAATTGAGTAAATTATTAGCTAACCAAGTTAAAAAACACAAGGACAAAAATATTATTTCTGCCATAAAAGACATACATGACAAAATAGTTACCAAAGATCAGGATATAGCAGATGCATTCTGTAAATGTTATAAAAATATATTTCAGCAGACGCAAGTAGTAGAGAAGAAAAATATCAACACATTCCTTAAGGAAATGAAAAATATCAATGAGACGATACCTCAATTCAATTAAAAGAAATAGAATCAGTAATAGAGGACTTACCAAATAGGAAAGCATCAGGACTAGACAGATATACAAATTAATTCTATAAAGTATTTAAACATGAACTAGCCCCATGGATATTGAAACTAATACAGTAGATTATTAATAAGGGAGCAGGAATTCCATCATCAATGTAGGAAGCCAAAGTAATTTTGTTACATAAAAAAGGTAAATTGGCTTTGAACCCAGAAAATTACAGGCCTATAGCGTTACTAACAACTGATTATAAAATAAAAGCCAAGGTTATTGCCAATCACCTAAAATTTTCTCTTCCATTGTTAATTCATTCAAACCAATTTGGATTTATACCAGAAAGGAATATCGCCGATGCTAACCATCAGATACAATTGATTTTTAAGTATATAAGGACCAGAGAACAAATTGAAAATAATGCATATTATGCCTTGGATGCTAGTAATGCTTTTGATGTTTTGAACAGAACATACGTGTTCTATGTATTGCAAGTCTGGGGGGTACCTAACTTTTTAAGCACAGTAATATAAGCTTTATATCAAACAACCACCCTGAGGTTACAAATTAATAAATATGTATCACCGCATTTTGGAATGACAAATGGAGTGAAACAGGGATGCCCACTCTCACCCATATTATTCATATTAAGTTTGGAACCATTTTTTGACAAGATTAGGGAGAGCGAGGCTATCAATGGAGTCCAAATTAACAATCTTAACAAAAAAAATCAATGTTTTTGCTGATGATATCCCAATAATAGTTAAAAATATTAATCAATCTTTGACCTATTTTATAAAATTAGTAGAACGATTTGCTTTGGTATCAGGTTATAAATGAAATAATTCTAAATCAATAATAATGCAGATAACTTAGAAAGGGAATCGAATCATCGACCAAATTAAAAAAGAATTCAAGACTGATAATAAGATAAAATATTTAGGTTTACAGATAACTAATAATCAAAGAGATAATATAAAAATAACTTTAATGAAACAGTACATAAAATTCAAGATCAATTAAATAACTGGAACAACTTGGCAATATCATAATGGGGAAGAATAGACGTTATTAAGATGATGGCAAGACCTCACCTAATTTACACTATTCAGAATGTGTTTGGACTCCCACTGATGAACTGGTTCTCCCAAGTGAAGAGATCTTTTAAGAAATTCATTTAAAGAGGAGGAAAACCATCTACTGCATGGAAACAATTAATTATAAGCAGGAACAAGGGAGATCTAGGATGTCCGGACACAGAACTTTATGCTAAGGCCCGATACACATCATTGGTCTGAAAATTGGCTTTTTTTTCCAAAATAAGAAAATATTTTAATAAATACAATAGTAGAACAGAAGACTACAGATTATATATATATATATATATATATATATATATATATATATATATATATATATATAGTAGAATTAATTAATGATGCACCTAGAAAACTGCACCAAGTTCCTCTCTTTGAATCTTGTTGGTCAATAGTTGACCAGGCAATCAAAATCATTAAGAAACAGAAAATCCCATGGCTTTACTTTCAAATCTGGAAAAATGGTTTAAATGGGTCAAGTAAACCCAAGTGGAAAAGATTTACAGCCAATAAAGAAATAGTCTTATGGATTGATATCTTAAAGAACAATGAATTTCTGGCATATGAATACACTGACCTGATTAATACACAGGGAAAAAAAATCCCTTTTTTGAGTATTTGAAAATAAAAAAAAATGCTGAGGAAATAAAAAATCGGTATACCGTGGATGATATAATGATCTTACAAGAATTATTTCTTCTCAAAACAACATTATGAAGAAAGGAGATAAAAATTACTAAGCAGATTCTATGTGACAACGATCAACATTGCGGTTGAGAAGATTAATAGTAAAAATTTAAAATGGAACAAAGATAATAATAAAAATTTGACAAGCCAGCAGTGGCTTAATATTAAAACATTTGCCAGTAAAACTGATATATCCACATGTAACAAGTCTATCCAATGTAAAATTATAGATTGGGCATACTTCACCCCTGTCAACATTGCCAAAAACTGCAAAGAATAATAATACCCTATGTTGGCATGGCAGCTCCAAAAAGCGGACTTAGAACACTGCCTGGGGAGCTGTACAAAAATTAACTCCTGCTGGATACAAACATTCAGAAAGTTAAGTAATCTAATCAGAATGCATATAGAATTTGGCCCTGAAGCATTATTACTTAATCACGTGCCACAAATTCAGAATGATGAAACCAAATTAAAAAAAGTTTACGTTAGGAAAGATGGCAACAAAAAGACTGATACTAGAAGTGTGGAATCCACCATCCGTCCCTGATTTTGAAGAGAGGAAATAGTGGGCAATCTTCAGAGAAACCATGATTTATGAGAAAGTGTGTTGGGACATTCTAGAAGATGAGCACTACATAACAGGGGTAGGATGACAAACCTTAGAAGATTATCTTCCATCCATTTTAAAACTTTAAATATTGGTTCAAGTAACCCACTTGATTTACTTTGATTAGTATATGGTATGTACTATAAGCCAATTAAGACTCCTGTTTTTTATTTAGATTGCTGGATGTATATTAATGAATTGAAACATTGTAACTTCTGGATAAGTGTTAATGATTGATAATTTATCAAAAATGAAATAAAAATATATAATCTAAACAGCACTGCAGTGTAGGATTCTCTGCCTCTTCCCCTGCCCACACTCCTCCAGCTGGGTGCAACCTGAATACCTGAACCTTACATCCCCAACTAGTGTGGCTGAGGGTTGCTGAGAGAGGGGTGCTGCACTGGACTGACCTGGAGACCATCAAGAATGTGAGACACTGGCACTGCAAGTAAGAACACTGACACTTGGATTGATGAAAAAATTAGGTAAGCATTTTGCAGCCACATTTGGCAATCAACATGCACACTTCTGAACAACATGTGCAAATTTCAGTATAGACTAACACTTTCTTTTGTTTCTTTTCCAGGGAAATCCACCCCACCAAATGTTCTCCCAGAGACTACAGACAATCCACCACCCACCAGCCCTCCAGATAATACAAATGGTCCCAGGATTAAGCCCTTTTCTGGCCTTAGTCAATGAAGCTGTTAAACACTTTAGCCTTAAGGGCATGCAGTGGCTTCTAGGCCTTGTCCCACCTCAGACAGCCCACTCACCCCTTGCCTAAACACACTTTATTGTCCCAGCACTAGGCTTTACCTCAGGCCTTAGATCCTGCACATACAGGAATTTCCTTACAGGCATGCAGTGGCTACCAGGGCTTACCCCACCTCAGTCATTCCACTCACCCCTTTACCACAGATACCCTTCCTGGTATCCCACACAGCAGTTTTACCTTTAAATAAAACTCTTAAGACTTTAACAGTTCAACTTTTGCATTTAGCTTTAGCAAATAATCAAGAGCACATAATAAGCAGTTTTAAAACATTAGCTTGTAACATACAATTCACAGCACTTTCACATAAACATTCAAGGACACAAATCCCCCATAGTATTTTTAAAATTTGGTCCTTGAATTAGACAGCAGTACCTTGTATGAAGAAGGATTTGAAGCAAATAAAGTTCAGTTCAGTGTCCTTTTCCTTTTAAACTAATCCACAAGGTTGAAGAAATTTTTGTTTACTATACCACTTTCCCTTTGACTGCTGGAGAAGATTCTTGAGGGCTTTCTGGAGCGAGCAGCAGTGAAGTTGGAAAACTGGAGAAGCAATGAATCAACAGGTACTTGAAGCAGCAGGTTAACCATACACTCCCTGCTCTCACTAACTACCCTGTCTGACCCTATGTTGGGATACAGGTGATCCCCTATTCACACTACACTTTATTTAATTGAGGGCTGTCCTCTGGGCTCTATCACAACAGCAAGTCTCTTCTGACTGGACACCCTCTTCACAAGTGTCCCTCTTTCCTGGTCACTCTCCCTGCTCAAACTCCCCTTACACTGGCTGTGTAGCTGCTTATATCCCCCCCAGATCATTTGCATATGCTAATCCCTGGTCACTGGGTGGACACTGACCAGTTTAGAGGCTCAGGACCAATCAATCCCCTTTATGCAGCAGCAGCATAAGCCTCAATAGAATCTATAGCCTTTTGAACTCTAACTGCTTTTCCTGAAGATTCCGAAACTGCTTACCTGTCAGCCTGAAGTCCCATTTATTTCAGTGTATTTTTGTGACATAAAAATGATTATTTTCCCAAAGTGTAAGCACTTCCACACCTTCCTAACTAGAAAGCCTATATTCCAAGCTTTCCTCAGGATATTTTTTATAAAAATTCCTCCACAGGAACCCCAAGTCGCTAAGGGTTAAACTTTTCTCTCAGTAAATTATTCAAACATTCTCTGAGTGACTTGTACTTCAGATTTCCTCACAAATAGTTCTATCCCCTTCAAATAAGCTGCCCTCTGCAGTTTACAGTTAAAAATCTAAATATTCATTTTTCCCATGCTTAGCTCCACCTTCTCTATGCCTGAACTGCATGGATTATGGATCCCAGAACCCACTCTTTCTTTTCAGGTTAGCAACTCCTTTATTTTTAACTCTAGCCACCAAAAAACTATTTTTCTCTGATAAAGAACATTAAAATGTTTATCCCTGCCAAGTTTGAGGCAAAACACATGAAAACTGGCTTGGCAGCATGGCTTTAAAATAAAGCTGTTTCTCTCTGCAGTTTCACTTACTGACCCATGCTTTCCCAGCACACTGAGCTCATTAAAATGTCTCAGTTTAAAAAAAAAAAAGCACTTCTGTGGCACCATTTTACATTTATAAGATTCCCAGAACTCCTTTCTAGCCCCTTGTGGCCTTATATATTAACATTAATGTGTTTTCTTTGTATTTTTTCTTTGAGTAAATTGCCATGGGTCCCCTCACTCCTAAGCAGCTTTTACCATGGCTCACAAATGTTTTTCAGCATGAGCCTTTTTATTTATCACTTGTTTTGACAGTCACTCCCTTGGAGTTCGATTTATGGACTGTGCCCCTTTTATTTATTTAATTACCGTGAGCCAGTCCCTAAAGAAAACAACCTGGCACTTGCAGCCTGCTCAACTAATAACAGATATCTGGTTATCCTGCCTGCAGAGGAGCGCCTGCCTTGCATCTCTCTCTCATACACATGCACAGACTGCTCAGTAGCCTTTGGCAGTTTAGTGCAGCGCTGCTAGCTGCAGCTGGGGATTCCCTGAACACACCTGCGCTCCACTGTGGAGCTGACGATCAGCTTCTCACTCTCCCCTCTCTCAGTCTCTCAGTGGCACCCACAGTGCCCACAGCTACTGCTCTGCATTCAAAATAAAACAGCAGCAGACTGCATTCAATATAGGCACAAATTTATTTTAAAATAAAAAAAAGATGCATTTTGCAGGGCAACCCAGGCTAGCCCCTTTTTACCACTGGACCACCAGGGATTTTCCTACAGTAGCCAAGGCATACAGTTAGTAGCCAACTTGCCACCAATTACAAAAATCACCTTCTTTTTTACTACTGTGAGTAGATAGATTTTATTTTTTACAAATAACTTGAAATGTGTAAAATGTTTGTGTAAGGGGCATGCAGTACTCCCCCCCCCCTTAGCTACACTACGCCTTCAGCACTACTAATATGCTCACCGCTGATCTATTTATTTTCTCTCTCTTCCTACAGGGGACACTCTCTCACTCTCTCTCTCTCTCTGTCTGGCAGTACCCCCCTACCCCAGGACTTGAACTTTGGTCCCAATGACCTACACTTTAAAGCACCCAAATCTAACTATTTTTCTTTCTTGGTGTAACAAGCATTACATGACTGTTACAACTGGACCCCCAAAGGGACACATTATTAACAAACACATGTGCCTGAGCTCCCAGAATTAGTAGGAGTCCCCAACATTTTTACCCAGCACATTTAACTCAGACCCCCTATAAACAATATTTAAAAACTGCCTTCCTGATCACATGGACTGCTGGCACCCAGAGCCAGGCATTGTGCTGTAGCAATATAGGAATTCACCCCTCTGGTTCTTTGGGGTCTGATAGTGTCTCTTTTCAAGGGAAGCCTGAACTGAAATGGGTAACTCTTCCAAGGCTCCATGCAGCCTACCCTTAGCCCAGCACACTAAACAGTACACTTCCCTGAGACCTCATGGGGCAGAGACATACTACCTTGGCAGGCCATGCTTAGCACATGTGTCACCCCTTATCCAGTCAGAGTAATCTCTATGGCAGGAATGATGGAGGATTCCTATTGGACTTCTCCGTGATTGTTTGACCTCAGGCTGCTCTTCTCCACCACCTCAAAGCCTGGAGTGGGCTTTCATGATTACTGGGCAAATCCTTTGAGAGGCTACCCCCAATACTTCAGTTCCCTTCTTGTGTACTTGAGACCTTACAGCCTCTGTACCAGCTCTCTCTCTCTCTCTCTCTCTCTCTCTCTATCTCTCCCTCTCTCAATCTCTTTCAGATTCTCATTTCTCTTACCTGTTCTCAGATCTTATGGTACTGGTTCTCTTCTCATTCCTCCCTCCCCTCTCACTTCCTCTCTCTGTCTCTCTCAAGCTTTCTTCTCTGCTACCTTTGACCTGGACAACAATCAGACCTGCTGTTCCATGCTAGCAGAATGTGCTTGGTACAGAAAAAGCATCAGCACAAATGAAAAAAATATTGGCACCTGACTTTGGACAGTAAACAAGGCACTTACTTTATTAAAGTGCATACCATGTGTGAACTGTCAAAATACACAGCACAAAATCAGCATTAACAGCAAATAGTTTACCAGGCAGTGGTAACATCAAGCACATGACTACTCAAGCTGGTGGTTCAACTGGTTTCGCTCACAGCTTTGGCAACAGACTTTACACATGGTATGCACTTTAATAAAGTAAATGCTGTGTTCGATACCTGACATCTGGTGCCAGTATTTGTTTTTTGTGCTGCTGTCTCTGGCTTGGGCACACTTCTTCACCCTCAGGGTGCAGAAGCTCTTGATCTCTTGGTTTGGGGTCTCCTATCTAGGCCAGGATCTCTGTACTCATCTGGGCTGCAAAGACAAGCTCAGCCCAGGACCGGCTGAAGTTGGCGCACATGTCCTCTCCTGTTCTCAGGGATTGGAGGGGAAGGCAGCAGCCCAACAGGTAACAGCCACTGAGCACATGCACCAGCAGGTACAATAACTCAGCAATCCAGCCCTGCTAACAAGAAGGAAGTCTCTAGTGTGCCAGGCTTCAGTGCTTTTGGCACAATTAACTGTTTATTAACCAGGCTTGAACAAGCAGGGGTTGAGAGCTGCACTATATAAAAATAAGGCAGTAGATTATTTTTATAAGTAATAGAAAGTGTGAGATGTGAGGCTTTTTTTTTACCTGTCGGAAGATGGCTGCCAGAAATCTTTTTTCAAAAATTCTAGGTAGGCATTTATATCTAAGTTCACTGCCTCCTAGTAGCCAGAAGACATTGAATATCATTAGCTATTGTAACTGAAATCCATTGCTTTGGAATCCATTTGGATGCAAGATATTCCCTACTCATTTTAAATCTCTCTCTAATCCATCTCTGTGCTTTGTGAGTCTCCCTGTGTACCCAAAAAGGAAACATCATCATTCTCTCCCCTCCATTTCTTAGACTGTAACACACTTTGGGACACAGTTTTATGAAACACACTTCATAAAATCAAATTCTCTTGTCCCTTCCTATTACGTTTATGTTATTTAGAAAAAATGCAAAATCTATTTATAGAGTGTCATGGGTGTCTGTTTTATTTATTTATGTAACTGACTGTTGTAGCTCATTGCTGTATTCTACATATTCCCCCCTCCCTGGGATACATGTGGAAATGTGCTATTTCAGCTCAGTATATATTGCCTGGGAAATCTTTTAAAATAAATCAATAAAAGAGATTAAATAATGCTCCCCAATTAGAGTGTGTTAGCATTTTACTGAAGTACATGTTGATAAAAATATATGTACAGAAACCCCCCTTCACCCAAGGAAGGGAAAGTGGCCTTGAATCCAGATAAAACCATTGACATACTACCTAACTGCCTGATGTGTTAATGGTTGCTTGGGGAAACACACGCACAAAAAAGAATGCCACTGGGACCCCACTTATACTTGTAAACTCTTTCACACCCAGGCAGGATTTTCAAATAGTTCCATCCAAGATCCTCCAGTGACTATTTCCAAAATAAAAATCCCTCCAAACTGTTAGACCAGCTATTAAGATGGTCTAACTATGTCTGAATTTTACATCTAAAAAAGACACAATTGGGATTTAAAAAGAGACTACAAATCATGTTTACAGCAATTGTATACCACAAGATATGACTTTTTGCCTAATTTGGAAGCAGCTTTTGCAAATCACAGAAAGGCCGATCAGATGCAATCAGGTGAACACGGACACAGATATAGCATATGTCCGCAGTAACATCTGACCCTTTTAAAACTCCTGTCCCCAGTGTTTCACAAGCCAGTGCAAGACTCCTATGGGATCATCATCGTTTGCTTCACCAACTGATATACAGGTATTAATATTGGATGGAAAAATGTGCACTGGTAGGCCCTTATAAAATCCCATCTGTTGGGATGTATTTAAACAGTGGCCTGCATCAAACCAAAGCCCAAGGCTACAGCTGCACAAAATCATATTTACACACCAGAACCCTATCTGGCCAACTCAAGTTATAGATATAGCCATATTTGTTTACACAGACCCTTGCAGATTCCTTGTTATACGTAGAGAAGAGTAAGGTCATAATAATTATATCAGTACTTAATTTTGTACATTAGTATTGTATTTAGTTCGATACAGCACACCAATTATTGCATCAGCATGGTTGATGATCAGGCAGCGGAAGCTACCCACGTCAATGGCCAGGGCCCCAATTAGCCCAACGACAGCATACCTTAAGTATTCAAACTCCCATGATATCCTGCAGTATTAATCAAATGGCTTGGAAGACTATTGCTTACCCTCAGTTTATTAAAGCAAAAATGTCACTCCACTCCAAACACCTGTCCTTTGATAAAGCATTACAGGCAAAACCAGGTTGGGAGAGTGTCCTGTGAATTTTTACCACCAAGGTACTGTTTTGTATTGAACTTGTATTAATAATAAAAATGTATTTTTGTACTGCAACCAGATGCCTGGCATCTTTGCTTGTTTGACTTACCCTCAGTTTACTACTTCATGGCTACAGATAAACAGTACCAGTTTAGAAAGGTTTCATTAACAATTGCCCTGTTGAAAGAGCTTTGTGATTCATGATTAATGGGGTAAAGATGAATAACAAACTTTCTTGTTGTCAGCAGGTCACTGATAAGGTCTGCAAGAAAGAACAAAGTCAAGTTGGTATGCTAAACATGTTAAACATTTAGATAGCTGGAACAACCAGCTGAAGTGTGGATTAAATGCTAAGGTCAAGGCATTTAATGAACCACAGAAGCTGATTATTCTGAGTAAATATTATTACTGTTATATGGCTAGGAATTTTGAACCCAGGATTTTTTATTTTTATTTATTTTAGCTTTTGTTGACCGGGTAAGTGCACTAGACAAATCCTGCCTATTTGCAGGCACAACCCGGGGGAGGGGGATACAGATGAATGCCAATTGACCTTGCACCAGATTAAGCTGTTGGTGGTATTTTTAGTGAATGAGGGAAATTTGGCCAGGACACCAGGGAAATTCCCCTACTCTTTTCAATAAGTGCCATGGGATCTTTAACATCCACCTGAACTACCACCAATGCAGGCAGATGGGACCTCGGTTTAACATCTCATCCGGAAGACGGCACCTCAGAAGTGCAGCACCCCTCTCATGCTGCACTACAGTGTCAGTACTGGGATATTAACCCAAGTGCCAGATGTGGGAACTGAACCCACAGCCCTCTGATCTCCCGGCCTCAGAGGCGAGGCTGTTACCTACTGAGCCACTGACACTGCTAGTTGTTTTGTGGTAGCTAAAGTGGAATGTGCCTTTTATTCACCTTTTTTTGTGGACCAAATGGCTATACTACTATGGGCATGCCTGAAATATGCATAACCTACTGTGGGAATGTGTAAAATGTGGGTTACCTATTGTGGGCATGTCTAAATGAGAGTGTAGTAGTTTGTGGGATATTAAATGACAGTTTTCCTGTGTTTTGATTAGCTTACAATGGATACTTGTCATATAATAAGGCATACAGCACTGACTGTTGTTTAGACTATACTGTTCTCTGAATCACCACTAAGAGTACAATATTGGAAAGCCTGACAGTTCAGCAATTTTCATGTACAGCAACCAAACCTGAACAGTAACAATTCACATGATTTTTAAATACCTGGTGAAATGTTCAGGAGAATGTTAACAAAACCTAATATTTAGGGGAAATAGTTTAACCAGGAAAGGCACACTAAGCTAGATCTTGTTTCCAGATGCGATCTGGGAGCACAATGAAGTTAAGTGACTTGCTCAGGGTCACACAGTATGCAAGTGCGGGCTGATAGGACTCAAACCCAGGTCTCCAGCTCAGTGCCCTTAACCACTACACTATACAGCCTCTTTAGACACAGTCCAGCTTGTATTTCCCATTAGTGCTGTATTTCTCCTCCCCATTATTTATTACTGAGGTCATCTGTATGAAAACAGGATCTTTGCTCCTGAAGAGTTTGTCTAGTCCTGCTGCTTTCTCCCTATCTGAATTCATAGAGCACTGTTTGTGATATCACAGTTACTCCAATGGCAACAGATTGTGATGTCACAACAGAGGATTATGACTTGAAGTAGGGAGTAAGCTATAGGGGCAGATGGACACTAAAGAAACTCTAAGGGATAAAGACCATATATTCATGCAAATTTCCTTTGTAATAAATAATGGGAAGGAGATATATATGAAATGTAAATGGAATGCAGGCAGAACTGTACCTAATTATTACGCTTTTTAAAGTTTTCTTTGTGGTGTCAGTGGTTCTGTAAACATCTTTTCACTATGGTTTATACATGTTGTATGCATGAAGAAATGTCAAACAGAGAAACCTAATTATAATGTCAGTTCACTGACAAGTTAACAGAAACAGCATCTCTGTTTACTCCATTCTGACATTTAGCTAGCACCAGCTTTTCTTCTGAACACTAGACATCTTACAATACTTTTCCCTTTTTGGCACCCTTCATAAAATTCAACCAGTTCTGAGAAGTCTTTAAACCCTTGTTTTTTTTCATTGTCATTGCTACTGATTTTGTGAAAATTATGCATTCGCACTTGTCTACATCAATTTAAGTTATCCTGGACTCAGTAGATGTTGTTACTTTTTGTGCCTTGTCTGAAATGTCACGAAATTTTGAAGAAATGTACTAAACTGAGAGCCATTATATTTGGTGGCCTAAACACTACAGTATCAAGCTCACCCTGCATGATACGTACTTCAGGTGACTAAAGAAATCCATAATATTCCTGATGACATCTGTCTGGTCTTCCCCTCCACCAAAATGAGTGGCATGATGCTGAGATTCCCTGGATGATCATCTGAGGATGGTTGCATTTCCCCTCACTGAATATTCAGAAGGTTGTCTCTTCCACATAGTACTGTATATTTGTTTGGTAACGTGTTTATTTATTTAGACAGAGCCTGGCCTGGTACCACTGTGGTATCGTGCTTTATGTTACTAAGGGGGAGACACAGGTTCAGGCACTGTGACCAGATCCCATTTCAGACAGGGAGACTCTCAGGTAAATTGTGAAGTAGTGCTGGAAGTTCAATTCTACTAAAAAATCTAACACCTTGAACTTTGCACGTTCAATTGGCATGAACATTTGGGGAAAAGTCAGACTTTTTGTTCGCCTGGTTAAAGTGGTATGAACCAGTTGAACCAATCGAGCTGACAAATGGGCAAATCACAGCTCATGAACAGTTTGTGGTGACTGCAAGTTTGTTGAAGCGGTAGTCATACGGCACACTGCCTAGCTCAGTGCATGGCTGCAGCATGAGAGCTAAGTCACACACCAAGCATCATGCTGAGATAGAGCTCTTTGTAAATGCTATGTAGTTTAGCTAGGTTTCCAAACTTTTTGACAGAAAATAATTTCTTAAAACACAGTGGATTATGTTTCTTTCCTGACAAGTCAAAGAAGTGTGTGTGTGCATGCTATTCAGTGTGCAGGCTTCATGTTCCAGGTGATAATGCAGGGAGATAGGGAACGTGCTTAGGCAGTGGAATTGTCCCAGAGGGGAGCAAGTGGGTCTCTACATTAGTAGCCTGACACTGCCCACAACCAACTGGCATTTTTTGTGTTAGAAAAAAGAAATTAAGAAAAACTATTTGTTACAGGATGATTGTGTGTGTGTGTGGCTCTGCTGTGCAGCCTGGGGGTAGATTATAGATAGGGAGACTGGTCAAAGATTGTTGGTCATTTTTTTAAAAACTTATTATTACATGTGGAAAAGTGTGTGCCACTTAAGAAAAAATATAACAAAAAAAGGAAAAATACCATCATGGTTTTCCAGAAACATTAAATGGCTAATTAACAAAAAAGTCAACATTTTTGCTAGATATAAAAAAAAAACTTCCCCCGCTAACAGAAGGAAATAGAAAAACATCCTCAAATGAGTTGACTACTATAAGAACAGATCTAAAAAAAAATTGAATTTAGAATTGCACATTCAAAGAATAACTATAAATCATTTTATGCATATATCAATAGTGCTAAAAATATTTACCAGTCTGTTGGTCCTCTGTCTGAAGGTGGTTTGATTATTCAAGACAAACAGCAGTTAGCTATCACATTTAATTAAGCAATAATGCATGAGCGGGTGTGAGTTGTGCTGCTATAAACCCTCACCAGGTGTGACAGGAGTCCAAAGTGCATCCCCATCCCAGAAGTGAGGTTATCCCAGCACAACCTACACTTTGAAGTGCATTACTGCTATTATACAATGGCTCTTATTTATTAATATTGTGGGGACACAAATGAGCACATGTAGATGGCTATTAGGCAGAGAACAAGTGTTAGAACATCCCTTTTATGTGTAGGGACATCTATTTTATAGTATCAGTCATACAGTTTTATTTTGTTATTTAATTAACATTTTTTTGAGGAAACACTCCCCATGTGAAAGCACTGCATTATGGGTATGCAAATAATCAGTTGTATTTTATCACTGTAGTGTGTTATGCAATACCAGGCAATTAGGTATTTGCATACTCATGATGCAGTGCAGTCATATGTGGTGTGTCTCCTCATAAAAAATAAAACTGTAAAACTGATACTACTGCATAACAGAGATGTCCTCACACTATAAAGGAGATGTTCTGAAACTTGTTCTCTGCCTAACTATGAAATGTTTTAGCCATGACAAAATTTTTTGCCCCCACAATGTAAGTAAATAAGGTTTTTATATGAAACTAAGCTTTTGGTTCTATATTACAATTGCAAGGCTTCAAGCTCTCATGGAAGAAGAAGAAGCAGCGGCGGCGGTGGCGGTGGCGGCTGGTTACTCAGTCTAGCAATGTAGTCATCTGTATGTTTGGACTTATGCTTTGAGGTTGTGCTCAAATAACCTTACTCTAACAAGCACACACTGACCAATCAGAGTCCAAGAAATTTTCTTGCCATTGTATAATAAGTATTTTAGCACAGTCTTTGACAAAAAAAGGTGAAAGCTATGAGCTATATCTTACACCCAATATTACTTCCAGAGAGGTTGGAGAGGATGAGGTCTTGGCTGTCTTAAAATCACTTAATAGTAACTCTTCACCAACCCTGGACAGAATCCACCCGAAACTGCTAAAGGAATTATCATCAGTTTTATGTTACCCCTTCACAATTTTATTTAATACATTGATTCTTAGTGGTCATGTACCAACTGATTGGTGGAATGCTACTATCATACCAATTCATAAAAAAGGTAGCAAGAATTTAGTTACCAGCTATTGACCAATCAGCCTCACTTCTCACATTTGTAAGGCATTGGAAAAATTATTTAAACAATGTTTTAATTCAGAGCAAACATCCCTTGAATTAATTGACCCCACTCAACATGTGTTTAAAGCTGGGAGGTAATGTACCACCAACCTAGTTTCCTTTTATGAAAACACTAGCAAGAGTCTTGCCCTCAGAAACCCTGTGGATGTTTTTTTCAATTGTTTAACCAGGTGAGACACACTAAGCTGAAAGCTTGTTTACAGGTGCAACCTGGGAGCACAGGGAAGTTAAGTGACTTGCTCAGGGTCACAGAGTATGCAAGTGGGGGCTGTGGGATTCAAACCCAGGTCTCCAGATTTGCAGCTTAGAGCATCAAACCACTGCGCTATACTTCCTCCCTAATATTGTCCTATTAGAATTTACAAAAGCTTTTGATAAAGTCCCACATCAGGAACTGATCAAGACGTTGGACAAAATGGACTTTAGTCACTACCTTTTGAGATGGAGTAAGAACTGTCTTGAACATTAAGCTCAACAAGTGTGAACAGGTCATCTTTTTTCTTATAGGGGAAGTGTGAGTAGTGGAGTCCCCCAGGGATTGGTACTGGGGCTCACACTGTTTAATCTTTTCATCAGTGACTTACATTGTAACATTATAAACCATACAAGTAACTTTTCTGATGATACTAAATTGGCCAGGGAAGTTGATTCTGAGTCCAAACAGCTAAGTATAATTAATGATTTGAAACAAGTTGAAGTCTGGGTCTTAGTTAACAGGATGGAATTTAATTCCAACAAATGCTCAGTCTTACATCTAGGAAGAAATAACCCCATGCTTAACTATAAGTTAAATGGTCAGCTATTGAACTGTGTTCAAACCGAACGCAGTCTCGGGGTAATTGTTGACAATGCATTTTTACCTACTACACACTGTAAAAAGATTGTCTAAAAATCAAATAGATTAATTCACAGCATCAATAAAACTTTTGTATCAAGAGAGGAACAGTGTATTTTTCTGCTTTATAGAGCATGTATCAGAATCCACCTCGATTACTCCTCTCCATTTTGGTCACCATATCTAAAGGGGTACATAAGGTTATTGGAGAGTGTGCAGATGAGAACCACCAAAATGATCCCTTAACTAAAGAGTCTGTCATATGAGGCAAGGTTGCCAGGTCTCACTAGAGGATAGGAAATTATGAGGTGATCTTCTGTTCCTGTTTAAAACATTAATAGATACAGAACTAATACATCACTGTGGTCTATTCTTTAGTGATAGACCATTTTATTTAAGATCACAAGATAAACAACTTAAAGTACATCATAGTAACACCAAGAAATGTGCCCACTTCTTCACTATAAGGGTTACTAAAGCTTGGAATGCCCTACCTCAGAAATTAGTTGAGATTTCATCATTTGAGAAATTTAAGTATGAACATGGTAACCATTTAAAGTACCAGTCACTTTGACAACAATTGCCCACAGGAGTGGGAGGTAGGCTTGATGGGCTTATGGCCATTTCTGTATTTTTCTAACTAAGTAAACTAAATAAGTGGCTGCATTCTGGCATCCTGCCAGTGCCCACTACTACTTAACACTTTTTCTTTGAATGAACAAAACTACAGAAAATACATTTTTATATTGACAAAAATGGGTACAGAATTTTCTGTGTGTGGCAGGTTCAGCTGTGCAAGCCCTTGAGGCCTGGGGCAGAATATAATTAAGGGGTAGCCTAGGCAGTTGGCAGCAAGTGGGAGCTGGTTTGCAGTGAGCTGTACTCATGACAATAATATATGGAAAAACATGCCAAAGAAAGGGCAGTAGGCATGGGATGTGGAGGATGAGTAAATACTGATTTAGGGGAGCTTGGATACTGAGATACTGATCAGGATTATGTGCCTGTTAGAAGTGGCAGAAGCAGGAGTTCTGGAGAGGAGGTGAAGTAACAGCTGTGACTTGGGCATGTGAGACACAGAAAATGATAATGGTTCTCCACTGAAAGGAAAAAATTCCACAAATAAGCAAGGTAAAGCACAACCCCCCAAAATTTAAAGTATGAAAATTGATGGAAATAAATTGTTACTGTTCTGGTGGAGCAATTGGTCTATGAACGGCAACAGTACAAGGGCTGCCTGGACTGTTGGCAAAGACGGTGGATGTGGAAGAAGACCATGGTAGTCACCTCAGCCATTGCACCCAACAATACTGCTTGGTAAGACCAAACCAGTGATGCCAGTGGTGTGTCATTTATTTAGAGGGGACAAGGAATCCTGTACACATGAAGTGAACTTTTTATATATTGGCAGGCTTAGCTGAGGTAAGAAGACATACAGCTGGGAACATCTACCATGAAAAGACATTTTCTTGAATTCCATAGATTTCAGTATGACTTGGGAACAGGAAGAGGAAGGAAAAGTGCCTACTTGGCATTTTGACTTGGAGGGATGAAGAAAAGATAATGAGGATCGCTAGGGTGGCAGGTCATGAGAGGGGACTGGGTGTCATTATCTACCAAAAGACTAATGACCTGGTGAGACATAGAGCAGAGGTAGTGCAGAGTAAGTTCAGGGAACTGGGGAGGAGACTTAAGCAGATAGCATACACGGTGGTGATTGCTGAGGTACTGCCTGTGTAGGCTGAGGGGAAGATAGGGCACTCAGCAGCAATAGCTTTAACAGTTGGTTGAAGATAAGGTGCAAGTAGGACGGTTTTGACTTTAAGTACTACGGTCCAACCTGGAAGGATATGGGCCTCTACAGAGGTGATGGCTTGCATTCTTCTGCAAAGGGAACCACAGTCCTCAGTGGGAGGTTTAAATGTTACTTGAATGAGCATTTAAACTAGCCAAGGGGGAGGCTACATTATGAAGGGAGGCATAAACTGCCCCTACAGGTTAAAGCAACAAGGAGGGACGGTCTAAAGTGGGTAAAAAAATAGTGCAGAGGTGTAAGATGAAGGGAGTGGAGGCTAGGTGGAGGCCAAGGGGGTAAGAACAAAGGAGGCAGAAAGATAGGTTTAGAAAGGGCAAAAACAGAGAGAGAGAGAGAGAGAGAGAGAGAAAGAGAAAAAGGGAAAGGGAGTCATGGGGGTTATAGGGAACAGAAGAGGCAGAAAGGGGAGAAAAGGGGATGTAGGCAGTGAGAGAGAGAGAGAGAGAGAGAGAGAGAGAGAGAGAGAGACAGGTTTGGAGAGACGTTGTGTGCCAATGCAAGGAGCCTTGGAAATAAAATTCTAGACCTACAGGCCATCATGGAGGAGGCAGACCTTGATCTGGTGGCCATAACTGAGTTGTGGTGCACTCAAAATCAGCACTGGGACATGGACATACCAGGCTACTCTCAGTTCAAAAGAGATAGGGAAGAAAGGTGAGGAGGGGGAGGAGGAGTTGTTCTGTATGTGATGGCGTATCAGTGCTATGGAAGTGCAAGGGAAAGGAGAGGTAAAGGAAGAGCTGGAGATGCTGTGGGTCACCCTGGAGACATGAGCTGGGGTCACTATTCATAATGGGATGATATACAGGCCTCCAGCACAAGGGGAGGAGTTGGATAAAGCACTAGGGGAACTATTAGCAAGATGGCAAAAAAGAGGGAGGTGCTGCTAGCTAGGGACTTCAATCTGCCAAATGTGGTTTGAAGCCTTCCAGCTGCAGCCTTGGCTAGAAGCAGTGTCATCCTTGATTCCCTGCAGGGGCATTTCTCAGGCAGGTATTCAGCAAACCCACTAGGGACTAGACAATACTGAACCTGGTACTCACAACAGAGACAGTATTGCAGGCATCACAGTGGGCTGTTCCCCACAGCCTGTGATTACCATACAGTATGGCTCAACATTAAGATGGTTTCAAAGGTGCTGGCCCAGTGGTGCTGAGGGTTGAGGCAGTGGATGCCACATGTTGCGCCACACTGGAGACCTGGGTTTGGGAATGGACTCGGGCTGCTGGGGGTTGGCAGGGGAGAGGAAGGATCGAGCATCCCACGACTGCTCTCCTTCCTCTGGGGAGGGCTAGGGCACAGCAGCACACAGTAGCAGCTACTGGCAGAGACCAGTAGCACTACAAGCAGTGAGTAGCAGAGCAGGGGGAGAGCACGGCAGGCATCAGCATGCATGTGTTTGCATGCCATAGCATGTCTGGCTCTCTGGGCAAAGAAAACCAGGTGGAAAATGGCAGAACGCCATCTCAGTGGCTGATGGCCACACCCGGCACCCCCCGGTACCCAAGAGGATCCTGCATTCAAAGTGATGTGAGCGATTAATGGCCAGCTCTGATGGGGTGCCAGACTGGGCCCAGGGGGTGTGTGTGTCGGTGGCTGGGGGATCATGGGGATCCACTCCATGGGAGGAGAAGAAATACAGGTGTGATAAAAAAAAAAAAAAGATGGTTGCAAAGACAGACCACACATAATACGAGGGTCCTGGACTTTAGGATAGCTGATTATAAAGAATTGGGAAGCTTCCTTAGAAGCAGCTTAGCAGGGGAGATTGCCGGGGAGGGGTAGAGGAACAGTGGAGAAAATTAAGGTAAAGTATAGTGAAGGCAACCAGCCTCTACATGAAGGAAGTGAGCAAAAGCAGGAGGAAAAAATACTATTATGGTACTTTAGTGATGTGGCCACAAAAGTGAAAGAAAAAAGGGTGGCATTCAGGAGGTGCAAACAAATGAAGAGGGATGAAGATAGGCAGGGGCATCAAATAAAACAGAGGGAAGCAGGTAATGCAGTGAGGGGGGCAAAGGCACAAACAGAGGAGAGGATTTAGCCAAAGGGGTAGCTAAAGAAAATGACACTTTTGTTTCAGTAACATAAGTGAGAAGAGGAAGGCAAGAGGAGGGATTAGGGCTGCAAGTTTACTTCTGCCAAAGTGGCAGGGCAGTGTGACAAGGCAGTGGGAAGGACCAGTGGGATGCTGGGGGGCATAGGAAGAGGTATCACCAGCAGGACGAGGGAGGTGGTGTTACCACTTTATTGGTCACTGATGCGACCCCACCTGGAGTACTTTGTCCAGTTCTGGAGAGCACATCTCAGAAAGAACATAGACAGGGTGGAAAAAGTCCAGAATAGGGCAACTAAAATGGTGCAGGGGTTACATCAAAAGCTCTAGGAGGAGGAGGAGAGACTGAAGCATCTCAACATTTACACCCTAGAACGGGGGGGGGATGGTAAAGATGTACAAGTAAGAAGTAACTCACGAGGGTGAACAGGGTACAGGAGTGGAGTCTATTCCAAACAAACTCTGGCCAGAACCAATGGGGCTGCAACTAAGGAATTTGGGTTTTAAATATTGAAAATCTGTTTTTGTAATATTTTTACACCACATTTTCAACATAGCCTTGTTATGACCCTGCCTCATGAAGCAATATGTGCAAAGCCGTGTATAAAAATGGGTACACAAAGAAGGAAGGCACCAAGTGTTGTAGTCCAAATTTCTGTTTACAAAGACCACAAAAAAAAATGCATCAACAGCAGGACTGAGTGACTTAAATCACCTGTGAAGCAGAAGTCTCTTGGTCCTTGCAAGTCAGTCAGCCAATCAGTTCTCCATTTTGTGACCCCGACTCCACATTAAATTCACCTCGCTGAACTAAAATCAGGGACAAAACCACAGACAATGTAAAAGAAAGAAAAAGAGAGGAAGGCGTACAACACAAACAGGAGAGTGGGTAGAGAGAGACAGAGAGGGACATAAAAACTCTGGCAGAGAGGAATGCTGCACCACCTAGTGGCCAAAACAGGAACATCAGAACTTATTTTTTAAACTGTATACTTACACTTACAAAAATACCACACAAATATATTTTAAAACTGCATTTTTTTATCTTTTTTCCTTTTATATAAAACAGAGCCTTTGTATAATAGGAATAATGCACTACAGGGTGTGTGTCATGCTGGGATAACGTCACTTCTGGGGTGATTGGTCGCACTCGGCCTGCGGCCTCGTGCCCAATCACCCCAGGCATGACGTTATCCCAGCACAACACACACCCTGTCATGCATTATTCCTTTAATGAACAACAGTAGCTCACATCCAGCTTCCTGAACTGTACAATAGCCTGTGATGTGCTTCCCGTTAAGGCTAACTATTAAAAAGCTGCCACCAAAAGAGTAAAGGCATTGTATTACCTACAGTCTCAAAATCATAATATATGTAGCATTAGTATTTGCTACCAGATGCATATTGAAGGAACTACTCTGTGTCACTATCTTGAACTATTTTAATTGAGTCCTGATTTTGTGGAGCAAGACTCTTATTGCATATAGAAGTATTGCTAATTAATAACAAAGTCTGGTCAGAGCCGATACAGCTGCTCAGAGTGATGGGAGTGTGGCAAGAGTGAATAAAAGAATACTTAGAGCTCCTGCCATGCTCTCGCCACACCAGACTTTGTCACGCATGTGTGGAAGTAAATGCAGAAGGTATGCAATTCGCACATCGAACGCACAATGGCGAAATCCCTCACATCGACAATCTCGACAGGTTTCCAGATTGTCACTGTGAGGAACCTGATGGTGAAATTTTGCCCTTTTATTGTCTTTCACCCTGCCCTTCAAAACAACTGTGACTCAGAGTTAGTTATCTTCAGATGAGTGTGTGTGTCGGGGTGAAGCCCCCTGCATGGGTGGTTTAGGGGCGCAGCCCCCTGATAGAAACACACAATGTCTGACAGGCGAAATTTCACTTGACATTGGGGATCTCGCCATGCTGAACTTCCACTGCTGTAATTTCAGCATGGTAGAACCAATGCAGAAGTACCGCATTAAAGCAGTATGGTGCATCCTGACTATGTAAGGGAGCTGACCAATGGTCACAAACATATTGTGATTGGAATGTATCAAAAACTAAAAAGTAGCCATTCTGTTAATCATGAACTCAGAAAGAACATTCACATGTAATGCTGAATTATTAATAAGAAAATAATCTAAAAAGTATTATTAGAAAGAAACATTGGAAACTTTTTCAAACAAATGACTATGTAGAGTCAAGCTCAATAATTATAAAATACTGGCTTGGTTTTTTACTCCCTTTGAACTGCCATCGAAAGAAGTGTGTAGGAGCACAACCCTGTTATATTAAGACCACGGGAGTGGGCTACAGCTACCTCTAATGCCATAATTAATGTGGCTTCCTGCCTGCAACAAATTTGTATTTGCTTTCTCAGAGGAAATGGTCCATATTGATCTTTTCACCTGCTGTAGGCCTGTACATGGGTGTTGCAGGCTCCCCAATATGAACAACAGCTACCAGTGCTTCCCTCTATCCCCACCAGCAATTTGAAGAGGGATCCACAGCCCTAGCACCTGACAGGCAACAAAATAAGCAGTTCTCAGGCATCCCAGTGTGAAATTTGGGAGGCAGTATAGCGCAGTGGTCTAAGGCTCTAAGCTGCAAATTTGGTGACATCCAGCAGACCAGACCTGGGTTTGAATCCCACAGCTTCCACTTGCATACTGTGTGACCCTGAGCAAGTCACTTAACCTCCTTGTGCTCCCAGGTCACTCCTGTAAAAAAAGCTTTCAGCTTAGTGTGCTATACCTGGTTAAACAACTAAAAAAAAAAAATCTCTTGGTGCGTGACTGCCTAGTTGCCAAACTTCTTCCCCTGCCTGTCGTTGCCAGGCTCTGCCAAAGTGCAAACCTGTTGGAGTGGGTGAAAAAAAAGAAACAGGGTATAAAAGGAAGTTAGAGTCTAAGTGATTTAAAAATAGCTTATGTAGTTGTTAGAAGCACATCTAATGGAATCAGGGAGACATGAACCTGTTTAGGAGAAATCAACTTCTGTGACACAATCTACTTTCAGCTACACAAAACAATTGACTTAAGGACAATTTTATTGACTACTGGATGCATCACATCATTATGTATTGATTAATTAATTTTGTGTTTTAGTGTTTTTCACAACTGGGTCCATTTTATTATCACAATAATGCACTCCATGGCAAGGGTTGTTGTAAGATTTATCCATTTCCAATGTGGTTTAAGGCACATGGCTGCATTTCATGCCACAGCACAACAGGAGGCACAGGTAACTTTCCCACTGATTAACACTCAGTGATATCTTATTGCTTAAACATCTACGTTTAGTCCCAGTCCTATACCTACTGGTAGCAAGTCTATCTGGACTTTTCCCACTAGCACTGGCCCCATAGTCTGGCATACCACCTCAGCAGTAGTGAGGCAACTACTTCCTCTGCTGACAATGCTAATAACTTTCACATCGTCATCACCAGCAAGCTCCACATGATCTGGTGTATCACTGAGAACACAGAGCACACAGAGTTGGTATCGGTTAATGAAGACCCCTCACATGCAGTGTAATGCAGTACATTTAATATCTTTAGATTTTTAGGATTTTTGATGCATAACTTGCCTTTTTTTTTGGGGGGGGGGGTATGTTTATGTAATTTGAAAATCAATGTAGCCAGACACAGAAAAATATAGAAAGTGGCACGCATGTAAAGCAGAGACTACATGGGAGTATACAGTATGTCTTGAGGTCAGTGATGAATAGTAACCATTACGGTAGCTCACACTGGGCTGCGGTTGTCTTGGAGGGATTTGCAGGCTCTGTCACAACACCACAAACAGCAATCCACAGCAGATGCATGCCAACAGCACCTGCAACTAGTAAGTGATAATAATTCATATTCATTGCTGACCTTAAGACTTTCTTACCCCCAATTTGTGGTCAGCTTGCACCATGACAATTACTGTATGTGTAGATGAAATAATTTTGCCGAATTCTGGAAGCCAAACCAAATGTATGGGTTTAAAGCCTAATGGAAGTTGCCAATGGCCTATGACTGTTTATAATACAGTATGACCATACTTGTGTGCCACCAGTTAAATGTCTTGACTGGCTGCAGCTAATTATTTGATTAACTAAATACTATTAAAATTGTTTTTCTATCAGGGCCTGTAGCTGATGATTCAGTCTTAAACTTTGTCCAGTGGCAGAAAGTAGAGTAGAAGACCATAATTCTCAGTTGCCTGGAGGAAGTGGGAATTTTGTAGAAAGGCCTTTGCATTTTCAACATCATGTACAATGTGTACTTTGCATACTTGCCTTTGTGGTGTGACTTGCATATGTCTCTGTGTGTGTCTCACAGGAGCTCCCTCTGTGTCTACCGTATGTGGCCCACATACCTTGAGGTAGATGACAGAGCCACAGCCACACAGACACTGCTTGCAACACTTCACTGACATTGACTTTCCTGAGTGGTGGGCTGTAGGGGAAAAGAGACACACACACACACACACACACACACACACACACACACACACACACACACACAATTTCTTCAAAGCACAGAACAGCTGAGTCTCTGTCTCTGTCTGTCTCTCTCTCTCTCTTTCTCTCTCACTCAGTCAATCATGCAAAGCTCAATGGTGGGGATCCCAACAGACAGTGTTGCTAGCGGGCGGGGCGCAGCGAGGTCATTCCCTTCCAGTCGTAAGGGTAAATCGCCACCACTATCCTTTCTTTTCTCCTCTCTCTTGTCCCTAAGAACTCCCCTATATTCTGCTGGGTACCACAGTTGTTGAATCATCATAGGCCTACAAGCCTCTCAAGTGACTATGTCTACTGTGACACAGCAAACAGCCACAGTATGCAACCTGCAACTACTGCACACCAGAGAGACCAGCATTATGCATCTGAAATCTTTCAGGGTCTGATTTGATCTGCATACCATGAGTACTGAATCAGACCTGTGTCCCTTCAATCCTTTATTTAGATATTTAACAGGACTGGACTGCCTCTTTTGGGAGTGCCCAGGTAGATAACCTGCATTTTGGTCATTTGGCCTTGTTTTGGATTACAAATAGTGATCCCTTTAATTTTAACCTTAATAACTGTGCTGGTTAAAAAGCTGCTTCTACATCAAACATTGGACCTATGATGATTCAACAACTGTGTTACCCAGTAGAATACAGGGGCTCTTAGGGACTGTGGGGATAGTATAATTGCTGTGTCTGTTAGCTGGGACTGTGAGAGACTGACAGGTATAAGCGGTGAGGCAGAGGTGGAGAGGGGGATTGCAGGGATTGCCAATTATTTATTTTTTAACCCTTCCCTTTCCTTCCCCAGAGCCTTGTTCCTGCCTTCCCTAATAAACCTTATTCCATATCCCTTGTTTGTGTTTTACTCCTGTGTGCTGGTTTCTATTGCTTGGTCATTGTGTTATTGCATTATGTAGTGGGACTGTGTGGGCTGTTAAATCACAGCATAGGGCTGGCAGAACAACCTAGACATTAGAGTAATGAGCTGTGAAGAAACTTGATACATCCAGCAGAACAGGGTTTGATAGCCACAACCTCCTCTTGCATACTGTGTGACCCTGAGTAAGTCACTTAACCTTCCTAGTGTCCTTGGGTTGCCCCTGAAAACAGGCCCTGGGCCTAGTGAGACTTACCTTGTTACCAAAAGAATAATAAAAACAAAGAAGAAATATATTATTTCCCGGGGGGGGGGGGTAACATTATGATTACTATCAGATACTTTATGAACACATGAATATGTTACAGGATAATAACGCATTAATAATCTAACACATTAAATTAATGTAATTAAGACTTTCAAGACGCTGCCTATACCCATAGACCTTCAAGTTTTCAATTTTGAGGGAAACATATAGAAGGAAAACAGATGCTTTTTAATTATGTTTTGCCTAATTCATACAGTCAGCAATCTTAAAACTGTTGCTTAGCACTAAATGATTTCTTTGTAGCACAGGCAACCTTTCAGCAGAACACTTTTCTGCCACTAAAGGGTTAATTATAGTGCAAGGCTTGAAGGGCTGGTTGGATAGGATTTCAGGTTTCAGAGGCTCAAGTAAGTTTTTTGCCCTGAACACGGACCATGGGGCAGCACCATGTAGCTCCTCCTATCCACAAATCCTATTGGCGCAAGTCCACGCAATGCACTACACTACCCCGGGGCAGCCAGAAGGAATCAACTACACAGGCACTGCCTGAGGGGCAGTCCATGTGAACCACTTACACAGGCACTGTCCTGGGGCAGTGCAAATAACCAACCATCACGGCACTGCCCCAGGAGCAGCTCACAAGAACCAACTACCCAGGCAGTGCCCCAGGAGCAGCACACAGGAATAAAACATCCAGGCACTGCCCTGGGTGCTGCCAACAGGAACCAACTACTCAAGCACTACCCCAGGGGCAGCCCAGGGGAACAAACAATCCAGGCACTGCCCCAGGGACTGCCCCAGGAACAAATTACACAGACACTGCCCCAGGGGCTGCAAACAAGAACAAACTACCCAAGCACTGCCTCAGGGGCAGCTCATGGGAACAAACCATCCAGACACTGCCTGAGGGACAGCCCCAGGAACCAACTATCCAGGCACTGCCCCAGGGTCAGCCAACAGGAAGAACTGACCAAGCACTGCCCCAGTGGAAGCCAACAGGAACAACTATCCAAGCAGTACCCCAGGAGAAGCCCACAGGCACCAACTACACAGGTACTGCCCCAGGGGCAGACAACAGGAACCAACCATCATGGCACTGCCCCAGAGGCCACCAAAAGGAACCAACTTCAAAGGCAGTGCCTCAGGGGCAGCCCATGTGAACTAATTACACAGTCTCTGCCCCAGGGGCAGCACCACTAACCAAAACTCTAGACACTGCCCCAGGGGCAGTCCAGGGGAACAAACTACCCAGGCACTGCCCTAGGAGTGGCCCACAGGAATAAACCATCCAGCCACAGCGTCAGTAGCAGTGCCAGTAACCAGCCATCATGGCACTGTCCCAGGGGCAGCACACGGAAACCAGCTACACAGGCACTACCCGAGGGGCAGACAACAGGAACCAACCATCATGGCTCTGCCCTGGGGGCAGCCAACAGGAACCAGCCATCAAGGCACTTTCCCAGGGGCAACCCATGGGAACCAATTACACAGGCACTGCCCCAGGGGCAGCGCCACTAACCAAAAATCAAGGCACTGTCCCAGGGGCAGTCCAAGGGAACCAACTACCCAGGCACTGCCCTAGGAGTGCCAGTAACCAGCCATCATGGCACTGCCCCAGAAGAAAGGACATGGGAACCAACTACCCAGGCACTGCTCCAGAGGCAGCCAAAAGGAACCAAGTATCACAGCACTGCTCCAGGGTCAGCCAACAGGAACCAACTACACAGGCACTGCTCCAGAGGCAGCCCATAGAAACCAATTACACAGGCACTGCCCCAGGAGCAGCCCACAGGAATAAACCATCCAGGTACTTCCCCAAGGGCTACCAGCAGGAACCAACTACCCAAGCACTACCCCAGGAGCTGCCCAGGGGAACAAACAATCCAGGCAATGCCCCAGGGACAGCCCCAGGAACCAACTACCCAGACACTGCCCCAGGGGCAGCAGACAGGAACAAACTACCCAAGGACTGCCCCAAGGGCAGCTCATGGGTACAAACCACCCAGGCACTGCCCCAGGGACAGCCCCAGGAACCAACTACCCAGGCACTGCCCCAGGGGCAGCCAACAGGAATAACTGCCCAAGCACTGCCCCAGGGGAAGCCAACAGGAACAACTACTCAAGCAGTACCCCAGGATTAGCCCACAGGAACAAACTACACAGGTATTGCCCCAGGGGCAGACAACAGGAACCAACCACATGGCACTGCCACAGGGGCTGCCAAAATGAACCAATTTCACCGGCACTGCCCCAGGGACAGTACCACTAACCAAAAATCAAGGCACTTCCCAGGGGCAGTCCAGGGGAACAAACTACCCAGTCACTGCCCTAGGAGTATCCCACAGGAATAAACCATCCAGCCACTGCACCAGGGGCAGTACCAGCAACCAGCCATCATGGCACTTCCCCAGGAGCAGCATACAGAAACCAACTACACAGGCACTTCCCCATGGGCAGACAACAGGAAACAACCATCATGGCTCTGTCCCAGAGGTAGCCAACAGGAACTAGTTATCATGGCACTGCTCCAGGGGCAGCCAAAAGGAAGCAACTTCACAGATACTGCCCCAGGGGCAGTCCATGGGAACCAATTACACAAGCACTGCCCCATGGTCAGTGTCACTAACCAAAAATCAGGGCACTGCCCCAGGGCAGTCCAAGGGAACCAACTACCCAGGCACTGCCCTAGGAGCAGCTCAGAGGAATAAACCATCCAGCCACTGCCCCAGTGGCAGTGCCAGTAACCAGCCATCATGGCACTGCCCCAGAGGGAAGGACACAGAAACAAACTTCCCAGGCACTGTTCCAGGGGCAGCCAACAGGAACCAAGCATCACAGCACTGCCCCAGGGGCAGCCAAAAGGAACCAACTACACAGGCACTGCTCCAGAGGCAGCCCATGGAACAAATTACATGGGCACTGCCCCAGGAGCAGCCCACAGGAATAAACCATCCAGGTGCTGCCCCAGGAGCAGCCCAGGAAACAACTTTCCAGGCACCACCCCAGGGGCTGACAACAGGAACATCTTGCCAAGTACTGCCCCAGGGGCAGCCCACAAGAAACAACTACCCAAGCACTGCCCCAGGGGCAATGCACGAGAAACAACTACCCAGTCACTGTCCCAGGACAAAGCTTTTCAACTGCACAGTCACATAATAGATAGGTGTCCTGTGCAAGCACCATGCTCCCCTGAAAGTGCGAAAGAAATTGTATCTTACTGCTGCTCCTGTATAAGGTTTTGTTTATGTCAAAACTGCAGTATGATATAGTTTCTTTCATATTTTCAAAGGGCATGTTGCCTTGCACCAAACACCAGCCTGAAGATTTGGCTGTTCAGTTGAAAAGATATGCAAGAGTGAGCCAAGAAAGTTTTGTAGAAGTTTGACAACATTTTATATAGGAGCTGCAGCGTAGCACAAATTTTGTTCCATTCTCACACATCTGATCCTCCTCCTCTCAACTGCACTCTACTCCTCTCAACCCTTCCCCCTCCCCAACACACACACACACACCTCCCAGCCAGAAGACTGTAAAAACAAACAGAAACAAAGAAACTTCAAAGAAATAATACATCCCAGTTCAAAATGAAACTGGATCATTCTGCTTTGTACCAGACACCAGCCTCAAGAAGTGGCTATACTGTTCAAAATATATGGTAGGGTGAGCCAAGAAAGATTTCTAGGAGTCATACACAACTTTATAAGCAAAGGTGTGGCAGTTTTCATTCACTGTCGGCCATCTGATCATCCTTCTCCTCTCAAACAACCCCCTCCCCAAGCTCTCCCAGATCGAAGACTGCAAAAATAAATAGAAAGCAACTTGAAGGAAATAATGACTCCAAGTTTGATAATGAAACCACAAGATGCAGACAGTCCTTACCTCCCTCAATAAACTTCAAGCTGGTGACTTCTCAGCAAGTGCTGCAAAAGCACTGTTTTTATGGCTCCATCTATTGCTGTGTTTTAAGTCATCAGGATCTGCTTTTCTGTCCTGCTGATCATCAGAGCATGTCCACAGTTTGTTTACACCTTGTGCTGTCCATTGGTGACTCTCTCTCTTTACATTCAAACATTGCTGTCTCTGAAGCCCCACTGTGCTGGTTAAACTCTGTTCACCCCCGCTCCCCAGTGACAAAGTAATTCAATCAGACACAAAATGGCTAAGGAGATAATGAGTTAACCCTTAGGCTACTGAAAGAACTAGAATGAATCTATTTGATTGAGCTGGACAGATGCTCAGTCTGCGGCCCTGCAAGTGTTAAACTGAGCAGCTACAAAGTCAGCAGCTTTCAAAAGGTTTTTTTTGTTTATATCCTGAGAAGTTGGGAGGCACAGTAGCACATAGCAAAAAACAGAGGGGAAGTGCACTATTTTACAGTTGCAGATGAATACTTCCAAAAGTCCAAAAAGGAAGTTCCATGATCAACCATTTTTAGAGCTAATGCAAGAGGACTGCAGGCTCTGCCTACCTGCAGCCCTAATAAGAAAGTCCACCAGGACAAGAAGGGATGCAATGAAACACAGAAACATAGACAGTGATGGCAGAAAAAGACCAAAGGTCTGTCAAGTCTGCCCATTGGGCCCTATATAACCCCACAACCTAGTTTCAATACAGGGTTCTAACCCTCCCCATCAGTCTTCCTATTCCTTTCCCCAGTTTTGTCTCTTCAAGTGAGCACTATCTATTTTGCTCTGTCCCAAGCCCATACGAAACCCTCCATGGTTTTAGTTCCCACCACCTCAGCTGGCAATCTCTTCCATGGTTCCACCACCCTTCCTGTTTTTTGCAAATAATGAAACTTTATTAAACTTTTCTGTTATCAGAACAGAAGAAAGATAAAAAAAGTAGCAATACCAAGAAATAATAGTAATTAACAACCACAGTGACAAACCAAATACACGAATGATACTAAAGTGTACAAACTGAATAAAGTAAGAAAAGAAAGGTGACAACCTAAACCCAACCCTCTTCCAAAGAAAGGCCAACCCCCACCCACTCTGCTCCCCATCTCTGTAAATATTATGAGACATAAGACCTTTCACTCAGGATTTCATGACAAGTTGTATTCCTTTGGAGAACAAGTGCAGTGACTGAAGTTAATATAGGTTCACTAGGAGAGAGAATGAGTGAGTGTGTGTGTGTGTGTGTGTGTGTGTGTGTGTCTGTGGGAGAGAGAGAGAGAGAGAGGAAAGGAGGGGGGAGAGAGAGAGACAACATCTCCTTTAAGCTATGTATCTCCCCCACCCACATTATTGTGATGTGGGGTGGGTTAGGTGGTATTGTTTGTATGAAGAGGAGGAGAGAAATTAAATTTTTATCTCTTTTTCAGATTCCTTAGACACTTGTGGTACATCAAGTTGCTACATTCTCAGTATATATTGACATCAGTACATACCAGGCTACATGGTCTTAATTCCTTGAGGTTCCTCGACTAGAGTTTTTTGTTTGACACTAATATTATCTATTTATATTTAAATTATCATGTATATAGTCCTGAGGTTTTTGAAATTTCTTGGGCCTTTTATTTAGCTTGAGAATACAGCTGGATGACATGTCCAGCTAGGTTTTTCACATCACACAGTGTGCACTGATGTTTTTTAGACAACTTTACTGGTAATTCTTGTATTTAATGCTAACATTGTAATTTCATGAGCCCTATAACTATCTTAGTTTGTCTTTAAGCTGAGTGGGGGTTGCCTTTCAGTAATCACATCCTTATACTAAATGTGACACTCATAGCTTGATTTAGGAGTTATCTGCTTCAGCAGTGTTATCTTATGTCAATTAAATTTATATGCAGTAGGATTCTTTGTATGTGTGTTGCACCAAGCACATCTGAACCCAAGGTTCTTTCAGACTGAAGGCAGTATTGTACTGTTTAACTTCTCTGACATCATCTTCTGTTTTTTTTTTTTTAATGAGTATTTTAAGCCAATGGGGAATTTTTTCTATTTTTCTCTGCATTATCTAGCTGTTATAAGTATTGTATTTTCTAAACAACTGCCATGAGCTTCTGAAGAAGGACTGATTGGTCCGAAAGCTAGAGCACTTTGTTCTTGTTGTTACATCTATGTTGGTCCATTAAAAGGTATCAAATCATTTGCTTCTGGACCCCATCTCATGTGTATTTCAGTTACGGACCTAAAAGAGAAAGAAAAAAAAAGGGATGGCTAGCACAACTAGACATTCCATACCAGCTTAATTAACAGAGGCATTTTCTCAAAACACCATGTATATGATAGACAGTGGAAGTGATGTGAGTTGAAAGTTAGCTCCACTGTCTAACATATTGGTATATTGGAGACCAGCAAGCTTGGAATTTGAGCCACATCTGGTTAGCCAAGGCTACCACAGGCTCAGCATTTAAAGATGCTCAAAACTGTGAAGCCATTCAGCACATGATGGTGTCCAATTGCCTTTCCAATCTCTCATAATTACTAGTTTTGTAACTAGTGAAATAAGAGCCATGTAACTCTTATCTATAATCGATGGAATTGCTATATAATCTCTCAGCATACAGATTTCTATTGTGAAATACCTATTATGGCCAAAAAAAAGCAGAAAATTACTGTTGTACAATGGTCCAAAGAGATTTACTGGTAGGGCAAGTCCACGGAATATAATATAATGTACCTTCTTCCTCTGTACAGTGGACACAAAGGGGAAGAAGAAAGTCTGCCTATTTTTTCCAATTTACTGGGCGAATAATATAAATTGAGCAGCACATTAAATTCTAAGAGTCTAAGCCGATCTCGTTTAATAAATCTGTAAATATCCGACCATATCCCAGACCATTGATTTGGGGAATAATGTAGACCTAATGTATTCTCCCAGTAATAAGACATAGGAGGGACCTTGCTCCAAACTTTCTGGCTATTAATTTGATAAATAGTAGAAACAATTTTTTTTCTAAGAAGCGGAAGCTGATAACTTAAAAAAAAGGACACCCACTGAGTTAGACCACGGTGGGGCTCTCAAAAAACTTATTAAGACAATGACGAATCTGTTCATATTTAAAAGAGTATGATGATGAAAGACTGAACTTAGGCTGAAATTCTGGGAAAGAAAGGATTTTATCATCCTTAATTAAAGCATCTATGGAATCAACTTTCAGGTCTCCCCAGTGATCAGGTGCAAGCGGTTTATTCAATATGTACTGATTTCTTTTGCTAAGAAGTGGTTGGCTAATGTCTTTATAGTGTGGTAATTTAAAAAAATTACAAAATTGTAAATGAGCCTGAAGTGACCATCAGATCGGGGTAGCCCTTACATTTTTTGGAAGCCCCTTAAAGAGCGTATATAGCCAAGAAAGTGGAGAGACTTGATGTTTGCTAGCCACATACTTTTCAATTGATAACCCGATTGGGGTATAAGATCTAGTGGTTTCTGGGATGCCCCACTGGACATATTTAATGCCATGTAAAGATAAATAATAACTAAAAAAATGAGGAAGGTTAAGGCCTCCTAATTTTCTTGGTCTAGTACGTTTGTATAATGCTCTATGGGGAGGTTTACCTAACCAGAGAAATGCCGAGCATGATGCCTATAAAGAGCTAAACCAAGTCCTTAGAAGCATCACATTCAACATACTTAAAGGATACATTAGATGGGAGGAAAACGCTCATCTTGAGAACATTTTCCCTACCCCAAAGGGAAAGGGGCAATTGTTGCCAATGGGACAGGTTGTGTTCGATTTGTTTTACCACCGAGTCAAGGTTCAATGATTTTAATGAAAATAGGTCTCAGGCAAGTTTGATTCCTAAGTATGTTAGGGGTTTTGTCTCCCATTGGAGTCCCATATGCACTATCACCTCCTTTGTACAAGAGATTGATAGTGGAAAAACAACCATTTTATGGCAAATAAACTTACATCCTGAAAAGACACCAAAGTTAGAAATAATGTGAAGGACTGCTGATAAAGAGGATTGCCAATGGGATATATGCAGTAAGATATCGTCGGCAAATTTGGACAGTTTTAACTCTAATGGGCCTATAGTTATACCTCGAACTTCATTAGACATACTTAGTTTGCATGTCCGAGGTTCTATGTACAAATTAAATAAAAGTGGGGACAAGGGACAGCCCTGACAGGTTCTGTGGCCTAAACAAAAGGGGACAGAAAGTTCATTATTGCATAGAATGTGAGTGGATGGCTTTGTATACAATACTCTTATCATCTGCACAAAATCCTGTGGGAGACCATATTTCTGCAAAACCAGAAACGAATAAGGCCAAGCTACTCTATCAAAAGCTTCCTTTGCATCCAGGAAGACCAACACTGCGTGGTTGTTACCCTCACCTTATGCAGAGAAGATATAGCTTAGCTTCCGGAAATGATCACTAGAATGATGACCTGCTACAAAGCCAGCCTGTTCTGGCCCAATCATAATAGTCCAAACTTTATTTACATGGTTCACCAGGATCTTGGGATAAATTTTAATGGCAACATTTAGTAGGGAAATAGGACTGTAGTTTTCTACTCTAGTGGGATCTTTCCCCGGCTTGAGAAGAAGGACTATACATGCTTCAAGCAAGGAATTTTCATGAATTTCTGCTGCATGCAAATAGTTAAAAAGGTTAACCAGTGGGGACATCAATTTGTCTTTAAAGGTTTTATAAAAGAGAGGAGAAAAACCTTCTGGCTCCAGAGCTTTTTCTGGTAGGAGAGATGAGATAGCTTCCGAAACCTTGGAGGCAACAATAGGGCCAGATAACATTTCTTGCTGACCCTGAGAGAGTCTTGGTAATTATAGATTGGAAAAAATAATCATCTAGAGTTTGTTGGGTAGAAGTGTTATGTTCTAGGGGAGAATAGAGTTTGGTAGCATTCCTGAAAAATAGAAGACATTTGCTTGGCCTCGCATATCGGTGTTTGTGTCTGTGGGTTAATTAGAGAGGCGATCCATCGGGGGGAATTCTGCTGTTTCAAATGAAGCACTAACAGCTTACCTGCTTTATTGCCCTGTCCTACATAGGTGACCTTAATGCTAGCTGTTGCCCTGTCCACTTTGTCCAGAAGATAGTCTGAATATTTGGCTTGAAGTTGTGTCAACTTGATTCCAACATCTTCTGGAGAATGTGGTGGCAAGGATTTTTCTAAGGATCTAATATCATAAAGCCACTCTTGCACCTGCATATGCAACATTTTCTTATGAACAGTGGCTAGTCTAATCAATTCTCCCCTCCACAATGTCTTAAGTGCTCCCCAAAGGACATCCTGAGCTTGGATCGAGTCTTTGTTAGTTGTAATAGAATGTAATAAAAATTGTTTAAAAAGAGAAGTTAAATTAGGATCCTTCAGAAGCAGGTTGTTCAATGACCACTTATGTGGTCTGAGTCTCAGATTGGGTAGCACCATAGACAAAATAACTGGGGAGAGGTCTGACAACACTTGGGGTCCTATAACACAATCCTGGGTCAAATACAAATGGTTCTGAGTAATAAGCAAAAAGTCTAACCTCGAAAACACATTGTGAGGGGTGGAATAAAAAGCAAATTCCTTGTCTACTGAATGTAGTACTCTTCAAGGGTCCACCAAGCCCCACTGATTTAAAAACTCTCTAAGGGACCTCTGGGCTGTGGATAACCCTGTATTACATCTATATGTCCTATCTAAATCATTGGAAAAAACAAGATTCAAATCCTCACCAGTTATGAAGGGTAAATGGGCATAATTGGCCAAAACAGAAGATAAACTGGGAAAAAAGTCAGGGAATCAACATTTGGGCCATAAACACATCCTAGTAAAAGCTCAGCATGGCCTAATCTCCCATGAACAAAAATGTATCTGACATTAGAGTCCTGAATTTCATTTAAAAAATCAAACAGGATGGATTTGGCTATCAGGATAGTAACACCTCTGTTGCGAGCTGTTGCCAATGCAAAATACCTGCCTCACCCAGGTTTTACAAAGATGTTTTACCTGACCCTCTGGCAAATGAGTTTCATGTAGAAACACAATACGGGGCTGGTAAGTACTAAGGTGCCTAAGAAGTGCAAATTTCTTTGAATTATCCCTTCCACCTTTATTGTTCCACTAACATGATTTAAATTGTTAGTCATAGATTACAATAAAAAACAAAAATAAAATAATATTAGCTAATGTCACCCCATTACATACGGAAAGCCTTCCCCCCTCCCAAAACTCTCCGATCCCCCCCAAACTGCCATAAACATTACCCAAAACCTGTCCCCAACTATCCAAAACAAAAATTCAACCACCTAAAAAATTGACTTCCCGAGCCGAATGCCCACTCCTCCCTATTTGGACCTTGAAGGCTGAACTGAAGACAGCCCCCGTTCTGAACTTAGAAATGTAATTTGAACAAGAAAACAAAACATTTATCCCTCCCAGTAGTAAATGTCCTACCATTATAAAAGCACAACATTATAGGTACCATATACCATTGAAATGTGAGAAAACAACCTAGAGGCAATAACAATAACAAATAGTTGGTAATATATAGGACACCAATGTCAATATAAAAGCTAAGTCATAAGCAGTCTCTGAAAAGAAAAAGCTCCACAAGATAAAATATAGGGCAGACATTTAAAGATAAAATATAGAGGATAATGTATGGCCAACAGTTAACCATGCTGTGCACACTTTGAGAGGATGCCATGGCAACCTGATAGACTTCAAGAGCTCAGCTGGAGAGGTCTACAGTTTTCATGGCAACCTCGAGAAGTATACTCTGCGAGGTTGTTAACTTTTGGCCATATATTATCTTGTATAGTGTAAGGCACACAAATGGATTCCTTTCTTAAAATTAATCAAGGTTTTGCAGCAAAAAAAAAACAAAAACATAAAGAGACCCAGTTTCTGGTATTCCATTCATACAGGCACCATCCCTCACCCCGTCTTACCCCTTACCTTACATACAGATCAGAGGAGAAGCACTGACATCTTTGTTAAATGTTTTTTATTTTTATTCTTACAGTAAGACCACACAAACTGTGTGATTAAACTACTCATTAAACAGAAAAGCTGTAAACACAAACACTGAATTCCAAAAAAACAAGAAAAAAGGGATGGTGTCAGGTCATCTGACACACAAGGACAAAGTGTCGTGATTATGCTGCAGCCATATGGGTTTAACATGCCATCCAGCTGTAAGGAAGGTTGTAGTGGAGATGTAACAATCAGGTACCTAATCAGAAATGAAAGTTAAGATTTATTTGACACAGGGGTTGACATCACGATCACTCATTTCTACTCACAGCAACTTTCAAGCACTTTCAAATGTGAACAGCCAGAAATGAGCGATCGCTGATATGATGGGACAGTGTGGCACAAGCTGGCATTCCAACCTGTTGTACCATCGTTGTGATGTACTCAGGATGGTACAACAGCATCCTGACGTCATAACAATGATACAACAAGCCTGTCTTTTGATTGAAATAGGTGAACAATAAGCATCACCCTTACACTATGAAATCATAATCTGGCCATCACTTATAATGTACTGTTCCTAAAGTAAAGAACATAATATGCTTTACCCAGCAGAAGGAGTCTTGAATCCAGTATTTTAAATAAATCTAGCTGCTACACTATCCCACCACAGAACCTAGGAAGAAAGATCTAGAAGATGTATCTCTTAACCATAACACAAAGATAGGAATGTTCCCTCATTAGCATTAAAAGAGAAACATCCAGTCGAATTAGTTTAACATTAGTTTCATAATATGGTTCAGTTTGCACTAAGTCTTTAATAAATTGAAGTTGACTCATTGATTTGTGGAGCTCAGGTTGGATTGGGCGATATGTAGCATGGGCTTGACAGACTATGTCAAATCCTGCACAAGTCGCAATTGGGAGCCAGGCCACTGCAAAGCTCTTTAATTTGCGGACTCCCTACAAACTGTGGTCCGGATCCTGGCAATTTAACAGCTTAAAAATCAGTGGTCTTGGTGATTCTCCATGGCCAGGTTTAGCTCTCAATGCCCGGTGAGCCCCTTCTATTATATATGTGGGACTATTAGGAGATGGACCCACTGTTTTTTCACAAAACGTTTGAAGAAGTTCTATGGGTTGGGTCCTCTCCTTACTTCCAGCAGGTCCAAAAGAACCAAATTGTTCCTCTGGCTTCTTCCCTCGAGCTCATCCACCTTGTCCTCCAGCTTAGATAAAGACCTTTTCAAAGAGACCACCTCCGGATCCATTTTGTTTCTGCCGGTCTTCAATTGAGGAGATGCAAACCTCTTTGTCTGCTACCTGACGAGTAAGTTCCTGCAGAACTGGTTTTATCTCTTTCCGGTCAACAATTATGATAACAACTGCCTGCTTAATGGTTGCTAACTCTGAGTACACTTGATCTGGTGAAGGCTCCGCAACAGATGGAGTATTAGGCTGAATAGGAGATGAGCTGTGGTGTGGTCTTTTTGGATCCAATGCTAGGGCCTGTACTGCTGAGTCCTCTGAAGAAAGTATAGTAACTGTGTTTTCCTGAGTTTGTATTTCCATTTTTTCGAGGTGTAGATAGGCTCCTAACACAGAGACCGCAATACAATATTAGGTGCCTGCTAACAAAACTAGGGAGGGATAAAAAGATTATTTTTTCCAGATAATGACGTAGCTCCCAGCAAGTGCTGCTACTCCTGTTCAGGCATCACGTGACCACCTCCTCCACCCTTTCAATAAAATAATATTTCTTACATCCGTTCTGAACCTTCTTCCTGTCAGCTTCCAGTTGTGCCCAATTCCTCATAGTTCACTTTGTTTATTCTGTTCAGGAATTTGAAGGTTTCCATCATATCCCCCCCTCTCCCTTCTGGTCTCCAATGAGTACATAGTCAATGCTCTAAGGCATTCCTTGTAGGACTTCCCCTGCTGACCCTGTATCATCTTGGTCACTCTACACTGTACTATCTATTGCCTGTCCTTGTCCATTCTAAGTTGAGGGCTCCTGAGCTGGGCACAGTACTCCAGGTGAGGCCTCTCTGAGGATCTATAGATGGGGAATATCACTTTTTTCTTTCTAATATCAATACCCCTGCTGATACACCCCAGCATCATGTTTACTTTACTACAAGCCTTGCTGCATTGGTTAGCCTGTTTGAAGGTGCCTCTGATGATGACTCTTAGGTCCCATACCTCAGTTGTTGTGATACGTTTAACCCCTTTCATCCAGCAGTCTGTTCTGGTTTTTTTCATAAATGCATCACCTTGCACATTTTGGCATTGATTTTCGGCTGCCAGACATTCTCAACCTCTCCAGCTTTTGCAGGTCACCCTGTAATTCTTTAATTCCCTCTGCACTATCCACCCTTCTGTAGAGTTTACTGTCATCTGTGAAGAGGCTTAACCTACCCTGGATTCTTTCTCCGATGTCAACGATGAACATGTTAAAAAGGACCAGCCCAGAACGGACCCCTGTGGTACCCCACTTGTGACTTCTCTTTCCTCTGATTTAACTCAGTTTACCACAACCTGCTGCTGCATCCCTTTTATCCAGTTTTTGACCCATCTAACTATATCCCTAGTCATCCCCAGGTCCCCCAACTTTCTCAGCAGGTGCCTGTGAGGCACAGAGTTAAAAGCCTTGCTGAAGTCAAAGTGTATCCATGGCATGGCCTTTATCCAGTTCTTTTGTCACCCAGTTAAAGAGGACTATTAGGTTAATTTGATAAAACCTCCCTGATATAGAGTTATGCTGTCTACTATCCTGGAGACCATTACTCTCCAGATAGTCTACAAGGTCTTGTTTGAGCCATGACTCCATCAGCTTCCCGATGATAAAGGTAAGGCTGACAGGTCTGTAGTTTCCTGCTTGTTCCTTGTTCCCCCAACCCGTTTATGAACCAGAACTACATCTGCAATCCTCCAATCCCTTGGGACAGCCCCATCTGAAGAGAGTTATTGAATAGGCCTGCCAGAGGCTCAACTAGTTCATCTGCCAATTCCCTGAGCACCCTTGGATGTATCCCATCTGGACCTGGGGCTTTGTTTGTCTTAAGGGCTGCTAGCCATTTCTGGACCATATCTCTAGTAAATACTGGTTTCTCCATCTCTGGGATCCCTCTTGTGGCCACTTTGATGCCAGTCTCAGAGAGGGGACCACTATCCTCCTTTGTGAAGACAGAACAAAAGTAATCATTTCAGGACAGCAGCCTTTTGCTAATCATCCTCTGTCACCCTGTGCCCACCTAATAACCTAACTATTCCCCTGCCTCATTTCATTTTTCACTGACACAGTGGAAAGAATGTTCTTCTCTGCACTTGAACCCGTCGGCTATTCACTGCTGTGTCTGCTTTTGCCTCTCTAATTACCTTCTTTGCTTCCTTATTTCTCTGAACATATTCCTCCCATTCTACTTCCCCCTTCTTCTCTTTAAAGCTGTGAAAGGCTTTCCTTTTGGCTCTTACCGCTTTCTTGAACCCTGCTGAGAATCATAGTGGTGTCCTGAATTTATTTCTTTTGTTTACTTTATGTAAGCATATCTGCGATGCTTCGAAGATGGACTCTTTTACTTCCCCGGTTTTCATCCACACCTTCTATACTACCTACTCCATCTATCTTGTGCCAAACAACCCCTCAGAGTTTGCTGAAATCTGCCCTTCTGAAGTCCAAGATGTCCATTCTTGTTTGTGTTTTTTCAGTCCCAAGAGCTAATTTGAACAAAACTAAGTTGTGGTCACTGTTCATGAGTGGTTCCTCAACTCTTTCTACATTTACTACCTCAGAGATGGTAAGCTCCACATCCAGAATGGACCCCTGGCTGGTGGACTCCCTTACCAGCTATACCAGTAGACAGTCCTGAAAGGTATCCAGCATAGACTGGCTTCTAGTGCTCTTAGCCACTGGAACATACCAGCCTATGTCAGGTAAGTTAAAATTCCCTACCACCACATCTCTCTTAGCTACACTCCTAACTTCCTCACTGAGACCTCTGTCCTCTGCTTCTCCTTGCCCTGGTGGTCGGTAGAACACCCCTAACCATAGTTATCACCTGATGCCACTGTAAACTGAACCCACAGAGACTTAGTTCCTTTTGTACCATCCTTGTTATCCCCATCTTCTGTCACCTCAATGCCCTCCCTGACATAGAAGGCTATCCTCCCCCTCTACCAGTTCCTTTGTCCTTCCTGAGAAGTATGTGGCCAGACACTATCAGGTCCCAATCATTTTAATTCATGGCCCATGTTTCAGTGATGGCTACAAAGCCCATCTTAGTTTCTGCCATCATGGCCTGGGGCTCATTGATTTTATTGCCCTGACTTCTGGTGCTGAGGCAGCCTCTTTTCCAGCTACCCTCTGAAAACTTGTTATTTGTCAAAATGTTACTCATTTTCTTCCCTTCAAATATGCATGTAATAGCCCTTTTGGTTTCATGTTGTTTGCATCACCCTTTTTGTGCACACTTACCATTAGTTAATTCCCTATTTCATTTTGGGCCTGAATCGAGTTTTTGCCTTTTCTGCTGCTACAAGCCCCCAGACATGGGAGAAAACTAGCTATGATCTCCTTCCTTTTGCTTATCTGTTTGGTTCCCTTAGTTACAGTCTTACCTTCAGTCAGTTTAAACGTCTGATATAGACGTCAAACTTCAGCCCCAGAGTACTGGTCCCTTCTTTTTCAGGTGGAGTCCATCCCCCTTAAAACATTTCCTATCCCAAAAATCCCCCCAGTCACCTATAAAGTGGTACCCCTTCTCCTGACACCATTCCTTATGACACCCATTAAATTCATCTATCTTCTGTTTCCTTATTCTATATTTCATCCCTTGCCCCACACAAGGAGGACCTCAAAGAAGGCCAGAGAAGCTGAGTGTGCTGCCAGTTTGGCCCCCAGTCTCTGGAAATTTTGCTTAACCATATCCACCAACTGGTTTACCAGATCATTAGTACCCATGTGTACCAGAGCCCCAGGTCTCTCTGTTCCCTCTCCACAATCCTCCCTATACAATCTAGATCCCAGATTGCCATGGAACATGGAAGGCACCTAACAATCCCTTTCTCCGGTGATTCCTCATCCACCACTTTTTCCACTCCCCTAATCATAGAGTCCTTGACCACAAGACTTTCCTGACTTTATTACTTCTGGGAGTCACCATGTTGTCCTGTCTTGATCCCCTGGTTGACATAGAGTCCCCCCATGGAATCAGGTTACTGTACCTCCTCCAGGAGTGGAAAGAGGTTTGCTATTGGAATGCAGTTGGTCAGAACAACCCCTTTGTGGCTAGCATTACCTCTCTGTGCCCTCCCCCTCCCCATCACTCTCCATCCCCCTTAGCCAGTGGGCCTCTGTGGAAGTGGGGGTGGGGGTGAGCTCCAGATTAGCTGGAGACAGCTTGGATATCTGTACCCTTGCTGCTTCCAGCTGAGCCATGAGCTCTGTTAAGGTCCAGCAAATGGGGCAATGTCCTTGTCTCCAGAGCAGTCCCCTGGAGATGAATGCCCCACAGCCATTACAACTGACAATCCCCATTTTATCTTAGCCAATAAGCAGGATATGCTCAGCACAATCCGATTACTATATACAGAAGCTAAACCAAGTTAAGCAGTAATAGATACAGTAGTATGATGAACCAAGAGTCTAGCTGCCCTAGATACAAGCCAAGTAAAGCAAATATTATGAGGCTTGAAGCCTGAAGGGGGGAAGTTTAAGAGAGTTGTGAGGAGGTACTACTTCACTGAAAGAGTGGTGGACACCTTTGATAGTCTGCCAGCAGAGGAGGTGGGGGTGAAAACATTAGGGGTCTTCAAATATGCATGTGATAGGCATATAGAAATACTGGTTAATAGGCAGGGAGGGCATAGGGTTGATGGAGGCCAGGTAAGGTCTGTGACAGAATAGGCAGGGAAAATCTAGGCAAACTGGTGGATGAAGTGGCCCTTTTCTGGTGACGGTGTGTTTCTGTGTTCTACATGGTGCCAATTCATGGCATCAGCACTAGGAAATGATTATGATGTTGACAGTGATAATGACAGGCAAGGAAAGGTAAATATTGAGATTAGAGATGAGGGGGAAGAGGAAGGAAGTCACCACAGTTCAAGTGGCAGTGCAGCCTCTTCAACCTCCATTCATAGGTTCTTTAGCCCATTGACTCCCCTACCTCCAAGAGATCACACACTTCCTCATTCACTTCCACCCCAACAGAAGAAAACTAGGAGCCAGTCATCTGGTGACCCCCCCCCCACCAAAAGAAAATTAGTAGACGGTCCAATCTGGTCCAGTCTCAGGAAATAAGCCAGATATATAAAGTCAACAGACCCAAGTCAAAAAAGCTAACAAAAGCAATTGTGCAAATGCTAGCCACTGATCTGGTGTTGTTTACCTTGGTAAGCAATGAAAGTTTTCTATCACTAATGCAAAATTGCAGTGCCAAGATACCAAGTACCCAGCAATATGTACTTCTCCACAGTGGTACTTCAAGATCTGTATCAGGGTGTCATCAAGACAGTATCACATTCCCTTAGATCTTTTGTTGTGCCTTGTTCACATCACCACTGATGTATGGACAAGTACTGCTATACTGTATAGTGGCAGTGTATATGTAAGGTTGCACCAGGAAAACTGTATACAGTTTTAGTTGCCATACCTCTGAAAGGATCTAAAGAAGAGAAATTAGTATGATTATAAGATTGGGAGGGACATACCAGGATAGGTAAACATATCTTAAATTATTCTCACTGGAAGGCTGAAAGGAGTTATGATAACTGTCTGTAAGGGCAAAAGGGCAATAGTTTCAATGCAGGGTTTCAGGGCAGACTGTAGAAACTCATACCTCTCAAATGTCCTGGATTTTCTGGGACTTCCCACATTTAGACTCCCTGTCTGCAAGTCCCAACTTAATTGTTTCTGTTATGGATTTTTAGAATGCCAGTGTCAGTTAACAGATCTATTTAACCCTTAAGCTACCAACAAAATTAGCAAGTATAGGAATTCTGGACTGATATATCAATCAACAACACAGCAAGGGTTAATCTGGCCAAAGCAGACACAAGCAGTCTATAGTAGACAGCCCTCCCCAGCATTCCACAGGCTTATCTGTTTCTCTAATGAGACTGAGAAAGAGACACACACACACACACACACACACACACACACACACACTGCATTCCAATACAGTATATTTCTGTTGAGTTAAATCTGGAAATTAATATCACTGGATCCTTAAAAACCTGGAAATCAACTTAACACTGGATGCTAAAGAAAATTATTTCTCTAGCAGTGCCCATGTTACACGTTAGTTTCAAGTAGGTAAATGAAGAGAAATATCAACAGAAAGAAGATACAAAACATTTGTCTATGTTTTTTTATTGTGTCATTTGATAGTATGCAACTGAATTTGACATTTTAAAAAGCATAAATTAAAGGGACTTTACATGTGTTGTAGTGTATTACATCATGTGATGTGCATGTCATGCGATGGCATGGCGCTACGCTGAATAGAACATGGTGTCCCTGATTTTGGTAATTTGCCCCTGATTTTTGAGGGGAGTGTCCCTGATTTTGGCCCTAGCAGGTTGAGAGGTATGTAGGGACCTCATATCTTTTTCTGCCCTTATCCTTCTATTTTTCTATAAGATTATACACGGTCACATTAAATCTGCTAAGAGAAAGCTGTAGGAGACCATAGAGTACAGGAGAACAAGAGGACATGAGATGAATATGGCAGTGTGGTAACAAAGATAAAGAAGAAATCAGTTTAGGAGTTTAAGAGGAGACAGTATGCCCACTTGAATTTGAAAGGTGTTAGATGGTATAACCATGGAGCCTAGATAAGCCTTGTTTCCTTCTGTGTTTACAAATGTAATATAAGTAAGCAATAAGACATGGCAGGGTGTGCATTAGACAATTCTAATGCATGACCAGGGTCATAGTGGCCTCGTGCCTTCGACCCCTGGCAGTGCATTAGAAGTGTGTAAAACACATTCCTGGAGTGTCTTATTGTGCTTATAAAATGGGCATTTGTATATTACATGTATGTACAAATCAAAATGTTTATGTTTAAATAGAAAAAAAATTACATCTTTAATGTCTTTTGATGTAAAATAGTTCTTTTGCCTGCAATAGACTGTTGTATTTTTTTTTTGGCCCTTGGACTTTTGTTCCGCTGTGGCCATTGTAGTTGAAGATGATTGATATGGTTACCAGGTGCCCCTCCCACATACTCTTGACTCCCCCACCCATGCACATCCTCTTCCACAGACACACTGCATCATGTCTGTGTATTGTTTTAATTTCTTTCTTTATTTTTTTATATTTTTCCAGTTGGACGGTAAGCTCTGACAAGGATACTGCCAGTAAGCATGAGCAAGCATGCAAACCAGTCTGTCACATGAAATGGAAGACATGAGAGAGCACAGAATTTGAAGTGCTGGTAAGTGATTTTAAAACAAACAAAAAACTTACACCAGCTTCTGATTCCTGCAGTGTCTGTTTAATCTGTAGCTGCTCGACTGCCTTTGAAGAGATCTTCCAATTTGTGTAAGGACTAGGGGAGGGGAAGAGAGCAGAAAACTGGTCGAAGTGGGGAAGAACAGTGAGCAGTTGACTGATCAATCTGTAAGAGACCACAAAAAAAAAAACAACAACATTGAGACGAAAAAAGACATTTCCTGTAAGATAACACTTGTTTTGTTTTTTTACTTTTCAGAACTTTACATTGTTTTGAGGTGGAATGCTCCATTTTTCTACTTTAGTATGCTATAGTTTTCTTCACTAAGAAGGAGAAAAAAATGGCAACTGTTTGACTTTTTAAAATTCTATGGCTCAAGGATTTCAGTCAGGTACTGTGTCTTGGTAGGCAGGACTAGTTTTAGCCATGTGTTATTTTTTTTATTTTTTTTTATTTTAGTTTTCGTTGACCGGGTTAAGTGCACTAGACAAATCCTGCCTATTTTCAGGCATGACCCGGGGGGTGGAGATACAGATGAATGCCAACTGACTTTGAACCAGATTAAGCTGTTGGTGGTATTTTGAGTGAATGAGGGAAATTTGGCCAGGACACCGGGGAAATTCCCCTACTGTTTGCCAGTAGGGGGACCCTTTGAGCCATCGGAGGATGGCTGCCTCAGTTGAGGTGCTGCAGTTGGAAGGGAAGGATGTGTTGCCATCTGAGGAGAACGTCTCCTCTACAGCTTCGTTGTTGTCTTCTATGGAAATTTCCTCGGCTCATGTGGAGCCAGAGCAGTTTCAGTCTTTGGTTTCTTCATCTGCTCTGCCTGACCTACCTCGTAAGGACGCCACTGCTTTGCCTGGTTCTGATTCTCCCTTCTTGAGGGATATCTCTTCTACACAGGAGCAGCATCATCATCTTTTGCAATTGGAAGAGCAATGCTATCTGGAAATAAAACAAGATCTTTTCGTCGTTTTCAATCTCGAGATGCTTCCTTTCTTGCTCCGCTTTTGGAGCGCTCTGTTGTGGCAATGTGGACGGTTGCCATGAAGACAACCCACAGCGAGGCACTGGCTTCAAACAGCATTGTTTTTCACCGTGCTAGTCAGGATCAAGTGACCACCACGGTGTTTTTGTTTTCTGCTGACAAGGAATCTACTAGTAAGGACCGAGTTGTTAAACAGGGGAGCCCTAGTAAACTACGTTGGGCGGACACCCCTGTGTGTGAAGGAGATGCTTGGACAGTCGAAAACTCGCTCCAAGCAGCTGGCTGGGTGCGCTCCCCGGACACAGGTTCATGGATTTCTGGCCTCTCGCCTATCAAGATCACAGGTGTTCACCTTGTCTCTACCTCTCACCCTTTGGTACAGCCTGTGAGTACTGTTTCTGAGCCTCAGGCTGCTCTTTTACCTGCTGAACCCCTACAACCTGATTCTCCTGTACCTGAACTTGGTTCCTCTATCCCTAACCCTGGTTCCCCAATCCCTATTCCTGGTACCACTCCCCTTACTCTAGATCCTACTTCTCCTCTCCCTTGTTCTGATTCTTAGCATTCTCCACTCCACCTATCCTCGGACTTTGTTTTTTCCACAAACCCTGAATTTAAACTAGGGGGGTTAACAGAGACTTGTACTCAGCCTTGAGAAGAGGAGGCTGCTGCCCTCAGTGAAGATTCAATGTATTCTGATATCCCGAAATCTATTCCTTCACAATTCAGTTTGCTCCTAGAGGCTCACCTAAGGTGGTCTCCCAGCCCCCTTTGGTTGCCCCTTCAAAACCTTATGCTTCTTTTTTTCCTACCTCAGTCTCCTCTGCCAAATGACATAATGCAGTTCATATTATTTACAAAGGGGGCTTAGATGTATTTCCAGATCGGATTTATGTGGGTCGTCAGTTATTGAGACAAAGTTTGCATTTTCAAGTTTCAAAACTGTATGCTCTTATTCATGTGTCTGGCGAATCCACATTTGATGTTAGTTTTAAACTAAATAGTGGTCTTGAAAAGTTTTGGGCTCATTATCAGCAGGTTAAGACTACCCTTGTGTGTGCCCCTTTCGAGGTTTTTCCACTTACCAAACCTACTCATAAAACCATTACGGTTCTTTTCCACAATGAAGGGGTCAGCGTCACTGACCTACTATACTGGTTGAAACAGCATTGCACTGTGTCCAGCCATCCTGAAGCAATCTTTGATTCTGAAGGGATTTGGACAGGTGGTTGGAAAATCTGTATTCTACTGCACACGGAGGATGGGTCCCCTTGTCATCTTCCAAATAGTTTTTTCCTGGGTAGAGACAGAGGGGTTTTGTTTTACCCGGGACAACCTAGGACCTGTTATAAATGTGGCCTTTCAGGGCATATTAGTAGTACTTGTGACCAGCTGAAATGTTCCCTGTGCCAAATGACTGGTCATCTCAGTAAACAATGTCCAAACTTAGTTAGATGTAATCTTTGTGGGGTGGAAGGCCATGTTTACATGACTTCTTCTAAAGCTGCTCATCAGACGTCCCTTTCTGCTGACAGGGATGAGCAGTGTCTTTGGATTTCACTGGCCCAAGGGAAGGTGGCTAAACCACTGGATTCACTGTTAGTCACGGATATCCCTACTATGACTTTATCTGTTGCCCCACTCCCTGACTCCCCCTCCTGAGGTTAGTGAACTGGGTCCTGTGGCTGAGACTCTTCCCTCCTCTTCTTCTCCCTTGGCAGTCCTTTCTGTTAGTCCCCCTGATTTCTCCTCTGCTTCTTTATCTATTACAGAACCGGCACTCCTGTCCGCCTCTATGCCCCCCCCCTTTACTTGAAGACCCTCCTGTCTGGAGAACCTCTACTCGGAAGAGGTCTATTGGACCTTTACCCACCCCCAAAATGTCTAAAACCTCTTTTCATGATGTTTCCAATAGATTTTCAGTTCTCTTAACTACTGAACACTCTGACATGGGTTCGGTTTGTTCTTCTGCTGATTCCATTATGCCGAAGGACACTGCTGAGTCTGTTTTGACGGATGACGGGGATACTTTTACCCAACCCTCCTGTCGCAAAGGAAAATCTCGGAAAAAGAAACGTTGAGCTTTTTTCTAACTTTTCATGACCTTTTCCCCCTTCCTTTCTCCTCTTAATGACCAATGTCAATAGTATTAAAAGTAAACTTAGATGGACTGTGGTGTTCTCCTTTCTACAGTCTTTTTCTCCAGGAATCTTTTTTTTACAAGATACTAGGCTTCACTCCATTTCCGAACTTTCTCTTTCCACTAAAGAATGGGATACAGGGATTTCATATCGGTCCATTGACCCTGAACGTTGCACAGGGGTTGGTATCCTTTTCCATCTTTTACACCAACTATAGTAAGAGTATTGGACCTGGTCCCAGGTTGGGTTTTGCTTGTGGACTTCATTTTGAATGCTGTTTATTTTAGACTTATTAACATTTATGCTCCACAGGCTAAAGCTGATCGAACGCTTCTTTTTCAGCAAATCAGTCCCTTTCTGCATATAGCTTATTTTGTGATATGGGGTGGGGATTTTAATTGCAGTTTAAGTCAGGCTGATAGAGGTTCAACCATCAAAACGACAAAAATATTTGGTGACATGGCTGCCCTAAAAAAGTTGTAAATGAGGCACATTATAAAGATGCTGTTTTGTTTCATTCTGGGGTATGAGAACGTACATTCTTTAGAGGTTCTTTATCTACCCATATTGATTTTTTCTTTTTGACTTTTGCTTTGCCACTTCAATCTGTCTCTGTTGATCCAACTCCTTACTCTGACCATCGTCTAGTATTGATTTCCTTGGGAACCGCTGCCCCCCCAAAGGTCCAGGTTATTGGAAGTTAAATTCTATGATTTTACAGGAATCATACCACCTGTATTTAGTTTCTGAATTTTTGGATTGTAGGAAATCATTATATCCTTCATATGAGGACCCAATTGTCTGGTGGTTAGAAACAAAATCGGACCTCCGTTCCCTTCTCATTTCTCGTGGTAGATATTCTAGGAAAACTTCCTACTTTTTCTACTTAAACAACCATAAGCAACTCCAACATTTGTATTCCCTTTCGCAACTTACTTCACATGATTCCTTGGCTCAGATTATGCATTTTCAAGAGAAAATGAAGCAATATCATCTGACTCAGTCCTCAGATATAGAATCCCAGCAACAACATGCACTACAAGGCTCTTTTTTTCATACTTGCCCCATACTGAGCTGACAAAGAGTGGTTGGGTCTAAAACCATCTCGGCTCTTTATGATAGTCAGGGTATGGTTCATGAGGATCAGCACAGTATTGTGCACATTGCATCTGACTGTGCGGCCTCTTTATTTTCTAAGGCCTCTGTAAGTCAAACAGATTTTTCTTTCTTTTTTTCATGAGATTCAGGTTCCACAGGCCCCACAAACACAACTTCTAGGTCTAGTGGCTCCTACTACCAGGCAGGAAGTTGCTACTGCTATACAATCTTTGTCTAAAGGAAGGACCCTGGGTTTAGATGGCCTTACTTCTGATCTGTACCGTTTTTTTTAAGAGTGACCTTTTAGATGAACTCACTGCAGTTTATAATGCTTACAGGCCCAATCTGTACCTTTTGAGATGTCTACTGGAACTCTTATTTTTCTCTTTAAAGACAAGGGTGACAAACTAGATTTCTCTAATTGGCGACCTATAAGTCTTCTAAATATGGATTTTAAAATTCTTTCCAAATTGTTGAATGTGAGATTGTTATCAGTAGCAAAATTCTTGATTTCCGCTGCTCAGTCTTGTGCTGTGCCAGGGAATTCAATCACAGACCAACTGATTTTATTGCATGATATATTCTCTCATGATGCCATTTCCCCTACTGCTGGTTTCGTTCTTTCCCTGGACCAACGCCAAGCATTTGATAAAGTAGCTCATGTGTTTTTATGGCAAGTATTACAACATTATGGTATCCCCACTATTTTTATGTCTTGGCTCCAAGGCCTTTATCATATTGCAACAGTTCGTCCCTGTATTAATGGGTTTTTAGGCCCTCATGTTCCCATAAAGACTGGGGTTCAGCAAGGGTGTCCAATTAGCCCCCCTCTTATATATTTTTAGCATAGATCCGTTATTAAGACTTCTCCAGTCCTCTTCTGGCATTGACCCTATTAAATTGTCATCCTTTACAGTTCCCTATAGAGCTTTGGCTTATTCAGATGATTTAGTTCTTTTAGTGAGGAATGATTCCTCTACAGCTAAGGCCTTATCTATTTGTACCACTTATGGTACCATCTCAGGTACTAGTTTAAATTTATTAAAATGTATTGGGAAGCCTTTGAGTGGTCAATTGGCCCCTCAGAGTCATGTAGCTGGTCTCCCGTGTACATTAGGTCCTTTAAAAATATTAGGAATTGAGTTTGGGTCACCTCAAATAGATGTAGACAATTGGGATAAAATACTGTTACTTGGATCTCGTATGGTTCAGAATTGGAATAGGACAAAAATGAGCTATTGTAAAAAAGTTTACATGATACGTACCTATTTGGTGCCACTTTTTTATTTTTTTAGTTCTGTTTTTCCTATCCCTAAATCAAGGGAAGTTAAAATTTATTGTTTGTTTTTTCAGAATTTTTGGGGTAGCCATTTAAATCCTATTAAGAGAAATGTTTTATATTTACCTCGTCAACATGGTGGACAGCATATGATTAACCCAGTTTTTTTTTTTTTCTGTCAATTTTTGCATGCTAATTTCAGACCTTTATTTCATTCCCCAGATAAATATTGGTGTGATCTCTTTGTTTCCTCTATTTCCCCTTGGTTTGCAGCTTGGGATTTAGGAACTTTGCATTGTATTGAGAAGGGTGTTCAGTCTCCTAAGTATTTATGTGACGTTTTTGTTAAACTAAAAACCTGGGGGATCACCAGTAGACAAGTGATTTCCCTCTCAAAAAAACAGTTATATGCCTTTGTTTTGGAGACTCATTTTGGTGTTTTGGAGGTCTTTCCTAAATGCCCAGTTATACTCCGAGAAGCCTTACTTCTCTTTTTAACTGAACCTCGTATCCCTTATAAATTTAAAGATCATCATTGGCTAAATTGTCATGAAAGATTAAATGTCAAGGCTAATCAAAAACATAAGAGGGTGGAAGAACGTATTTGTTCCCGACTGGGATGCATTGCTCAATCTGAAACTCTGCTGCATTTATATTTTACTTGTTCCTATATCTTTGATTTTTGGAAGTTTCTTTATGATAAGTCTAACTTACCCTTTTTTTTACATCTTACCTATCCAGCTCTTTTATACAGTGCTTATCCCAGTAACTGGTCTACTTGGGATAGAAGTTCGCTGTTTGTTATTTTTTCTATTGTTAAATGGTTTATTTGGCATTCCAGATGCCTGTTTACAGCAGGAACTCTCATACTATGAACTTTATGGTAACATTTTTAAGTCTATACAAGCAGTTAATTTTTCTGAATCTAAGACTCTCACATGGATCCACTTGTTGGCCCTCCGGAGGAACTTACCTTGGATTACTGATAATGACTTTCCGATCACATAATGTGGATATTTGCTTTTGTTTCTGTTGTTTAATTTGTTTACTTTTTCTATGTTCTGTTTGTATTTTTTTTAAACTGTTGATTCTTCTGCTCTGATATGTATGATTTCCTTAATAAAATCTTCCTCTACTCTTTTCGAGAAGTGCCATGGGATCTTAAACATCCGCCTGAACTACCACCAATCCAGTCAGATGGGACCTCGGTTTAACGTCTCATCCGAAAGACGGCACCTCAGAAGTGCAGCACCCCTCTCATGCTGCACTACAGTGTCAGTACTGGGATATTAACCCAAGTGCCAGATGTGGGAACTGAACCCACAGCCCTCTGATCTCCTGGCCTCGGAGGCGAGTGTGCTACCTACTGAGCCACTGGCACTGTTAGACAACTTCTAATGCATGGCTAGCAACCAATGAGATTGCTTGAAATCCTTTGCCCATTTTCTAATGTAATGTTATGAGTGTTCTGACCACAGATTCATTGGATGAACTCCCTCTTTACGTTCTCTGTCTCCTCTTCTGGTTTAACTGACAGAAGCAGGAGGAACAGTAGCAGCAAGTCAATAGGGCCCTCCAGTTTCTGCAAGGAGGCAGCTTTATGCATCTGTGAATGCAGCAATGGCCATCACTGGTAAAACCTTCAGAGTGCTGTAAGCAGCAGCTTGCAGAGTGACTGACACTACGCACACTAGCAGCAAGTTTCATAGTAACAGATCTTGAAAAGAACATTGTGAAGACAATCAGGAAGGGTGATTATATACATGTCACTGGTGGATTGAGGCCTGGGCATGAGGGTGCACACCACCCCATTTGATGGCTGTAAACTGCCCCCAAAATGCCATTGTGCTCGGTGTTCTGATCAGCAGTCACAAACACTCACTTCCTGGTTTAAAATGCCAGTGGGTATATGACATCATGTGAGCCCACCAACTGTCAATCGGGTGCACTTATCCATGCTGGTATGCAGGTCACACCTGGAAACAAGCTTCGGCTTAGTGTGCCTTTCCTGGTTAAACAATTTCCCCTTTCCTTTTACCTGGTATGTGCTTACATGCTAAGTTTAAAAAATGCAGGCTATCAGTTGCTTTCCTGTGGCAAGCGGCACAGGTAATCACCCAGCAGCTGCAACTTTTGCCCAATTTCTCAGATTCTTGCAGCAACCTTTGCAAGTGCAGGCCTCCACTGAGTTGAGGAGCGAGTCATGGGCACTGGAAACTATTTCTGCATGACACTGAGGCTTCTGAGTCTGACCATAGGGTGGAAGGAAGCTCAAGCAGCCACTGCATGCCTCAAAGGTAGGGGTGTTTCTTCATTTAAAAAATGTATAGCCAAGTGTTCAGGACTGGTGTGTCTCCATTATGAGTAGTTTCAGTTGGTCACTTTTATATGCAGGTGGTGTGATTTGAGGTTGTAGGAGATGAGTTTTATACCCACGACAGAAGCTAACATTTCAGAGCATGTATTGATACTCTGTGTGATGGCCAGCAATTTTTCTGGTGGGGGAGGGACAAGGAACATGGCAGCCATCTCTGAGATCATGCAGAACCTTAATTTACCACACAGCCTCTTGAAGCCACATTGATCCTGTGCAGGATTGATGCCCAGTTCAGTGGTATATCCCAGGAAAGGTTGATCTTTCTTCCTGAATGTCTCCCCTAGAGTAAGTGTCCTAAGCCAAGGTAAATAAACAAAAACACTATGCTTGACTATGCACAGAAATATGGTATAGAACGCTCACACTTCAAATTAATTTGTGAAGGAGGGAATGTTTCCTTTTCTTCTGTTTTAAAAAGAAAATGGTAAAACATTTCTAAAATACAGTGTCTGAGTTAAGTTCTGTGAATGCTACTGGGCAGTACTGAAATACAAATCCTGGATGCTCATAATGTATTAGAGTGGGTAATACAACCACATATGGTAGTTTAATTCTGAACTATGATGGACAATACAGTGTTATGTATGCTTTCACAGTCTTGCTGTACTGCAGCTCTGTTTGGTCTTTCCCAATGTAGTAAAATTACTGGCTACAGAACATCATATCCTGTAATAATAACTTGTAGTTTTATATGTTTCCTATGCTCTGTTGTTGTGAAATATTTTTTTTTGCTTGTTTTCATTGCTGAAAGCATAAAAATAAAGTTTAAAAAAAAAACTGTATACCAACAGTGGTGGTGTGGAACCAGGTTGTTATCTATTGCCTTTTTCCTGATGGACACCACCAGCAGAAGCCCATTCTCCAGTGCTAGCTATCCACCCCCACAGTACTACATACCATGTTGTTATGTACAAGTGACACAATGGTGCGGTGCCACACTGAATAAAAATATGGTGTTCCTGATTTTGGTCATTTGTCCCTGATGTTTGGGGGGGGAGTGTCCCCAATTTTGGTCCTAGCAGATTAAGAGGTATGGCTGGTGCATTCACATCCCCTACCCAGAGAGTCGGTGCTCATCACCCACCCCCTCCAAGTCGGCACTCACCCGCCCCCACCACCAGCAAATTCATGCTGCTATTGTCAAAGATGTGAGCTAGCTTTGATGAGCCATAGACTGTGACTCTGACTGCTGCTGCTGTTAAAGAGATGCCGGTGCAAGCCTACCCCCCCTCACAGAGTCAGCCAGGGTTGGACAAGGTTGGACTGGCCTGGCCGGTTACCTGAAAATTTCTGGGTGGGCCTCCCCTGCTCTCTGACTGTGTTTGAGTCAGACGTGTGTAACTACTGTAGGCTCATGCTGACTCTACTACCCACTGAGTCTCTCCCTCTTTCTTTTCTTATGTACACTCACCAGCAGTGATTAACTAGGCAGAAAGCTACCAAATAAATAAAGTCAATTTCAGCCAGGCAGCATAGTGTCTATGGGAACTGGGCTCTTTGTCTTGCATTCCTGTAGATGGGCAGATAGTTTATATGGTGGGAAAAAAGAACAAAGAAAGAAGTCTAGGAATTTGAGTTGCCATGGAATCTGGTGGGTTGCAGCGTCAGAAGAGGGCTAGGTGGCAGTAGTCTTGGGCTATTACTGGTTGGCAATGGCATGTCGGGATGTCACTGCTGCCAGTCAGTCTGTGACATGGCAGGGCATGGGCACTTCAAAAACTGGCCCAAGAGTAAGGACTATTCTCTTTTTTTGATGCACGCTGAGCTGCAGAGGTCAACAAAGACAGTCAGAGATGATCAGAAGCAGTAGTGTGACTGTAAGTGGCAGACTGCATCCCAGGACAGGTTTTCCCAAAAACTCTGACATTGGTGAGTTAATTAAATTCATTCTGGAGTGGGAAGAATGGAAAGGGAAAATTATGGGAGTTGGGACAGATGGGAGGGCAGTCCTGGTGGGCATAACCCAGTGGTGGCATGGTGTGGCATGGCATATGAATCGGCGTCTGGCAACCAGTATGTGCTGCCTTGCATGTGCTTCTTCTCATTTTTTATTGTGAGCTGACTAGCACAACCATACTGCCTGCACTATGTGACTGCCTGTGGGGGTTGCTTGTTAGTTGTAACATTCTCAAGATGTGTGCTATTCTCAGAGTGTTCTATATACTCTGTGACTAATCTGGTTATTGTAGTTCTATAAAAAACACTCTGTGGCAAGAATCTGCTTGATAGTAAATGGTTCCCACTCGGAACGCCAAGCTTTTTTGGATCATTTCCCAGCTGGTAGTAAACAGTGCAGCACTGCAATGGAGGCTCCCTGTGAAGGAAATGTGAGGCAGAGAAAAGAAACTCTTGAGGAAACAGAAAAAACAAACAAATGTTTTTCAAACAAGAAGGCACTGAGATCACACTGACTCAGGTTGTTTGTGAGTGTTGCTGTGTTATTGCTGGGCATAGTACTGTCAGACACATTAACATTTATTTGTTAAAATGAGCAAAACAATTGAGGGTGGTGTGTTAAAAATATGGTTACTTATTGTCTGTGCATCTCTCTAAACCACTTACGTACTAAAGCCTCAATCCCAGTGTGAGGCATCATGTGTATGCAAATCCTGGGCTCCTCCCCCCACTACTGGGTACAGGATCTAGGGCAGGTGGTGAGTTGCATGGGGTAGGGACCAAGTGTGCCAGCTGTGGGGTCAGCGAGGGAGGTGGCCCAACTCCTCTTTCAAAAACTACATAGTTCTGGGGAGCAGCAGCTAGTCGGTGCGTTGGGGGTCCAAGAGTGTATGATTGCTTTATCCTGCATGCCAGGAGGGATTTTCCTTGTTCCTCATCCCTCAGGAATATAAAGCACGAGGGTTCAGGATGTATGTGAACTGGGAGATTACAGGATCAAACCCCACTAGAGTCAAATACAAACTGTATTGAGCAGGGCACTGAACCTCTCAATGCCCCAGTCCAGTCAGCTGTGTAAATGGATAGAATTTTAAGCAGAATCCTTCACAAAAGGAAGATGCTGCATCTCAGCTGGGCTAGCCTTTGTAAATAATATGTTTAAAAAAAATCATTGTAGTTTTCATTTATAGTATAGTACCGGCACATCAGTCTGGATTCTTTATGCTTGGGGAGAATAAATTGGCACCCCAGAAGAGGAAACGTGACAAGGAATTTATTTTTATAATTGCCCAGGTAGTTGTGGCTTGCTTGAACTTTCTTGGATGTAACTAAGTATATTTCCTTATCATCAAAGAGTAAATATCCAAGAAAGTCCAAACAATGCGGGATTACCTGAACTCCCTCTCCTCTGCCCTCATCTCTAGGAAGCAGGCATTGTTGCTATGCATTGCTCCTGTATTTTGTATGTTTGTTTTGTGAATTGTATTGTATTGCCATGGTTGTAGTTGGGCAGGGAAATAACCTATTTAAAACATTTTTTTTATTTCAAACTGAGCTGGTAACAGCTTTTTCAATGTTTGGGGTGCGGGGGGGAGCAAGGCATGAGGGAAGAGAGCCAAGGCAGAATTTTAAAAGAAGGAAGCACTGTGGGTGAGACATCTTGCTTCACATGAAGGAAGGCTCTTTTTCCAGATGTTTATGTTTTAAATGCTGTTGTCACCTGTAGCTATAGAGCCTGGCCTGGGCTCTGTAGGTACAGGTAAAAAAATGCATTTGCAAATCAACGTTCCTCTTGCTTATTGTTTTGCATTCATTGTGTTTTTGTTGGTTTTTTTTTAAATGAAATTATATGGATTTGCTTTTGAAGTGTGGGGGTATTTTGGATTATTTGTACATTTTTGATTTTTTTTTTTTTTGCCTTTTCGACCATCTTTGCTTGGAAATAATGATTGTCTGGGTAATCATGGCTTGTTTGAATTTTCTTGGACATAACTAAGTATATTTCCCAATCAACCAAAACTAAATGACCATGAAAACCCAAACAGTACAAGATTACCTGAACCCTTCCCCATCTCATCGCTGGGTTACAGGTTAAAAAAATTTATTTGTAAGTCAACGTTACTCTTGTTTATAGTATGCAGTGATTGTGTGTTAAAAAAACTCAAATTACTTGGCTCGGTCTTCAAATTGTGGGGGTATTTGATTTGTTTCAGTGCCTTGTTGCTGTATTTTTTTTTCTCCTGAAACTAGGCCTAAAATCCATCAGAATGCACCATTTCACACATTATATTTACAAAATTTCCTGAGGGGGCATGCAGCCAGATCCTCTAGAAAGGTGTGATTTTCCAGGCCAAGTGCACCCGCCCCCATAAATTCTTCGATCTGCCACTACATGTTCTATGCATTGTTCACATAAACCTGGTGGTTCATGGATTTCTAGACAAGGAAGGCAGCAGTGTGCATAATGTAATTATTTAGGGATGACCAAAAATGTCTGTGAACATCCTAGTCATTGTATTAAGGTACTGTAAAGAAGCTGTCATGCATGATTCAGTAACAGAATGATCTCCTCACCACCAACCAACAAAAGATGTGCCAGGAAGGCTGAATTCGGTTTTACCATGCTGAATCGACAACACTGTTGTCGAAGTTTGGCATGGTGAGATCCCCAATATCAACAGGCGAAAATTCGCTTGTCAGACATTGTGTGTTTTGAATCCCCGTGCCCCCCTTCTATAGATTACTAACTCCGAGTCGGAGTTAGTTTGAAGGGGGGGGTGAAAGTCAGTGAAAGAGTGGAATTTCGCCCTCGGGTCCACCGCAGCGACAATCTTGAAACCTGTTGAGATTGTCGCTGTGAGGGATTTTGCCATCACTGTTCCATTGTGTGGTCTGCACACCTTTGAATTTCACCTGCTACATGATGCTGTGGCTGCTAGAACAACAGAAGACCATCCACCAGCACCCAGCTGAGCATTGTATTGGCAAGCAAAAAGGTCAACATTAGCCCTAATCTGTCTAGACTGATGTAGACACTCTGCTGTCTGCTGAGCCCTTTGAGGAGGCCACATGGATGGTAAGTCCTGATGCAGCTGATCAAAATCAGGTAATGCTCTTCATTGCCCTAATTAAGATACACACTGTTCACATAAATTCCCAGTAGGAGGCAAACGAGGATACCACTTCTGTCCATGTAGTAGAAAGACTCAGGACACATTTAAACAAACACATGTACAGCTGAGCATGACCACTACATAGAAACATAGACAATATCAGCAGAAAAAGACCATTGGTCCAAGCAGTCTGCCCTGTTACACCATATCTTACCTTGAGACCTTCTGTCTAGATGGGGCTTTTGCTCCCTCCTCTTCCTCTTGCCCCTGCCTTACCACTCTCCCAAGTATGTATTAAGCCCCTAACTCTGTCCTATCCTGGCTTGGAACCATTACTGGTTTGGTGCCCATGCCCTCAGCCACTCTCTCTGCAAAATAAAACCTGCTCACGGGCCTTCTGAACCTCCCCCAGCCAACAGCAATGTCCCCTTGTGATTTTGTTTTTAAAACATAATTTAGTAAGACTTCATGGAAATAGCAACACAGGTTACTTGTACACTACATAAGATCAAAAATGGTTTTCAATTAGGTAAAAGGAATTACCAATCTTTAAGACAGTGCATGTATGATACATTTCTTAATATAGATATTTACTAGTTTAATTTATTCCTTTCATTTCTGTTCTATGAAAAAATATTCACAATACAGTCAGTGCATAGTGATCAGTGACCATTAGAGAGCTGATGACTCTGGAATATACCTGTAGTTCATTAGTAGTGCATGGGATCTGTTACACATCATATACTGTTAGGTGGGTGACGCAATTAGTGCACCACAGTTAGGTGATGGGAAAATGTTGTGTGACAGGGGCATTTGGGATTTTACAGCGCCCTGCACTCATGACGTTTTTGCCGTCCACACTGTTCACCTCCCATCCACTCATGCCCAGACCCAGAGCTGATTATATCTAGTGTTGGGGGCTGTGGGGGTTGGGGCTCCACTTGTGTCAGCTGAGCTGTCTTGTGGCAGAATGTGGGGCTGCGATCATTGCGAGCGATGTGTTTCTGGTGCCCTAATTTATGATGACCAGATACATGTCGCACCACAGTGGGTGAACCGTTACACATAATACCTAATTCCTTATACCTCTAGTAATACAGAGCCCCAATACATACTTATTTTTTGAGCCTATAGGAACCTTAGGATCATTTGTAGTGGTTTATCTATGCTGATGTGACAACAATCTTGCTGACGTTTGGCAGAGCGACAGCCCTGATGTCGACAGGTGAAATTTCACCTGCCAGACATTGCTCTGTGTTTCTATCAGGGGACTGTGCCCCCTGCACCCTCCCTTCTATTGGTGTCGGAGTTAACGTGAAGGGGGGCTGAAACTCAGCATAAGGGTGAAATTTTGCCAGCGGGCCCCCCATAGCAGCATAGTCAAAAATTTTGCTGTAGGGGATTTTGCTGACGGGGTTTCCGCTTTTGGGTCGGTATACTTTTTGTAGCATGGGAGCCTTTTCTCCTTTCCCAGTAGTAGTAATAGTAGTAGTAGTGGGGAGTGATGTTTAGATAGAAGTAATGTCTCACTCAGAAGCCTGGATCAGAGGGTCCCATGTGGCATGAAACAGATCCCCTTGCCCTGCTGTATTTAACTGTATGCTCTACAATTCAGTGCATAGCATAAGTGAATTCAACCAGTGTCCAGTGCTGGAAGGTGTCTCACTAACCCAGTGCTGGGTCACTGTTTTCCTGGCATTGACCAGTGTCTAGTTTCAGAGGCCAGGACACCTGTTGCTCCCCAAGGAATTGTTTGAAAGTACTGTATCTAATTTCAAAAATAGCAATAAGGCACTCCAGGTGTTGGCATAAACTGGGTTATAATAACTGGTAAGCAATTTTTTCAATGGGCTCAGCCAGTTATTATTTCCCAAAATAACTGACTGGTTATTATGGGAGATACTTGCTGCTTCAAACACTCATAGCATGATCTGAGTTCTCACAGCCACTCAGCTGCTGTAACTTTCACTTCCTGCTGCAGCTGTGAGAATTGCTGTGGTAGGTGTTTGAAAACAATGGCAAATCTACTCATACCAGCCAGAAACTATAAAAACTAAAGTACGGTACACCGATAATGCAGGGTAGTATAAATGTCATAGTAAGAAAAATTAGACTGTCACCAGAGTCAGAGAAGAAGAAACTGGAGGACATCATACCTTGGCAGGTTAACTCTACTTTGCTTTATTTAGAACAATTTTTGTGAACTTTTAAACACAACATCGAAATGTAAGCAGCACTGTGCTAAAAACAATGTAGTTTCTTCACTGATTTCTCAACTTTGAAAATCTGCATTTTTTGAATCATTTCTTGACCCTGGATTGCTGTTTCCCATTTTGTTGTTTCAAATGCATTCCCAATACTGACATTCTCACTTCAGTTAGTTCAGATGTTCTGCATAAGTTATATTAAATGAATCTATTCTGAAGATGCTAACTCTGGTGACAGTCTGCTTACTGTTTATACTACCCTGCATTCTCAGTGTACAATACTAAAGTTTTTATAGTTTCTGGCTGGAAACATTGCTCACCAGAACTTATGAAAAATAAAGCATGAGGTGGTGTGCATACTTGAATTTATTGCACACCCTCAGTGTGGGAAGCTTTCATAGACCCCTCGAGCTTCGCTCTTGCGGTTTATGTAGCATCCCACACCTCGGGTGTACATTAAATTCTAGTAAGGCACACCACCCCATGCAGTATTCTCTATATAACCTTCTAAGTGTTTGCATATCATATTGATTTCTTCATTACTTGTGAAGACATGATTGGCCCAGAGTCCTGTCTGACCTTATATTACCATGTTACTATAATGCACATGGGTTCACTCATTCTTATTACATCCCAAAGAGGGTGATTAACTTATGTTATCCCAAACCTTGGTCATGCCTTAATGCTTTGCTAGGGGGAATTTAGTTACATAGAAACACAAAATAGCCAGCAGCAAAAGGCATTATGGTCTGTTGAGTGTGCCCGATTGAGGTGTCCCTGATCCAGAGATTACAGTGGGCCCCACCAACCCAGATCTTCCCCTTCAACCTGTTCCACCCTCTCTTGAAAGTCCTCCCCCCACTGTTTTTTGAGTGACGACCTCAGCTGAGTGTATGTTCCACCTTAACATCATCCACTCTGTAAATAAGTGCCCCCTGACATTCTTTTTGAACCTCCTCCACCAGCTTATAACAGTGCACCCTTGTAGTTTTGCTTTCAGTGCGATCAAGAAGTTCCCCGATAGCCACCTTGTTTATACCTTTCAGGTAAAGTATTTGAAGATTTCAGTCATGTCCCCCTCTCTCCTTCCTTTCCTCTAGTGAGTACATGTTGAGGTCTCTCAGCCTGTCTTCATATGTCCTGCTCTGCTGTCCATGAACCATCTTTTTTACCATCTTATGAACTGCTTCAGACTGGTTGATATCCTTTTTAAGATAGGGACTCCAGTACTGCACACTGTACTCCAGATGGGGTCTCACTAAGGTTGTTTACAGTGGCAGTGTAACCTTCTCTCTTTTGTTTGTGAACCTCCTAGCTATACAACCAAGCATTTTGTTTGCCTTGGCCTCCATGTTTCTAACACAAGTCCTTTTCCTCCTCTGATTTTGTGACCTTGACCCTACCAGGCTGTACTCAGCCCTCGGGTTTTTCCTTCCTATGTGCATGACCAGGCACCTTTTCACATCACACCCCAGCTGCCAGATACCTGACCACTTCTGTGGCTTTGTGAGGTCCTCCTTTAGATCCTGCACCCCTTCTTCTGTCTCCACCCTCTCACGGAGTCTGGTGTTGTCCACAAAGAGGCAGGTATTGCCTTTAATACCTTCTCCAATGTCACTAATAAACAAACTGAACATCACAGGGCCAAGCACTGATCCCTGACGGTCTCCACTTGTAACTTCCATTGTACCTGAGAGATTCCTCGCCACCACCTTCTGGGTCCAACTGCTGGGAACATTTGCCATCCACCTGGTTAATTTACTTCCTGCCCCCAGGTCCTCCAACTTCCTGAGCAATCTCTTATGATGCAACATGTCAAGGGCCTTGCTGAAATCCAAATATAGAATGTCAACTGCCTGACCCTTGTCCACCGCCTTCGTAATCCAGTCAATGAAGTTGATCAGGTTAGTCTGACAAGACCCCCTGACAAGAACCCATGTGTGTCTTGTCTGGTAGCCCGTTGGCTTCCAGGAACTCAGCTAGTCTTTCCTTCAGAATGGTCTCCATCAGATTACCCACAATAGAAACATAGAAACATAGAATCTGATGGCAGATAAGGATCACATGGCCCACCTAGTCTGCCCATTTCCCTACCTAATGGATAAGCTGCAGATCCTAGTTAACCAACAGCCTACTTCCTCCTATCTCCACTAGAATTGCTTTATGTCTGTCCCATGCATTCTTGAATGCCCCCACAGAATTTGACTCTACGACCTCCTCAGGAAGGCTGTTTCCATGCATCTATAACCCTCTCTGTGAATAAATACTTCCTCACATTAGCTCTGAGCCGTCCCCTCTCTATCTTCAAATTGTGCCCCCTTGTTCTGGCACATCTCTTTTTCTGAAAGATGCTACCCTCTTGGACTTTGTTGACTCCCTTTGGTATTTGAAAGTTTCTATCATGTCCCCCCTCTTCCTCATCCCTCGACAATGGAGGTCAGACTGACTGGCTTGTAATTCCCAGGGTCATCCCTGCACCCACTCTTGTGCAGTAATACCACACATGCATTTCTTCACTAGTGTGGTACCACCCCCATGACTAAAGAATGGTTGAACAGAGCTGCCATTGGACCCACCAGCTCACCACCAGCCCTCTTAACACTCTAGGGTACATGCCATCCAGGCCTGGGGACTAATTCACATTTAGGGACATGAGTCCTTTCCTAAGCCTGTCTTTCATTATCCTGTCCTCAGTCATGTTCCCCCCTCCTCCCCTTCCTCTCCCCATTCTCCCTTGTGACACTGATCCATCCCTTTCTTTAATATACACAGATCAGATTTATTCATTCAACAATTCAGCTTTCTCTTTATTGCCTTCCACCCACAGCTCCTCCTTTTTTAGCGTCACTGTGTCTTCCTTTTTGTATCTCTTTTCACTGATATACCTGAAGATGGCTTTCTCTCCCTGCTCAATCCACTCTGCAGTTTGTTACTCCTTCCTAGCCTTGTCCTGCCTGACTATCCTTCTGGCCTCCCTAGCCTTTTCAAAGTAGACCCCCTCATCCTCATCCTTCCAGGACTTCCTGTATGTCCTGTATGTGGCCCTCTTATCCCTCACTTCCTGGTTTGCCTCCTTACCAAACCGGCTTGGTCTCCAGACCTTGGAGTTATCCCCCTTCTGCTTAAGGCAGGTGTTAGTGGCTGCCACTGTCTCTTACCTGATCACTATCCATTTCTAATCCACACATACGTCATCCTTTAGGCCAGATAAGCGCCCCCTCAATGTCTCACCCATTCTAACATGTGAACAAAGTGGGTGATTTAATACCTTTTTTTCAGATAAACAATTGATTTACAGAACTTTAGGCATTTGAACTACATCTAGCTCTTCATCAGACAATGACAGGCTATATAAAATTATATAGCCTGTTGTTTTCTGATGAAAAGCTCTGTGTAGTCCAAAAGCTTAAAATTCTGTAAACCTCTTGTTGATCCAATACAAAGTATCAAGTCACCCATTTTGTTCATCTTTTTGCACAAGGACCAATATGGCAATAAGCAATTCTTTACACCATTCTAACATAGTCAGCCTTCCTGAAGTCTAGCACTTTTGTCTTTTTGCTTGGTGACTCCTTACCTATGTCAGCTCTGAACCCCACCACTTGGTGGTCACTGCTCCCCAAGGGCTCCACCACCTTGTTTTTCTGGACATTATCCCCTTGTAGTTAATATTAAATCCATCTCATGTCAACTCAGTCACCTCCTGAGCTAGGAACCCATCCTGGACTGCATCCAGAATCAGTTGGCTCTTGGCTCAGGTAGTGAACTCCACTCCACCTTAGGCAAATTTAAGTCCCCCATTACCACTATTTCTCCCTCTTCAGTTGCCATATTAATCATGGTACCCAACTCCCAAGCCTTGTCTTCATCTTGGTTAGGTGGCCTATTAGCACCCTTTGCAAACTGTGTGAGAAGCCTTTCGGCACCATGCAATTCTGCTTAAAGTTGGACCAGCATAACATTCTGTGGTGATTTGCATATGCAGCCCATGATGCTTTGCATTGTGGGGGCATGTGTGATTTTGTATTTTCTATATACTAACCCTGGCCTCACTTTCTGCTGACATTTGGATCTGTACCCAAAACACCTCCATTTTCCCTCTGCTAGTTCCTCCCTAGTGGCAGTAATGCCCTACCAGATGTATAGCATCACACCTGTCCCTTATTCCCTGTCCCATCTATAGAGGGTATATCTCTAGGAATGGAGAGGTCCCAGTAATTTTTTTGGGTTACAATTTTTTGCCAGGAAAGACACGCTAAGCCAAGGCTTGTTCTAGGTGCATTCTGGGAGCACAGGAAAGTTAAATGACCTACTCATGGTCACACAGTATGCAAGTGGTGGCTATGGGATTCAAAACCAGTTCTTCAGGTTTACAGCTCAATGATCTTAACCACTATGCTATACTGCCTCCTCTGATCATGGTTTGGGGGTAGCCCAGGTCTCGGTGACTGTTGCCAGACCTACCTGTCCCTCTGCCATCATGGCCTGCAGGTAGTTACTTTGTACTGTGTAATGTACACAGCAATGCAGTGTATGTTGTCACTTTCGTTTTACAAAGAACTAACTACGATAGCAATAGTACATGACAAGGTGGGCAGTCATGCCGATTAAAGCACGCCTTGAGTGGTTGCTTGGCACAAGGTGATGCCAAGTGTCATTAAATCTCTTGAATATTGCATTTATTTTGTAGTGAATGCACACCCTGGTGTTTGTTATCTTTCTTATGAAATGGCATAACTCTTTTTAATACGGTAATGGGGTTATAGGTCACAGTAGTGCAATCACGTAAAATAAAAACATTGGTCTTGGAACATGGGTAGCTGTTCAGATTGCTTCATTTTCCACAGCCATTTTATACCCAGCAATAACATAACTGTGTACAGTTTGAACAAAAATGACTTTGTGGAATATACTGTAAAGCCTAAGTGCTAGTTGTCTCCCATAAATTGATGTTGTGCATCTGAATGATGAAAATCAAACTGCAAGCCTTAAGATATCCCTTCCTCTCTCTTCTTTGAAGCAGCTGTTCAGTCCAAGAGCCTGACAGCAAAAACGGGAAGTACGTGTGGCTATAATTCTTGTAGCAGTAATATCTGTGTAAGCCTATAATTGCTGTCTTCTTATTGACCTTTAAACACAGCTTCACCACAATGCGTCTGAGTAAGATTTAATTTGTTCCCTCCTCCAGAGCTATTTGAAGTAGCAGCCATAGAGGCAGATTGTCTTAATATATGTGAGGGAAGGTCCAAAGGAGGCAACTGTGCCCAAGTGCTAATAGCCTGCTTTTTTGAATGGCACACTTAACTCTACCCTCACTAAAAACTACAAAACCTTCCCTGTCAGCTACAATGAGGTATAGAGCATTCAAATTATTGTTGCCCCGAACCCACTTATTAAAGCAAAGCACCACATGATATTTAGCTGCAGTCTCAAAGATGGGCTTGTCTACTAATCGCTTGCCAGAGGCAGAGCTTGCCTAATAACCCTAATGCACTGTTTGATGCTCACATCTCTATTTTATCTGGCTTGCCCATTTTAATTTAAATGCCTCTCATCTTAGAACAGTTCTGACATGTTTTTTACGCCTAGTGGGATGAAAAAGATAATGTTTACTTAAATGCTTAGACGTGGAGATCTATGAATTTGTAATGCTTATAGAGGAAAAAGATAATGTCAACCCAATTTTATGAATATGGCAATTTTGGAAGACTCTCGCCTTGCTACAGAAATGTACAATGAAAGCAGTACTGCTGTTAGTTTCATATGCCTTGCAGGAATATGAGATAATATGAGCTTAAATTAGGCTTAATAAATGTAACATTTCTATACACCCTGCTGTACTTGGAAGAGTGACTGCTTTGATATTGGCAGCTTTAGAGATTGTTGTCTTTCATATGCAAAAGATTTAATGTACAGTATTTAGATGGTATATCCACCACGGTGATATTCCTTTGGCAGTAAACCTGGATGAAAAGGAGTATCTGAAAGGGAAGGTGCTGCGCTATGTAATAAGGTCAGAAGCTACACTAGGCTCCCAGATCATTTAATTGGTCCTGTAATGGAAGAATGACTGTCCTATACTTTTCTGAAACTTACTTTGTTTCCTAACCCAAATCACCCTGTTTTGCAATGGTAACAGTTTCCCTGTAGACTGCAGAATGCTCTCTTTTCTTGTAAAGCACACAAATCCCTATATATCTGGAAGCCATAGTTACATCTCGAGTGTCCTGCACAGAGACATCACAAGATGATGTTTAGCACTGCTTGTATTTTAAGTCTGAAAATTGAAACATAGTTAATTTAGATGTCCTGACTTTCCAGTTAAAGGGACAAACTTCAAAGAGGTTCTCTAGTCTGAGAACTGAAAAACCAAACAGAGAAAGGGCTCCAATGTAAAGCTGCACATACAGTACCTCTTAAAGATTGCAGTTATGAACACTGAACTATGAGAAGCTCTGATTGTTCATTAGAATCTGTATCGGTATACCCTAAATTACACTTAATTTTAAGATAGTTATTGGTTTGGGGTAAAGACTTAATGACTTTTAATTATTCTTGGTACACCAGTGTGCTAGTACTGCAGCCTATAACACATGGCAGGCTGCCAACTTGTAAAATAATGATTCCCATACAGGATAAGAAAAGAGCAAACAGGCATTTACCCAATAGGGTTTTTTCTAGCTATGACTAATAGTTCTGGCAGTTGCACCCTGCACAAGGTAGACTACTACTGGTTGAGAACATTTGGTCCATACTGGTCCTATATCAGCAGAAGGTAACTTTTCTCCAACTTTTATTTTTCTGCCTGACACTTGGGCAGCCCCTCTGTGAAGAATACCCCCAGCTCTGTCACCCATCCAACCCACAACTTACCTCCACCTCTTGAATCACCATGGGTGGGTCAGTGCCTTGTTGGGTGGTGTGGAACCTGTGGGCTATGCCACCATCATCCTGTCACCCAGGCTGTTTTTACCATAGCTTTTCTCTCCAGGTTGGCATGCATGCATGTACTGTGTGAAGATGCAGGAAACCTCAGCAACCTGCACCCAATCAACCAGGTAGACAGCCACTGCTATGCCACCTAGCCTCCATTAGGTGATAATGAAGCAATGGTAAGCACTGTCTCCTCTCCTCAAAGGAGGACTTAACTCCTACATCTTGAACCACCATGGGTGAGTGAGTGTGTTGTTGGGGGGCATAGAGCCTGCAGGGTATGCTGTCATCATCCTGCTTACTCTGGTTGTTTTATCTACAGCTGTTCTCCCTGGGCCTGCATGCATGCCATGGTACTGCATAAAGATGCAGAATGCCTCGGCAACTTGCACCTGGCCAACCTTGTAGGAGACCACTGTTCCACCACCCAGTCTCCACTAGTCCATGATTAAGCAATGGTATGCACTGTTCTCTTTCTCCAAATGAGCAGAGCCAACATGGGACACTCGGTCCTTCTTCCCCTAAATGGCTTCCAAGTGACCCCAGTTTATTGCTGAACTCAGATTGACGGTGTGACAGGTGGCAAGGCCTCCTGTCTTAGCTCACCACACTACTCAGCCAGCCAACGGTAGGTATCAATTACATACAGTTAAATGAACCCAATCCATTTTCTAGGAGTGACTGTTTAATTTGAAAAATTACACAAAAGGCATGGCTGCTTGCAGATTCAGATACTAAGCTCATACTAGACCATATAAATGGAGGCATCAGTAGGACAGTCGGTTGAATAAAATGCCTTTGCCATGGCTAACAATACTGCTATGCGCACCCTGCACAGGACAGGCTACAATGAAAACTACTGTTCTGTTTGTGTAAAAGACAAAAATAGCAATATGCTGCATCCCACACAGGCAAAATGTACACAAGTTAAAGCTGAACTAGTATTGTTGCTCACACAGAGCAGGTTCATACAGAAAACAATTGAATAGACCTATAAGTAAGGCTGGGCAAAGTTAACAAATTCCACTTTCACAGAATTTACATGAAACTTTATATATTTTGCAAAATAACAAGGAATATTTGTAATGTTTGCAGAATTCTATGGATATAATCCAATGGTATATGTAGCTATAGACTTGCAAATTAACATTATTAAATATTGAAAGAAGGAATAAGAGAATACAAAATTTCATGACATTTGAATGACTAGTTTTGAACATATAGGGCTCACATTCTGGCAATTTAAAAGATTTCTGAAAATATTTCTCTACCAATAGTTTGGCCACCTTTGGGGCTATCTGAAAATGTACACGAATAACCCTTTTTGAAGAATCTTAGAAACTGTTAAATATGGAGAGATTTGGTTAAGTAAATTTTAAGTGACAGAGATTTATAAATACACATTTGAATTTCTTGTGAAATTGTGTCAACATTTCCCCCAAATTTGGATGTTTGTATCTGTTAACATTGCAGGCCTACCAGTGGAATTTGGCATGAATAAATGAATGTCAGTGGATCCCAGAATCTAACAATGCTGGGGAAATTTGGTTTAGTAGTTTAAAAGTTACCATGGAAATACTGCAGATTACTAATTGGAAAAATTTGCTCAAAATTTCATGGAACCGTAATTCCCTTATGTAATGCCATTATAATTCCACTTACATGCCTATATTCATGAACAGTACCTCCAGCGTTAGCACTACTTTACTTAACCATTCCTACCTTGATTCAGCAACGTGCCATTGAACAATATGGTAGATTGCTAAAACGGTTAGTAAAGGCAAAGTAGAGCTGTGCTAATGCTGGATTTACAATTCATGAATATAGGCTGTAGAATTTAACCTCCTCAAAGCATTTATCTTCAGTGACTCCATTTAGCTATGCTGAGCTGTTTGCAGTCCTGTAGTTACTTTTAGGTGACAGCTTTGCCCACACCCATCCTGCTTTTCTCTCTGAGGTGATTAGATAGACTCAGTGGAACTGCTTGTCACACTGATTTCCTCCTTGTTTTTTATAGACACCTTCCCTTCAAAAAAGAGCCTCCTAGTATTTTTCCTGATAGACCTATTCCCTTTGAAATAGTTTGAATTTCTCCTTCTTGGAACCCCAGTCAATTTCTTCCCCCAGTAAGACTCTATGAGTTCCTTTAAGTCCTGGACTTCCAAGTGCATAGGACTCTTAAAGAAGTCAATTTTTCTGAGTGTGATTGAGGGTCTACTAGTCTTGTGCTACCTAGATTTTCTGCCCTTCTTTTTTGCCCTATTTGTTTTTCCTTTTCCTTTTCCTGTGCCCACCTGCACCCAACTCCTGTCACAACCATAGCTATCCCCCATCACAAAGTACTACAGAACCGGCATACTGCTGCCTACTCTTAGTGAACCCATGCATCTAGTTTCTGCCACTAGTGACCCTTGCACTGTCTCCCATATTTTTTCATTTAAATCCTCCTATCTTTGTCATTGAGTTGACAATACCTCCTCAAAGTCCATCTTGGTTTGGCAATGTCTCACATTCATTTGACCTGTACTGCAGGAAGTCAAATCACCTTACCTGCACTAGCATCATGGTCCTGCAATGTTCCTCAAACACTCCTGCTTCAGTGGTACCCAGAATTATGTGCTACCATGACTAAAGACATCTGGATAGTTTTGTCACAATGGTCTCAGTAGCAACTACTGTAGTTGTAATACTTGGTGGCACTGTTTTCAAATGTTAAAAATAATCATTGTCATTTGCAGGATTATGAAAGAGTCAGCAGGTGGCACTGTACAGGAACAATGCTGTGTATTTGTGTACTCCTCCACAAGCCATTTAGTCTGGCACTCCAGTGGTTAGCTGGTGAATTGTAAGAAGACACAAAGTGATGGTCATGACTATTTTTGATGGTTCTTCACTCAAGATACTGATTGATACAAGAGTTCCTGATGTTGGGCACCTCTGGTCAGTAGTGGAGAATATCAAACCAATGCTACTTGTGCAGCATAAATCTTTCGTGACTACAGAACATGATTGCTGTTAATGTTGGTTTTGTCAGTTTGTCTGAGTTGGGGGGGTTGTCACCCACCCACCTTTTGTTAAGGGGGTGTGAATCCCCCAACTCAAATAAACTACTAAAAAAATAACCAAAAGACTGATTTGAGAAAATTACAAAATTTGACCTCTGTGCTAATAGCGTACTTTGGTGGTCCAATAATCTCCACTATCTCCCACCTCTGTACTTTTACCATGGTGCCCCCTATGGATGTTATCTTATAACCACTCTACCAAGCCTTTTCCTTGCTCCTCCATGGGAGGCTGGAGTTATGACTGGGCAAAATTTATAGACATAGCTTCCACAAAATGGAGGAGACAGTATAGTGCAGTGGTCTAAGGCTCTGAGCTGCAAATTTGGTGACATCCAGCAGACCAGACCTGGGTTTGAATCTCACAGCTTCCACTTGCACACTGTGTGACCCTGAGCAAGTCACTTAACCTCCTTGTGCTCCCAGGTTGCTCCTGTAAAAAAGCTTTCAGCTTAGTGTGCTATACCTGGTTAAAAACAACAAAATAATCATAAAATTGCACAGTTTTCACAAAAGCTCATGAAATTTGATTTTAATTACTGAAATTGTTTTGCTTTTTTGGCCTCTTATAACTTGGACATTACTGCCACTGGTGTCCCCTGCACTAACTGCCTCCTATATTCTGCCATTTAAATCCCCCTAACTGCTCTTTTCATTGATTTGATAATACCCACTCACAGTTCATCCTGGCTTGGCAATGGATCATATTCATTTGACCTGTACTGCAGGAAGTCAAATCACCTTACCTACACTAGCAGCATGGTCCTAATGCCCCTCAAACACTCCTGCTTCAGTAGTGTCCAACATTATGTATTATCATGAGTAAAGTCATTGGGGTACTTTTGTCACAATGGCCTCAGTCACAACTAGTTGCAATATTTGGTGTCACTGTCAAATGCCAAAATATACATTGTCATCTACAGGGTTGTGAAAGTGTCATCAGGTGGCATTATGAAGGGATGTTGCTTGAACATATTCAACTGTTTAAATACCTGGGGGTTACCCTCGACAGCACTTTATCTTACTCTGAACACATTGGAAGCATTGCCAAGATCATGAACACCCGCATAGGACTTCTCTTTAGACATAGGAGCTGCCTCACCAATGAAGCCCTAAGCATTGCTAGTCAGAGCTCTGTTATATATCAATAATCAACTATGGGCTTGTGATCTATGGCTGTGCCACTGACACTGCACTTCAATGAATAGTCATCACCCTTAACAAGGCATGTCATCTACTGACCTTTGATCCATGCCTCTCACATACCTGTGACATCTACAAGCAAGCAAACTGGCTCCAACTCTCTCACAGACTCAAGTACCAGACCTGTATGCTAGCAAAAAAGATTACCTTAAATCTTCTACCCTCAAGGGTTCAGTCCTTACTGGCCCCCAGCTGTGGCCCCTGCCTAACCAGGAGCTCAGAATATCTTATTTTTTCTGTTCCATGCTGTCGCACTACCCAAGGAAAACACTCCTTTACATACAGAATCTCATCCTGGTACGACTCACTTCCACCTGCTGTTACCAATAACACTACCCTGGGCACTTTCAAGTGCTACCCGCATCAGCACCTCGTCACAATGGCCTCCTGTGAATGTTTCTCCTAACTAAACTTAAACTCCTTCCCTCTAATTTTCCCCCTAAGTCCCTCCCACCTTTACCCCACCACTATTTCCTATCTCCTCTCTTTTTATTTCCCCACTATTATCTACATTCTCTCCCCATAGCTTCCTCTACATGTATCTACCATATCTCCTAGCAGTTTCTAATGTATTCTAGTGAACCATATTACAACTGTTTTTTTATTGTACATACATTCTTGAGTAATATACGCACATTACTGTAACTTAACATACATACTGTGAATCATTGTACATATTACAATAATTCCATATGAAAGCTTTAATGTACCTGACAAAGCCTATGGCTGCTTGAAATTACTATACTTGTTATTGTCCTCACTATGTTCGGTATTGTTTTCCTGACGTGGAACCTTTGTAAAAGAGCCTTGGCTTGACGGTGTCTTCTGAAATAATAATAATAAATTAAATAAAGTAGTAGTAGTAGAGTTTATTTATATGTGGCACCCTTCCCCTGAGGCCCAGGGCACCATTACAATAAGGTACAACTTAAAATCATAAAATACAAATACCGATACAAGTAGTGATCATCATACAAAAGTTAAACAATATTATACAAAGAGAATCTCATAACAATTCCCACAAAAAGCAATAACATAAAATAGTATAAATAATAAAAGTCACTTAATAAACTATAGATAGATGTGCTGTAAAATTATATGGCTTCTCCAAAAGTGTGTTGGAAAAGAAATGTTTTAAGACCCTTTTTAAAAACCTCCACCAAGAGGGCTTCCCTCAAGGTCCTGAACAAGGAGTTCCAAAGTGCTGGGCCGGCGACTTCAAAGGCCAAGTCACGCAAAGTTTTCAGTCTTGCCTCAAGACCATCAGTAGGTCCTCCTTGGACAATCAGAGTGGGTGAACCAGGGTGTATGAGTGCAGGAGCTTACTCAGGTAGACTGGGCCCAGCCTGTGCAGGGCTATGTAGGTTGACAACTTATTTCAAATAAGATACACCACTTCACCGGCAGCCAGTGCAGATGAAGCAGCACCATAGAAATGAGGCAAGATTTTAGCAAGCCAATGAGTAACTTGGCAACTGTGTCCTGCAGCAACTGCAGGCATTGTAGCATACCATCATTAACCACAAGGTACAGAGCATTATAATAGTCTAGCTTCGAGGTCAGAAACACATGTGTCAGTGTGGCCAGATCTTGAGGAGGGGGGTAAGGGATTTGATCTGGTGGATGTTCTGGAGATGAAAAAAGCCATTCCAGACTACAGCTGATGCCTAGGCCTCCATTATCAGGCCTTTGCCCAGTATGACTCCCAGATTCTTCACCCTAGGGCAGTCTGTCAAACCAGCCAAAGCCCAGTCACTCCTACACCTGCATAGAAACAATGCTGTACATGTGTTTTCTCCTCCACAAATCATTTAGTCTGTGAGCTCTAGTGGTTACAGCAGCTGGCAAATTGTCAGAAGACTGGCAAGCACATAGTGATGGTCTTTACTATTCTTGATGGTTATTCACTTAAGATACTGATTGATACCAGTTTCCTGATATTGGGCACCTCTGTATTTTTACCATGGTGCCCCCTGTTATTACCACTGTACACAGCCTTTTCTTTTCTCCTTTGTGGCAGGTTAAAGTTATCAGTAGGCAAAATTTATAGATACGGCTTCCACAAAATTATCATAACATCTGACAATTTTTACAAAAGCTCATGAAATTCAATTTTAATTATTGATATTATTTAGCTTGTTTGGCTTCTTATAATTTGGTCATCCTTTACAGAGTAGCTTCCTAGTAGCTGCCCCCCCCAACATATCTGATAAGTTACCTGGCCCAGACTTGATTCCGCTATATAATGCCCATTATTTGTTCATTATTTAAAAGTTATTTCCTTCATAATTATGTTCCAACACAAAATGGAGCCACTTCCCTAAGCTCCAGCAATGCCCCCACGCTGGCATATGCAGCCTTGTTTTGTGATGTCAGAAAAATGAAGGCTGCCTGTGCGTTCTCCATTGAGTTGTATGGGGGCAATATTTCTATACATTTTAGTACCATTTACAGTTGTAATTTCAATAAATCAAAGTGAACTCTTGATTAACAGGGTCTAAAAAATAGAACACAGTCTTAGTAGCACTATATTGAAATAAGCAATATTTCTTAACAAGGAGATGGAAAATAAGTACAAAACACATGTGTCTTGACACAAATTATCATTCTAAGAATCATCTTGGCTAGCTATATTACAAATTAACCAATACCTTATCTAAATATTTAATTTGATAATTTTAAAGGAAATGGAAGGATTCTTATAACCATATTCCATAAGGTAGAAGCAATATCCATAGACTCTACATAATTTATGTAAAGCTTTTCCACTGAGAGTATTGATAAAAAATTGGATTGCCATTTAGTTATATTAAAATTATGATTTCTGATTAATTCTGTTTTTCCATGATTATATGTGTAGTACAAACAGCTATGATTTATTTTGACTTTTCCAGATCCAAATTAATTAAATAATAAAATAACAAATGTATACAACTAAGGGGGTAGGGGTGCTACATTTAGAATAAAGTATGGGGGGGTGCTACATTTAGTATAAAGTATGGGGTGGTGTGTGTAATGAGAAGATTACACACACCTGAGGAGTTAGATGCAACATAAACCCCGAGAGTGAAGTTTGAGGGATTTTTGAAAGCATCTAACCCTGAAGGTGTGTGTAAACTTCAAGTTTACACACACCATCCAAATTTTATTTTATGTAATTGCTGGGTTTTCATTTTTCACCACAGCAATTATATAAAATAAAAAAGACATCCCTGTGTAGCCGTGGTCTGCCTAGGTTTGAATGTGCACTCTGTGGTCACTTTTATTTATTTATTTTTTAACTTTTTTAATACATTTATTTGTGCCCAGAGCCAAAATGTTAGGTTTTATGTTAACATTTCTTGTTTTTGTTTCTGGTAGTGACTTTCCACTAAGTCAGAATGGTGGTTCTGTTTCTGAGGGAAAGACAAGGTGGTCAGCAGTCCAGGAGTAAGAGCTGTGGTGGGCACTTGCACAGAATGAGGAAAACTATGGTGTGTTTGCTGTAATAAACACTCCTTTATTACGACAAATAACACCACGGTTTTTGTATGGGAAAAATGAAGACCCAGTTATTATAACCCAATATCTTTTGCATTTCTGCTCTTGTTTCCATACACAATGGAAAGACTTTTGGACATGACCACAACTGATGTGTGAGAGTATCTTTCTGTCCTCATCCATGTCAGCACATGAGGTGTTCCTTTATACCTATTTTAAATAATCTTTTGGAACTATAATAGTCTCTTCTTATTTTATATTGTATTGCTTTGTTCTTAGTGTAGGTGGAATAACTGTTTGATTTAGTCCATATTGCCTCCTAATTATGTACATTAAGTTCTGCTGTCCATTGTTTTCTCCATTGGTTTTTGTAATTATTTTTAAGTTTTTGGATTAGGACTCTATCACTCCCAATATCAGGTATTTATAACCTTTCTTCAGAACATTTAAGGCACATTTCTCCTGCAACATTCTTCCAAGAATAATACATCACACCTGTTATTTACTTTACATAGAAACATAGAAATTGTCTGCAGAAAAGGACTGCTAGGCCCATCCAGTCTGCCCGTAAGTCCTGTACTTGATTACAGCTTTTGACCCTCCCTCCTCTTAACCTCTATGGTTCCTCTTTGCCTGTCCCATGCATGTTTAAATCCAACCACAGTGCTCACTCCCACCACCTCCTGTGGCAGACCATTCCATGCATCCACCACCCTCTCCATTAAGAAAAACTTCCTCGCATTCCCTCTTAACCTGCCACCTTCCAGTTTCATGTCATGCCCCCTAGTTCTTGTACTCTTCCTGTATTGGAAGATCCCCCCCCGGCACCTTGTTTATGCCTCTGAGGTACTTGAATGTTTCTATCATGTCCCCTCTCTCCCTCCTCTTCTCCACTGAGTGCATATTGAGGTCCCTTAATCTCTCCTCATAAGACTTGTGGTGCAAGCCCTGTACTATCTTAGTCACCCTTCTCTGGACTACCTCCAGTCTGTTAATGTCCTTTCAAAGGTGCGGCCTCCAGAACAGCACACAGTACTCCATGTGAGGTCTGACCATGGTTTTCTATAATGGCATCACTACCTCATGCCTTCTGCTGGTGATACCCATTGCTATGCACCCCAGCATGCCACTGTCCTCGCTGCTACCTTTGTGTACTGCTTTGACATTTTCAGGTCATCTGAAATAGTAACTCCCAGGTCTCATTCCTCTTTGGTGACTGTCAGCAACTTCCCCCAATCCTGTAGCTCTCTCTAGGGTTACTGTGTCCCAGGTGCATAATATTGCACATTTTTGAATTAAACCTCAGTTGACACTCTGCAGACCATTTTTCAAGCTTCCCCAGGTCCCTCCTCATTTTCTACACCTCTTCAGGAGTATCCACCCTGTTGCAGATCTTTGTGTCATTCAATTCAATTCAATTTAATTCATGTTTATTTTTAGAGCGCCTTTCAAATCAAGGCGCTGTATAGATTAAATAAAACAAGAGAATCCAACATTAAACAATCAGAACTATAAAGAAAAAGCCAAAGTGAAAAGGTGTGTTTTTAAAGCAATTTTAAAACTGTCAACGGTCGGGCATTCTCTTAACCAACGAGGTAGAGAATTCCACAGGGCAGGAACTGAAAAGGCAAAAGCACGAGATCCTGACAACTTCAAACAGACCCTGGGAATCTCTAGCAATCCCTCATTGGCGGAGCGGAGGGGGCGGAGGGGGCAATAGGGAACCAGAAGATCTTTCAGGTAACCGGGTCCCTGATTGTGTAGGGCTTTAAAGGTTAGTAAACCAACCTTAAAGGTGATCCGCCACCGCACAGGCAGCCAGTGCAGTTAGCGAAGCACAGGCGTAATATGACTGGTTCTAAGGGTCCCAGTCAAAAGCCTGGCTGCAGCGTTCTGCACCAGCTGAAGGTGGCGGATATCAACCCCTGGTAGCCCTAGGTAGAGGGAATTACAGTAGTCCAGACGGGTGGTAACAAAGGCGTGGACCAAAGTCGGAAGGTCCTCCTGGGGAATCAGATGTTTCACCCGGGTGATATTCCTCAGATGGTAAAAAGAGGATTTGACAACAGCTGACACTTGTGATTTCAGGGTCAGACCGCCATCAAAATAACACCCAGATTTCGCACCTGTCGAGAGCTAGAGAGCGTGCACACCGTACCAAGTAATAAACCTGATGGTTGTCCCGCACCCAAACCCTCCCAGGATGACCTGGATCCACAACCAATACCTCAGTCTTATCCGGATTAAGTTTTAACCAGCTCGAACTCATCCAAATTCTGATCTCATCCAGGCAGTTGTTAAGTACGGAGAGTGCATCACTTGATCGGGAGAAAGGATAGATACAGCTGAGTATCATCTGCATAGCAGTGAAAACTCAAGCTGTATCTCCTGATGATTTCTCCTATGGCAGCATATACACTGCAAACAGCATGGGAGCTAAAATGGAGCTTCTGTGGTACCCCACATGGTAGGGAGAAGGCGTCAGAGGAATAAATTCCGGTGACAACTCTCTGAGACCTACCAGTGAGGTAAGAACGAAACCATTCGTGGACTGTACCAGACAGCCCACAAAAAACCCGCAGTCGCTCCAGTAGCACCTCATGGTCTACAGTGTCAAATGCAGCAGAAAGATCAAGAAGGACCAGAATGGTACAAGCCTTTCGATCTCTGGCCATGAAGAGGTCACTCAATACCCGAACAAGGGCAGTCTCAGTACTATGCCTTTTCCTGAAGCCAGATTGGAGAGTGTCATAGACATTATGGGAGGTGAGATGATCATCCAATTGCAGTGCAACTGCCTTTTCAATACCCTTACCAACAAATGGCAGGTTAGAGATAGGCCGGTAGTTAGCTAGACAGTCTGGGTCCAAGGAAGATTTTTTTTAGGAGTGGTCGAACTACTGCCTCCTTAAGGGGGTTAGGAAAAACCCCCCTCTCCAAGGATTTCCAGACAATGTCAGCAAGGATTGGGTAGATAACTTCTACACAACCTACTAACAGCGGTGTAGGACCCGGATCCAAACTACAACTAGTTAGATGCATTGTTTGGATGATCTTCACAATGTCAACGAATTCCCGGGCGGTGAAAATCCAACCAGATAGGCCGAGGATTAGGTACCACCCGTCGTCCACCATAATCCCCCGAAGGAGAGGTCGGACCAATGCCGGACCTGATGCTGGCAACCTTATCTGCAAAGAAGCGAGCGAACTCCTCACATCTAAGTTGAGAAAAGGCTTCTCTAGGCTGAAGACAGACTGGATTGCACAGTCTGTCCACAGTCCGGTAAAGTTGAGCCAGTCGATTCTTTGCAGCAGAAATCTCTCTGGACAGGAATTCTGCCTTCTTACGAGTGATTTCTGATTGGTAGCCATCATAATGGGCTAGCAATCTAAGCCTGTCAGCATCAAGGCCCGATTTCCGCCAGGCTCTCTCCAGCCTTCGGCCTACTCACCTTAATTCCTTCAAGGGGCCATCAAACCATGGACTCCTTGGACGGATGGTGAGAGGCCGAACACGAACAGGAGCAATTTTGTCCAGAGCATCTCCCACAGCCTTATTATAGGCAAGTACAAGACCATCTGGACTCATGCATTCACCCGACAAACTCGATAGGTCCAGCACTGCCATTAGGTCACTGGGGCCAATACCCCTTAAAGGGCAGTATTGGACCATCTCCGTAGAGGCAGACCTATTAGAGGGGGCCCTGAAACTGAACCTTATGGTGTAATGGTCCGACCAACTGACTGGTTCCACCCCCAGGTCAGTGATCTCCATACCCAAGAGAAAGACCAGATCTAGTGAATGACCTCCTATATGGGTAGAGGTGGTAACAACCTGTGTCAGGCCCAGTGTATTCATCAACTGGAGGAGACTTTGACCAAAATGGGAGAGTTCATCGTCGACCCAGGCGTTGAAGTCACCCAGAAGTATTAATCTGGGAAACCTCAACGCAAGGTTGACAATGAAGTCTGCAATCTCCTGTAGGAATTCGCCGCCGTCACCTGGTGGACAGTAGATGAGGAGAATCCCACAACCTGCACCCTCGCCCAGGATATATTCAAAAGATCTGGTGTTCCCCAATGGAGCATCCACAAGGCCCAGTTCAGATTTAAACATAATGGCCACACCTCCGCCCCTACGATCCAGCCTTGGACGGTGTATTACCGAGAACCCAGCTGGAGTTGCCAAGGCCAATATAGGGCCAGCATTTTCATCCAGCCAGGTCTCGGTAATGCAAGTCAGATCAGATGACCCAACAAGATCAGCTATAATAGCTGTCTTGTTTTTTATAGATCTGGCATTGCACAACACCGCCAAGGCAGGATGAGATGTCGAAGACTCGCACCTGTCCGAAATTTCGGGACTTTGGTATGGGGACAAGATAAGAGCAACCTCTATCCTGATCCTATTTCACCCCAGGACGCCTTCTGGACCCTAAAACCCCAATCCGCCCTCTCCTCTCCTGTCCCCCACAAGGCCCAGCTTTCCATCTTCATCCTCGCCTCTTCAGAATGCCCAATGCTCGACACCTAAAATAGGTGTCGGATGATAATGGTGGGCACTCAAATGGATGAAGTTCCCTGAGCCTAGTGGGGGAATAATGCCCAACCATCATTAATAAATAAATCACAAAAATAAACCTAAAAATCAAACCTAAAAGTACCACACTCATTAACACACTCTCCCCACTCTCTCTCACAGAGGAAGGGCGAGTAAAACAAATAAACTAACATAAACCAAAAATCAACTCAAAAAATAACCAAACAGTAAAATTAAAATAGAAATCCAATAATCTAAAACACAGTAAAATAGCTTATTAAATATTAAACAAATTTGAATTTTAAAACAGATTTGTATTTTAAAACAGTGCAGCACCTCTCATGTGCAGTACTGCTAAAGATATTAAATAATCTCCTAGTACCACCTCTCACATGGCAGGGAGTCGAATAAATAATTCAAATTTGTAATAAAATTAAAATAAATAAATATCCATCACTCTCACCACCTTTAGTCCAGGAATTAATAAAGACTAGAAAAACAGTACTCTGGTGATCCAAAAATAAAGTCCAGACAGGTCAAAAAGGTCTCAGCAGAAAGTCTGGATATTCAAATAGACAAACAAGGAGGCTTAAATAATATCCAAAAATCTTCCAGTGGCTGCTCCTCAAACACCAATGATTAATTATCCAAGGCAATAAAGTACTTTCAGGAGACAAAATATGTTTCAGGAGACATTTCCACCTGGTCAGCAATCTGTTGCTAAAGCTGTCTCGCAGATCAGCCCCACAGCTGACCCTGAGGCAGCTCTAGAAGAGGCCCTAGTCCCCCAGCTCCTGGGAAGCACCCAGGGTGACTCCTGCCTGGCTGGAGACCAATAGGTGGACAACACACCCCACAAATTAAACAAACTCCTGTAGTTGCAGAGTTATGTTTACCGTAGCACAAGTTAAGAAAACCCTGTACCACAATACCATTAAATGATGACTGAAGGGTCCTTAACTGAAGCTTGATCCTCCAGATTGTTCGCAAATCCCTGAACATGGTTGAGTACTCCAGATCTGGTTCAGTTCACAAACCGTAACTTCTTTAACAGACAGCAAAACCACCCAGAGAAATGATGCAGGATCCTCTCTGCTACTCTCCGACTCAGTCTGCCACACCGCGACGTAGTAAATGGTCAGACGAACACCAAGGCTCACTGGGGGGTACCAGAAGACAAGGACCCCACAACCTAAAAAACAGTGCAAGCAACGTGAGCCACCACAGAGTAAGCACCGACCCTCCGCAACTCCCCGACTTATAGCCCAGCACACCGCAACAAAACCGCGCATGCAGATCACACCCGAAAAGGCAGAGAAAACCAACACCCGGAACTCAGAAAGCCAAAATTCGGCACCCGGAACTCGGCAAACTGAAAATCGGCATACAATGCTCGGGACCTGGTCTAACTCACTTCTTTGACCCTAACCTGATCTAAAAACATGGAGTTGAAAAAAATGAAGATAAACAGATAAAATACAGCACGCGAAGCACACGGAGCAAACAGAACAAAACGGAGCTAGTGCTCTGGCTGGCTCAGCTCAGCCGCCATCACCTGCCAAATCAGGCTGGCTGTTATGACAAACAGGCAGATATTATCTGCAAACAGGCAAATATTTCCTTCCAGCCCTTCTGCAGTGTCACTGATGAAGACATTGAACAGAACTGGCCCAAGGACTGATCCCTGAGGTACTCCACTGGTCACCTTCCTTTCCCCAGATTGTACTCCATTTACCACCGCCCTCTGTATCCTGTCTGTTAGCCAGTTCCTAATGGAGTTTACCACCTTGTCTCCCATGCCCAGATTACCCATCTTGTTAACCAGTCTCCTATGTGAGATGGTGTTGAACACTTTGCTGAAATAGAGGTAGGCTACGTTCATTACATCCCCCCTTATTTACTTCCTTCATCACCCAGTCAAAGAAGTCTATGAGATTTGTCTGACATGACCTTCCCACTGTGAACCCATGTTGCCTATGGTACTGGGCACTGATGACTTCTAGATGTCCCACTATTCTTTAATTAAGTAGTGCCTCCATGATCTTCCCCACTACTGAGGTGATGCTGACTGCCCTATAGATGCCCGCCTCCTCCCTACCACCTGATTTGTGTCGAGGGATGACATGTGCCCTCCTCTAATCCTCTGGCACCACTCCAATGTCAAGTGACTGGTAAACAATGCTGCCAGATGTCCTGCTAGCTCTCTTTGCAGCTCCCGTATTATCCTTGGGTGTATACTATCTGGTCCCATTGCTTTGTCCACCTTCGATTTAGTGATTTCCTGCAGGGCTCTTTTCTCCATGAATGGACTGTTGTCCACCTCTTTCCCCCTTTGGAATCTGATGTGCAGCTGTGGTCCTTGTCCCTCCCCCTCTTCTGTGAATACTGAACTGAAGTATTTATTCAGTATTTCTGCCTTACCCATGTCTCCGTCCTTACACTTCCCTTCCTCCCCTTTAAGTCTCACAATTCCCCCCGGTTTTCCTCCTTTCACTGATGTACCTGTAGAATGTCTTGTCCCCTTCTTTACTGTCTGCACTAAACTTTCCTCAGTCTGTGCCTTTACTCTTCTCACCGCCCTTCCTGCTTCCTTTAGACACTCTCAGTACACCTCTCTGTCCTCCTCCCTTTGGGTCTCCTTATATTTCTGTAACCCTGCACTTTTAGTCCTTTAGCTTTATATGCAAATGAAAAGACCCTAAGAAGGATAATTTCAAGATATTGTATTCCCAGCAGTTCACCTTTATATATACAAACTTAAATTGAATTCACTAGTCAGCCCTTGTTATTTTCAAGCCCTTCTTGGTCAAATTTGTGCTGTCAAATGTATTTGCTATTGGAACATTTTATAAACTATGTTTTACTATTTATGAAACATTGGATTTTGTTCTATTTTCTCTGTTGCAAAACCTATATCATATTGCTCCTATGGTGCTAGTCTCTGTATTAGAGTATACCTGGTGACCTGTATTATGAACTAATTTTAACTCTGTATTATTTGTACTGTATTTTGAATACTGTCATTTTATTTTCTGTATTGTTACTTGCCATAACCATGACCTCCTTGTAAATGAGAACTGCTCAATGGAGCTTTTTTTCTTGGCAAAATAAATAAATACAAAATATAAACCTTAGATTAATTTCCTGGTGAGAGAAACCAAACCATTAGAATGTATAAAATCATCCTATCTATAAATGCCTACCTAATTAAGCTCAGAAATCTAGTTTATTTCAACTGCTGTTGGGGTTTTAAAATTGCTAGTAAATATAATAGCGGTCTATAGCCATGGTAAATTATCCCTAATATGTGCATGTATTGAACTAGTAAATGATCGTTTAGGGCAGAATGCGTTAATTTTTTATAGTGTTTAGGATTGCATTTGTTGAAGAAGTTGAGTTTTCATTCTTTAGTAAGTAATTAAAAGTTGCAACAGAATTCCCATCCTCCAGATCCTCTCCTGCTAGAGCTGTGTGGAATGAGAAAATTCCAAATTTGTGGAATTTCGATGACATGTCACAAAATTATGTGAAATTCTACATATGTTGTTAAAATTTCACAAAACCTTTAAAATGTATTCATTTTGTCTTAACTCAGCTGCCTATTGATCTAGAGCTCTGACACGTGGTATGCTTAATGTCTATGAGCATTTCCAATGATGTTCCAAATATGAAATTAGGATGCATTGTCTCAAAATTATAGGTGCTCAAAGTCTGTCGTTTAATTTTTTTGTGGAAAATTTCATGAACCTTTTTATCCTCATATACCTCAGTTGTCCATTGGGATAGAGATATTAAATTTGGCATGATTACTTAATGATGGGCATTCTGTCACTGTTCCAAATTTCATGCCATTAAGATGGATTGTCTCAAGATCACAGGTGCTCAAAATCTGTCATTTTTATTTTTCTGTGGGAGATTTCATGAAAATATGTATCTGCATATAGCTCAGTGGCCTTTTGGTGCAGGGATCTTAAATTTAGCACGATTTCTTGACTGTAGATGTTCTAACAATTTGCCAAATTTCAAGACATTAGTATGCATTGTCTGAAAATGATATGTGCTTAAAATAAGTCATTTTATTTTTTGCAGGAAATGTCATCAAAATTGTTATCTGGATACAAGTCAGGCACTTCTGGAACTAGACATGAGTAAATTAGCATGAATAACATTTTTGTAAGGGTTATATGATCATCTAAATATGGAGAGAATTGGATTCAAGATTTTTAAGTTACAGGGGTTCAAAAGTTTACTATGTAAATATTTGAAAAATTTTGTGAAAACTCTCAAAAATGTGGATGTTTATAACTTCTCTGCCCTTGCAGGCATACACTTAACACTTAACATTTGACATGCATATCCAATGTCAGTGTATCCTGGTGTCTAACACAACTGGATAAATTGGTTTAGCAGTTTTAAATCTACAGTGAAAAAATCAAACAAAATAATATTGGTAACATTTTCTCAAATATTTATGGTAGCTTATAGAAGAATCATCCAGAATTCTTTTTGTTGAATTTAACATTCACAATGCACCTATCAATACTTAATTTAAAAAGTTGTGCTGAGCTTTTTGCAGTCCTGCTGTTCCTCTCTGGGTGACTGTTTTGCCCCCCCCTTAGCATTGCCAGATTAGGTCAGTAGAACTACTGATCCCTCTGATAGTTTATTTGTTCTTTACAGTGAGCATATCCCTTAAAATGAGAGTCACCTACTCATTTTCCTATCAATGTTTCGTGCTGGAAGAGCCAGCATTCTTCGTTCCTAGTGCCCCAGACATTGTCTCCCCCCTCCACTGTATCTTTTGAGTACCTCTAAGTCCCAGACTTGCACATATATAAAGGGATCCCTGGATCTTCAATTTACTGGGTGTGATCCTTATATATCCCGTATGTAGGCTGGAATTGTTGACACTCTGTGCTTCCTTGCTGCAGCTTAGGGGTCTACCAGTGGTGTGCTACCCAGCTCAGCTGTCCGTTTCTTGGTGAAACTATGGATCCAACTCCTGAACCTGGTGAATCCCTGCATTATCTGCCTCTCTTAGCCCTATCCTTTAATTTGAATCCCCTGATAAAACTGAATGACATTAGCAAAGTCAAATTTTATGGAATTTTCATGAAATTCCATGATTCTCAACAAGACTCATGGAATTTGACTTTAAAGCGTGGATGTTATTTTGCAATTTCAGGCAGCAAGAAAGTAATAAAATTGACAAACATATTCTCTTTTTAAGTTCTAAGAACCTGCCAAATTCAATGGAATTCTATTCTCTGGTTTTTAAGTTTCAGGGTTTTATAAATTTGCAGTTTACATTCTTGCAAAGTTAAATTTTAAAATGTGAATATTTTACTACTTTTAATTGAGACCCATTTAAATCTGTAAATATGAACTTTTTCAGAGATGTCCATGTGGAATAGTTGTTTAAATGTTTAAAATCTGGTTAAATTTGGATATGTTGTTTTAAAATTAGAGGCAAATAACTGAAATATAAAGTTTGGCAACATGTTTGGCACACTATGGCTCGGTTCCATTTGATGTTAGAAATGTGAAACTATGTACCTATATAAATGTAGTAATAACCTGTATGCCTATAAAATTGTTTAACTTTTCAATGAACACTATCAAAATTATATTAAAATAAAAGAAATCTAAATGTTGGCAAACTTTTTGCTACCTATAACTCAGCCCCTGCTGAAGCTTGAGACTTAAAACATGGTGCACGTACTCATGTTGTACATTTCTCTAAATCCTGACAGTTTGGAGAAATTTGGATCGGAAATTTTAAAAAGAGATCAAAATAACGAATAATTAAATATTGATTAAATGTTTGGCATCCCATGACTCTGGGCCCTTTTACACTGCAATCTGGCACCCATATGTACACTATTATCAACTGTTTATATACCAGTGTTGGTGTCAATGGGATGCAAATTTTTTAAATGAGAGCAAAATAACTGAAATTTAAAATTTGGTTAAATTCAACAGAATGTTCATGCAAATTTTGTGAAATTTCACAGAATTGGAATGGTAATTCCATGGGCATTCTGCTGGTGGAATTTTATATTCTGCACAGCTCTATCTCCTGCCCAGTTTGATACATTTCTCAATTTAATAGCCTGATATATCCACAGGTCATGGCATTCCATACTTCCATGTTATCAAATAATACTTATTGTGGACCATGCAATCCTTGTGACTGCCCCCTCTGTCAACATTCTTGAAAATACTTCTCAGTTTTCAAGTAATCGTATATCTGCTGAAATAGCACTTATTCCTTAAAAAATAAATGTAAAAGATGTGTCAACATCATCATTTTAAGGCTTTCAATTCTGCCAGATAATGAACTTGATAGATTGTTCCACCTGTCTAACATACTGTTTATTTTATTTTGAGCAACAATTGCATTTATATTTACTGGGTTGGTTTTTTTTGCAAATTATTTGTTAACATTACCAATATATTTTATGTGTTTTTTTTTTATTTCTTGTGTAATTCTTATTGTTTTATTTTCGCAAGGAACTGAAATAAGTAGTATTATAGATTATTTTTTGTTTAATTGAGAGCCAGACAGATGGGAGAACCTCTGAAATTTTTTCATGAGTTCTGGAAATGATATTTAATGGATTACTGATGACGAGTAGCATAATATCATCTGTGTGTTAACTTTGATTGTCTAAAATAATTCCTGTTAAAATTGTATTATTTAACATATGCTGTAATAAAGTTTCTAAAGTGATGATCAATATTACAGAGGAGGGGGCAACCCTGTCTGACACCATTTTCCATTCTTATAGATTCATTAATATGTTGATTAGTATTAAAACAGTTTGTGTCATACTGGGTTAACATACTGAAGAATGGACAGAAGAAGGCAGTGTGCCCATAGATACCATTCACCCACATTAGCAGGTCCAAATAATCCCATACTGTAATAGTAACACATCCATTTCTTTTTAAATGATTGCAGGTTCTTATTCATTACTATGTCTCAGGGTAGTCTATTCCACTGCCTAGCAGTGCGATGTGTAAAAAAATTATACCTGACATTCTTTAATACACTATCCAGCTTAATCTGTAGTTTATGACTTTTTAGGCCAGCAGGCTTGCACTGGATCTCCAAACCAAGCTCTTTCATAAGTTCTTCATCATGTATAATTTTATACATGGTCATTAAATCTCCCCTGATCCTTTTCTGCTCAAGTCATTGACACCATTCCTCATATCTACTGTATAACCCCACAAGCAACTAACCATCTTTGCCACTCTCCGCTGAACCCATTCCATCCTATCCACCTCCCCCTTCAAGTATGGGCTCCACAATGAGGATCCACAGTCCAGATGTGGCCTTATGTATGCCTTGTAGAGAGGCATTATACAAGCAGCAGAGTGATTTACAAATGTTCATTTCATATTTTTAATCATATAGTTTGTCTTTTGTATGACTTTTGTATGGTGTTCCCTAAAATTCAAATTCTGATCCACGTAGATACTGAAGTCTTATTTTATTACTACCTTACCAAGTAGTGTGCCATTTAAAAGATAATTTTATTATCTATTTTGCCTGCCCATATGCATTGAGGAGCATTTTTCTACACTAAACTGCATTCCATTTTCTAGTGCCCATTTCTCTATTGTCTCTAGGTCTGATGTGAGCTATAGCATTATGCAACATGTCCACAGGCCCTCCCAACTTAATATCATCTGCAAACTTTATCAACCAGCTACTAACATTATGCTGTAAATGGTAAATAGTTGAAATAATGACATTTTGATGGCAAAACTCATCACAGTGACCATCTCGACAGGTTTTGAGATTGTCACTATGATGGACTGCAGGCAAAACTTCACCACTCTGCCAGTGATTTCCTCCCATTTAGAACAAACTCTGACTCGGAGTTTGTTATATAGAAATGGGGTGGGGGCATAAGGGTGGCTCAGCCCCCCACATGGGGGGTTCAGGGGGGGTGATGCCACCCAATAAAAGAAACACAATGTCTGACAGGTGAATTCCGCCTGTCAACATTGGGGATGTTGCCAAGTCGCGTGTCGACAACTTCGGTGTCGATGCCACTTGGTGGAACCACTGCAAATCACTTATAAATAGGGTGAATAGCACTGGTACCAGGACAGTGCCTGTGGGACCCCACTTGTCACCTCACCCTCCTCTGAATAACATCCCCTCACTCGAACCCTCAGTTTTCTCCCGCTCAACCAGTTGGTAATTCATTTAATCAGTTTTATGTTTATATCCAACTTGGATATTTTTTCAATTAGTTATTTATATGGCACTTTGTCAAATGCCTACTGAAAATCCAAGTAAAGTACAACCACTGGAATGTTATTATCAATGCTTTTACTGACATTTTCATAAAAGCATAGCTGGTTTGTTATGCAGCCCTATTTTTGCGAAAACCATATTGCTTAGTATCTTTGTAGCCAATAGCTTATAAATCTTCTTCTAGCTTGATTTTGAAAAAAACTTTCCACTACTTTACAACAAATTGATGTTAAGCTGATTAGTCTATAGTTTGCTAACTCAGATCTATCTGCTTTCTTAAAAAGCAGTATAACCGTGGCAGTTATCCAGTCATTTGGTATCTCACCTGTAGTAAAGAAAGCATTAAAGAAATGTGCTAAGGGTTTTGATATTTGCGTTTTTACTTCTTTAAGGAGCCTTGAATGTAGAGAGTCTGGACCTGAGGATTTTTTGCCATTTAGTTTACCCAACAAATCCTCAACTTCCATTGCATTTATGTTGATTGATAAACTCAACTTCTCCTTTTCAACAGTGTTACAATTTATATATTTGTTTTGTTTGAACACAGAACAAAAATATTTGTTAAAGGTGTTAGTCATCTTTTTGGTGTTGTAATATCCTGACCATTATGTACTGTTGGGCCTACCTGTGTGTTCACCTGCTTATGACTATATGACTATTGATGTAGGAATATAAAAACATTTTCCATTTTCCTTCCTGTGAGTAATATTAAGTTCTAGCTGTTTCTTTCAAATCTAATATTTTTAACCCTCTCAATTCCCTTTTGTATACTTTAATAGACTCTTCTGATTGATTTACTGTATTTTCATGACATCAAAAGCCTTTTTCTTTTTTTCACGTTGTTTTATAATCCTATGGGTACACCACATTGGTAATTTATTCCTTCAGTTTTATGTTTTCTTACTTGGCACAAACCTATCCTCTATTTGCAGTAGTGTATCCTTAAATATACCCCACATTTCTTCTACATTTTTACTCCTGAATGATCGCTCCTAGTCCCAAGCGGATAATTTTTCCATAATTCTTGCAAAATTTACCTTGTTGTAATTTTTAATTATAGCTGACCCCCTGGTTTTTAACACTTCCATCTTAAGACCGAACTCTATGATATCCTTTCAAGATACTGAAGCTCAGAATCCCAACACTCATGGGACTGGCTTCAGTATCCCAAAATACAGATGTCCAAAATAATTACACATGGCAAAATTGTCTTTTGCCATTCAAAATTATATGCGAAAGATTCTGCATGGGCAAAACACAGTTTCACTACATGAGTAGTGAGATGAAGGAGGTGCTGGCCAAACTGCTTCAGTGGCGTGGAGGGCTGGGTTATGAGTAGCTCAGCCAGCATAGCCATATGAACCCAAGTTCTATTCCTAGTTAGGTATCAGTTTTTGCCTTCCGCTGCTCTGCCCCCATAAAAAGCTTTTACTGACTCCGAGGTCCGCTTCCCCTCAGAGTTGGTTATTTTAGTTATGGAGGGTGCAGGGGCAAAACCCCCTGCATTGATCATAAGTCCCTATCAGGATGCTGAAATTCAGTCTCCCAAACTCGGTCTGATGGAGTTTGAGAAACTGGATTATGGGATTCCATAGGTAATCTAACTGTATTATACTGTGATCGCTACTGCTCAGGTTTTCCTTAATGTTAATATTCCTTACTAAATCACTTACATTAGTTATTATTAAATCTAAAATTGTATTCCCTTTAGTTGGTTTATACACCATTTGCAAGGCATCTGGAATTCTGCGGTTCTGCAGTTGTGGAATTTGCCACAGAATTTGCATCATGCCGCAGAATATATCTAGTGCCGCAGAATTCATTGTTTTTGGTGAATTTTCATATAAATATACTGTTTTTCCATAGTGTCAGGCTTTCTTTCCTACCTCGTTTATCCTGAAGTCCCTCCTCTATGCTCAGCATATGATGTCATCGATGACATCATCTCATATTTAGCCAATGACAGGACTGCATTCTGCCAGAGAAATGAATAAATCATGCAGCAAAAATTAGAAAATGCTGCCACAGAAATCAAGGAGCCCTGCCACAGAAATCAGAAAATTCTGCCGCAGTACACCAGGGGCCCTGACCATTTGTGTTAACCCTGCTGTTATCAAGGTCTCTAAAAATATTTTTGCAGTTACCGTCATTGAAGTCAATGTTTCCCATTATATGTGTGGGTAATTAAAATCACCAGTTACCACTAAGTCCCCTATATCTGCCATGTGTTCCAGCTGTTGATACATTTCATTATCTGTTACAATATTTGTATTGGGGGCCCTATAAATAACTCCAATACAACATTTTTTGGCATGCAGAATTTCCACTTCAACCCATAGTGACTCAAGACTTTGTTCCTTACTAAGTACATTATTGCCCTTATTATTAATTGTCTCTTTTATATAAATTGCTACACCACCACCTTTTTTTACAGACCTATCTTTGGTCTGTACAGTAGTATATATCCCTTTATATCTTTGTTCCAAGTACTTTCACTGTCCTACCAAGTTTCAGTTATGGTGCATATATTCACCTTTCCTTTAGTTAGTACTTCCAATTCAGATTTTTTACTGATATTCAAACCCTGTGCATTAAGAGACCATGCTTTGAGTCCCCTGTTTTTACTTCTTGGAGATCTTTTCTCTTGATCTATTTTTGTAAAAGGCTTGTTTGCATTAAGTGATACCCCTCTCCCCCATTCTTTCAGTTTAAACATTTATCTATAGTTTGTTTTAACTTTATACCCAATTTTCTGCTGCAAACTTTATTAAGATGCAACCAGTCCCCACAAAATTAGTTCATATTGTTTGAGAAGTCCTCCCAGTGAATAATACATCTGATACCTTCATGCAATGTCCAAGATCTTAGACAATTATTTATCAGTTTTATTTTTGTTGTTCTTTAGGCTCTTGCTCCTGGCACCGGAAGGATTTCTGAAAAGAATATTTTGCACTTTAAACTTTGTGCTTCTTCTTTTATTTTTTTAAATTCATCCATTATTTTTAACACAGTCTGCTGTTGAATGTTATTCATCCCTAGATGTAAGATAATGGCTGATGTTTGGTCCCTTTCTTTAATGATATTTGGTGGCATATGTTGTACATCACCTATTTTAGCACCTGAAAAGTAACTTGTAGTAATATGCTCTTTACTGCCCCTGGCAGTGTACCTATCTGTATATTTGAGGATAGAATCCCCTAACATGTACACTTGTGTAATGCTTACCAGCTCCTCGCCAGTGGTGTTAGTAATAGTAGGTCTCGACACCTCAGTTTCCATCTACTGCACATTATTTTGCTCACACTCTGAATTGCTCATCTGTGTGTCACTAGACTGTCTGTATAAGGGGAATTTCCCAGGTTGTATGTCATTATGCATCAAGTCACTTTCTGATCTATTTGCATTGACAAATATTGCCCTACCCTTACTTACAGTACATCCATTTGTGGTCTTTCACTCAGGACCTCATTAAGTATGCAACTATGTGAGCAATCATCACTAGTACCTATCCCAGTTTTGTCTGCTGCATTATTACCATTTTCCCCATTGCCTGTAAAGTTTCCTCAGGTACCACATTATTATTTATCATTACTAGGGTTTCAAACCTATTGGTCACATCCAAGCTAAATATCCCTGCTTTGTGGCCTTTTTGTAATTTTCTGTTCTCCACTACCCATGCTCCATCTTCCTCAATCTTTCTTGTCTTTTTCATATTTTCTGTGTTGCTATCCATAACACTTGCATGATCTCCTTGTATTTCTTGATGTTTACTACAATCATGCATTACATTTTACTGCTGTAAAGTTACTAGTTGCATTTCCAGCATCACAATTTTATTTAATTCCCTTATAGTTCTACATTCTCCACAGGTGTACACCAGTACCTCATTTATTACTTACATCCTGATTTTGCTACAAATGATGCATCAGATGCCTAGCTCACCATTTACAAGCTTCACTATATTAGAATCCATACCTTTGCTCTATCAGGCTTCTGGCAACTCCTACTTTATTTGCCAAGTGTTCTATACACACTCTCTTTGTTTCCTGTTATTATGTCTGTGACAGGGACACCCCCCTCGGCTGCTCCTGCTGCTCCACCTGACATGACAGACACAGCTAAGCTGTTTGCCTTAGCTGTGTCCCCTTTGCTGGGCTCACTGACACTCGCCTAAGGGAACTAAGTTATAGTGCTGAGACCGGAAGTAGCGCATCCGTCCACTTCTGGTCCCCTCACTACAGTTATGGTCTGATTTTGTAAAATAAGGAGCTTTGCACTGCCCTTAAAATGACAACCAACAGCTCTTAAACCAGGGTACCATTAAAAACTACCAATATTGCCAGCCTGTCCTCCCCAATTAAAGTGGGCACACACTGATTGGTGTCACAAACACAATAGTCCCAACAGGACTTCCTTTCAACATTTTGTTGGTTTAAAAAAGTAAGACAAGTCATACTGCAGATACCACCCAGAAAAAATACTGGCCTGGTACTAGCTCAGGCAGCACTATTCAGCTCTCTGCCTCAGAAAAATGTGCGTGGTCCTGAAGGAAATCATTTTTTAGTCTCCTCACTAATTTAATAGAGCTTGCCCATGTGGTGAATCCTGAAAGCAATGGAATTGGGTTGCTCAGTGCCAAAAAAGTCACAACACAATTAAATTCTGGTAATGTACTGTCTGTTATTTTTTCAGTACCCTAGCATTTTGATTATTAGGTTTTCTTGTGGAGGACTGTGGTAAAAAACAATAAGCAAAAATTCTGTGTTGGTGTTTGTAAAGTATAACATCTCAGCTTCTTTATTTTACATATGAATTGAAACATATCCATACTTGTGATTTATCAACTTCTTGTTTTCTATATTATTTACTGTGTATCTCAATTATTTCATCTGAAAAAAATAATATACATATAACGTTTAAGCTCATTTTGCACTTACAAATAAATGCAGAAATTTATGTTAATGGTTATCCCTCACCTCACCCGTGCACTGCTTCTTTAAGTGCTCTAAAATCTATTTGCTCTTTACCCACTTCATTGCACTATGACTGCTCATGGCTGCCTGCTTTTTTCTTTATGCACAGTGAGCTGTGGGTAAAAGTATCTAATAAATATAATGTAATTAGAAAAGCTGAAAAGATTGATTGAAATAACATCTAATAGTGTCTGGTTTACTATATATCATATTTATTGCCTACCTTTGTATTTTCAGGTTTTACTTGGCAATATGTTTACAAAAATGAGGTGAACAGATTAATAAAATATTTTGCTAACCAGACATCTGTGTAGCTGTGTGTATTTAGTCAGCACTTAACTTTAACGCATTTATTCTTGTGAGTTCTATCCATGACACTGCTTAAAAATGTAAACAGGTTGCTGTGTAACTTACGGTTACTACCCCTGCATTGTGGGCTCAGCAAGGTTGAGGGACTCGGGTTCTTATTCTGGTAGAAAATGGGAGCTCTTTCCCAGACTGAAAATAAATAGCACAGTGCCTCCACCCAGAGTAAAATATAATGGGCCAGATGTTTGTGTGGTACAACCCACAGGGATGCTGTACCTGCCCACCTCCCCTCACAGTCACCCCACACATGGAATACCACTTTAGACTGTAATGCTTTAAAACACATGCAAGAAAAGGCTGTAGTTAATAATATGCTCACAATGTTGGATAATAATGAAAGATTTATTAAATAGGGAGGGAAAGATAAAAGGAGATGCAATAATATATAACTGTTGGCAATAATTGATAATGTGTAAGACCATAAACAACAACAACATTGTGCCCACAGCGCAAGCAGCAACACACAAGCCCACCTCCCCACTGGTACCAGTGCCACTTAATGTCTGTTGGGACACCCAGGTGGTTATGTTTCAGGACTGAGGAGTGCTATAGGTTGGCTGGCATTGGTACACTTTGTATGTCTGTGAAACTGAGAACTCTAAACAAATTGAAATAGTTCCCCAGGTCTGGGCAGGCCCTGTGGTTACTCACGGCTCTGTAGCACAGTCTCACAGGACCTGACAAGACTGGCAGGTGCCGTAGTTGAGCAGGACCTCAAACTGTACAACAGGGTGGCAGTTATGTTGGTGGTAGCAGGGTTTGGCAGCTTGTCACCTTCAGGGCTGTTGCAGGCTCTAGCAGCTTGTCACCTTCTTGCAAGCTGAATGAGTCACTGGGGCAGGTCAATACTGGGGACCAGGGCCACACACCCTCAGAGAGCCTTAGGCCATAAACTGCCATGATCTGCATTGTCCCCCAACGTCTGAGGAGAAAAAGTGGCAACCTGCATTGAGCAATACAGCTGCTCATCTGGAAAATTAATATGCATTAATCTTACTTGATGACTGATTGGCTGTCACCAAAACTTCCAAGAATATATGCATCTTGGTAAGGAAGTAGACCATTTAAATGCAATTTAAAAGTTTCAAAGCCTTAAACATCTCAAAGACAAAACTCTCTTCACCAAAGGGCTCTTTAGCTGTAATTCAGGGATCCTCTTCATCAGAAGATTGATGATCTGAGGCTGAAGAACACCTCAGGGGGATCGCATATCTCCGGCTCCATTTCAGGGCATCCGCTGGATTGGAAAACATATAGACTTTTCTTTTGTGAGCTGCTCTTAAGCGAGTGGGAATGATCAATCCATGAGGTATTGAGGCCTCCCATACTATTGCTCTAACCCCATCAAATCACTTACATTTCTGCCTCGTTGTGAAACTAATACCCAGATATAGGCTGATTCTCTGACCCTCATGTAGTAAAGTCTCCTTGCGCCTTGCAAGGGCCATGATAAAATCTCTCATCCTGGCTCTGTCTGTGACAACTAGGATCACCCTCGGGATCTCCAATTCCTCCGATCGTCCTCTTGGAGTGATGTGGTAAGATCGCTGAAATTGCAATAACTTTTGTTGTACTTCCTTGCCCAGCTGCTGCCCAAACCATTCTTTTATAAACAGCAGGAGATGATCCCCCTCAGTGCCCTCAGGCATTCCCAACACTCGTATATTTGGGGCTCTTATTTGGTTCTCCAGGGTCTCCAATCTAACTTTCCAGTGCCCACTTTCTTTGATCACTGTGGACACAGCACCCATAGCAGCATCAGCACATTCAGAGGTGTCTATAGCTGTAGTTTGCACCCCTCCCATTGTTGTTTCTAGGGTGGTGACTCAATTACTCTGATCACCCAGGTTATCGGAGATTGCAGTCACCGATTTGATTAATGCAGACAGCTTTGACCCAATTGTTTGTAAGGTCTCGTTGGAGGCCGCCTCTGCTGTTTCATCAGACCTGCCATGTGGTGTTCTAGTGGTCAGAGCATTTTTGGATTTTGCTCCCAATCCTTGATGTTGTTCTTTTTGACGGTTCCCCATATTATAGTAGGGATCTTCCAATGCAATTTAAGGCCAACTCTGCCTCTTTTGGCCCAAAGGAAAATATTTTAGGTATAATTTTCCAGCTCAAAGTGATCTACCCAATTAAGCAACCTCCATCTTGCTCAGGATCCACTGCACCCCCCAAGTTGCCATACTTTTGACCATTCCTTCAACCTTGCCAAGTCCCTTCTCCTCCTTTCCACCCCCCCTTGTGTATCAACCCTGTTGCAGATCTTTGTGTCATCTGCAAGATGCATACTTTTCCTTCCAGCCCCTCCACAATGTCACCTATAAAGACATTAAAAAGGACCAGTCCTAGTACTGAACCCTGTGGTACCCCACTAGTAACCCCCCTTTCCTTCGAGTGGACTCCATTTACTATTACCCTCTACATCCTGTTGTCCAGCCAATTTCTTACCCAGGCTATCACCTTAGGACCCACTCCCAGACTGGCTAACTTGTTTATTAATCTTTTGTGTGGGACTGTGTCAAATGCCTTGCTAAAGTCTAGGTAGGCCACATCCACAGCCCCTCCCTGGTCTGCTACTTTGGTTACCCAGTCAGAAAAATCTATTAGATTTGTCTGACATTACCTTCCCACTGTGAATCTGTGCTGCCTTGGGTCCTGTGCCCCACTGACCTCTAGGTACTCAACAGTTCTTTCTTTCAGAAGTGATTCCATAATTTTCCCTAACACTGAGGTCAAACTAACAGGTCTGTTGTCTCATGCCTCTGCCTTGCTCCCACTTTTGTGGAGGGGATAACATCTGCCTTCCTCCAGTCCTCCCATGATTTGATAAAAAGGGTAGTCAGTGGTGTCACTATGTTCTCCCCTTAGTTCTTTTAGAATTATGTGGTGAATCTCACCAAGCCCCATTGCTTTGTCCACCTTGAGTTTTAGAAGTTCTTTCAGGACCATTTCTTCTGTGAATGGACTGGTATCACCCCCCCCCACCCAGAGTACTTCTATTGTTTGGTTTAGGTACCTTCCCCTCCTCTTTTTTTGCGAATAGTGAGCAAAAGTATTCATTCAATTTCTCTGCCTTTTCACTGTTACCCTCTGCCCACCTCCCCTCCCCTTTATTAAGCCTCACTATCCCTCCCTTGATCTTTCTTCATTCCCTAATGTATATATAAAAGGTTTTATCCACCTTCTTAACCAAGTTGGCTATCTTTTCCTCACTTTGGGCATTTGCTATTCTTACTGATGTCCCTGCTTCCTTCTGCTTTAACTGATACAGTTCCCTGTCCTGCTCCTTCTGTGATACCTTATACCTCCTGAATGCTATCTATTTCTTCCTAACCTTCCCCGCCACCTCTTTTGAGAACCATAGTGTTTTTTTCCTTCAGTTTGTTTTGTTTATTTGTTTCACACAAAGGCTTGTTGCCTTTGTGATGGAAGTTTTGATTTTTTCCCATTGTTCCTCTACCCCTCCTTCCTGCCCATTTGCTAGTGCATTCCTTATGCACTCTCCCATTCTGCCAAAGTCAGCCCTCCTAAAGTCCAGTACCCCTGCTTTTGTATGGCTTGACTCTATGACTGTGTTTATTGTGAACCACACTGTTTGGTGGTTGCTTGTTCCCAGATGACAACCCACTTCTAAATTTGAGATCCTGTCTTCATCCCTGTTTGAGAGTACCAGGTCTAAGATTGCTCCTTCCCAAGTGGGTTCCAACACTCGCTGTCTGAGGCATGCTGGAGAAAACAGTTAACTCTAAAAATGGTAGGTGATCAAATATCAGAATAAGAAGTATGAAAACATTGTTGGGAAGTGTATTCAGACCAGAGTCTAAAGATTTTGTTTAGGTCCAGTCTGTGGTTGTCACAGCAATATGCAAATGAAGTGCAGAGTTCAGTGTCCAAAGTTGTAACTCTGCACCTCATTTGCATATCACAGTGGCAATGATGAACTGGACCTGAAAAAAATCTTGAGAATTTGGGTTAAATACAGTTCTCAGCAGTGTTTTGGTCATTTTTTATTTTGATATTTGACTGGGAAATGTGATAATGTATTTACATTTGGTGATTGATGGCTGTTATGAGAGCAGCGTGGGTGATTGAGTGTGAGATGAATGAGGGGAAGCTGGCATGTGTTCACTGTTATAACTTGCAGGTTATAATTGTGGATTGTAACCAGCTTCTCTTATGAGAAAAAATAGCCCCACTTATTACAGATTAATAAAATAGCTGGTTAACTAGACATTTGTGTGGTTGTGTGTATTAAATCAGCCCTTAATTTTAATAAATGTATTCCTGTGAGCTCTTCTGTGACACTGCTTAAAAGCATGCTGTAAACTTAAAATATTTGAACTACTGGTACCACTCATTTACTTTCCAGCTAGATAAGATTGTATCCCTTTTAACTTAAAGAAACTTTTGCAATTTTAATACATTTATTCTAGCTAGCTCTATCTGTGATGCTGTATTAACGCTTGCAGTAAAACTTAAAAACTTTAAACTACTGGTGCCATTCATTTGTTTTCAAACTCAATTATATTACTTCCTTTTTAATGTAAAGTAACTTATGCAGGTTTTATGTATATTGAAAAGCTAAATCAGTTCCTTAACTTTAGTATTTGTATCCCCATCAGATTCTAAGCAGATATGATTTTTTTAAAAATGTTTCCAAAATCTTAAAACTTTTTTCATATAGCATACAGCTCAATAACTGTTCATAAGACAGAAAGCATGCAGCATTGAGCAGCCAGTTTTACTATAGCACTTTGACAGTGCTCACGCCGACATCCCCAACAGTGACAGACACAATGCTGAGTGGCCGCATTGTACCATTGGGGGTGTCAGTGCTTTTTCATTGGGAGGCTGCACCCCTGAACCCCCACACTCCCGGTTTCTAAATATCTAACTCCAAGTTGGAGTTGGACCGTGGGGGGGTTGGCACAACCCCAGGAGCCACATCGCTGGTGTCTGCAGAGTTTCAGCAGAGTGACTCACCACATCCAGGCAAAATCTGTCACTGTGCTGGATTTTGAGGTTGTGGTGTTGACCTTGTGTCAGTACACCTGAACAGCCAAAGTGCTGTGAGGTAGGTAAAGAGCATATACTGTAGAAACAGCGAAATTCCCACATCGAAGACCATTACACTGACAACTTTGAACCATTTCAAAATTGTCACTGTAATGGTCCTGATGTGTGAATTTCACGGTTTCACCCCCTTTGATCCAACTCCAACTCGGAGTTGGTTATTTAAAAATTGGGGGCTGCGGGGGAGGACAGTGAATGTCTGACAGGTGAAATGTTGCCTGCTGGCATTGTGGATTTTGCTGTGCCTCATTTCAACAACTTTGTTGTCTATGCGGATTGGTGGAACTGGTAAAGAGTGAGCACTTTTACAGCACTTAAAGAAACAGTACACCAGTGAGGTGATGGGTAACCATTAGCATACATTTTTGCTTTCATTTTTATGTCCAAAATGAGTCTAAACTTTATGCGCATATAATGACTAGGAAACATTTTCTCCCATAGGGAAACCCAATTATAATTTGCTGTTATAACCTTTGGGTTATAACAGCAAACATGGGCCAGGTTTCCCTTTGAAGAAGCCATGTGCCAGCCTGCCACACTGACCACTCGCACATAATGCTTCATAAGGCCATCATGTCTTCTACCTGTAATTCAAATTTCAAATTTCTTTCTCACCTCAATTGAACATGTTTAGACTCCAGTTTCACTGCACAGGGGCATTACTCTCCCTTTTCTTCTTTGTGATCTCCCATTTCACAATCAAGGAAAAACAAGTGAAGGTTATATTTGGTCGAAACTACACTTCTGCTTGACAAAGCTTTTCAACAGCACTAGCACTATCGCACTAGTTACCTTGTCCTAACACTTTAACTGCCACAAACAGTATACTGTAAAGAAAGTAAAAAAAAAAAAAGAAAAAAAGAGGGACAGAGATAGAAAGACAGAGACAGCCAGCAAACAGTAAAACTCTAGTCACAGCACTTAAATTGTAAACAGCAACACCATTTACTGGCCATACTATTGTCTATAATTGATGTGTAGTATTTCTAAGGTGACAAAACGCAACACAGCAATTATATAAAGTAAAACATAGGGTGGTGTGTAAAGCTCAAATTTTATGCATGCCCTCTGTGTGAGATGCTTTGATAAAACCCTCAAGCTTCACTTTTAGGTTTATGTAGCATCCCACACTTTGGGTGTGTATAAAATATAGACCAATGCTTGGGGAGGAGTGCATAATGAGAGTTTTATGCACACCCAAAGTGTGGGATGTTAAATGAGCCCTGAGGATGAAGTCTGAGGCATTTATCAAGCATCGCACACCAAGGGTGTGTATAAAATTTGAGTTTTGAATTCCTCCCCATGTGTTGTTTTATGCAATTTTTGGGGTGTTAAGGGATAAATTTCATCACCTGTATTATGCCCCTATGACATCATTTTTCTGGAACTATATAAATTAGTCTAATTGAGTTAAGCCTTACCCTTGAAAAATCACCTGGGTGATGTGAAATGATGTTGGGAGGTTTTGCGGCCACTGTACAGAGGTTTGTATTCCTACTTTTATATATTTATGCATTTGGTCTGTGAGAGATTTTTTTACTCATTTATTAAATATACTACATGTTTTTATTATGATATATTGTAGTGATAGTGGGTTGTTGCTGATGGTTTTGTGATGCAAGTGTGAGGTATATTTTTACAGTCCTCCCTGAAGAAGTCTAATAGGTGAAATATTGGATACTGAAAAATAACAAAAGACAGTACCAGTATTGTATTGTGTTGTGGCCATTACTGGCACTGAATAGCCAACTTCTACTGTTTCCTTGATTAATTTTTAAACCATGCTGCTGGAATACTGTAAAAAGATTTATTATAGTTAACATTTTCTTTGCAAAAAAACTGTGTTAATGCAACATTTAGGGTTCAGACTAAAGTGACAAAAGTAGGGAAATGTGACTTTAGGGTTTCCAACCCTAAAACCCCAACCCCACACCTAAAACAAATCAGGAGTGTGGTCTTCCTTGAGGTTGTCAACTCTAATGCTCACCCCATTCTATACACTCCAGAAACATACACACAAAGCTTATTTAGATTAGAATGAATTAATGAATGTGCTCTGGTGTTTGAGGCATTCCATAATTATAATTTAAAAATGTAGTTCTTGACTCTGGCATTTAAGTGCATTCCCATAATAAAACTGAAGTTCTTCTGTTTTCTTATACTTATATTTGATAAACATATATGTATGGCGGTGCTATATAATACGCCAAACTATAAATCAGTGATACACAAAATGCACAAAAGACTGACACCACAAAAAAAGCTGCATTTAGTTAGACTTGACATCTAGATCTTCAATACTACAATTAATAAGATAAGAGTCCACTGTAATATTCATGCCCACCCTAATGATTTTTCCTTGCAGGGGTATTTTACTAGAGTTTAAGAGTCCATTACTCAAAAAGCATAAGAGATGGCTAGGTCTCAGAGGGAGATAAACATAGTCTCAATCTGATAAATGCCTTGCAATAGAAAATAAAATAATAGATACATCAGGGCTGACAGGAGCAAAAGGGACATCTCTATCCATGAGAAAATATCCAGTAATTTAGTGGTTTTAGAGATCATGGTGGCAGAGTTCTTATCTTTGTTTTTCTATAAATCTAAAACCTTCTATAGAATTTAGACACTTTCATTTTTAACAGATCCCAGAATGTTTTGATCCAGGCTCTATAGCTTAGAGGTGCCACAGTTGGTGTGTTATCTTTCTGCTTATTTTCTGCCTCACTGATTAGTCCAATTACCTATATAGAATCAAAATCAATCACTCAAAACTTTATTTATATTGTGCCTTTTGAAATCAAGGTGCTGTACACAGTATGAACAGAATATTAAAAATAGGAAACAATATAAATTATTTAAAATCAGTCTGGGAAGACCAATGAGAATAAATAAGTTTTTAACATAGATTTAAAACTGCTGATGGTCAGGCATTCTCTTAACCGATGAGGTAGAGAATGCCATAGGGATTTAGTACTGTTTTTTGCAAATGAAACAGTTGGTGCTGCAAATGAAAAAGTGCAGACTCCAGAAGTTTTTAAATGAACCCTGGGGATCTCTAGCAATCCCTTGTCGGTGGTTCGGAGAGGACAACTGGGGGAGTAGGGAGACAGAAGATCTTTCAGGTAGCCGGGTCCCTGTTGTGTAGGGCTTTAAAGGTAAGCAAGTCTACATTATAAGTGATTCACCACTGAACTGGCAGCCAGTGCAGTTCGCGCAGCACAGGCATAATATGGTTGGTCTTAGAAGCACCAGTCAGCAGCCTGGCTGCAGCATTCTGCACTAGCTGCAAGCGGCGGATGTCAACCCCAGAAAGCCCTCATTGCAGTAATCAAGATGGGTAGTAATGAAGGCATGGACCAATGTCGGAAGGTCGCCTGGTGGAATCAGATGTTTCACCTGGGCGATATTCCTCAGATGGTAGAATGAGGATTTAACCATAGCTGACACCTGAGATTTCAGGGTCAAGCCATCATCAAAAATAACACCCAGGTTACGCACCTGATCTGAAGTAGTGAGCTGGACACCATCAAGCCATAGGCCCGACACGTGCCCAGCCCCTCAACCCACCCCTTGGGTGACCTGGGTCCACAGCTAATACCTCAGTCTTATCCAGATTTAGTCTCAGCCAACTTGAACTCATCTAGTCTTTGATCTCAGAGAGGCAACTATTTAGCATAGAGATTGCATCAACTTGTCTGGGTACAAAGGACATACATAGCTGAGTATCATCTGCATAGCAGTGAAAACTCAAGCTGTATCACCTGATGAGATCTCCTAATGGCAGCATATACACTGCAAACACTATGGGCACCAATATGGAGTGCCGTGGTACCCCTAAAGACATAGGGAGGGTGTCAGAGGAATAAATTCTGGTGACTACCCTCTGAGACCTGCCTGAAAGGAATGATGAAAAGCATTTGAGGACTGTACCAGACAGTCTACAAAGGAACTGCAGGGTCTCCAAAAACACCTCATGGTCCACAGTGTCAAAAGCTGCTGAGAGATTGAGAAGGACCAGGATGGTATAAGCTTTTTGATCTCTTGCCATTGGATCATTTAATATCAGGACAAGGGCAGTCTCCATGCAATACCTCTTCTTGAAACCAGACTGAAGGTCTTCATAGACATTGTGAGTTACAAGGTGATCACCCAGTTGCAATGCAACCACCTTCTCAATAATCTTCCCCACAAAGGGCAGGACAGAGACAGATCAGTAGTTAGCTGGATTGTTGGGATCCAAGGAAGGTTTTTTAAGTAGTGGTTGAATGACCACCTCCTTTAGGGAGGTCTGGAAAGACTCCCCTCTCCAAGGATCTCCATACAATTTCAGCTAGGATCAGGCAGATAATTTCTACACACCCCACTAAAAGGGGGGTAGGGCCCAGTTCCAAACTACAACAGGTTGGGCTAAAGTCTGGACAATCTTCACAATGTCCATGAATTCCAGTCAGTTGAAGTCTGTCCAGGCAGACCGGGTGTCCACTACCTCCATTCGATATCCACAATCCCTCATAGAGAGAGCCGGGACAATTTCAGACCTGATGCTAGCAACCTTATCTGCAAAGAACCAAGCTAGCTCATCACACTTAATTTGTGAAAAAGCTTTTCCAGACTGGAGACAGATTGGATTGCACAATCTGTCAACAGTTCAGAAAAGTTGAGCCAGTTGATTCTGCTCAGCAGAAATCTCCCTGGACAGGAACTCTGCCTTCTTATGGGTGATTTCTGATTGATAGCCCTTATAGTGTTCCACCAATCTAAGCTTGTCAGCATCCAGGCCAGACTTCCGCTATGCTCTCTTCCGCCTTTGACCAACCCACCTCAACTCCTTCAAGGACCCATCATACCAAGGGGACCTTGGGTGAAGAGTGAGTGGTCAAACATAAACAGGAGCAATCAAGTCCAAGGCATCTCCCACTGCCTTATTATAGGCTAGTACAAGGTCTCTGGACTTGTGCTTTCATCCAGCAATCCCAATAGGTCCAGAACTGCCAAAAGACCATCTGGGGCAACTCCCCTTAAAGGACAGTACTGAACCATCTGTGAAAGGGTAGGTCCATTTTGGGGGGCCCTGTAACTGAACCCTGTGGTGTGATGGTCAGATCAACTGACTGGTTCCACCCCCAAGTCAGTGATCTCCATCCCCAGGAGGAATAACAGATCCAATGAGTGACCTCCAATATGGGTGGAGGAGGTAACTACCTGTGTGAGGCCCAGCATTTTCATTAGCTGGAGGAGATTTTGACCAAACTGCAAGAGTTCATTGTTGACCCAGGCATTGAAGTCCCCCAGAATTATCCATCTGGGGGGGACTCCAATACCATGCCAACAATAAAGTCCACAATCTCCTGCAGGAATGAACCCCCATCACCTGATGGATGTTAAATGAGGAGTATCCTGAAACCTACACCCTCACCCATGATACACTCAAAGGATCTGGTGGTCCCCACTGTAACATCCACAAAGCCCAGTTCAGTCTTAAAAATGATGGCTACACCCTCACCCTTACGATCCAACCTCCGGTGGTGAATCACCGAGAACCCAGCTGGAATTGAAAAAGCCAATACTGGGCCTGCATTTTTGTCCAGCCAGGTTTTGGTAATGCATGCCAGACCCACCATTTCAACAAGATCAGCTACAATAGCTGTTTTGTTTTTGATGGACCTGGCATTACATAACACCGCCTGGGTTGGATGATATGCTGAGGAAGACCTCAACTCCTGTCCAGCAGCAATTGCTAGGCCCTTGGATATGGGGACAAGATAGGGATTACTCCTGTCCTGGCACCATTTCACCCCAGGGCGTCACCTGGCCCCTTCCACCTCAATCTGCTCCCCTTCCCCTCCTCCACCAAGCCCAGTTCTTCCCCTTCTCCTTTGCCTAGCTATCCCCAAGGCTTGACACCTTAAATAAATATCTGCTGACAATGGGGGATGCTCAAAGGGGAGCATTTTCCTGAGCCTGGTAGGGGAATAGTGCCTGACCATCTTTATTCCTTCCCAACACATATTACTAAAATGACAATCTCAATACAGTGGCCTATATTACCATAAATAACAATAAAATCTCAACCTTATATCCCTTCTGTCCCACAAACTACCCCTAATTTTTACCACCAGCTACCCCACCAGCAACCCAATACACAAACAACTAATGTATCAAAATTAATAAAAAGGTGGGATAGCTGCACAGAAAATAACTTACACACTCCAAAAAGAGGTTAAAGTAAAGGTGGTCCCACAATTACTGTTTTAAATTATTAATGTCTATAAAAATCCAATTTCTTGAAAAGTTTGATGCTGGTAAGGGGGCTCTCACCTCCCCCTAACCTCCAAGATTTGTCCCAAAATGCGGAACTCTCACTACCACATTAGAAATCTTTAAGATATTGTAAACAAAGAAATAGACACTCTCACTGCCAAACCAGAAATAAGTATATGATTTATTTAGTCACCACAGACCCAACCAGTCAGTACTATTTCCCTCAGGAGAACTTCCACTCAGGAGCCAATATCCAACCAATGAGGATTAATAGTCCAGCTTGCCAGATTCTGACCTGACCCCAGAGAGGGTCCCAGAGTGCAACCAACCTTTTGGCTACAGCTGCCAGGACAGCCTGACCCTTGTCTGGCTATCTCCTACAGCTCAAGGAGTTTGGTGATGTTTGCCCTCTGGTTTACACCCACCGACCCCTCAAGAAAAAGGCCATACTCTGTAGTCCACCTCAGGGCCAGCCAGTCCAGTCAACCACTCCTCCACTCATGGTCACCACTCCCAAGTTCTTCTCCTGGAATTATAGCAGCCCAGTGATCCCAATCCTCTCACCATCACAGTCTGACTCCTCCAACCACCACAACTCCTGGCCACCCTTACTTGACACTAGGCAACTCAGGGACAACCAAACAAGTTGTTGCAGGGTTTATCCTTTGCGGAGTCAAAGTACAGAGTCCAAATATCCAACAGCTGGAGTTCCGCTCACCATGCAATATGAGGATTCAGAGTTCAGGTCTCAGATAGCAGAGTTCCACTCACTATACCAGACTAATGCCACACGAACCGCCAATGTAATAAATAGAAAAAAACTCAAACTACAGATATAGTTCAGATCATTGATTTCCAAACTAGTGCTACTCAGGCCGCTGGTGTGGTAAATAAGAAAAAATCTTCATCTACCAATATCAAGATTCCCACGACTTACTAAAGCCACCATAAACTGCAATAAAACAAATACAATTGTGCTCTCAGATACAAATGTGGCTAAAAATCAAAAACATTCTAAATCACTCTGAATCCATGGGACATCTGGTCCAGTGTGGCCGCCATCTTGCCGTGTTATCCCCCCTGAAGAAACACACCAAATTACAGTAGTTGCTGGATTCAGTGGGAAGGCATAGCAAACAAACATGCTTGACAGTGGTCAGCCAATTTTCCTAAATTACATTAAATACAATAAACACTGCTATGAATACACACCTGAGGAATTTGACAGTGTACTCCTTTCTAAACAGTAGGATACTATATCATCTATGCATTATTTTGTTCAGTCTCTGCTGCTGCTGTGAAAAACATTTTAAATTTCTGGGATGGTGATAGGAAGGTGCGGGGTACTAGACACCAGGAAAAAATGCTGGCAAAGGGAAAAAGATTTTCCTGTCATGAAAAAGCATATTTTTTCATGCCTCGTGATATAAAAAATAATCTTTTTTGTATCACGAGTCACAAAAAAGCATTTATAATCTTAAAACAAAATTCAAGGCCATTCCTCCAACACATAGAAACATAGACTTTGAAAGCAGATAAGGACCACTTGGCCCACCCAGTCTGCCCATTTCCCTACATATTGGATAAGCTGCAGATCCTAGTTAACCAACAACCTACTTCTTTCTACCTCTCACTAGAATTGCCTTATGTCTGACCCATGCATTCTTGAATTCCCCCACTGTTTTTGACCCCATGACCTCCTCAGGAAGCCTGTTCTATGTGTCCACCACCCTCTTCATGAAAAAATACTTTCTCACATTGCCCCTGAGCCGTCCACCCTCTATCCTCAAATTGTACCCCTTGTTCTTGCACATCTCTTTTTCTGAAAAATGTGAACCCTCTTGGACTTTGCTGACTCCTTGAGGTACCTGAAAATGTCTATCATGTCCCCCCCTCTCCTTCCTTTCCTTGAGAGTATACATATTAAGTACAGAATCCAGCTAAGGGGGTCCTGATAACCAAGATGCATAAGTTGGACTCGGTGAACTGTGGCATTTTGTGGGTTTTCAATTTTTTTCTTTTGAGAAAAAAAAACCAAGATGGGGCATATGAAAGACCTCATGAAAAGGATCCCCCATGTGAAAACTTCATACAGCTATTTTTTTAAGTGGACTGAGCATGCTCAGAACCCCACATTTTAAAATTTAAAAACTTTGGAAAGGAATAATATTTTTTCACCAAACCAACAAAGGAAATTCTTCTAAGGAAAGCCATTTTTACACTGAAAATTTCAGACCAAAATTCCAAACCATCTGGGCACTAGGCAATGGCAAAAAAGCAGCAAAAAACAATGAATTTTTGTGTTTTTTCACTATCTGCAGCTTGGAATCCCCACATCCGACTGCAACAAACCTTGGCACATCAAGAAATCTACCCCATGAGACCACATATGCAAAATTCATGCAAATCTGTTGAACCATTGCATAAGTGCAAAATTTGGGGTTTAAAACATAGAAAACCCTGTTCAACCTCCAAATATAGTATAATTCTCTTGCAACCCTACTTTTTAAACTGGTAAGCAGGATATGTCATTGTAGCATATCAAATGCTTTTGCTGCATTACTGCCAAAACAACAACTTATTCCTGTTTATTTTTCTGTATTTCTATTGCTTGTTGGACATTTCTAACACCTTGGTGTATAGTGTGACATTTAAGATAACCAACCTGATTTATATTGATTATTTTTGGAAGAACCCCTTCTTTTCCATGAACAATCATGTTTGCTATTATTCTGTTATCTATTTTGAGGAGGGCAATGGTATTATAGTTGTTTGAGACTGGGGATCCTTATTTTCTTCCTGTATAAAAATGTAAAGTGCTTCAGTCATTGTTTTTGGAAAGCTGATGTTGTTCATCATTTCAGCTACAAAAAATTCTAACAACAGAAGTAATATTAAAATAAAAAAAGCAAAATAACTCAGCTGATAATCTGGTTAAAACCAGGAGTTTTGCTCTTAGGTAACTCATGTATAGCTTGTTCTATATGGGGGGGGGGGGTGAAATGACCCTCATCAATATAAACTTTTGGTATTTAGCTTTTTATTGTATAATCATGTATTTCTAATTCTGTTGTGTTATTCTTCTGTTGATAGATATCTGAGTGTGCAAACCTATAAGCTAACCCTATACTGTATGTTGGTTTGTAGTAAAGACCTTGTTTTCCTATGAAATTATTCTAGCTGTATGATTTCTCTCTTTTTGCTTTTTTAAGAATATAAGCTAATAATTTTCCACTGTTACATCTATTTTGAGAAAAACTACTTTTAACCATAAACATTTCTTTCTCAATTTTTTGATTTGATGCATCATATAAAAGTGTTTGTTTAATGTCCCTCTCACATTGAGCAGGTTTAATGTCTTTTGTCATCATTATTTATATGCCTTTGAGTTCTTTCTCTAATAGAACTTTTTTTTCTAATTTGTCTTTTGTGTTTTATTTGAAATGAGATAATAAAACATCTGATAACAGCTTTGAAAGCATTCCAAAGATAGGTTATGTGCTGTACCCAATTATAATTAAAGAGTTAGTTTTCTTTAATAGTATTTTCCAAGCCTTGTACAAAATCTGAATTTCTTAATAATTCACTATCATACTTCCGTTGCTTCAATTTGTTTTTATGTTTAGATGCTATCAACACAAGTTGCACCATAGAATGATCTGAAATCAAAACTGGATTTATTTGAATATCTAGAATATGTTGTAAGAATATTTTGGGACACAGTACATAACCCAAACAAGACCATGTACAGGTCAGCTTGGGTTAATGGGTGAATTCTTTAATATCTGTATTCTTAAATTTCCATGCAACATCAAGGATTTGTTCCTGCAAAAAAAGAACTTAACATGCTGGCATTGTTTTGTCCTCTGATGAAGCTGGTGATGATTTATCCAACTGTTAATTCAAATATATGAGTAAATCTCCACCTATAACTTCCTCTCTCCCAAGTATACTAAACAATGAATTGCATTTAATAGAAACTCCTGGTAGGCTACAAAGGGTGCATAAAGTGAGGCAAAAATATACATTGTACTAAGAATTCACCTTTTGTACATTATTGTTCATCATTATATTTATTTTCATAAATAAATGACCTCTACTTCTTCTGTTTCCTACTGAGGTACAAACCTGCTGAATCCTGTATGTTTTTCATTTTTGGACTTCTTGCTCTCCAAATGGCTTTTTTGTACAAGTAGTACATCAGTGATTTTTTTGATTTGTATAATTCATTGGGCCAGATTTTCAAAGGCCAGAGAATGACACAGGGTGCTTGCATCATGAACAGCTGATGCAAGGTGAAGGATGCATCAAACTTGCATCAGTTCTGATTTTCAAATGGTGCTTGCATCAAAAACAGGTCTACATGTGCAAAACTGGCTTGCGCTATGCTTGACCGAGAAAATTCCTTCGCCAGATTAGAAGGGATGCCTGTATCACTGAAATGATGCACACTCCCCTTATTTGGGATTTACAAAGAATGTGAGTCCTGTCCCTGTGCCTATGATCCATGTCACTGTTAGACCAGACAAAACTGGTGTAATGTACAGTAGAATATATAAACAGGATCATAACAGAGGGGCAGACCTGACTATGGTACTATTAACGTCCAATATTCCACTGCAGGACTTGTTTAGAATGTTTTGGGGGCTTTGTCTTGGCCATTTCCTCAGCTTTATTTTTTGACTCAGCTTACATCATTCTCATCCTTAGCATCATTTTGTTTACTCAACGTGCACCATTTATTTGACTCAACTTGTATCATTCTTTTTCCTTGAGTCATTTATTTTGACTCAACTTGCAACATTTTTTTGACTAAACTTGTGACATTTTTATTCCTTGAGTCGTTTGTTTAACTCAACTTGCACCACTTTTTTGACACAGCTTGCATCATTCTCATTCCATACATCATTTATTTGATGCAGTGGACCTCTTGCATCAGTTTGGGGGACTTTGCCGCAGAAAAGGCTTTTCTTGCGCACAGTATTTGGCACACCTGGATCTGATGCAAGGTGTTGTTTGAAGCACCCAGCTTGGATCTAAGGGCCCTTTGAAAATATGGCCCAATATTGTTAACATTCTATGTGGCCACTGTGATGAACGGGTGTTCAGAAAATGTCACGGTACCCTTTTATAATTAAAAAGATTGGCTGTTTTCCAAAACAAGTTAGAAAAGATAAAAACAGAGGTTACTGATTTGACATATGTTGTGCCTTATAGTTGCTGTAGTGAAATTATACTAGAGCCCTATCTGTGAAAACATTAATAAGAAAAAAGTGAATATTATAAAAGAAAACAGTAACAAGTGGCAACATTGTACCAAGCACCATTCTATACACCAAACAACTTATCAGATGCCATATATTTACTAAAAGAGATTAACTTTAAGTTGCTGGTTTACAGAAATGCCCACTTTCCCTTCTATAACAAAATTAGTAATCTTAAGCAAAGGTCTATTAGATGAAGTATACATTTCTATAACAAAAACTAGACATCAGATAGTCTGACTTTTCCTTACAAAAATAGTAAGTATGCACTAAACTTAATAGGGCTAAGTGTTACACAATCTTCCCTATAAAGAGAGATTACTAGTAGGGCATTTTATTTCAAAAGGTTATAACCTGATGTGAGTCTCCCCCTGCTCTTGCAGTGCACATAAAGAGAAATAAATCTAGGCACAATGAAAATTCAGTAAGTCAAACCCCAGACTGAAAAACACTATATGGCTCATTATGTCTTTCTCTGCTTTCTGTGAACTTTCAAATGTTAGTCACTGTCCATCTATATTTATATGTGTTCTGTCTGGAAACAGCATGCTCATCTTAAAATTATCCTTGACCAACAACAGGTAGCTGTATGGTAGAGCTGCTCCTCTACATATCAAAATTGTACCTGTTTTGGGGTGAATACCCAGCTTTCATGTGTTGTAATTAATATGGTGTTCTCTGAGACTGATTTAAGTAAACTTTCAAAAAAGAACAAAAGAAACCACAAGAAAGTGAGTGAAAATAAAAGAGAAAGCAGATGAGTACCTCACTGTCCAACCTGACTGTGCCAGACAAGCAGAAGTCTGTGGTCCCGATGGACTTCTTTCTATCCCCTGTGGTCTTAGGTGGCCCTGGGAAAAGTAGCTCATCAGCCATGGCTGAAGCTATGAGCCTTGGCCCCAAACATCTGTTTGAATCAGTGACTGCAGCACCTCATATTGGGAGCACCAGAAAGGTCCTTCCATCTGAGTTGAGCTCATTCTCAAAGGAACTTGCAGTCATACCAAGTATTACTGCAGGTAATACAAAAATTTGATGAAAGGTTGGACGCACATGTGGTATGGCATGAGGGGGTGAAACATGGGATTGTAGCTCCTGAAAACAAAGTGGAAACAATTAAATAGACCAGATAAATATTGCTATTAAAGTGGAATCCTCAGCTTCTCTTGTTTCAGTCATGATACAAGACAACGTGACTCAAGCAAGAAAGGCAGAAAACTTAGAGAACATTGTTTCGAAAAATAACTTGCACTTTATTGGCTTGCCCAGGATGGACCATGCAGAATTATTTATTTATGTGGGACCTAATAAAGCTATTTTCCACTGAGACTTTTGTGTATTTTTCTGAAAATATGCATTCATTAATGAAAGCATTCTACTTGCTAGTGTGGAAAATGTTCCTTAAAACAAATACTAAATCTTCTATTGGACCTGTTGTAAAGCCTCCTACTTTCTTAATGCAGTTTGTACTTGAATGTGACCATGAGTTAATAATAAAGCAAGATAGGCTGAAAGAGGCAATGCTGTTCAGGAGACAAAAAGTCTACATTTACCCCAATGTCAGCCCCCAAACCCAAGCACAGGGGTCTAAATTTATTAAATACTGCTCTTAAGTACAAAGCTTGGAGGGAAATTTTCATTATTGTACCAATGCCAGTCCAGGATAGTCCTGGAGTCTACCCAGTACATCTATTGTGATCCCAATCAACTTGCAGGTTTTGTCAAGGATAGACATGAGAGTAAACACCATGATATTTGAACCACACGAGGACAAGAGTTTTAGACTTCAGGAAGGCCAATTTTGAAAAAATGGCCCTATGCCTCAGGAACACCCAGGAAGGGATACAGGAACTAGGAGGAGTTGAGGAGCAGTGGGCAGCAATGGGAGGGGGGATGAATTAAAACAGCTACAAGACTTTGTGTAAGACAGGTCAAGCAAGGCAGGAAAATGTGGAGGCCACTATGGTTCACTTGGGAAATGGTGGAAAGTGTAAGGGCAAAGGAAAGGGCCTTTAGGCAGTGGAAAAAAAAACACAGAAGGAGGAGAATAGAAGTGCTTATCAGGAGTGGCATAGGGAAGGAGGGAGGTAAGGAGGGCAAAAGTAATAACAGAATAAAGGATTGCCAAGTTGATTAGGAGGGAGGATAAACATTTTTTTCAGATACATTGGGTGAAGGAGGAAGATGGGGGAGAGAGTTCAGGCTACTGGGCGAGGGAGGGACCTCCATGGAGGAGGACAGCCAAATGGCTCATCTATTGAACAAATACTTCCTTTCTGTCTTCACGGTGGAGGGAGTAGGAAATGAGCCTGAAATACACAGCAAGGGCATGAAGGGACAGGAGGTAGACACTAGCCCCTTCACTGCAGACAGAGTCTTAAGGAAATTGTCCAAGATAAGGTGGACAAGGCCATGGGCACTCCTGGCTGCTGCAAGAGCTCAGAGAGGTACTGGCTGAGCACCTTGCTGCCTGTTCAATTTGTCTCTGGAAACTGGAGAGGTGCCAGGGGACTGGAGGAGGGCTGGTGTTGTTCTGCTCCACAAAAGGGAAATAGAAAGGAGCCAGGAAATTACAGGCTGGTAATATTTGGTAAGGTAATGGAATTGCACCTCAAGGAAAGAATTGTGGAATACCTTGAGACCAGCTGTCTACAGGACCAGAGATAACACGGAGTCACAATGGGGAGGTCCTGTCATACCAACCTGACAGAGTTCTTCGATGAGGTAACCAGGGTGGTGGCCTACTGTATCTAGACTTCAGCAAGGCCTTCAACACTGCCCCAAATAAAAGGTTGTTAATAAAACTGAGAAGCCTGGGGTGGAGCCAAAAAATCATGAAATAGGTAGAAAACTGGCTTAAGGATAGTAGCCAAAAAGTGGTAGTAAACTCTGAGGAGGGGAGATTGATTAGTGTGGTACCACAAGGGTCAGCGTTAGTCTTGGTGCTTTCTAATATCTACATTAGTGACTTGGCTGAAGGACTGGGAGGGAGGGTATGCCTGTTTGTGGATAACACAAAGGTCTGCAATAGGGTGAACACACAGGGAGGAGTAGAGAGGATGAGTGAGGATCTAGAAAAGTTAGATGAGTGGTCAAAAAGGTGGTAGCTGTGATTCAATGTTAAGAAGTGCAAGATTATGCACTTGGGGCACAAGAACCCAGGGGTGGCATATACACTTGGGGAGAGGTTCTAGATGCCACAAGGCAAGAGAAGGACCTAGGAGTTATCATTACCAATGACCTGAAAGTGGTAAAGTAATGTGGGAAGGCAGTGGGAAAGGCTAACCAAATGCTTAGTTGCATCAGGAGGGGTATCACCAGCAGAAGGAGGGAGATAATACTTCCCTTGTATACGTCGCTGATGAGACCGCACCTCAAGTAATGTGTGCAATTCTGGAGGCCCCACCTTCAAAAGGATAAGGACAGGTTGGAGATGGTGTAAAGGAGGGCTACCAAAATGGTGCAGGGCCTGCATCAGAAGCCCTATGAAGAGAGGTTTGGGGAGCTAAATCTAAACTCCCTGGAGGACAGAAGGAGGTGGGGGAATATGATTGAGACATTCAAATATCTCAAGGGAATAAACAAGGCTCAGGTGGAGAGTATGTTCCAGTGGAAAGGATCTTCTAAGACTAGGGGTCACAATATGAAGTTGGGTGGGTAGGATCAGGGGAAACATGAGGAAATTCTTCTTCACAGAGAGGGTAACGGATGACTGGAACAGACTCCCAGTGGAGGTAGTGCAGACTGAAACAATCACGGGTTTTAAGCACACATGGTATAAGCACATGGGTATATTGGATAAAGGAGGGGTGGGGTTGAAGGCCCCCCAGTAGTGGCTTGGAGAACACTATAAAGGGGGAATTTATCAGCAGACTAGGTGGGCCAAGCAGTCCTTATCTGTTGACAGCATCTATGAATCTATGAAATTTCTGACTCTGAAGATAGTGAGATAGATTCTACTCTACAGTAGATCACCAGCTGAGGAAGGGGTTCCACCTAAGGACAATATTCCTTGCTGTATTTTGAATAACTTTGGGAAATTAATTTTCAAAAAGATCAAGTTTAATTACTTTACTATCTAACATAATATCTTCCATGTGATATGTAAATTATTTTCATTCTGAGTTTCATGCTTTCTTTTTATAAAAATAAACTACATGAACTTTTGAAACTGGACTATAATAATTACTGATGTTGATTAAGTTCACACTGACTTGTGGTAATGGTAGTGCTTTTACTGTTGTGACGCTTTGACTTTAGCCTATACCAGTTGGTATAGTCAGACATTAAGCTATGAACAAATAATACTTATTTAATGTATGGATTTCTTTAGTGAGTGTAAATGCATTTTCAATGGTTTCACAATCTCTACATTGCATTTATATGTATTCGTCTGCAATGTGATGCCCTGTGGATGAATTTCACTGCTGGTGGGGGGGCATTAAAGTAAATAAAATGCTGGGAAATGTATTTAACCTTAGAATACATAGGTACTCTAATGAAATAGTTTAATCTGTATGCAGGATGTTATTCTGTTTAGCTATCCTGCTGTATAAATCTTAAGTAACCAAACTGTGTGTTTGATAGTCTAGTGAACTTACTTGTCCCACTCAATGCCATTTTCTGGACTTGAACTGTATTATTAGATTTTTTTCTGTGTTGTTTAAGTGAAATGGCAAACTGTTGTTAATAATAATTGTATTCTATATAATACATGCATTTTATTTAACCACCAATATGATTGAATAATTATACTGAAAGTCTTTAAAAAAAGGTAAAAAAAAATTTTCTTCCAGAGCATACTACTACTCCAAAAGGTAGATCAAAACAGAGATCCCTTTGACAAAAGTCCTTTTGTCCTGTAAACTGCTTTGATTAATCTGTTCTTATCATTTGACTTAAGGAATTTTGTTATCACTGCTCTAGGTAGCTTTGATCATTCTTCTTATCTTCTTTTCCTGCATCAAAAACTGATATATCACACCAGACGTTCTATGACTTTAAAATTTCTGTTTTTTTATAAAACAAGGGAATATAAAACTTGGATGTACAGTAGATAAAGACAGGATTAAACATGGGAGTATTTCACTGTCCCAAGGAAAGCGTCCTTCTTCCACAAGGTAGAGTCTCCTAAAGGAGACCAACATCTCGGTCTAAAACTGTCTTTGTAGTGTTCCCTGTTGCATGTATGAACATGTGTATCAAAATTCATACTACACCAGTTGACATCTTCTGCCTTTTCCTAGGATGGAATGGGAAACTGCAATTCACAGCTCTTCCTTAGATCCATAATTGACTTCTTTTTAATGAGCAAACTGGAACAGGGAACACTTTAATCCCATAATGAGGCAATGGGCACAGCAGCACCAGAACTGGCAGATCCTTTCAACTGGAGATCTGGAAACGCATTCATCCCCAACAGGATAACAACTGAAACAAACTTCTATACAGTCCTTTCAGCATGTAGACACTGGTGGCTCCACAGTTGCAACCAGCCAATCTTTTCCACCCCCACATTAGACATAATGTTGAGAATGCAGCTTCCTCACAGTGGTTCCATCTGGAAGGGCATGGTGATTCTGCATTCTGCATCCTGTCCTGTTGATGTAAATGACGTCATGCATACAGAAGCTACTGTATGCACATTTTCCAGGTCTTTACCACACACTCAGCCTTCTTGTCAATTTACTCCTTATACTGCTGGTGCACTGCCGTAACCACTCTAGCAAAGGAACTTGGCCTCCTGATAAAAGAACCCAGTCTATGACCCCCTCTATATCCTGCCACAGCCAACTGATCATGTACAGGAAACAGTACCCTTACTCTGTCTCCATTTTGCATTTGATGACCCACCTCCGCTGCATAATTTTGGGCTGTTTATCCTTGTCCCCATTATCAGGGGCACCCAAGGTTTATCCCACCACTGAGCCATTTTCCTTCTCATTAGGGCAGCCTCATCTGGAGGGAGACTACAGCAATGACTAACTCCTCCCACAGGGGTAGCAATAGAGGTGGCAGCTGTGGCCAATCCAGTAGGCTCTGGGGATTCTTCAGTCACTTCTTCTGCAACCATCTCAGAATCTTCTTTAACAGCTTAGTTGGTCTCCGGCGGCTCATCTGGCTTTGCCCATATAGGCAGTTCATCTGGTTTTGGTGATCTTTCAGGGGCTGTCTTCTGGTGGGAAGTCACTAGAGGGGCTCTGGGGGACCATGTTCTAAGCTGGTGACCCCTCTAGTAAGATTAATGCCACCCATCATACATTGGTACTCTGCATACCAACCTGTATAAAACAGGCTACACTATGAGTTGAACTGCGACAGATATCATTACAAGTCATCAACAATATTAGACAAGTGACTTTTGGTTTCAATTAATTCCAGTTACCGAACTTGTACTATCCATAATTATGTCTTGAAGAACAGATTGCATATTTTAGTAAGGGTTTTTTTTCCCTTTAATGCAATACTTTAAGACTGTTCTTTATCCACTAGGCCTGGCATCCTCCTTAGCAGATGTTGATGTACTTTATAGACATGAGATAATAAATACAATAAAGCTCCATTTTAGAGACATGGCAGCACAGGAAGATATGGCACTTATCTTGACTTCAAATTAAATATTACATATGGTGTCAAAATCATTAAAATTGACTCCTAGCAGGGAATCATATTTAGCAATACTCAAACATTCTAAAAATCTTGGTATTTTTACCTGCTTTAGGCTGGCAATTTATATAAGGCTTAAACAAAAATGGAATAATGCCTCTTCTCTACTATATAATCTAAGTGAGACTGATGATCTAAATCATATTTAATATCATTTTCTACCAGTATTAGTGTCCCTCTGAACAGATCAGCTGTCCTTGTGTATGGCAGAGGGAAGTTCTGAATGGAGTGTGCATTCCTGATGTAAAGTGATCCCTCTCACAAGAGCCTGAATCATCTGGGGCACATGAGAACACTCAAACAAGAATTTACAGCCTACTTCTGTGTGGATCAGCAGTGTGTTTGTTCTTGAATCTGGAGCTGGGATTCTACATTCTGTGACATCAGTTTTCTAGCAGTCTGATTGTTTCTGGTGGTCCTGAGGGATTGGATCATCTGTGACAGAGCCCCGAGGGCAAAAGGAAGGAAAATGCACAGGAGGAGGAAGCAAATTCTGTTTGGAGACTCCGTCATTAGAGGGATAGAGCTGGGAGTGGGGCAGCAACAGGGAGAGGGAGGTGGTGTGCCTGCCTGCTGGCAAAATTCAGAGGGAGGGCAGGCAGATCCTAGGGATCACTAGGGTGGTGGCAAGAAGAGGGGAGTCAGGTGTCATTGTCCACATGGGGACAAATAGGGAGGCAGTATAACGCAGTGGTTTAAGGCTCTGAGCTGCAAATCTGGAGACCTGGGTTTGAATCCCACAGCCCCCACTTGCATACTGTGTGACCCTGAGCAAGTCACTTAACTTCCCTGTGCTCCCAGGTTGCACCTGTAAATAAGCTTTCAGCTTAGTGTGTCTCACCTGGTTAAACAATTGGAAAAAACAACAAAAAAACAAAAAAAACAAATGACCTTGAAGGTGAGGTGACAAATGTAGAAAAAGTGTAAGAGGAATTTAGGAAACTGGGGTGGTATCTTGGGCAAGCAGTGCAGTCTATTACCTTCTCATAGGTTCTACCTGAACATGACAAGGGAAAGGGTTGATACATCCGTACCATGGAATTCAACACATGGCTGAAGAAATGGTGTGGAGAGGAAGGTATGGCTTCATTGGGAATTGGGATCTCACATGGCTGGATGAAGGACTGTATTCACCAGATGGCCTACATCTATCCAAGGGGGGCAAATATAACCTCACTGAAAAGTTCAAATGCTTCCTCCATGAGCATTTAAACAAGCCAAGGGGGAGGCAAAATCAGTCAGGGGGATAAAGGTAGCCCCCTCCCCCCCACATAACATATCTGAAATAAGGGAGAATCCAACTAGTATAAGGGCACTATCAAACCAATAAATTCAGTTGTGGAGAGGACAGAAGATGGAACCCAAAAATGTCACAGAGCCAAAAAAATGGAAAGGGACAGTGTGCACACAAGCTGGAAAATTATGTGCACAAATGCCTGCAGTCTGAGTAACAAACTCCCAGACCTAATGGCATTAATGGAAGATGCAAACCTGGACTTAATAGCTATTACAGAAACATGGTACACAGGGAACAATGACTGGGATACAGCCATACCAGGATACACACTTTTTAGGAAGCATAAGGAAGGAAGGAAGAAGAGGAGAAGGGGGGATTACTATGTATGTGAAGGAGGAAATTAAAGTAATAGAGGCATAAGGGTCACAAGAAGGAGCAGAGGCACTGTGGGTCAACCTGGAGGTGGGGAAAAAGGACAGCCATTCACAATGGAGTGATTTGGAGGCATCTGGCACAGGGAGAGGAATCAGATGAAGCTCTTGTGGAAACCATCCACAAAGTGGCAGCCAAAGGGGAACTGCTACTAATGGGTGATTTCAACCTGCCTGAGGTAGATTGGAGCACTCAGACTGTGAGTATAACAAGGGGAAGGGACTTCATGACTGCCCTGAATGGGGAAAACTTAAGACAACTTGTAGTGATACCAACCCATGAGGAGGCTATACTGGATTTGGTAATGACCAATGGGGACAGGATCAAAGATGTAGAGGTGGGCAGTCTCCTTGGTACCAGTGACCACAGGACAGTGTGGGTTAAGGTAACCACAGTGGAGGAGGCAAGCCATACAAGGATAAAGGTCCTAGATGTCAGGAAGGCTAACTTTAAGGAAATGGGTATAAATCTCAAAAGAGCCCTAGCAGCGGAAGGTACAGGGGGAGATGTGGAAAAACAGTGGTCTAAACTCAAGCGAGTCATGACAGAAGTAACAGGTCATTGTGTCAAAATGTATAGCAAGAATAAAAGAAAGAAAAGGCCATTATGGTTCTCAAGGTAGTGGCCAAGAAAGTAAGGGAAAAGAAAAGAGTCTTCAGAAGACAAAAGGAAACACAAAAGGATAAGGACAGAGAACTATATCTGGAGAAGCAGAGGGAATCTGGGAAAATAATTAGACGGGCTAAAGCACAGACAGAGGAAGGTATAGCCCAGACTATTAAGAAAGGTGACAAGACCTTCTTCAGATACATTAGTGAGATGAAAAAGCCCAGAAATTGGATCATTAGGCTGAAGAAGGAAGGTGGAGAAATGGTGGAGGATGACCTAGAAAACACTGAGATACTGACCAAGTACTTTTGCTCAGTATTCACCAGTGAAGGGGAGGGTGAGGGACTGAGACTCAGTAAGACAGGTATTCAGGGGAAGGAGGTACACACAAGCCCATTCACAGTGGAAACAGTCCTAGAAGAACTCTGGAAAAGAAAAGCAGATAAGGCAATGGGGGCAGATGGGATCCACCTCAGAGTACTAAAGGAACTCAGGGAAGTGCTGGTGGAACCACTGGCTGCTTTTCTCAATGCATCACTACAGACAGGAGAGGTACTTGAGGACTGGAGGAGGGCAGATATGGTCCCTCTCCGCAAGAGTGGAAGCAGGGAGGAGGCAGGCAGTTACAGGCCTGTAAGCCAGACCTCATTAGTGGAAAAACTAATGGAGTCCTTACTTAAAGAGAGGATTGTGAAGTTTCTGGAGGATAGCGGGGCACAAGCTCCAAGGCAGCATGGATTCTCAGTGGGAAGGTCCTGTCAGACGAATCTTATAGATTTCTTTGACTGGGTAATCAGGGTGGTAGATCAGGCAGGGGCGGTGGATGTAGCCTACCGGGATTTTAGCAAGGCCTTCAGCACCATCCTGTACAGGAGATATTGCTAAATAAATTTGGGGGACCTAGGAGTGAGTCCTACGGTAGTAAAGTGGGTTGGGAACTGGCTAAGGGAGAGGACTCAGGGGGTGTTGGTAAATGACATGAAATCTGGGCAGAGGGAGGTGACCAGCGGGGTGCCACAGGGGTCAGTGCTGGAGCCATTCCTATTCAATTTCTTCATTAGTGACATTGCAGAGCATCTGGAGGGAAAGGTGTGCCTCTTCGCAGATGACACCAAGATCTGCAATAGAGTGGACACATCGGATGGGGTGGAAAAAATGAGAAAGGACCTAAGCCTATTAGATGAGTGGTTGGGTGTCTGGCAGTTGAGTTTCAATGCTAAAAAGTGCAAGATAATGCACCTGGGTCACAGGAATCCAAGGGAGGCATACAGGATGGGTGGGGAAATTCTGGCCACCACAAGTCAGTAGGGACACCTGGGGGTTATCATATCTGATGACCTGAAGGTGACCAAACAGTGTAAAAAAGGTGTGGGGAGAGCAAACAGAATGTTGGGGTGCATAGGGAGGGTCTGAACAAGCAGGAGGAAAGAGGGGGTGATGCCACTGTATAAATCACTGATGAGGCCTCAGCTGGAGTACTGTGTCCAGTTCTGGAGACCACATCTCTAGAAGGATATTGACAAAATAGATGCAGTCCAGAGAAGGGCAGTGAAGATGGTACATGGACTGCACCAAAAGCCCTACAAGAAAAGACTTAATGACCTTAATATCTATTCACTGGAGGAAAGAAGGTAGATGGGAGATATGATAGAGTCTTTCCAGTACCTTAGGGGGAATAAACAGGGTACAGGTGGAAAGCATATTTCAGAGAAAACTCTGAATAAGAGCAAGGGGGCATGATATGAGGCTGAAGGGTGGAAGGCTCAGGGGTAATGTTAGGAAGTACATTTTCACTGAGAGGGTGGTGGGGCCATGTGACAGCCTTCCAGCAGAAGTGGTGGGTGCAAAAACAATACAGGGGTTCAAGACTGCATGGGATAGACAAAAAGGGCACCTTGGAGATGTGCAGAGCTAGAGAACTGCAGATCAAATAGGATCTGGAGCTGCATCATTCAGTAGGGAAATGGGCAGACTAGTGGGCCTTATTGTCCTTTGCCAACAGATTCTATGTTTCTGTATTATTTGACAATGTCCCTTATTTGAGAAAAACTGGAAAAATTGGTTAGCACCAGTCATACAATTATATTTTCCCTCACACGATGTACTACAGTCTCTGTTCAGTTCTCAAAATCCTGCTATTGTGAATATGGTTGTGAAATTTTTCCATATGATTCAGTTATATTGATGGTTTGATATAAGTTCTGGGTCAGCATCGAATCACTCAAGAGAGAGAGGGTGATGGACTTCAGGAAGGCTGATTTTAAGAAAATGGAAGAATGCCTTAGGAATGCCCTAGCAGGGAAAGGAAAACTGGAGGGAGTCAAGGAACAGTGGGCAAAAAATAAGAGGGTATTGAAAAAGGGATGAACCTTTGCATCAGGCAAGTTAGCAAAGGCAAGAGAAAAAGACCACTGTGGTTCTCTAACGAGGTAGTGGAAAAAGTAAGTGAAAAAGGATGGCATTTAGAAAGTAGAAAGAAACACAGAAGGAGAGTGACAAGGAGACTAACTGGGAAAAATAAAGGTAGGTAGGGAAGACATTTTGGAGCACTAAAGCGCAAACAGAGGACATGATTGCCAAATCATCGTCAAAGGGGGATTAAACATTTTTTAGATACACAAGTGAAAGGAGAAAGACAAATGGAGGGATATTAAGGCTGAAAGATGAAGAAGGGGGTTGTGTGGAAGAGGATCACCAAAAAGAAGATATATTGAACAAATACTTCCCTCAGCATTTAAGGAGGAGGGGGATGGAAATAGACAAAAGGGTGAGGACAAGTGTATGATGGGATGGGAGATAGATACCAGCGCTTTTACAGAAGAAAGAGTGCTTAGGGAACTATAGATGTTAAAGGCAAATAAGGCAATGGAGCTGGATAGGGTACACTTGAGGATACTGGGGAACTGAAAGAGGTGCTAGCTGTACCTCTGATGACCCTTTCCAATCTGTAATTGGAAGCAGCAGAAGTGCCAGGGGACTGGATGAGAGCAGATGTAGTCCCACTATAAGAAAGTGGGAATAGGAGCAGGCAGGGAATTACAGGCCTGTCATCCTGACATCAGTGATGGGCAAGGTAATGGAATTGATTTTTGAAGGAAAGGATTGGAGAATACCTTGTTGTCAATAGTCTACAGGATCTGAGGCAACATGGTTTCACAGGGGGAGACCTTACCAGACAAACCTGATCAAGTTCTTTGATTGGGTGACCAAGGAGGTGGATCAAGGAGGGGCAGTGGACATGGCCTACCTGGATTTTAGCAGGGCTTTCAACATCATTCCACATAGGAGGCTGATATGCAAGCTGTGGAGCCTAGCGGCAGGGCCTAAAGTAGTAAAATGGGTAGAAAGCTGGCTGAGCAATAGGAGTCAGAGTGGTGATAAATGGCACCCACTCTGGAGTAAGCAGAGTGACTAGTGGGGTGCCGCAAGAGTCATTACTAGGCTGGTCCTCTTCAATGTCTTTATTAGTGACATTACAGAAGGGCTGAAGAGAAAGTATGCCTGTTCGCAGATGACACAAAACTCTACAACAGAGTATAAACACTGGGGGAGGGGGGGTGTTGGATAGAATGAGGAATGATTTTAAAAAACCTGGAAGAATGTCATGGGTTTAGCAGCTGGGTTTTAATGCAAAAAGGTGCAAAATTCTGCTCATGGGGCACAGAAACCCTGGGCAACATACCAAATGGCAGTAGAGGTATTACAAGTCACAAAGCAGGAAAGGGACCTATGGTTGATCATTACGGATGACCTAAAGGTATCTAAATAGCATGACAAGGCAGTGGGAAAAGCTAGCAGAATGCTTGTATGTAGGAAGAGGTATCATCAGCTGAAGGAGGGAGGTAATAATGCTCCTGTATAGATCACTGGTGAGGCCCCACCTCAAATACTGGTACAGTTCTGGAGGCCCCATCTCCAGAAGGGCATAGATAGGGTGAAGGTGGTACAAAGAAGGGAAACCAAAATGATGCAGGGCCTACATCAGAAGCCCTACCAGGAAAGGCTGAAGGATTTAAATATGTACGCCTTGGAAGACAGATGGGAAAGGGGGGATATGATAGAGACATTCAAGTGCCTTACAGGGGTAAACAAGATACAGAAAGGGATTGTTTTCCAAAGCAAAAGATGCTCGAGGACAAGGGGACACAATATGAAGCTGGTGGGGGAGGGGGGAGGCTCAGGGGAAACATGAAGAAGTCACCTTCTATATCCTCCCAAAAATCTACAAGGATCCCACCAATCCCCAAGGATGACTGATAGTGTTGGGAGTGGGATCTCTAACCCAGAACCTTTGTCTCTTTTTAGACTATTATGTCTTTGGACTGAAGTCCTATATTTGTGGCACTATGGACTTATTGAATAAGTTACAGACTGAACAGTGGGGCACTAGTATTCACTTGGCAACCATAGATGTCACAAGTTTGTACACAAGTATTCCCCATGACAAGGGAATTGAGGCAGCTAGAAATGCACTTATGAATTAGGTGTAAATTCCTGTACCCTCTATTATCAAGGGACTTGACTTTGCCCTGCCTAAAAACTTCTTTACCTTTGATGGAGACTGCTTTCTCCAACAATGTGACACAGCAATGGGGGCAGCATTGGCCCCCTAATTTGTGAACATCTATATGGGCCAGTTGGAGAACCAGCACATCTATGATGTCAATAGAGCAAATTTTGTGACAAAATAGTGTGCTGGCTCTGCTTGATTGATTATATTCTGTGCATAAGGGATGGGCATGAGGGTGATTTTGAGGAATTTAAGAAATACATCAACCACAATCAGTATAATCTCCACTTCACATCAACATTTGTAGAAACAGAAATTGGCTTCCTGAATGTTACTTTAATAGCAAAGAGGATTTAGCAATCTTAGGCCAGGGCTATAGAAAGCTCAATGCGGCTAATCATATACTAAATTTCCATAGTTCACACCCAAGGAAACTGATCAGATCCATTTCATATGCACAGTATCTGAGGATTAGAAGAAATTGCACCAATGATTTTGATTTTGAACAGCAAGTTGAGGACTTGACTAGTAGATTGCTAACTAGAGGTTATGAAATATCTATCCTACATAGTGCCCTGGGTAAAGCAAGAGAACAGATGAGTAATGTGTTACTGATGCCAAAAAATAGGAAAGAAGGTGATCATATACCCTGTACATTTAGTATAGGATGCAGCCACTGTAGCTGGAGAAGTAGGTAGCCTTATACATAAGTACTGGCCAATCCTAAAGAGTGACAATTCACTGCACACAGTCATAGGTGATAAACCAAGAGTCACATTTAGGAAAGGAAGAAACCTGGGGGACATTCTTACTAGAAGCCATTTGAGAACAATTGTGAGCAGTACTAGTAGCTGGCTACCTTACAGACTGGAGGACTTCCATAGGTGTGGGAACTATAACATTTGTGAATACACATCTATGGGCAATGTATACATACTGTACATCCCCTTGAACATGGAAGATCAAACAGTTCATAACTTGTTGAAGCACCTATGTGGTATACATTGTGTGGTGTACATGTGGCCTACAATATGTAGGAATGACCACTCGAATGCTGAAGATACATATACAAGAACATGTGAGAGCAATAACCAATAGGAATTACAAGAATGCAATAGGGGCTCATTATGTAGTGGCACATCGCTCTAGTCCAGTGGAGCTAAAGTTTATGGAATTGGAACAGGTGCCTCACCTACCAGGGGGTGGAGACAGATTGAATCTACTTCAAGGAAAAGAAAGCAGGTGGATTTCGAATCTGGGAGCTTTGAACCCTAAAGGCATGAATGAGGAGATAGACAATAGTCCTTTTCTGAAAGATGATCAATAGTATTATAGATAAGAGAGAAAATACCTTATTATAATCCCCCACTCACTTGCATTTTTCCCATTTTTTTTTATCTTTCCACAGCTTTTTCTTCACCCAAGGCAGGAGAAGCCATGACCAGCCTGCATTTGGATTTCATCTTTACCGCTATAAAATTAAAAAAAATCGCACACTGGCTATCATATCCCTTTCTATTTGTGTTCACCTCTCTTCTCTCCTCTCCTCTCCTCTCCTCTTTAAGATTCTCTCCATTGTCATTCTGTATCTCTCTTCCAGATTTTGGCTCCATCAAAACCCTTATTAATCTTTATCCACTTCCTATATCCCATTTGATTTACTTTTATTGCTAGCTACTCCTATTAAGTCAATTCTAAATGTTATGACCAAAGGTCAAGCAAAACTCATTTCATGAGTGGCTTAAATCAATTAACAATATTTACCACAAAGGAAAATTTATACGTTAGTAAGCTTCTCATTACTTGCTCCTTAATCACAATTATTGATATTCTGTTTTAGAAAATTGCTTCTTTTTTGATCTTTAGAAATAAAGTAAAATAAAATTAAATTAAAATAAGATTATATGTATATATATATATATATAGAAGTTTTTCAAATCTATTTCCAAATAATTATTTATGTGATTTTTGACTACCTACACGGGATTTATTATTTATTTCAAATATTTTCTGAAAATTACTATATACAGTTTTTATTTATATAGTTATAGAAATAAAATGGCTTTAGTCATTCTAGTGAACCTAGTTTTAAGATCCTTACACCCTGGAGACCTCTCCTTTGCACCACTGAAAATTCTTATAGATTTAAGATACGTTATGTCAATATGAACTTTTTAATTTTAGTTTACATATTAGTTTTGTTTTGTATGCGGTTTTGTTCATTTCTTTTAAACTGAGTTCTGTTTAAAAGCATTGTGAAATGTAATGTGGCCTGATGATATGTATAAATTGGGTGTATCCCCAAACATCGTACACCCCCTGAGGAAGACCTTGTCTGGTCGAAGTGCTGGAGCTGTCACAGCATACCATCACACTGGATTAAATACTTGCAACTCAACTTTGATTCTTGGTTTTTGTTCTCATAAGTGCAACTCACTTCTCTTCTTTGTTCAAATTTGTTTTGGTACCAGAAGTTTCACCGCCGGACGTTGTCTTTTGTGTGCACCTTTCATGACTCTGTGAAACATGAGGAAGTACTTCTTCACAGAAAGGGTGGTGAACATTTGGAACAGCCTACCAGAGGAAGTGGTGGGGACTAAAACAGCTGCAGGATTTATAAATGCTTTGGATAGACACTAGGGAATCTTAGAAGCAAGAGGGGGGGTGTAAAATGGAGTCTAAGTAGGGTCTTAGGTGGCACTATAGGTAGTGAATTTTGGGCAGACTAGGTGGGCAAAGTGGTTCTCATCTGCTGACAACTTCAGTGTTTCTATGTTTCTGTGATATAGTTTACATCTTTCTATTTTATACTTTTATGTTAAAATGATTTATTCTTTTTTGAGATGACCCAATGGTATTTGGGGGTGGAGGTAACCAGACCCAAACCTGTTTCTATTTAGGTTTCATACCTATCGCTATCAGTTAATAGACAGGTATACAGTTGCAGCCAAAGACATGGTCAGATATTTCCTTAAATCTCTGTGACATTTCTAGAGAAATTCCCTACCTGCCCGTAGTACCGCTGTGGGCCACCAGAGAGAGTCTCTTTAGAAATATCACAAAATAACTGGAAATATCTGACTGTATCTACGGCTACAACTATATGTGAACTGCATTTCCATTGTATGTGCTTTTGTCCCCAGAGATACTGTTAGTTGTATTACTTCAAGTGAATTACTGTATGACTCTTTTGTTGTTTTTTTTCTTTACAAATACATTTTTGTAATGTTTTTTAAGCTGATCAATAAATTGGAACTTGAACTTGACTTAAAATGTGGCATCATTTTTCTTATTCAGTTTATAAAGAAAAATAAATAACTGCCAAAAACATTGACTGAAAAGCACATACTTCTACTTACCCACCCACCCAGTGACTTTAAGTGTTAAATAGAGGCATAGAAACATAGAAAAAGTGTCAGCAGATGGGGATCACCTAATCTATCTAGTCTGCCCAATAAGCTATTCCCCTACCTTCTTACTATACAGAAGTTAGGATACCTTTCTGTTTATCCCATGCTCTCTTGAATACACTTATTGTTTTGACTTCAACAACCTCCTGGGGGTAGGCTGTTCCATGCTTTCACCACCCTCTCTGTGAAGAACTTCCTTGTGTTACCCTTGAACTTTCATCCCATTAGTCTAATGTCGTGACCTCTTGCCTTGCTATTATTTTTGATCTGAAAAAGATTGTCACTTCATATTGTTAATACCTCGGAGGTGCTTAAAGGTTTCTATCATGTCCCCCCCTTTCCCTACATTGCTCGAGGGAGTGCATGTTAAGCTCCCTCAGCCTCTCCTCATATGGTTTCTCATGCAGCCCTTTGACCATCTTTGTCACTCTCTGCTGGACTGTCTCTAGCCTGTTTACACCTTTCTAAGGTGTGGCCACCAAAACTGGACACAATATTCCAGATGCTGCCTTACCAAGGACCTATACAGTGGCAATATGACCTCCCTCTTTCTGCTGATGATGCCTCTGCTTATACACCCCAGCATGCCTCTTGCCATCAATGCAGCTTTTTCACATTGCCTATTCACCTTCAAGTCCCTGTATATAATAACCTGTAGGTCCCTCTCCTGCTCAGAGGCAGACAGGTTTTCTCCCCCACGAAGTACTCCACCACAAGGTTTCTTCTACCCAAGTGCATGACTTTGCATTTCTTTGAACTGAATTTTAGCTGCCAGTCTTCCAACCATTTCTCTAGCTCTATGAGGTCCTCCTTCATTTGATTTACCCCAATAGCAGAGCCTACACTGTTGCAGATCTTTGTATCATCTGTAAACAGACAAACCTTCCCCCAATCCATCTGCAATGTCACTGATGAAGGCATTGAATAGTATTAGACCCAGTACAGACCCCTGCAGTACCCAACTAGTCACCTCCCCTCTCCTCTGATAAGCTGCCATTTATGACTACCCTCTGTGTTCTGCCATATGACCAATTTCTCACCCAGTTCACTATCTTCTGCCCCACTCCCAGGTTATCCAGCTTGCTGACCAACCTCCTGTGTGATGTAGAATCAAAAGCCTTGCTAAAGTCAAGGTAAACCATGTCCACTGCCCCCCCATCCACCACTCTGGTCACCATGTCAAAGAACTCTACCAGATTTGTTTGGCAGGATCTGCCTGCAGTGAAGCCATGTTGTCTTGAGTCCTGCTGACTGCTAGATTAGAGGAATTCCAAGATCCTCCCCTTAAGAAGGGATTCCATTAACTTGCCTACTACTGAGGTTAAGCTGACTGGGTGGTAGTTACCTGCTACCTCCTTACTTCCGGTCTTATGAAGGGCTGTGTTTGCCCTTCTCCAGTCCTCTGGGACCACCCCACTCTCAAGGGACATGTTAAAAATCTTTGCCAGTGGTTCCTCTAGCTCATTCCTCAGTTCTTTAAGTATTCTTGGATGGATGCCATCAAGACCTATAGCCTTGGTCACTTTCAGTTTGCTGAGCTCTTCCAGCATCCTTTTATCGAAGAAGGGACTGGTGTCCACATCACATGTGATGGGTTACCTCTTGTGCAGCCTTGGACCTGCACCCGCTTCTTCTACCATGGATACCAAACAGAAGTACTCATTGAGGACCTCTGCCTTTTCCCCCATCTCCCTCAACATGCCCTCCATCCTTTTTTCCAGCCTAATGATCTCCCCTTTTTGGTGTAGGCTAGGTGTATAAATACATAGATTCTGGAGGCAGATATCAACTTATAAGTCCATCCAGTTTGCCCATTTTCAGAGGTGTTTAGTTCTTTTCTTTTTTCTAGCATTGGTTAAATTGGAAATATTTAGGTGGAAGAACACTCACATGTAGATTTCTAGGTGGGGGAACTGTCATTTGGAGGAGGTCGAGCTCTCCTATAGTATTCAAAGGAGAAAGATGACAAAAGTGCAGAAACTCAAATACAATTTTTAAGAGATGGTGGAAACAAGTTCCTGTGAGCTCCTGACCAATTTAACTACTGTTCTAGTTTCCTGGATCAAAGCCCTCCTGAAAACTAGCCTCTTAAATCTCCTGTCTCTTGTTGGAAGACACTAAGCCTTATTCAGCACCTTCCCAATCACACATCTATTTCTTGTGTTGTAATAATTTAATTCACAAGAGATTCCAATATTCTACCCTGCTAGTGTCCCCAAACTGTCTTATCAAAGTTAATGAAAATCAAGGAACTGCCCAAAACACAGTCTGTAGCGCACTTACCAGCTTCTATTCACCCATGCTGCCCCTTAATTATTAAATAAAATACCTTTTTGGTGTAGATGATGTGCTTTGTTCTCTCCTTTGTTTCTGGTCTTGAAGCACAGGTTTTGCTGTTACATTTGTACTTGGCAAACAGTAGTCTGTAATGGCTATGACAAGCTTTGAAAATGATGATCAACTGGTTTCTTTGGAGATAAAAGGTTTCTAAGCAGGGAAAAGGCATTTGCTCCAAACACTAATAATAAAGCAGCTCTTTCACATTTATTCTCAGTCTGGTGTATTTTCACAAATTGCTGTGTTCTTTCTTCATTACTGGAGAAGTTTTCTCTCTCTCTCTCTCTCTCTCTAGCTTCATCAAAGTTCAAGTCTGACATCTTGCCAAAACATGCTATTTTGCTTCTCTTGATTTTGTCCCCCCTCATCACAAAATACTATTGTATATGAAAAAGAGCTGTAATCTAGGACCACCAGGTGGCAAAATGGGTAGCAAAGTGTGCTCCCACTCTGGTGAACTGAATTTGGGAGCAGAATCAGGAGCCATCTAGGCCATTGGGGTATGGAAGGCACTACTGTATGGAAAAACTCTCAACTGGAATGGCAGAGTGCCAGATTCTGCCAAACTAGCAGTCCCTGCAGTGGGCCAGAGAGCTTGTCTCCTGTGCAGGGGCATGTTACATGTGGCAGTGTCCTACAGGGTGCTCTGGCACCAGGTGTGTAGTGGCCAGGGTAGGTGGTGAAATAGAAGGAAAATCCTATGTGCACTGGTAGCCATAAACACCCATGTGACAGTGCTGTACTCTTGGGTCCCACTCCATGTGGATACCCAGTGGAGTGACAGCAGGGGGAGGCTTGGGTGGGACTGAGAGACCAGAAAACTACTGAAACAGGCTTGAAGAGGCAATGTGAGGACAAAAACCTGAATAAAATAGAGCCATAGTGCATTGCCACTAAACACAAATATTTTATTACTTTTATAAGTCAACAGAGATATTTTCAGAGAACTGCACATTACCAGAGTTTGCTTTCTAATCACTCTGTCTAGCATACAGACTACTATTTTTTAGCTGCAAACAAAATAAGGATAGGCAGCTGGACAGGACATAGAATCTACAAATATTCCATGGCTCATTTAGCTGAAGACTTAAAAGACTTTCATGACAGCTTCAAAATTACTTAAACGCACAACAAGGTTGAATAATGAGGCACTGCTGGATTTTTCAGCTTGAACTAAATGACTGAAGAAATCGAAGCAAAGTTCAGAGCTTTTCACCTCTAGATCATGATTCTGAACCCATCCTAGAGCAATAAAAGTCAAAAGTCATAATCATGCGATAGCTGTTTAGTAGTCAGTGTAAAATGACTTGTGGAGGTCTCAGCCTAGATTCTGGCAAACATCTCATAATAAAAGACATATTTCATATCATTTGCTTGACAGACAGGGGTCCACCATTGCAAACCCATTGCCAGAAGAGAACTGACACTAAGTGGCACCATTGCTGGACATGAGAGAGCAAGGTCTGAGTGGACATGGAGTGTGAACTATCTTTTTATTAACTACTAGTGGTAGCTCCAGGGTAGGGTCAAGACAAAGTACAGAGTGGTGGGAGGTAACACATACTTTTAATGTCTATGCTGTACTTATTATATTGATGGTGAATGCAGTCTTCACTGCCCTTAAACTGGTACCTTTCATGAGCATGCAAATTCCTAGCAATGAATTTAAATACAATAAAAAAAATATATTCACATATTTTATAATACAGCAAATAACCCAGTTTCTTGACTCTTTAACTTCTGTCCTTAGAAAGCAGTCTAATTGTTACCTTTTCTTTTTAATTATAATTTGAGCTAATTTAATTTAATTTCAGTTTAACACAATTTTTTTAATGTCAATCTCTTGACTTTTCTGTGGAGCTGCCAAAATGTATGCTATGTATTAAATCCAGCTATTTTCATCTTACTTAAGTAATTATTCACTGTTTAGTCATGAATCACAACTGGCAACCCTGAATCTAGGTGTTGAGTCCAGACAATCAAAGAGTGACTTATAAAATTAGACTACACAACATTTTCATTTTACTTTTCTGATTTAGCTTAATAATGTATATTTCATAGCAGCTCACATGTAAGATTCAAACCGCGGAAGGGTTGTGGAATAACAGATGGACCAGACAGAGAACTTCAGGTTTGACACATAATCTCTGTGTGATGTTTATTTAAAACACAGGGGATAACTTTAAGCAATGGCATATCCCTTTTTCAATACACCAGTTTGCATCAACAGACTATGCATGCCCTTCCTCTTCACTTAGTCAGCACCTACTGACCCACTGATCTACTGAGCTATCTGTTTAGTGACAATTATTTAATTCCCTATGTTGGTCTTGTGTGTTTGGGTGATGGGGAGCTCACCCTCACCTCCCCCCCCAAAAAAACAAGCTTAAGACAAAGAACCTCAGTGCAGAAGCACTGAAGCAAGGTTACTAAAAAGGGCATTGGCAACAAAGCCAAATTTTAAAGAAATACAACATCACACATATCCCCATAATGCAAAGCATCATGGGATGTATATGCAAATCACCATGACAGTTTAGGCTGGTTCGGCTTAATGTAGGAAGGCATGGTGCCAAAGGGTCTCTCAAACAATCTGTAATTTACATGCATTTAAATAACACAACAGGGGCTTTCAAATATCTCTACCCCGGTAGATATTTATAATACAGTCCCCTAGTAAGTTTTTACCTGTATCAAAAACACCTCGTACCATAGTATTTTCAACATTTACAGGTTTCATACACATAAGGTATATACATAAAGGTATTTTATGACATAGTGCTATTGTATACTAAATCCAACATGAGGAACACAGCCTGTTGTTTTACATCAGCTTAGAGGTCACCACAATAACCTCCCTGTAAGAGGACCTGAGAGAGAAAAGTAAAATTAAAGAGGACACTATAGCATAGTCAAGAAAGGGGAGGGGGTGCCCATACTGTAGGTGGCCAACCTTATAGACTAGAAATTATAAAGGATAGATTAGGTGAAGAAATAGAAAAACTGTTGCAACAGATTTAAGAAAAGGTTAGTCCTCAAGAGTGGCAGGATCTCCCTGTCACATAGCCCCCACCTTAAGAGGGAAGCAGTTATTTCAGACTGCTTACCACCTTCCTGTCCCAGGAGGGGTTGGAGCTTCCACCCATCCATCTTCAGAACCTCCTTTTCAAGGTCCCTATTAATGATAAACATTCCATCATAAACATTGTGGATCTCATCATTCTTTACCCTGAGGCATTAACACATTTCTCAACAGAGACTAATGGTATCATCCCTGTACGATCTCCTTTTAGGGAAAGCCTGTGATATTTCATTGACATCAATTCCTGCACCATATCTAGACATGAAATCAGCATTTACATGTTTTGTCTCTGCACTGTGGGACACAGTAAATCGATAGGGCTGAAGAGCTAAGTACCACTGCATTATATGGGGATTTTTTCTCTCTCATTTGGTGCACCCAGCAACAGGAGTTATTATCAGTTACAACCTTAAATTCAGCCCTCCCATAGGTAATATTTTAATGACTCAAAAGCCCACTTCAGAGCTAAGCATTCTTTCCCTATGGTAGCATATCCTTTCTCCCTTTCATGTAGTTTCCTGTTGATATACATGATCTGATGTTCTTCCCCATCTGTTTTCTGAGATATGACTGCCCCAATACCATTCTCTGATGCATTGGCTTGGACCGCAAACACTTGGTTGAAGTCAGGGCTTTTCAATACAAGAGCTATACATAGAATGGCCTTGATATTCCTAAAAGCCTCATCACAAATAGGGGTCCACTGAACCTTATTCGTGCATCTCTTTTTAGTGAGATCAGTTAAAGGACTGGCAATGGCTGAGAAATTAGGAATAAATCTCCAGTAATAACCAGCCAGGCTTAGGAAAGATCTCATATGTTTTTTTGTGGTAGGTATTGGGCTGTGTGCTACTGCTGTAACCTTCTTTACCTTGGGCTTCATTTGTCCGTTGCCTAAAATGAACCCTTGGTATCTTGTTTCAGTCTTTGCTAGGGCACACTTAGCAGAGTTAATGGTCACTTCTTACTCCTTTATTGCTTGCAATACCTGGGGCAAGTGTCTAACATGGGATTCCCAGTCAGGGCTAAATATGACCACATTGCCCAAATAAGCTGCACAGTACTCAGCATTTGGTCTTAGTATGTGGTCCATAAAACAGTGAAAAGTGGCTGGGGCCTCATGTAGTCTGAATGGCATTGTGACAAAGTGGTATAAACCAACTGGGGAGCTAAATGTGGCTTTTCTTGTGAATCGGGTGACAAGGGGATTTGCCAATATCCCTAAGTAAGATTAAGGGTGGAGATGTACTGTGCATTTCCTAGCCTGTCAATGATGTCATCGATTTGGGCATTGGATAGACATCAAATAGTGACACATTGTTAAGCTTTCTAAAATTTAGGCATAGATGTATAGCACCCTTTTTCTTGTCCACTATGACCATGAGTGAAGACCATGCACTCTTTGAGGGCAAAATTATGCCTAACTGCTCCATTTTTTGGACTTCCTGCATCACCTCATCCCTCACCTTCATGGGCAATCTGTAGGGTTTTTGGTGTAGTGGCTTGTCTAGCATGGCAGTTATGGTGTGCACAATTCATTTGGCCCTCCCTGGGATGTTTGTGAATATAGGCTCAAATTCTTGTAATACCCCTTACAAATCTGTCTGTTGCTGAGGCTCCAGTTCAGGGTTTATCTGACTGTCCCCCAACTGTCCTGACTGCTATAGACTTTTATAGGAAACCTCCAGCTCTGACTCCCTAACTTCAGGATGGATATAAAGAGAGGGTTAGGCTTCTAATGCCATTTCCTAGGGAGGTTCATATGGTACATTTTCTGGGGGGGGAGTCTTTTTCTTGCCATGCTAAGCTCATAATTCTCTGCTCCTGTTTGCCTCAAAATGGTGAAGGGGCCCTGCCATTTCTTGAGTAGTTTGTTCTCTGTGGAGAGAAGAAGTAATAACACTTTGTCCCCTAACTGAACTGTTTTAGTCTTCAAACCCTGGTTATATCTTTCTTTCTGCAAGTCTTGCTTCTGTTCTAGGGTCTGATGTGCCAAGTTGATATGCCTCACCAGGCATTTACATAACTGAGTCATGTACTGTATGACATTAAGATGTCTCACCTCCTTCCCTTCTTCCCAGTGTTCTTTAACCATGTCCAGTGGCCCCCTCAAGATCCTCCCATACAGTAATGAGAAAGGAGAGAAACCAGTGGATGCTTGATGGATTTCTGTGTAAGTGAAAAGTAAATAGGGGAGATACTGATCCCAATCTCTACCCTCTTCTTTTGCATCCTTCCTCAAAATTCTCTTTAATGTCTGATTAAACCTCTCTGTGAGGCTGTCTGTCTGTGGTTGGTATGGGGAAGTATGTATTGCTACCATGCCCAGCAGATGGTACCATTTTTTTAGCAGATGTGCTTTAAAATTTCTCCCCTGATCTGTATTCCCTGGGGGATTTTCATGTGGCTAAACACCTTTGCTAGCTGATCTGCTATCCTTGGGGTGGTGGCAGTTCTCATGGGGATAGCTTCTGGGTAGTGGCTAGTGTAATCACATATGACCAGTACAAATCTGTTACCCTTGGAACTCTTTTCCAGTAGGCCCACTACATCCATGGTTATCCTGTCAAAGAGGTTAGTCACAATGGGGATGGGTTGTAGGGGTACTCTAGCCCTTTTTTCTGCCTGAGCTGCCTTCTGACACACAGCACATATTTTACAATACTCAGCTATGTTCTCTATGGATAGAGGGTCAATAAAACCTGGGTAATATCCTGTTCAGGGTGTTGCACCTGGGTTATGCCCCCTATCATTCCACATACACCTTATACTGTATTCCTGGTCTATTATACTGTGATACTGCTATTTTGCACTAACATGTAGAGTTAGGCACCCATCATCTAAGCATGAGTGCCAGGAATGTGCTTTGATGCTCATATTTGCTAATGTTTACATCTTTATAGGATTAGATCATGAATGATTATTATACCTCACTATAATACATTATGTTTGTCTTTACATATATTCCATATATAATCTACCTAATTACTGATGTGATGACTCTGAGGGATATCAGTGATTACTTTATACACTATGACCCAGATATTCAGAGCAGTTGCACATGGCACAACTGAGCTGCACTGGCGCAAGTGCAGTATTGCGCCAAGGAGCCATATTCTGTGGGAGCCAGTGAGCAGCACAAAATCCATTGTACCAATGTGCAACCTTAATGAATGCAGGTGCAAGAGCAGGAGGAATTCCCATGAATATCCAGCACAGTGGCATATTCAACCATGAAGCCATGGCGCAAGTGTAGAGCAAATCAAAGTAGCTCCAAGCAGACTTGTTCCTAGTAAAACAGGATGCAAGCACATAGACAGCAGTTGTGCCAAGGTGGGAGTGAGAGGGAGGGATACAGGGAGATAGACAGACAGGCACATGACCAGACACAGAGGGAGGGGGACAGAGAGGTGACATGGAAGAGGGAGTGAGGGGCAGAGAGAGAGAGGGACACACACAGACACAGACACAAAGCCTGTGTACCAGGACATCACACAGCCATCAGCCAACTGTCCAGGGGCACAGTGAACAGCAGAGACATGGAGAGTGTGTCTGCCCTGATGAAGATGGTAATGAGGGGTGTAAGGCAGCAGGAGGAACAACCATATGACTGATGATGGGCCCGGCGGTGGCATGCCCAACACAGGTGGTACTGTGCCCGCAGCACCACTGGGAACCAGAGTGACACCACGTGTGTGGGCCAGCACCACCTGAACAGGGCCATGCTGAGGCAGCCCTGTGAGCTGCACAGCATGGAGCTGCAGACACCCACCAGATGGAGCCACACCATGGCTGTGGTGATGACGGTGACTGCCAGCATGTGGCTGCTTGCCACAGGCACTGGCCAGGGACCAACAGAGGACACCACAGGCATCACCCCAATGGCCATGGCCTGCCACCACACACAGATGCCCATGACTGTGCTGCCATGTGCTGTGGAATGCAGCCATCACCTCTAGCACACAGGTGGAGCACACAGCACTGATGCAGGACAGCCACAGGGTGGCATACATGGCCAGCATGAGTAGGGCCTGTGTCTGCACCCACATGGGCAGCTGCATGCCACCTGTCCCCATGGGACTGGTGCAGAGCAACAGGAAGGGGAGACCAAGCATCACTTGCCAGGTGGTGTGTGATGCCATGGGGTACACACCAATGCCTGTGCCACACACCCAGAACAGCCCTGTGTTGTGTCATGGATGTGAATGTGGGGATGCCCCCACAGGCTGCCTGGTAGCTCTGTGTGGCATGAGCAGGGTGTGATAGGCAGTGCAGTCCTGGGGGGTGGACAGGGTTTGCATGGTGGTGTAGTTGCTAGGAACAGGCAAGGGTGCAGCACAGCACAGCACAGGGCTAACCATGGCATGCTCCACACAGGTGACAGTACATACCCGCTGAGGCCCTGGCAGCATCTCCCTGGTCCATCCCACCCTGCAGTGCTGTCGCCCCCAGTGCGCTGCTGCAGCTGCCACCACATCTGTCAAGTTTGCAATACCAGTACACAGCCTGTGCTGTTTGGTGGCTCTACCATGACACAATACATGCAAATGACGCCATGTGCAATGGTAATGACATGCTAATGTACCCCACTGTGCCAGGCATTGGCGGATGAGCTCATTTGCATGCGGTGTCTGAATATCAGGATATTGCACTGTGTGTAATGGTATTACACCAGAGCAAGCGGTGGTGCAATGGCCACACATGTGCAGTGCATGGACCTGCAGTGCACATGCACACTGTGCTGCCATAGTATGAATTGTGCAGGCAGCATGACCAGCATGCTGTATCAGCACAGCGCAAGCCATGCAGGGCCAGCAACACACACTTCAAGCATGTTGGTGTTTTCCCTATTGTGCACATGTGCACTGTGGGTGGCCATGGTTCCATAGGCTATTGCACTGGCCATCTACCATGACCCCTGCAATAGGTGTCCAGCTGCCAGTGTGGCCACTGCCTCACTGGATGCTGAGCCTGCCCATGCAGCAGACCTTGCTTCTTGTCTCAGGCATACTTGGAGTGGTTGTGACCCTGCAGGGCATGCTGGTGGTGGAGGGGTGTGGGGGATGGCATGCCAGGGTGGCCAGCCAGGGCCATCACTAGGGTTGCCCCTGTGTCCCCTGTTGCCCCATTTGGGCCTTTCCCTACAGTTTCCCCTCTCATTGCACTCTCCCTCCTTCACTGTTCCCACCCATCCCCAGCCTCTGCTGTGCCTGTACATGGTTGTTCCATACATATCTATTGACCGGCATACCCACCTGTAGCTGTGTCTGCTTTGCAGGTGGCATGGGGCACCATGCTACAGTGGCCCAGTGGCCGTCCGTGATGTGTGCATGTGGGGGACATGTGCCATGATCCTGTGGCTTCCTGCTGTGTGCCCTGTGGTGGTGTCCATCCCCTGGGTCAGTGGCTGTGCATTCAGATGCCCATGGGCTGGTGGTCGGGAGTGAGTTGTGGGTGTGTGCATGGTGGTGGCCCATGGCCAAGGTCATTGGTCGGGTACCATCCACACACTGTGTTGGGGCCCCGACTGGCGTTGTGTAGCTTGTCCTAATGGGGCCCCTGCTTGGCATTGTATAGCCTGTCCTATGTGGTCTGCCATGCTACCTGCCATCCGGCATGTTCAGTGCCTACTGTGTGAGCTTTCTGTGTGCCTGTGTGGCATGTGTGTGCTTGGCTGCTTGGTCCTGGGTATAGCCTACTATGGTCTGGGAGGAGAGGGCATGGCCAGTGGCCTGTGGGGGGGCTGCCTTGGTGGCCATCCCTTGGCCATTGGCACCTCCTGTTGCCTGCTTTCTCTGCCACTGTTGTGTTCTGGAGTCTGGTGTCTGGGTGCCTGTGGGTGCCCTGCTGGTGGAGGCATCCAGTGGCCTGTCACTGTGTTTCCATGGCTCTGTCCCTGGGTCTGTTCTCTGTGCCATGCCCTCCTCTGTTACTCTGCTGCTCTGCTCCTACAGTAGCACTAGAGCATCTCTTTTTGCACCATGGTGCAACTGTATCATATTCAGTAAGGTTGCACTGGTGCAGTTCGGCCAGCACAACTTCTGAATATGGCTTCTGTTGCTCCATGGTGCATCAGATTTGCACTTCACCAGACTTGTGTCTGGCTTTGGTGCATTTCTGAATATATGAGCCCATATATATATATATATTTTCATATAATCATATGTAGTTGTGGCCAGTCAGCACTTCTCTTTGTCTAAGCAAGCTGACAGAGAGAAAACCTTTGTTATGTCTTGTACATAAGCAAGAAATGCCACGTGTAGTTTGAATCCGGCAGCATTTCTTTTGTCCAAGCTATAATGCTAACCGAAGCATATTCTTTGTCTTATATGATACTCATTAGTAATTCTGTCTCCTAAGTCATCATCCAAAGGAGAATGACTTAGGACAGATACATATTGTTTCTCATATCCGTAACTATGAGGTAATCTCTATTGCTGTTCTGTTATCCGTAATATATAACATTCTGCATCCTAACTCCACACAGAGAGAATGAGATCTGGGAGAACCTGAGATCCTAGAAATTCTGAAGATTATGTACATTCTTCAGGAGAGTGGTGAGAAACCCATCTCCCTTGTGATTTTCTCTGTCACAGGCTTTGGCGTAAGTAGTATAATAACTTTATTAATACTTCTGCTTGTTTATGAATGTTTCTTGGCAGACTCCAAAGACACAATAATCTATATTATTAGTATTATTAATATTTACTCTACAACTAAGATTGTTTAGGCAACATAAATGGCGACCGTGGAAGATGTCTGGGGTTTTGCCAAAATTACATTTTAATTTCCTCAGTAAAATTAAAACACTGGGCAAGAAATCTTTAGTAACTAGCAGCTGAGAGTGTCTTCTGTTTAAATCTTCGGTCTGTTGTGTGTTCTACAGTGCAGGCAAAACAAACTTTTTGCCAAATATTCAAACTCTGTGTAATGAGTTGTTTTATTTCTGTTTTTTTCCTCTTCTTTCTCTGTGGGAACACACAGCTGTAAAGGGATCCAAACATACAGATAGACTGCTTTCATTTGTGGTTTCAAATCCTAATGGGTCTATACTCATCTAGGAGTCCACATATGCCAACTACTGTTTGTGCCCTGTTATGAACTTTAGTTGCAAACAAAGCTTTTGATCCACAGACAGCTAAAGGTTTCTCATTTCTTAAATGATGTGTCTAAAAAATCAGTACTGAAGTTGAGGTTGGATGCCTCACAACATCAAATTGCCTACAGTGGTTTGAATGATTTTGCCAATGTGGCAAAAAACAGAAATAGTCCCATGAGGGTGGTGTCTGAACACTATAGTGACTTAAAATATGGTACCACAGAAAATATTCCTGAAAATTCATTAATTGCAATGTTACTTACATGCTTTGATGCTGTTCTAAATAAACTATCTGTTTTGAAATATGAGAATGCTGCTTGCAAGCAAGAAATTAGTCTGAAAAAGGCTTCTCATAAAGAAAGGCAAGAAGGACAGCAGTTTCAGCTCCAGTCCCTTCATCAAGAAAATGAGTTTCTGTTTAATGACTTAAGCAGCCAAGACCTGCATGCCTTAGCAGATAATTCTGAAAAGGCAGAACTTATTAGAAAAAAAGGTTTTCAAATGAACGGTGTTCTGGCTAATAACACTGATTTCTTACATTTTGAAAACAAGGAACTTAGGGATAAAAAGTCTGAAGTAATTACTGAAAGGGTTAACGTGCTGGTATAGTCAAGCCCACTTATAAGAACATCAGATATAAGAACATCCCGGGTATAATCACATTTTGCCCATGTCCCAGTCTTGTCCATAGTTTTAAATGGTCTGAAAGCTCGTTTATAAGAACAGGTAGATAGGTTATAATCACTATTTTTTCTAGCCTACACAGCACTCTTCGCTATCTGAGACATATTTTTCCCCAGCAGAGTAGGGCGATGAAGAGCATTTTACACTTGACAGTCACAGTCACAGCTCATTAGCTCATTAGCTCATTAGCACTGTAATAGCTCTGTCTGTGTGCATGCTTGCTTTGATCTGTAATGACTTCCCTATTTCGCCAATTTAGCCCATCATTTAGAAACACTGAAAGGTGATTAAGCTAATTTTCTTCTTAATTCCTTCTAAAATTACAGAGACATTCCTTCATGGCTTAGTTTACAAAAATATGTGTCTGTTAGCAAAGCATTACTCCAGCTGAAATGGAGAAAAACAAGCAGACAGTGTTGACGCTCGCACAGTAAATTCAGATTATCGAGTGTCTTAGTGATCCTGAGTGTAAACATTCTGAGGTAGCCAAACATTTTAACATTAGTGTCTGCACAATTTCCCAAATCCTGTCTAACAAAGACAGACTCTATGCTGACTGTCAAAGGGGGTTTAACCACGACATTAAATGAAAACAGACAGGGAAGGACGAAGTTGTGGAAACAGCCTTGCTTCGTTGCTTTAGTGCATGTAGAAGTGCTGATGCTCCAATAAGTGGACCTATCCTTCTGACAAAAGCCCAGCAACTTGCCAATGGACTAGGTGTTCCACTTATAGCAACCAATGGCTGGCTATGCAGATGGAAGGAATGGCATAATATAAACTTCAAGCGCTATCATGGAGAAAAGTAGGATGCTGATTTTGTAGGTGCTGGGAACTGGTCAGAGACTGTGCTCCCTGTCATGCTGTTTGAGTTCTCCCTGGACTGCATCTATATTTGTCATGAGACAGGAATTTATTTTTGTGCAATTCATGATGGGATACTAGCTTTTAAGAGGCACGCAGCATCAGGTGGCAAAAAGCCAAAAGAACACATATGTGCACTTTGTGTGCACTAACATGACTGGGACTGACAAAATGCCCTTACTCATCATTGGCAAATCTAAAAAGCCACGTTGCTTCAGAGGCATTAGTGTAGAATCACTGCCCATTGAATACTTTGCCAACAGCAATTCATGGATGACAAGCCAGATTTTTAGTGAGTGGGCCACAAAATGGAATGTGAAGCAATGCCAGAAAAGAAAGAAGGTATGCCTTATTCTGGACAACTGTAGTGCTCACCCATCTCTGACACTCAGTCACATATGCCTTGTTTTCCTTCACCCTAACATGACCTCCCTGATCTAGCCATTGATCAGGGGGTCTTAAGAAATTTGAAATTGATGTACCGAAAGAAAATTGTGTCAAAATTGTTAATCTCCATTGATGCTGGTTGAGCAGCAAAAGCTAGCGAACTCACCAAAGAGATAAGCATCCTGGATTCAGTCATGATGGTAGATGCTACTGGCAACAAGTAACAGCTGACACCATTAAAATCTGCTTCAAAAAGGCCGGGTTCCAGTTGTCAGCAAACCCAGAGGAAGGTGCTGATTCAGATGGTGGTGCCAGCGACCAATCAATTCTCGAGGTCAGTGCTTCTATTGGCATCATGACAACTGCTGAATTTGAACAATATGTGGCCATAGATGATGGACTAGAGTGCTCCAGGGCTATTATGGAAGATGACATCTGCTGGGAGAAAAAAAAAACAGATGGAGGAAAGCAGCGATGAGGACGAAGAGCCACAGCAACTTGAACCACCGTCTGTTCCGTAGGGGAAGTCGTGCATGGACAGAATACGGCTTTTGTTCTCAGCAAAAACTGTGAGCCAACTTCATTTCATCAATCTTATGCTTTTTTAGATGAGTTATCACTGTCCAGCTATGAGCAACAAAAAATAACTGATTACTTTACCAAACATCAGTAATGAAGTACTGTACTGAAATGTTTTTAAAAGTCTGAGTGTGATTTTGTATGATATTGCACTTTATTTATTTATATGACACAGTAAACTTTTTTATGCTTAAACGTTGTGTACTTAGTGTTTTGTGCTAAGTGGGGGATTGTGGGGGGTTGTAGCACCATCTTCTGGTTACCGGTATAACTGAACTCAATGGCAGCCCGCTTATAGTAACAGCCCGCTTATAATAACATTTTGTCTTGGCAAATAGCATGTGCGTATAAGCAGGCTGCACTGCATTTCAACGCTGGACCTTGACTGAGCATTGTGATTCATTATGTTTTGGTCACTGCAGACTTGAAATTAATGTTTTAAATATAAACTGTGGTAGAGTTTTTCTTGATAACAGGCACGTTTTACAAAATGAGAATGTCTTGCATTATGAAAACAAGGCACTTTACAGCATACTAACTCCTGTATCTGAGCAGTTAGAATGTAGGAGTAAAATGTCAGATATGGTGAACTTGCACCATCAGCCAGAAGTATTGGCAGGGCATACCACCTTAATGCCCATAGACCTTGCCTCTTCTGATGTTGAAGAACTTGATTTTGAAGACTCACAGTATGCTGTGGGGTGGACTAGAACAAATGCTAGCCACTTGTTTTTCTGTGATTCACAAAATGGAGAATTGTTACACTCTCAAAATGGTGAACACACATGTCATCAGGTTGCATCCCCATACCATCCCCAAGATGGCTGCTCATGGTCCTGTGATGATGGTCATTCTACAGTAACCCAAGATGCCCATGAGGTAACCCAAAACAGCCAACCACCACATCACAGAGGTTGAATCATGCAGTCACAGGGACCTGAGATTGCTGCCATAACCAAACAAAACATACCGGAGGTTTTTGGCATGATTAATAATGTTATCAGTAACACTAGTGTTTCTGAGGGACAGAAGATTATCATTAAAAATGATGTTGATGTACTTTTGAATGAGGCTGGTACACAACCTGTCCCAAAGACAGTGTCTGACACTGCAGAAGCAGCTGCTGTTAGCAATGTTTACTATGTTAGAACATTTTTGGTTAAGGAACACATTGCTGTTAATGATGCAAAATGTGAAATAACATGAGCTTTCCCTGAGAAGACTGATTGTCCTGTTTTTCCTAACACAGATAGCACTGAACATAAGCAGTGCATTAATACTTTAAGCTGTAAAATTAAAAACAATGTTGCTACCATCCGGCAACCTTTGGGTGGGGAAACCCACTTTACATTTGATGGGGGAAGGGACAACTCTGATTCTGAAATCCCCATAGCTGTGATAATTTCAGCATCACAGACCACGTTGGAGGGGAAGATTACAGGTTTGATTTCTGAACCTGTGCTGACAGCTGTTTCAGTACTACTTCTTCCACCCCTGAGGGCTACTGAACCACAATCCATAGCTGGAGAACTATGTACAGCTTGCACACCACTTTTCTCCACTGTGCAGGCACCCCTGATAGTGCCAGCACTGCCAGCACATGATGCAGAACCCCCTCCACCAGTCACACATGGATCATCCCATACTGTGGCTGCAATAGCAGGCACAAGCCAGGAACAGTCTGGGTTACTTCCAGCACAGACAATAGCAGGCACTTCTGGCAAGAAGGTGCAAGGTGCTATGATTTTGATATTGTTTTTTCTAGCAGTTTTAGCCCAAACATACAATGGACACAACAGACCCATTGCTTATGCATCCCAGATGCTCTCCCCAGTGGAGCTGAAATACAACCTTTGTGAAAGGAATCTTTTGGCTACATACTGGGCAGTGAGATAATCTATGTACATCACTGAATATGCACCCAGTATGCTGTATTCCAATCATTTGCCAACTAACTTTCTTTTGTCAGACGCAGTAAAAGATGACTCTGTATTCAATATCAGACTTACAAACTGGTCTCTCATTTCACAGGATCATGACATCACTGTCCTTCCTATCAAAAGTCATCCTTGTTGGCCCATGGCCTACAATTTGTAGGAAAGACACATGATTGTTCATTCCAACCCCCTGACCTACCTGCCCCCAGGGCCCTTTCTGACAGAACCTCAGAAAGTGTTAAAAGACACCACTGTGTGTCATGTTTTGACTGATGACTCAGCCACACATACCAACAAGGGTCAGATAGCAGGGTTTGGAATTATTTTACATTCTGGTGATGACAGAGTGTGCATGGCTAGTAATTGCATCATCGCATATGTATGATTCACAGGCATTTTTAAAACATGTCTGGCAAGAAATGAAAGATGAGGATTCTCCTTATTAATTACCACAAATGTTTATGGATGGTTTAGAGAGCTGGAAAGTCCTTGAGAAAGACACAGCTTGTGTTGAGATTTTTCTTTAAGTAAAATGATAGCAGCATTCTATGAGAGGGTTAAGTTCTGCAGTTTAAGAATGGCCTTGAGATAATTACAGAAAGCACTGCAGACACTATGTTTTTATTATGGATTCTAATTGGGTCTGTTTCTCTCTACATGAATTTCTTTGGAAGAAAACAAACTTCCAATACTCAATAGTACCCCTGTGAAATACAGAGACTTGTTTGTGTATATCACAACACTAACCTAACCAGTTTAGATTCAAACTTTATATTCATAAGGGTTGAGCATATTGTAAACATGACCCTTATGCTCCAAAAGGGGAAAAAAAAGAGATGCTCATTTGAGGGCACTATATAGGTTCCTTAGTAAAGGAACTGTGGAATAACTTCCAAAGATAAGCTCTTATAAGAAAGTGAAAATGACCTTCACTTATCCAGTGATGGCCTACTCATTTGGTATCACTGCCGTAACACTCATGAAAAGTTATGGGTAGTTCCTGAACACCCAAGGGTAGGATTTTATCTACTCTACCCAAGTACATGGTACCCCAACGGGTGGACACCATGGAGTCAATAAAACACTAGACAGACTGAAATCCTATGTCTAGTGACTCACACATGAGAAATGACATAGAACACTATATTAGTAACTATTTGATCTGTGCATGAAACAATCCTATACCAACTAGGAAAAATGTATTGTTACCCCAGAGGCAATCAGGCCCCTGGAACAACATCCAGATTGACTAAATTGGCCCTATGCCAACCACTAAGAACAACATTAGGTTTGCATTAGTGATCACCAACCTATTTTCCAAATAGGCTAAAGCTATCCCAACACAGAGCAACACAGCCTAAGTGACTGAAAATGTCTTGGTAAACCAGCTATTTACCAGATGGGGTTTACCCTTAAAGGTTGATTCTGATTACAGGTAGCCAGCTTTATAGCCAAAGTAATGCGAACATTCTGGATTTGTTATGGGTAAAATAAAAGTTTCATATCAATTACCACCCACAGTCATCAAGACAGGTGGAATGCGCTAACAGGCAGATCAAAGTTATGTTATAATAAACTTGTTCAGGAAACCCCCAAAGAATGGGATTCATTATTGCCTTGACTCCTTATGGCAATAAGAGGGACACCCTCTGCAGGTACACAGGGTACCCGATTTTTGAAATCATGATTGGACGGTCCATGAGACTTCCAGAACACTTATTCTGGACCTGTGCACTGCCACTGCTGATGGAGTATCAGTAGATAAATATGTTAACTCAAACAAGACATTCAAAAGGTACACTTGTTTGCTACACAATGTATGGACCTTCAAATATGCTGATGACATTAAGATTGGAGGTCCATGCTCCAAACTTGAAGACACTGGCACAATCCAACATGATCTGGGTATTATTTCATCTTGGGTTAACAAATGGAGCATGAGGTTAAATAATGACAAATGTAAGGTAATGCATTTAGGTCCACATAACCCTATGAGTACATACATTCTGGGAAACTGTACTTTGGTGATTACCACCGATGAAAAGGATTTAGGGGTGACTGTAACCCAATAACATGGAGTACGACCATCACATTAAGGAGGCAGTAAATAAGACTAATAAGATCATATGGTCCATTAAACGTAACATCACCTCTAGAGATTCTAGGGTTATGATGCCATTGTTTAGGGCCTATGTTAGGCCTCATTTGGAATATGTCATTGCTTTGGTGTCCATATAAAAAGATCCATATCCATCAATTAGAGAAGGTGCAATGAAAATACACTAAGCACTTAAAAGGATTGTATAATCTGCGTTATAAAGATAGACTAAATATTCTTAATTTGCTGTCACACATCGGTTACGTGGGGATTTATTGTTTTGATATGATATTATTCAGGACCCAGTCCTTATGTCTGACTTGGGTCTCCAATTTAAGGATCATAGATATGATACCAGAGGTCATTCACTTCAATTAAGTGGAAAAATCCTACAATTATTTAAGAAGGAAGTTTTTCTTCACTTTAAGTATCATTAACCCCTAGAATAATCTTCCACTTAATGTCATTATCAGTAAAAATAAAATAGAATTCAAGACAAGGCTGGACATCTATTTAATATCTAATACTTCAAGATCATATTATAACAGATTAGTATGGGAGCTTTCATGGGCCTTTGGCTCTCTTGCTCTCTTAATACCTTAGCATGAACCTTAGTATGGACAATGCTCAACAACAAGCCCTATCCCAGTGTAAACAACTCAGTCCAGCAGTCTACCAAGTTAGACTGCCTCACAATAAGAGTCATTGATAAATGGCTACATGCCAATCAAATGAACCTGTTTAAAGAGATTAAATTACTTTTCCATGTCCCAATGGGAGGAATAGTACTAAACTATGTTTTTCTTTTCTCTTTTCTTTTAGGTTCCAGAGAGAGACAGATGCTTGTTTTATGCTTATTATTCTTTGTAAAAGTATGGGTCTTCTTACAAGCCCAAACGGTACATCTTATCACAGATAAGAACTAGTGATCTAAACCTAAACAGCTTGTTGAGGCACAGTACCTCACAAGCCCACGTGATTTAATTGCATCCTGTGGAATTCACACTAAAGTCCTAAAATACATGTTTATCATCCAGAAGGGTAGTGAAGCCCTACTGAATGTTATGGTCATTGCTTTGGATCAATCCTAGCAGCTAGACTTGATCTGCACCCCTATTTACATTTTATTGATAATCAGGAATTTCACATCCAAATTTATATGGCAATAAAAGCCATTTAGACCTTAAGGTTTTAATCTATGATGCCTCATAATTTGTGACACTTAATACTGAGTGCCCAAAACAGTACCCTGGCCCACCCAGTAGTCTAGTAGCCACTTCTCAACCAGGTACCCTAGTTAATAATGTGCAGGTCATGCACAAATCAGTGATTTTAAATCTCACCCTCTAGAACTTGGAATGATTTGTTAGATGTTTCACAACAAACATTTCCCGCTTTTTTTTAAATAACAATGTGTTTGGAAACCCTGGCAGCATACCAGGTACTTAATAATGATCCCTATATAGGGACTGATAACACTGCACACACACACAGGATTTTCACATCCTGATTGCTAGTGCTACTTCTTATAACAGTAAACCTACCCAAATGCACTAGGCATTTTTTTTATTTAAAAAAAATGACACAGGTTTAGAATCAAGCCTATTTGGCTCTGACATATCTAGTTAGAATAGGGCTGACATAGCCATTATTCAAGCACATATGTTAAAGGAACATGACAGTATGACATATAATATCATACCCCACCAATGCATGGTATACATGATTTTGCTCATAAAGAGTGATTTACATTTGCAATATTAAGGATATTGTGAAGGGGTTTGACCTGACAAATGTTAATATTAATAAATTCATTTCTGCTCACATTAAGGAAGCAGATGAGCATCACATAGCTAGGAAAGTCCTTTGCACTGCCCACAGCTATTATGTTCCTACAACCCTTTGGTTACCTCTTCCAGGATCTGGAATTAGGACATATCCTTGATCTCATACATGACAGATGTATGGGTCAGTGACATTGCCACATTATGCACGTCTATTGCATGTGTTAAATGTTTATTTGAATCTAGCATTATTCCCTTGTTAATGACAAAGAACCTTGGGTATGTCACCACACACACCAGTATTGCTCCATGTTTCGAAATTTATTTCTGCACAATCCTTGAAGCCATGTTTGTGACTCTCACAGTGTCATTGCCGCATTTTCATCTGGCAACATCCATCTCTGATCGTCTGGCAACCATCCATTCTATTGGTCATCTTGATGGGAACTTTTATCATGAAAGGTTGAAACTACCTCCTTTCCTTGTTTACCATAAGGTCTTGGAATCATGACTGACTCTGAACTTTGATTGTCATACCTGAAAGGAACACCACTTTTTATGCAGATGTGACATCTTCCAACTTGTCTTACCAACTCGTGAATACTGGCTTAATAACTGAAATTAGGCTTCCTCTTGTGAACTCTCAAATAAACTGTATTCGGTCCAGCCAATTCAGATTCTACAATCAAGCTCATTGTTATGCATACTATGAAGCAAGCGTGAGGTGGGGGCAATCCCCTAACTTCAGCAAGAAGACTCTTCTTCATTTGATCTACAATCAAGAAATTCATTTTCTTCACTGCTTGTTTTTCCAAGCCTGGCTGGCACCGCATGCAAACTGAGTACTGTGGTAAACATTTATACTTTGTGTAGCCATGTGATCATCTTCCACTGAACATTGTTGCATTTCCATTGTAAAACATAATGTGCAATCTAATGCACCCCCTGCTGGGGCCTCTGTAAATACTGCAGCCTCCTGAACATTTGGATTTACCTTTGGAAAATCTGAATGCATCTAATTTGAACTATGAATCTTCATCTAACACGTGAAGAAACCCTGGATTTATTCCTGAAACTGTTCGTAGTTTATGGCTTGTAGACATTAACATTTCGTGTCCTGTCCAACTTACCAACTGAAAAATGCCATCCTTCAAGGTGGCATATTCTGCTGATGTTGAACATTGTGTGGTGACCAACTATACATTCTTCAGATATGGACTAAAAGTTATGCAAAGTGAACTTTTCTAACTTCTGTTTTTACTCCCTAAACAGGTAATAGGTTATATGGTAACACATGTTCCCATCCCGTAACAGATAGCATTAAATCTAGTCCTAACTATCTGGATGCTCTGTCTCAATTTTTACTTATTTTTAATATCCATACAGGCAATTTAAGTTTGTCTCTCCAATCTCTTCCCAACAGAACAGATACACTCCTGAAACATGTCAGTAATTACTGATTGTTTTAATATTGGAAAACCCCATTGTGAAGTTTCATTCCAAATGTTTATAATAATACAAGGTTTACTAACATTTTCCCTTATAATTACATTTTGTTATTTAAGGAAAACCTTGAAGCACCACCGTGACCAGTTAAAATTCCTCTATCAGGCTCATGCCTCAGGGCTGTAGACGGATGGTGCCTAACAGTCATCTTTTTGTTGTGTTGCCACTTTTACAATTAGGGCAACAAAGAGGGGATTGTTGTGCCTGGGTTATGCCCCCTATCATTCCACATACACCTTATACTGTATTCCTGGTCTATTATACCGTGATACTGCTATTTTGTACTAACATGTAGATTTAGGCACCCATCATATAAGCATGAGTGCCAGGAAAGTGCTTTGCTGCTCATATTTGCTACGGTTTACATCCTTTATAGGATTAGTTCATGCATGATTATTATACCTCACTATAATGCATTATGTTTGTCTTTTACATATATTCCACATATAATATACCTAATTACTGATATGATGACTCTGAGGGATCATCAGTGATTGCTTTATACACTATGGCCCAGATATTCAAACTGCACCCAAAAAGTGCGCAATAGCAGGAGCAAGCGTAAGTCCATTGCACCCATGTGCAAGAGGCAAGATATTCAAAAACTGAGCCGGCCAAACTGCGCCTACAGCCGATGACTGAATATCACATCACCTGCACCATAGCGCAACTAGGGAGGGGAAGCTGAGCAGATCAGAGGTGCCATAGTGCAACCAGGGACTCCCCACAGCAGCAGGGGCAATGCAACTGCACAACCAGGGAGGTAGGAGCCCACCACCCATGCCACAGATGGGCACAGGAACACACAGCAGAACAGACATTGTCCCCCCACACCCCATGCACTGCACAACTGGGGGAGGGCTGGAATAACCACCAGCCCATGGAGACCAGCAACCAACCCACAGCTGGGCCATGGTGCCCCATCACACCCCCGGCAAGCTGTGACTGGCACACAAGGAGGGCTGACCACCCCGTGCCACACCATCCCCCAATGCAGAGCACACCCTGCACCATGACCCTTAGGCACCCTGCTCAGGAGCAGTGTCCACCACTGCAGGAAACCCCATGCAGGCCACCAACCCCACTGTGACACTGCAACCCTGTGCACCACAGAACCATGCAAGGCAACCCCACCATGAGCACCCATCAGCGAGTGGCAGCACACAGTGATGCAACAATGGCATACACAGTGCCACCACGCACAGCCCCCCGAGTTACTGCTGAGAGACCAACCATGCATTGGCACATGAGGTATCCCACATGGGACAGGGCATGCCCCAGACCCCACCACCAGTGGTACAGCACCCTGCACACTCTCCCAATGACACACCCCGACCAAGCACTGACCACAACAGCCAGTGCAGACACCCACAGTGGTGCGTGGAAGCATGCACCACACTGGATGCCACACAGTGCATGGACAGACACCAACCCATACCCAAGGGCACAACAACACAGGGATGCAGTGGCAGAGCCACCAAGCCCCCAGCGTGGGCCCATGTAAACTGTGTACACACAACCCACAGTCCTCCATGGCACTGGAGTGCCAGCCACCTTGCGCAGGCACTGTGGACCTGTACACTACCAGCATTTTCCCAGAGCACAAGTCACAGACAGTGGTGCACATCCCCTGCAACACACACAAGCCACAGCATGGAGGTAGGTCAACAACTGTGGAGGCCACAGTGTCACCTGAGGCAGACATGCACCACACCAGTGACAGAAGGCAACCCAGCATTGTGATGGGTACAGTGGCTGCCCAGCATGGACAGCCACCACTGACATGCCAGCAGACTGTGCAGGTCACAGACATGCATGGGTGTAGCTAAACAGGTCATGCATGGGATGACAGTGGTGCCATGGACACAGAGCATGCACCATGGACCACTGCACATGGTTATCCAGTACACAGGGCACAACACACACACCACAGACACTGACTGATAGCTACCCCCACACCATAGTCAACTCCTCATGGACACACACACATACCCATGACTGCACCACCCCTGATGCCATGCACACCACTGCAACTGAGCACCTATAGCCCGCTGCAAATCAGAGACCACCACAGTATTCATGTCAAAATAAGTGTATTAAAACAACATATAAAAGGCAACTATGTACAATATATACAAGATGGGGGGAAGGCCACAAACAAGGTGGGGTGGGTAAGGGGCAGGGGTGGACAAATGGGACAGGAAAGGAGGGGTGTGAGGGTGGGTCCAGGGGGGTAGGGGATATCGGGGGCAGAGGGACTTTTAACGGGAGTGCCACTCCCTGCTCTGGCTTCTCTGCTGCCTGTGCCCCGTCAGGACCCCGGTCTCGTCTATCCGGTGAAGGATATCCAGGGATGCCTTTGCCACCTGCAGGATCTCCTGCAGTGCCTCCTGGATGTCCTTGAGCTGGCGTATACCTAGGACAAGGGAGCACAGTCAATAGGTGTGAATTCACAGCCCCATACAGCCCACCCACTGTGCATGGCATACAGCCGTGGGACATACCTCTGTGATGGTGTGTGACCACCCACATTGATCATGTCCACATGACCTGCCCCCCCAGGTGCATAGAGCCATGTGGAATGCTGCACACACCCACCGGCCAAGTCACGCACAGCACCACCATGGCCGTTTATTGACATGGCTATGTGGTGCAAAGGCAGTGGCACAGCCACGTACCCAGTGCACGCATGGACCACCATCGATGCACTCCCAGACATGCATTTCCACTGAACAGTGCTGACTGTAACAAGTTGCGTGCATGGCAGTGGTGTAGATGGATGGTGGCCATGCCCCACTGCCCACCCTATTACACAGCATGCAATAGTAATCATGGAGGTATGGCACTCACCATCATTGGGCCGGTCCTCTTGGGTGCTGTGGACCCTCACCCCGCCTGGCCTCCCTGTCCTCCTCATTGCGCCGCAGCTCATGGGCCAGGCACTGCTCCTCCAGGCCTGTGGTGCAAATATGGAGAGAGGAACATCAGTACAATCCCATAGCAAAGCCCCCCTGCCCCCAGGTGTGTGCCCTCCCACCCAGCCAGGCCCACCCACCCCACACCCTGATAACACCACCACAGCCAACACCGGCCGGTCTCTCCCCATGTGCTGGACACATGCAACCATGATACCAATTTGGAAGATAAAATTGTGTTGATGTAACACCTACCTGGCCGTGGTACCTTGCCCCTCCTGGCATGTCCCTGCAGGCAGGCTAGCAGCTCCAGCTCCCTCAGCCACAGGTTCCCATACCTATGGCAGCACTGCTCAGCACTTCTCCCCCATCCAGTGGCCTCCTCCAGTGCAGTGACCACCTCCTCCCACACCTGGCTCCTGGACCTGTCCAGGGGTGCCTCCCCAAACAGTGGTCCATGGTGTGGTTCCACTATGGCCACTAGGTTGGCCAGTTTCACCTGCGTCCATTGAGCAGCCCTCCTGCGTGCCATTCTCTCAGCTCAGTCTGCAAATATGGCACTCTGCAGCAGGGCTCCCCACATGCAGATGCTGCACAGTACAGTGCTGCCATTCCCTATCGCGCTGTCACCAAACAGCACGATAGTGGTGCACCCATGCCTGATGAATGGTGCCTAGGGGGCAAAGGTCAGGCACAGGGTCAAGGGTCTCTGGCGCACGTACATGCACAGCACCAATGGAACCCAATGCATGTAGCACATTTGGCTGCCTGTGTGCTACTGCCAGTAGCGGCCTACCGCGCTGTTGCCCCAGTGTGCCTATGATGGCCCAGTGCCCCAGCGCCAAGTAGGTGAACATCGCTATAGCACCACTGGCACAATGGTGGCCATGCCCTGCATTGCTTCCCACACACAGCACATCAGTAGCATGGCAAATGTCTGTGTCAGCAACCCGGGCATGTGCAGTGAGGTGTGTACTATGCATGTCACAGAACTGCGCCATTGGCTCAGCACGTTCAACACAATTGCGCAAAGTGCAACAGCGTGATATTCAGTCATCATATGCAAAACAGGTAATCAGCCATGCAATGGCGCAGCACTGCAATTTGCATCCACTTAAAGTTGCGCCTCACCTCATTTGCATGGCTTGTGCTATAAAAGTGTGACATTGGGCTGCAGTGGCCATAGTCAGTTACTGCAGTCTATTGGTGAGTTGCATGCTGTTTGGGAGTGTGGACTGTTGATTTAGGGACATGCATGGGACTGCACAGTCACAGGTAACAACTGCCATTCTTACAGGCTAAATAATGACCGAGCATGTTGTGGGAGAGGAGAAGCTCAGTGGTGGGAGGAGGAGGAGGAGGCCTAATTTTACCAAGGCTGAGACCGAAGCCCTGTTTGAGGCCTACCTGGATCAGGAGCCGCTTCTTAGCAGACGGCAGGGAACACCTCAAGCCCGTGCTGCTGCATGGGAGGAGGTGGCACGTGCTGTGAACCTGTATGGCAGCCACCAGCTCTCCGATGCAGGAGTGCAAGAAGAAGATGGGCACAGATAGGAAGAGGATAAAGGAAAAGGTGGCTGCCATCAGGGCAGCATGAGCTGCGACAGGTGGGGGACAGCCGGAGGTGGTACACCTGACCCCACAGGAGAAGAGGATTGCTGGAAGCATGCAGCGTTGTGCCATTGAGGGTGTTCCGGGTGGTGGCTTCCAGATGGGTGGTGGCCCATCACTGCATGTTAAGTCATGGTCTGTCTATGGGGGGGCAGGGTAGGTCACATGCAGTAACACAACTTTGTTTTCCCTTACAGATCCTGAGCATTTGCATGGGTCAGCGGTGTTGGGCCTGTCCACTGAGGACAGTCAGCTGGAGATGGAGGAGGGCCCATCCACCTCCACACGTATACATGGCTCAGTGTGACAGTGGGCCTGCCTGGCTGTCCACACTGATGTTGTTGTAACAGGTGTGGAGGAAGCTCTGCCCATTTCTCAGCGTGACAGCATCCATGGATGCCAGCATGCTGAGACACAGGCCGGTGCCAAGACCGTCACCGATGATGATGTCACTAACGGCATGGGCAGTGACACATGTGTGCCACAGGATGGCCACACATCAGGTAACATCGTGGCTATGGCAGTGGGTGATGCTGCCATGGAGGCCTGCGTGTCAGCACAGTCCCAGCCTGTGCCTGTCAGTGCCAGTGGGGCAGCACTGGTGTTTGTTCAGGACAGTGGGACTGTTGTGGCCACTGTGGTGGCACCACTGAGCCCTGGGGAGCGGCAGCCAGAGGGGCAGCATCAGAGGTCAGCCAATGGGCTTGGGGGTATAGGGTCCAGCGGCAGCATCTGTGCACCACCTGTGGACATGCCCAAACCTGGTCCTGGTGTGCAGCGCACACCCTCAAGGGGTGCTGAGCATCAGGGTCATGCACATCCTGAGGGACAGGATGCTGAGGAGGCAGATAACCTCTTGGATGAGCACACCCACCTACTGCAAGCATCAGTCCAGCAGCAGATGTGGCTTGCGATGTCAGTGGATGCACGGCATGCGGCTCTGGAGTGGGCAGAGGAGCGTTGCAGCAGAGACACCGCTCTGATCCTGGCAGGGATGGACCAGTTGCAGGAGGATTTGACCACTGCCATTGACAGGCATGCACAGGCATTCACTGCTGTCATGGCCACAATGGGCACACAGTCATGTTCCCATGTGTCGCAGACACCACGCAGTGCACTGTCTACCCCCCATTCCCGATGTTGTGCGACACCCTCCCTGTCGACACCGGGTTCAGCTGTGGGCATCCTGAGCACACCTGGTGCAGGCATGTTCGTGTGGGGACCCCCGCGCGGAGCACGGTTGTGTTCCACGCAGTGAACCCTGGGGACCATCGGTGCCACCCCATGAGACCAGTGGTCAGCCTGTCAGTGCTGGCAGGTCTCAGCAGGGCTACCCATGCATCTGTGGTGGCCGGGGCACTGTGTTGCATGACTGACCTGTCTCCCAACATGGCTACTGTCTGGTGCTGCCCTGTGTGCATTGTGTCTTTCAGTGGGAAGTGCATGGGTGGGTACCCGGCCCTGCACGTGGACACACAGTCCATCTGCACACCCTCCCGGCTGCTGTCTGTAGTTCTATGTGCATGATGATGCCTGCATTGTGCTGTACAGCAATGTGCAATGGTGCTCAGCATCTGACACACGCACATGGACAGGCAGTGGGTGTGGTGGTCTGTGGACATGTGTGTAGCTAGGGGTGGCATTCTGGGTCAGTGTGCCTCTTACCCTTTGTGCAAGTTTGTGTGTGTTGTGTGTGTGTGTGTGTGTGTCCATCCATGTGGCATGTTAGACCTCACCCATCCCTGGTTGTGTGTGTGGTTCCATGCCCGGCCACTTCCCTTGATGGCATGCACTCCTGGCGTGTGTCCATGCATGGTTGTGGGTTGTGCCTTAGCCACTGGTGGTTGCACATGCCCCATGACTTACCTGGATTGGCTGAAGTGCTCCTCTGTGATGGTGTCCCGGTGCAGTTGTGCCAGCCGGAGCAGTCAGGGGTCCCATCAGCCATGGGGGGGCTGCCCATCACCATCATCACTGGCGTCCTCATTGTCCCCATTGCTGTCCCCCTCTTAGACCTGTATGGCTATTCCACATTCATTGGCCATGTTGTGCAGGATGCAACAGGCCAGGAATAGCCCACAGGCATTTGAGGGGCTGTACTGTAGGGCACCGCCGGAGGTGTCCAGGCAATGGAAACATGCCTTCAACATCCCGAACACCTGCTCGATGACATTACATGTGGTGGCATGTGCCTCATTGTAGCGTTGCTGCGATGGGGTCGTGGGCCAACAGTAGGGTGTGAGCAGCCAGGGACAGAGTGGATATCCACTGTCACCTGTGTGTAGAGGGTGGAGGTTAGTTTGGTGATCAGCATTGGCCTGCCCTGGGCCATGTAGGCCACTACCCATGTCACCTCTGACCATGCCCCCTCAGGCCCTATGATTGTCCATGTGGTTTACATACTCACCCACTAGGTGTCCAGTGGGGATATCCCCACTCTCGAATCTGTGGCACAGTGCTGACTGGTGCCAGATGAAGGCATCATGTGCTCCCCCAGGGTGCATGGCACAGACATTGATTATGCACCCCCTGGCATCGCACATATCCTGGCAGTTGATGCTGGCATAGCCCTTGTGATTGATGTATGCAGTCCCCTCGGGGCCAGGTGGTGTGTGGATGGCCACATGGGTGCAGTCTATTGCCCCTAGCATGCCAGGCATATGTGCTACCCTGTGGGACTCCTGTATGTTTTCTGTGCACTCCACTGGTGTGCTGGGGAAATGGATGTACTCCACAGCATGTGGCAGCAGTGCGCTGAGGAATTGGGTGAGGTGGCGTGACATGGCCAACGGGGTTATGCCTGTGGTATCCCCAGTTGGTCTCTGGAAGGTACCCGTGGTGAGCAAGCACATGCAAGCTGTCACTTTGGTCTCTACTGACAGGGCATGGCTCCGTCATGTGGGTGCCTGCATCACATCACTGCACAGCTCACAGAGATGCCTCAGAATTGCCCGATTCAGGCGGTACTGGACCACAATCTCATTATCACTGTACAGCTCAAAGCTGGTGTGGGCTCGGTACTGCCTGTTGGGGGCATACCGCAGATGGGCCCTTCCACGGCCATGCCCCACTGCTGCCCGACTTCTCACCCCCCTCATAACGGCCTCCATCTGGAAGGTGGCACTGGCCATGTACCTGGCTTGTGTTCACCCCCCGGCAGCTGTTACTGTATTTCTCTGTCCTCACTGCTACTTCCCTGCACTGGGAACACCTGCCTGTGCTTGCCTCACTGTGGTGTGGTGTACCTCCCCCTTGTGCAATGTCTCCCCACACCTTCCCCTGTGGCTATTGCTTCCAGGTGCCCTTTTCTGCCTGGCTTTGTGTGTCCCTGCTGCCCAGTGTGTCCTGCTGTGTTTTGCTCTCATATGTGGCTTTCCTGTAGTGTTCTTGTGCCTCTCCCTTGCTCCCTTTTATTTTGGCTCATTTCTGCTATGGCGCAACTTCTGCTTGCTCCCCTATTGCGCATGGCGCAAGTTGTTGAATATCGCACTGCGCCATTTATGCATGGTTCCTCCCCCTTCAGTTGTGCATGCCTTCATTATCATTGCGCTGTTGCTCAGCGTGATTTGGGGGGTGCAACTGCCTCCTGCTGAATATCGCAGAATGGCGCATTTTCGGACTTGGGCAGGCGCAACCCTATTGCACAATGATCAACTCTTTTGAATATCTGGGCCCATATATATATATATTCTCGTATAATCATATGTAGTTTTGGCCAGTCAGCACTTCTCTTTGTCTAAGCAAGCTGACAGAGAGAAAACCTTTGGTATCCTGGTAGGACAAAACACGTGCCTATGTCTTCTGTTGGCACCCTTTGCAAACTGTGTGAGAGGCCTTTTGGCACCATGATTTTCTGCTTAAAGTTGAACCAGCATAATATTCTGTGGTGATTTGCATATGTAGCTCATGATGCTTTGCATTGTGGGGGCATGTGTGACTTTGTATTTCTTTGTTATGTCTTATTCATAAGCAAGAAATGTCACATGTAGTTTGAACCCATCAGCATTTCTTTTGTCTAAGCTATAATGCTAACTGAAGCATATTCTTTGTCTCATATGATACTCATTAGTAATTCTGTCTGTTAAGTCATCATTCAATGGAGAATGACATAGGACCAATACATATTGCTTCTCATATCCATAACTATGAGGTAATCTCTGTTGTTATACTGTTATCTGTAGTATATAGTCTTCTGCAACCTAGCTCCACATGGAGAGAACGAGATCTTGAAGAACCTGAGATCTTAGAAATTCTGGAGATTATATACATTCTTCAGGAGAGTGGTGAGAAACCCATCTCCCTTGTGATTTTCTCTGTCACATGCTTGGTGTAAGTAGTATAATAAACCTTTACTAGTACTCCTGCTTGTTTACAAATGTTGGAATGTGGTGGGAATGTGAAATTTTGGAATGTGGCAGGGACATGTCATTTTAGAATGTGGCTGGGATGTACAATGTTGGAATACAATGGGGATGCAATGTACAATTTTGAAATACGGTGGGTGTGTACAATTCTGCAATGTGACAAGGACAAGGACAAGCAATTTCAGAATAAATGGTGTGTACTGTTCAATAGTGTGCATCCCCACAATATTCCAAAACTGACAGTCTCTACCAAATACCTCAATCTATGCTCCTGCTGCATTCTGACACTGAGTGTCCCACCGCATTTTGAGATGCTACATTCCTGCCACAATGTGAAATTACATGTCCCCCTTCCCCATCAAGATTTTAAAATTGTGCACGACTTTGAAATTCTATGCCTTGGTTCAGTGCTGTATTCCAAAACCACCCCCTGAAGAGTTCTAAAGTACAGTCCCATGCATCTGAGCATTCTGGAAATATAAGCAATGCAGCCAACCCTATGTCAGTTTTTTATTGATTACTACAGCTACAGTTTCTTAAACTTGGAGAAACTGGTCATATAAGGTTGCTGACAGGGAGAACTAGACTGTGAGTTCAGGTTATGACATCATCAGTGGTTTTTCACTGAAACTGGCTATTTTGAATGGGCAGTGAAATCAGGGTTACAAAGTAGCTCATAAATTTAAAATGAAGTAACATAGAAACCTGATTTTTGGTATGAGATTTATTGGGAGTATACGTATTCTAATTCTGCAATGTAGACTTTTGGCTGGACTCCCTCTTTAAAGAGATGGGACATAAACCAAAAGTATAGTTAGTACAGAAATGGTAATTAAAATTGTTAAAAAGAATTGTTGCAAAAAAATTAATACAAAGGCAATTTCAAAGGGGAATTGCAAAAATTGGTATCTCTTTTAAGCTTCAAAATTATTAATCTCACAGCAGACATATTATTTAATCATAGTCTTTATTATTCAAATGAGCACAGAAAAAAGTTTAAACAGGCCCTAATAAATGTTTGAATACATTCATTCTCATTTTTAAGGTGATCTTTTGTATGAGGGAAAGACAAAGATTACACATCAATACCATAATAAATAATTTGTCAGGCTAATTATGGAGCTTTTTACACTTTTTTCAGATCCCTTTTGATTAATAAAACTGTACTAGCAATAATACTCAACAGGGTGGGTGGTATTGGGCTATACCAGATAACTCCAGGGGCATAATGAGGCAGTTTACCTATGCTGACGCAACAACATTGTTGTCAACGTGCAGCATAGAGACATCCCTGTTGTTGATAGGCAAAATTTTGCCTGTCAGACATCGGTCTGGTTTCTGTTGGGGGGCTGCATCCTCCCTGCTTAAGGATTGTTAACCCCAGTTGGAGTTAACATGTGGGGGGTGAAAGTTGGTGAAATGGTGGAATTTCACCGGTGGGTCCCCCACAGCATCATTTTCGAATCTTGTCGAAAATGTTGCTGTGAGGGATTTAGCCAATGAGGTTTTGCCCTTCCATCGGCATACCTAATGAGGCCTGACGCCACAGACAGAAGGTGTTATAACCCCTGGAAGGTCTAGTATAGCCCATGCTGCCCACTCCAGGGTACTTTGGGCTGTAGTTTAGGGAGAAAAAATGTAATGTTTAAAAATTTGTTTAGATAGTTTATTTAAATTAACAAAAAAAGTTTCTGCAATGTAGTCCCTCTACTGCTGATGCTGGATGTAGACGGCACTGTTTTGCTGTGTGCCATTGTGTATTACACTGCTTAAAAGTTATAAAACTCTAAATAGTTCCAATTCATCCAGGGATTGCTAAAGCAGTTTTAAACATTTGTATTGAAATAGCTCTTCTCTTTTCCCAAGTAAACAGTGCATTGTGCTAGTTCATGGAGAAGGACAGCAGTGTAATCATCCAGGCCATGTACTACTGAGTCATGAGACCAGCAGTACTTTCTTAGATTGCACTGCCACAGATGGAGTCATGTTGCTAGCTTATGGTAATAGTGAGAGTGAGTGGGTGGGCGGCAGTGCTAGAGTCAGGTCTGGGGGTCTTAAAAAAAGTTATTTTTCTTCAGTTTTGTTTTTAGTCAGCTTGTTATGGGGATGACTTGCTATTGGGAGTTACTGACTTGCTCTCTTGGCACTGAGTCATTGGGGGGGGTCTCCTGCTCACTAAGTGAGAAAAAAATGGCATGTTTCAGTTTTGGAAAATGCCAACATGGCTTGATATTTTCAGAAATGCAGCCAGTTGGCACAGGGATTTGTTATTTCCTGGTCTCTATCAGCACATAAATGTTTTCCTTATCAAGGGGTTCAGTCAGTCAGCTGCTGGGACATGTTCCTACCCTTTTTCTAAGATGCAATTATTTTCTTGTTGTGACAGTAATCATGTTTACTGCTTATCAGATATGTCAAGTCACGTAATTACCTTTTTTAATTAATTTTGCATCAGTTTTTGTGACAGTTGTTTTGCAAATTTGAATTGCCATGACTGCTCAAACAGTACCGTACGCTTGAGTTATGTATCTGAATTTTGTGAAACTAGAAATAAAAGAGTGCCTAGTCTCAGCAATGATAACCAAAAAGAATAATTGGCAGCATATTTCTTTAACTGATAAAGGTTTTTTAAATATTTAGTCATGAGGGTCTATACTGTATTGTACTCTAGACTTTCCCCACCAATCTGAGGCAGAATAGAAATCTCTGTGTAGATATTTGTTTTGTGACCTAAATACTGCTGAAATAAATAGTGACCTCTCTCTATTGCTGTCTAACAAAAAAAAGAAGAAAAAACTCTCAAAAATTATTCAATATATCTAAATGCCTCTCTAGAAATTATTATCTCCTCTTGGCTTTGCAGTGGATGCTGCAATATTGGTGGGCAAGTAACCATTGATGCACAAGGGGCCAATGTGCAATCTCTCTGAAGGACATTATCCCTACTTAGTGGGTCTCTGTGCAGATATTTAGCCTGGCACTACAGTTTTAGAGTGCTTTTAGGGCTTTAGCTGGATTTTAAATGGCTCAGTGCAATTGTTGAAACCAGATACACTCAGTAAGACACTCCCATTTTGGGAGGTATTTAAACTGGAGAATATGTGAGTCTTGGTGAGCATTGGGTGTCAGTAACAATGGCAGAGGCTTGTGTCTTCCAGTTTAGTCAGTGGCAGCCAGGTCACCAGGGAATAATATAACCAAGTGCAGCTTCTGAACTCCCAGCAAGGTACAAATTTGGAAAATAAAAATATAAATGAGGGAAAAATGTGTTATCCAATGCATTGGATGTAAAATGTATGATATGGTGAGGTAAAAAATTAATTTATGTGTCAGTGCTTTCTTTGAAATGCACAAATGGCACATGAAATAAAATGTACGCAAGAAGAATTTAGTAAGCTAATAGAAATGCAAACCCTAGAGCAATACACAGTATAGAAAATACAGGTTAAGGAGTTGAGGGAATTGCTACCCAAATTAAACAATCATATCTCATAAATCAGGTAGAACAATAACATAATATAATCAGAAAGCGAACTTGAGATGACAGCCATAAGGAGAATGGGTTAGGGGGATGATTAAGGTTCTACCATACTGAAATGACAACAGCATTGTCAAAGTTTGGCATGGCGAGATCCCCAATGTCAATAGACAAAGTTTTGCCTGTCAGACATTGTGAGTTTTCTATCAGGGGCTGTGCCCCTGAACCCCCTTCTTGAAATATCTAACTGTGAGTCAGAGTTGTTTCAAAGGGGGGGCAAAAGACAGCAAAAGAGCAAAATTTTGCCTTCAGGTCCATCACAGTGCCAATCTCAAAACCTGTTGAGATTGTCACTGTGAGGGATTTCACTGTCCTGGAGTCATCCAGTCAGCATACCGATGAGTACACTCTAGTGCAATACTCTAGATGGAGAAAAAGGGGTAGGCAAGCTAAAGATCTCATACCACTTGAACATACATCAAACAGATGTGAGTGCCTGAAACCTAATACAAAAACTTAGGAGCTTAATAATGACAGCCAGAATACCAATGACCAAAACAAATTAAAAAAGAAAGGAACGCTTTTGATAATGGGAACTCCATACTAGAATATTGATTTATTCATTTGTAGTAGTGCCAGGAAGAATACAAGGGTAAAATGTTTACAGGCAGCAAAAATATAGGATGTGAAAAGGTTTTCTGAAAATATACCAGAAAGTACAGGCATAAACCCAGTGGTCATAATACATGCAGGCAAAAATGATATTGAGCGGAGGCTTGATGATGTCAAAAGAGTGACTTAACGGAACTAGGTAAAAATATTAAAATTTGGGAAGGTAAGTGATCATAACAGAAATCTTGCCAGCTTCAAAATATTCAAGAGGTAAAGAAGCAGCCATACACCAGATGAATGCTTGGTAAAGGAAGTGGATAGAGAATAAGCAGCTTGCTTTCCATGACCCTGAAATAACGAAGGTAGCAAACAATTTCTATACACCAGAGATGGTCTACATCTGAACAGGAAAGGCATTATTGGGAAAAAGAATAAAAATTGTTAGCATGAATCATTTAAACTAAATAATAGGGGAAAATAGGTAGAAATTAAAGGTAAAACAGTACTAGGACAAGGCACAGATAAGAGGATCAACAAAAATGAAACGTGTAACCAGTCTAGTAAACACCAGACCAGGAATAAATACACAAGTTCACATTTAACTATAAGAAACATGAATACTAAAACTGATGACCTTAAGGCTTTAGAAACACTAGAATCCCTAGATATTATTAGTATCTCAGACTCAATTGTGGAAGAACAATTTAAATTGAGGGGAAAACACCCCCAGGCTATGCACTATATAATTGGGATAGGACTTGAAAAAAGATGGAGGGATAGCACTTTATGTACATGAGGATTTAAAAAGTACAGATGTACTGGATTAAATCAAGATGAAAGAACATTAGATGGACTCTGTGTGGGTCAAACTAAATGCAAAGAATGAAGGGGATATGGTTGCAGATGTATGTTTTATAGCCCCTAATAGAAACCTGACTAATGCTAAATTGCTAAAAGGAAAATCAAAGGCAGCTCAGTTATCAAATGTGATTAGAGCTGGAGATTTGAACTGATGTGGGATAAATTTAATGTAATGTATGAAACAGGAAATAATCAAATGGAAAATGTATTACTGGAGTTGATACATGAAGCATGTAAAAGAACCAAACATCCTAGATTTGAAACTAATTAATTGGAAGGGATTTGTGCAAAGATATATGGTTGGGCAGCATTTCTTCAATCGTGACCATAACATTGTGGTCTTTAAAATTACTCTAAGCAAGCAAAGTAATAAATGATATCCATCCAGTATAAATATAATAGGGCTGATGTAATAGGAATCATGCTTTTTCTTAAAGAATGACAGAGGAGAATTGATGTGAGGGAGCAAAATATGGTGCATTCATGGATAATCTTGAGAAACAAATTAATTACTGCCCAAAATAAATATGTGCCACAACACAATACATACAATAAGAGTGAAAATCCCCCTCCAGTAATTTATGCCACAAATAATTTAAAGCAATTAGCTCCAAATCTAAAGCATACTGTACAAAACAGTACGAGATATAAGAACTGATAAATGTATAAGGGAATACAAAGATAGCCAAAGGAAATACAGAACAATAATCTGCAAGGGAAAAAGGAAGCTTTAAGTAAAATTAGCACATAAAAAAAATCCTAGAGATTTTGATAGCCGTATCAAGTGAATCGATAAGCCAGAAAGCATTATTAGTCAAATAAAGGAAGGAGAAAATCCAATAACTGATGTTGGGGCTTTCTTCACAAATACATTGCAAATTTGTTTTTTTTCAAGAGTTTGAATTGAATGAGGGAACCAGAGATACCAACAGGGATGGATTTACGGGGGCTAAGAGGGCTGTAGCTCTCCCATTATAAATCTCCCAACCAGTGCCTGCAGCTGGCAAGGGTAAAGCTGCCAGAACCATGCCAGTAATTAATAACAAAGGAGTGAGTCTGACCTTATTGTGCCAAGCTAAACCCCCCACTAGACCCAGTGGATGTCGTAACTCTTCTGACTACCCCCCCACACTGTGACAGCTGCCTTCCATGTGTTGCTGTCCTCTCACTTGATTTTCACAGGCTTGGCACAGCTCCTTTGTTTATGGGGCCAGGGGGGTGGCTACTAGTAAAGTGGAGGAGGTCAGAAGCTGTTACTTTGCAGTTCTTACCCAGGTCCGCCTCCTGCTTGTGTCTCCTGACTGGCTGCCATGTCTGGTAGTGGGTGTGGCCAGCCAGGGGCACCTTGTTTAAATGTCCTGGCAGTGAAGCATTAAAGTGAACTGTATTTCACTGGAGAGTTACCTGGGTTTTGGAGAGAGACTGTGATGAGTTGAGCCTGGAGTACTAGTGCTGGCTGAGGATGGAGCAGAGGAACCAAGCTGAGCGTGGATCAGAGCTGAAGACCAAGAAGAAAAACCCAGACAGAGTTTCAGAACAGCGTATCCATCAGTGTACTGTACTGTACAGGAGCCTTGCTGGATAGCAGTCAGTCCATAGGGCAGCAGTGGGTCTGTCATCCACAGGTCCAAACTTGTACCTCTGCTGGGAGCAGCGACTTGGGTGCCTGAGTTCAGTGGGTCCGTCATCCACCGTTATGAAATTGTACTGCTGGGAGCAGCGACTTGGGTGTTTGAGCTCGGAGCCTGGCATTTCAGTGGTGACTGCAGCAAACAGGGAGTAGCTGAGGTGGCTGTGAGACTCTAGAATGGGAGGAGGAGGAGGAGGAGGAGGAGGAGGAGGAGGAGGATTCCAGTCTTTTTTAGCAGCTCCTGATCCCAACTTGTTCAGGTAACTTACTTTCCTTTGTGTATATTCTTTGGACTCGTATCTATGTTGTGATCTGTAGGACCATTTGAGGACCTGACCTTTAGAGAATGGTATTGGCTCAGTACCAGTGCCCAATCCACCCTTTTCTCTTTCTCTCAGCTGTGTGAGCTGGCATTTGTGATGTCACCAACCCAGTACTCGATGTACCCTGAGAGGAGAGAGAACTTAAAAGTGGGCACCCATGGCAGTAAACAAACCAGGCAGCTGTAATTGAGCAACCTCCCTGCTGACAAGAACCTGCACAACATGAACCTTAGTTTCATTCAGCTCTCTATGGTAACGGTCAGGCTACAGAATGCCCACACTTAATGTAACAGCCTGCTGAACTGAAAAAGCCATGAATGCTACTTCAGGTCATTGGGGTTGGGGTGGGGGTTACTGCACTGAAAAGGCTGAGGTCTGCAGGTGCCATAAGCCAGAGTTTACTAACTTTTGGCTTCCTTCATTACTGTGAGCATTGGTAACTTTGTACCTTAAGCTGCATTTAAGAAAGGGGGAAAAATACTTCACTAGTTAGACTACATTAGAGTGGTCAATATTTGAAATCTGGACACTAAAAGCAACTGCGATAGCATAACCTGTTGTTCTTCACTATTGATGATAATTACAGAAAAGTAAGTCAAGAATTAACCATTTCATGTTTTAGTATAGAAATGATTCATATATATATATATATATATATATATAGACCAGCATAGAGGTTTGCATATTATAAAAGTTGGTTAAATGGTTGCCAAGATAGATGCACAACAGTTTTAAATTATAACCTTTCATACACATCCGAGGCTTTGTCTTTTAATTATGTTGAGGTAATGCAGTTGAGTTAATACAGTTGTATTCTTTTTGCAAATGAAAATGTGTTTGGAAAAAATTTAATAGCAGTTTGTTTCTTCTCTTCCCTTAAGTGGAAACATTACTCTGGAGAGAGAAACAGATGTAGTCTGTTGGGGTGGGGGGAGGTAAGATATTTTTATCTATTACAGAATTGTAAGAATCAATTTCGGTAACAAACAACCTGCCTAAATCTGTGTATTTTTATTTGCAGTAAGTGTCTTGACTGAGAGCCAACTTGTCTCATTTTTATGTGTTTCGGATATGCTGGTTGCTGCATGTAATCTTTGTAATGAAGTGTTTTGTATTGGATGACCAGCTGCAGTATTTTGATGTTTTGTTATTTTTTGGATGGGAGGGTGGTTTGTGGGGACTCTGGGGATGGTGCTAGTGTACAACTCACAGAGCATGAGGAGGGAGAAATGGGATAGAACTTGTATTTGAAATACGCTCCAAAATGCACCAGAATGTGCCAAATTTAAAAAATTCTGGGGGCCTAGGTGGCCCACTAGACCCCCATCCTATTTTAATTTTTTATCTGACTTGAGCTCCCCATCTACAGGACTTCTGGATCTACTCCGGACCAAGAAAGTAAGATCCAATGTTGCTGACTTTATAATAAATAGGAATATGACACGTGAGGGTTAAAAAAGATTAAGAACCCATTGGCAGCAGCACCAGACTACCTATCAGTATATTTATTGAAATTAGTCCAACCATATATCATGAATGATGCCACAATTATTCCTGTATATAAACAAACTCTGGTCAGAGCCAATACAGCTGTAAAATGATTTTTGTAAGCTGCGCTGACGGAAGAAATTTTATTTTTACCTACGTACAATGGTAATGCTAGACACAGATCATTTCTTCAGTGTGACAATGGAATGCACAAGCTTATATACTGATTATTTACTAACATACTATTTGCCAGCAGATTAGGCCTTACGGTCTATCGAGTCTGCTCGAACCTAGATCCTTAGTTGGGTGCCGAGACCCTCCCATCCCTTGTGCTCCAGAAACTCCTATCATCCATCCCCACCCCCCCAGGACAGGCCCTCATCTGATACATCCACTTTCTGTGTCTGTCCCACCCTCTCTTGAAGCCCTCCACTGTGGATCTCTGAACCAGCTCACCAGGCAGTGCATTCCAAGGGTCCACCACCTTCTCAGTGAAAAACCTCCTCCTCTTTTCCCCCCTCACCCTTCCACCTTCCAACTTCAAACCATGCCTCTGGTGATACCTCCCTGCTTTAGCCTAAAGATCCCTCCATGTTTACTCCTATTTATTCCCTTGAGGTACTTGAAGACCTCAATCATGTCCCCCTGTCTCTCCTCTCCTCCAATGAAAACAGGCAGAGCCCTCAAGTCTGTCCTCATAAGTCAAATCCCTAGCCTCGTATCATCTTTGTTGCCTCCTCTGTACCCTCTCCAGGAGCTGTATGTCCCTCTTCAAGTGTGGTCTCAGTACTGTACACAGTACTTAAGGTGTGGTCTAACCAGTCCATTGTACAGCGGCAGAATCACTTCCTTGCTCCTAGAGGTGATCCCCCTTGATGCATCCCAACATCCTGTTTGCCTTGCTAGCTGCTCTTCTGCACTGCTCAGATATTCATACATGTATCCACCATGACCCCTAGGTATTTTTCCCTATTGAGGCCTCCAGCGCCTCCCTCCCAGGGTGTACCTGTGTTTAGGGTTTCCGACCAAGATGCAACACCTTGCACTTGGTGATATTGAAATTTAATTTCCAGTGTGAGCCCAGCTTTCCAGGGTGTCCAGGCTCTTGCAGGGCCAGCTTCCTCTTCTCCCTCAACTTCATTGCTCCCATCTTGGAGTCATCTGCGAATAGACTCATTTCACATAATATACCCTCCCTGATGTCCGATATGTATGCATTAAACAGGATCGGACCCAGGACCGAGCCCTGTGGTACCCTACTACCTACCTCTCTAGGGTTTGAGAGCTCCCCACAGACCACTACTCTCTGAGTGTGTCCAGCTAGCCAGTTTTCAATCCATCTGACCATCAAAGGGCCTACTCCTAACCCCATCAGTTTCTCCACCAGACCATTGGGGACAGAGTCAAACGCCTTGCTGAAGTCCAAGAATAATACATCCACAGGCTTACCCTGTCCAGTTCTGATGTTACCCATTCATAGAACTCCACAAGGTTGGTTTGACATGATCTACCTGGCACAAACCCATGTTGCCACTATCCAGACCTCCCACCTCCTCCAAGTACACCCCAATCGTTCCTTTAGTATACTCTCCATTAATTTTCCCACCACTGAGGTCAAACTGATGGGTCTATAGTTCCTGGTACTTCCTCGACCCCACTTTATGGATTGGTACCACATGTGCCTCGCCAATCCCTAAATTTGCCTCCCTGTCTCAGTTACCTGCTGAAAGCTCCGCCAGAGTGCAGCCAGTATGTCCGCCAATTCCCATAGCACTCGGATGAATGCCATCCGCCCAGGAGATTTGTCTTCTTTAGGGCCTGAGGCTAACCACACCCTTTGGCAGAGATAGATCATCCGTCCCTCCACCTTACTGGTCTTTTTATCCTTATCCAGATGTGACACCCTGGGGTACCTTTCCCTCCTCTTGTTCCATTTCTGTTGCTCCCCTGATCCCACTCCCTGCCACTTCCATCCCTTCATGCCTTGCTTTGTAGATATCCCATCTCCTCCCTAGTGAACACAGAGGCAAAGTACTCAAGTAAATACCTCTGCCTGGTCCTCGCTTCTTCCACCCACCCTTCTTCTGATCTCAATCTGCTGAGATGGCCCTTAGTTTTTCTCCACTCCCAATGTACCGGAAGAACCCTTTTCCTCCATGTATCCCGTGCCAGCCGCTGCTCTTTACTGACTTTGCTCCTCACCATACGGGTGACTTTTCTAGATGCAAGCTGGTACATTTCTTATCCCTATCCCCGCTTGTTGTTTTATATTTTGTATGCCACCTTCTTTCTCTGACTGCTACCTGTACCTCACTGGACCACCAGCATGGTTTATGTGACCTTGCTTCTTACGCTTCAACTTAGCGCAGATCCTGACTGCCTCATGAAGTCCCTGTTTTATGACCTCCCATCTCCTTTCCACATTTGTCATTGAGGTAATCCCTTCAAGTGATCCTTGAGAATATTTCCCATGCCCATAAAGTCTGCCCCCCTAAAGTCCACTGCCAGTGTCCTAGATCTCACCCCCACTCCCCCCATGCTTATTTGAAACCAGACAGTATTGTGGTCACTCCCAGTCAGGGGGTCCTGTACAACCATATCCCTTACCAGATCCCCATCTGACAGAACCACATCCAGGACATGCCCCTCCCTTGTGGGCTCCATCACATGCTGCGTTAAGAACACATCCTGGAAGCCATCCAGCAGCCTCTGCTCCTTGGCCACCTTAGAGGACATGGTTCCCCAGTTTGTACCTGGCATATTAAGGTCCCCCATCAACACCACTCCTTCCCCTTTTGGACCACACTGGGCAATGATGTTGTCCAGCAAACCATCCTCTAGAACATCACTCATCCGGGGGCCTATATGCTACTCCCAGCTTGACCTTATCTCCTGCTGGGGATCGGTGACCCATAAGGCCTCCATGTTTTCCTCTGCCTCTTCTACCCTAGCAATTTCTATGTCATCTCTAATGAACATAGCCACTCCACCCCCTCTGCCCTCCTTTCTATCCTTCCTAAGCATAGTGTACCCCTGCACATTTAGGTCCCAGTCATGGTTTTTGTTGGCCCACGTCTCCGTGACTGCCGCCACATCCACCCCCGAACAGCATGGCCTGGAACTCTGGCAACTTGTTTCCCAAGCTCCTGGCATTTATTAACACCAGCCCCCACCCCTTATCCCTGATCCTCTTTGTCGAACCCCACCCAGATTCCTTATACTTCCATCCTCCCCTGCTCCTCCTGGAACCTCCACCTCCAGTCTGTTTCCTCCCCTTGGGCTTGAAGGCTACTCCCTCATCTGGAGGAGAGGGCTTCGGTCAGCCCCTCCCTTATCCCTTCCTCCCTCACAAGTTTAAACCCCACCTTTCTTGAATGTAGTCAGCCATCCCTGTTTAAGGACTTCCTTCCTAATGGGGCAAGATGAAGCCTGTCCTTGGCATACAGTCCCTTATCCTCCCAAACTCCTTTCCAGTTCCCTAACACCCCAACCCACTTCTTCACCCACTTCCTGGAGTCAGTCATTAACCCTCTGTGAGTTTCATTTTTTCTCCACTGAGGCCTTTGGTACTGGCAATATCTCCGAAAAGGAAATGTTGCATCCATTATCCTGACAGACTCTGGCAAGTTCTTGGAATCTTGCTTGGATTTCCAAAACGCTATTTCCCTCTAGATCATTAGTTCCCAAATGCACCAGGAAATCCGGTTTCCCTTCACAATCCCTAACCATTTCATACACCATGAACTTTGCTCTGTGCACTGTCAGCCCAGAGATACTCACTACCTTCATCTGGCTATGGCATCCACCCCCATGTCCCTCCCAATGGATACCCCTAATCATCGAGTCTCCCAGTAACAGAACCTTAACACCGCCATCATCCTTATGGTTACCTCCACTATGCCCTCTCAGCCCCCCTTTCCCCTCTTATTCATGATCTCAATTTCTTGGGAGTCTTCCTGCCTTATTAGAGACCCCCTTGTCACCCTCCCCTTTCTGCCTCCCTCGTTATTTTGCCCACTTAACTCAAACACCTCTGAATAGGTGTCCCCTTTAACCCTCTCTTATCTGAACCATTTATCCTGGCCTGATGGTTTCCCTTCCCACACCACCATCCTCCCCTGTAATAGTACCCCTGCCTCCAGAGGCTCTCTGTGGGTCCCTTTAGCTATGGCCCCATCCTTGGTACTGACCTCCCTGCTGAAGGGGCTCCTCTCCACCTCCTTGTCTCCCAGTTTTCTCCAATCATGCTCTCCTCCCTCATGTCTGGAATATGTTGCATCTCCCCATTTGCTTAACATATATGTTTCCCCTTCTCCCTCTGGGACTATGTCTATCCTTTCCACAGCTGGTCTGTGATGCCCTATGGGTATCCAACTCCCCCCCCCGGCCTCTGTATAAGTTTCCTCATTTCCACCAACCCCTTCCTCCTCCTCTAGGTTGCTTAGTAGCTCAAATTTATTGTGTCACTCTATGTCAGCCTCCATCAAGTAACCCGAGTTTCCCCTGACTGCATCTCTAAACTGACCCTCTTCTTCCTCTCTTGCACTGTTCACCTTAGGAGCTCCCTTCCCACAGTCTGCTGTTTTAGGCTTCCGCACAACAGCCCCTCCTGACTCTTCCCCCTCTAGTCTCTTTGTATTCAGAATGTTCACCCCGTATGCTTTCCCCTTAGCATCAACTTCGCTATCTAAGGGTCCTCTGTCCCTAATATCCCCCCTCCTGCTTGCTGTAACATAATGTCCTGTAATTTCAGAGCGTTGCCCTAGCCTCCCCTCAGCCCCACCCTTCTGCTGCCCATATCCACACCCCTTATCCTTGGACACCCCCCCCAGCTCCCACAGCTTACTCCTTAACCAATGTACCTCACTCCTGATACAAGATAGCTGTCTACAGAGTGGGCAGCCTCCCTCTCTCCAGGCCCAATTTAGAATTATTGCCATCCCACAGCCTGAGCAGCCTACAAACCTTCCGAAGATGCCTGCCATGGTGGAATATGGCCACCCTGATTTCCTCTGTTTATAATAGCACACCCTTTCTCAGTCCCTTTCCCGGAGTACAGTTTCTCTCTATACTGACTGTAGTTATTTACAAACCCAATTTCAACCCCACCAATAAAGTTCCCAAGTCTCACAAACACATTCAGTCCAGTGTGTGTTCGGTCCCACTAACAGTGTGTGTAAGCAGACATCAGGTACCGTATGATGTCACAGGCCCTCCTGCTACTGTTGCTTCAAATTTCAGTCCCAAACAGAAATACTCAGCCCTTCAATCCCAACCCCCAGTGGCTTTTCTGTATTTAAGAAAGCATACAAAACAGCGTGGGTGGGAGGGCTCTTACCAAACACCAGGCAAACACATTTAAATTTCCCTCTAATTATCCCTGCCAAACAACTATCTCCAAAGTTACAATATCACAGCCCAAGTAACAGTTCTAATTCACGGTAATAATTTTTAACACATAGAACTAATTTCACTTACAAACTATTCAAATATTTCAGTTAAAACAGAATATAACTGCAGCCCTCTTTCCTACCATCCTGCTGTTTAAGCTCCCAAGTGAACAATGAAAGCCAAGGTAATTCCTGTTTAAAGACAAGGTAATTGCAGCTAATGTCCCCTCCCCCGAGCACCAGGCAAACACATTTAAATTTCCCTCTAATTATCCCTGCCAAACAACTATCTCCAAAGTTACAATATCACAGCCCAAGTAACAGTTCTAATTCACGGTAATAATTTTTAACATATAGAACTAATTTCACTTACAAACTATTCAAATATTTCAGTTAAAACAGAATATAACTGCAGCCCTCTTTCCTGCCATCCTGCTGTTTAAGCTCCCAAGTGAACAATGAAAGCCAAGGTAATTCCTGTTTAAAGAAAAGGTAATTGCAGCTAATGTCCCCTTCCCCGAGCACCAGGCAAACACATTTAAATTTCCCTCTAATTATCCCTGCCAAACAACTATCTCCAAAGTTACAATATCACAGCCCAAGTAACAGTTCTAATTCACGGTAATAATTTTTAACACATAGAACTAATTTCACTTACAAACTATTCAAATATTTCAGTTAAAACAGAATATAACTGCAGCCCTCTTTCCTACCATCCTGCTGTTTAAGCTCCCAAGTGAACAATGAAAGCCAAGGTAATTCCTGTTTAAAGACAAGGTAATTACAGCTAATGTCCCCTTCCCCGAGCACCAGGCAAACACATTTAAATTTCCCTCTGATTATCCCTGCCAAACAACTATCTCCAAAGTTACAATATCACAGCCCAAGTAACAGTTCTAATTCACGGTAATCATTTTTAACACATAGAACTAATTTCACTTACAAACTATTCAAATATTTCAGCTAAAACAGAATATAACTGCAGCCCTCTTTCCTACCATCCTGCTGTTTAAGCTCCCAAGTGAACAATTTAGGCATGGTTGTTTCCCTGGAACAGGTAATTATTAGCTTACTGACACAAATGGCCATAGGTGTGGCAAGCATTCTTTGGGAAGTAACTAGGAGAGACCAATCCCAATTATGGTCTGACTGGTGTCAGCAATGTTTTTTTATTCCTTCCTCCATTATGTGCTATCTCTGCCTGCCCAGATAAGGGGACCTGGCTTTATGTTTGCTTATGTGCTTGCTTTGTTCCTTCTTCTTATGACTCACCCAAACCACAGCTCAAGGCTACATCCAGTCTTACGTTATAATATTACAAGGATGCCAACAAAGGTTATATAGGGATAGGGCAATATGGGGAGAGACTCCTCTGCCCCCCATTACATTCCCCCCTTTGGCACCATATTGCCAAATTTGAAAATCAGACACGTAGTAGACAAGCGTTATACAAGGTAATCACCCCTGCTGGGTCTGGTCAGACTAGAGCACGTGATTTTGATGCATGATATAAATATGTAAAGTGCAAACAATATACTGCATATTATAACAATTCCATGTAGGATTGAGCTTCCCCAGTCACCAAAGATGCTTTAAATCCACATACCCAATATAGCCCTGTGACAGAGCCAAGCCCTGTGTTACATAAGTCCCAGGGGAAATACAAATTTGTTGCATTGGCTAAATAGGTGCTGTTGGTACAGCTACTGTTATTACTAGTACTGTTGCCAGTGTCATTACAAACTGTGACAGTTAGGATTTTAATGTATCTAACGTCAGGGTAATACTTGGAGGTACAGTTTTGGGTTGATCTAACATAACTTGAACTTGTCTTAGAGCTCACATTTTTACATATACAATAAGGAATTGCTGGTGTCTTTCTATGGTCAAGATGAATAACAGTTGGCCCATCAGTTGTCATGTTTGGTGGACTGTACCAGTTATGTGGCAGTACAGAGTTATTAAAAACAGATGCATTTACATTAGACAATACATACTGTACAAAGTTTGAGTCATTGATTTTTGCCATTGAGAACAATAGTTGGTATGTATCATACCAGTCCAAAGGATTTGGTCTCAAATGGAGTCCAACGGCTGATGAAAAATGTGAGTGTGTACACATATAACAGTCACATTTGCATTATTTGCATACAGTCTCATTGAAGTCCACCAGATGTTTGTGGTATGGAGTGAATCTCCGCTCTGTTTATATATTTTGAGGTCACTTCCTGTTCTCCACAAGAAGAAAATTGTCACGGTCACACATATAATTATGGTGACGGCAGTTTTAAAGTTCATGGTGTTCTGTTAATTCCTTTTGTCAGCTGCAATAAAAAATAAAATTGTGCATTTATACTGAACATTTAGTTATTGTGTACTTTGTTTGTAACCTTTTTACATTGGTCTGTTGGCCCTATCATTGTGCCCAGTTTTGTCATCTCATCTATAGATAAATCTTTGATCTTAGTTTTTGGCTCCGGGTCTCGGGGTTTTTGCTGGGTTATATTCTTCTTTACCTTTTTTTTCTTTTCAGGCACTTCTACCCAACTGCCTCCCTCCATCTCATACTCCTTTTCCTCTACCTCCTCTGTCCATTCTTCCTTACCTTCGGGCCCCTCCTCCTGTAACTGCGCCATCTTGGCATCCTCATCTTTCTCTAAGAGGTCTTCCAACTTTTTTGCCTTAGTCTCCCATTTCTTTTCTATGGCTTCATATTTATCAGCCTCCTCTTTCCTTTTCTCCCATTCCTTCCTCAGTTTAGCTTTTGCTTGTCTTGCTACTAGGTTAACTAGTTGTTCTTCTAGTTGGTGTCTTGTGACAGTCAACATTGTGCCCCCTGAGGCGCTATGTCCACGGGTGGTCACGGTGCCATCTTTAAGGGGCTGAGACCTTGCTTTTAATTCCTCACACTGTTTTTTAGTTTTGAATAGTCTCAGTCACCTCCTTTAGCTCAGTATACAACCGCCTGGTCTCTGTCACATGTTCCTGTGATTGTTGATCTAACTTTATGTGAGAAAGGAATTATCCCTACTCAATAAACACAGATCATCCTGAGCTTTGGCCTATTGGCTCTGTTTTTGCCCCAACTGGGTTTTATTGGCATCAAGTTCAGTTAAGGGGATGCTCTGCTGTAATTTTGCTTGCAATAATTCTAACTCTTCCCCCTGTTTTTTGTTTACGTATTTTAAACCTGCATCCTCTTTTATTTGTTTTCCCAGCCTGTAGACTACGGTTTGATTATACTGATACAAGCCTTGTAATGCATTAGCAAAAATGTCTTTTTCTCTCTTGACCTTCTTGTTTCTGTCTGCCACTTGTTCTGAGAAATAGACCTGTGCGGGGATGTCTTCCGACGGGGTCTCATACGGCCCCTGTTTACAATACTTCCCCACAAATTTCCCTATTATAGTTTCCATGCTCATTTTGTCCCTTTGGTCTACTTGGATATTTTCAACAGGGTCATCCGTGCACTGATGCCTCTGTTTACTTAGCCAAGGTTTATGACCCTTCTGAGCGCCCCGGCTTGCAAGTCCCAGCAGCCACACTCATATACCTTGCCCCATGAGTTCTCACAAGGTTATCCCTTATAGAGTGAAAAACTACTACTTTAAATACTTTTAGTCAGAACAAGAGGATCGAAACAAGAGGTTAATATATCACCTAGTGTGCAGACTGGGTCCCTTCTGTCCTTGTAGGTGTAGTTGATTTAGTCACCAGACCGAGTCTCAGTCCACCTTCAGCCAGGCAAACTAGCCACTGTTCCTCAGTGTTAAACACGGAGCTGGCTCATCCGTCCCGTGGTCGACCACTCTGGTGCCTATGGTTTGTTAGCAACAGCGATCCGAGTCACGGCACCAAAAATGTAAGCTGTGTTGTTTAAAGATATGAACGAGACCGGGTCCGGTGATGGAAGAAATTTTAATTTTACCTACGTACAATGGTAATGCTAGACACAGATCATTTCTTCAGTGTGACAATGGAATGCACAAGCTTATATACTGATTATTTAGGTGTGGTCATTTCCCTGGAACAGGTAATTATTAGCTTACTGGCACAAATGGCTATAGGTGTGGCAAGCATTCTTTGGGAAGTAACTAGGAGAGACCAATTCCAATTATGTTCTGACTGGTGTCAGCAATGTTTTTTTAGTCCATCCTCCATTACGTGCTATCTCTGTCTGCCCAGATAAGGGGACCTGGCTTTATGTTTGCTTATGTGCTTGCTTTGTTCCTTCTTCTTATGACTCACCCAAACCACAGCTCAAGGCTACAGCCAGTCTTATGTTATAATATTACAAGGGTGCCAACAAAGGTCATATAAGGATAGGGCAATATGGGAACAGACTCCTCTGCCCCCCATTACAATTTTAGTGATGGTGGTGAGAGGTGTGTAGAGATGGTGTAGTAGAGAAATGATGGCTGAATCAGTTAATGGTTGTTGTGGTTTATTGAAGTTATATTGCATCTTGTGGAGATCCTTATAATTGGATCCTAAGTACATGGAAATATTGAATCTACTAAGCCGTGGTGAAACAAATTTCGCCAATCTCCTCCTCAGCAACAGATTGTCGCCAACATCCCCAACAGTGCCTGGTCCTGACCACAATCAAAAACACACCAACACCTGTTCAGTGTTAATGGGGGGGGCTATGCCCCTGCACTCCCCCATGTGGGGGGCACTGCCCCTCACACCCCTAGACATAAGGATTCTCAACTCTGGGGGGGTGGATGTTGGGGGAGAGCAGCTAACACCAGGTGTCGGTGTGTTGGCACATTGATGCAATAACCCATTCGACACTCTGGATGTTGAATGGGTTGTTGTCGCTGCTCTGGTTTCCCTGCATGGGGGTGGGGTGGCGTCGGTAACAATGGTATACGGGAAATATCCTGCAATTATAAATATACAGATTTCAAAGCAAGATACTAAATTCATGCAAATGTCCATAATAATGCACTCCACAGAAGCAGTGACTGAGAGATCACTGTAGCTAAAGCATGTAAGGAGTAATGTTTCCATTTGGTGAACAACATTAGTAATGGCACCCCATGGTTTACAGTTTAATACTGCCATAATTAATACATAATTACTTTAAACTGTAATTTCAGTTAAGTGCAATTCAGCGATAGAGGGGCGAAATCAAAGGAAGTGGGTGTAGGGAAGGGCAGAGGGATATAATCATACTGAAAGTAATACATATTGTCTTGTACCTGTTATCATGGACATTTGCACGTATTGTGCATCCTGCTGTACATTTATTTATGTATTCATAACTAGGATTACAATTACCTTTGAACCAGGGGTTCATTTACAAAGGTTCCACATCAAGTGATTCAAACAATGCAAGATAATATGCATAAAAGGAACTATATACACAATACATATTAGATAAACAATGTCAGAAGGCAAATTCCCACAAAATACAGAGGTGTTGCAGTTGTGAAAACAGGTAGTACATTAATGTCCAGTAAGAAGAAAAGATAGAGTACACCAATGAAAAAGTAAGCAGTCCGAGTATATAGAAGATTTTGTCAAAAATAATCAAACCCAGAGGACACCAATGAAAAGTATCCAGTTCAAATACATGGCAGACATTTGTCAAAAATAAAAGCTTATACAAGGACAGAGAGGAGGAGCATAAGGAAGATTAAGTATAGGGGAGGTGGTGCTGGGGGTTAGGGGTGATGGTGGAGTGAAAGTGGAAGCAGGGGGAGAGGCAATAGGGCTACTAGGGGAGGGATGTGGGGAGGCAGGAGTGGAGTAAGGGAAACTAAATGGGACAGTCACATTTACTAAGAGTTACAAGGTGACCCTGGAGCTTGGTCATTCATACATTATAGTTGCTATATATGCATGTATGTAGGACATGTATTATTATGGATATTTGCATGAATTTCAGATCCTGCTTTGAAATCTGGACATCTATAATTGTGATACATTTGCATATCTTTACAATTCTATTTTAAACATGGAGATATGTATGGGCTTTCTGACTGAATATGACTTTTTGAGACATTAGTTTATTAATATTTTACTGTGGGTTCTTTTTATACTTTTTGGTGCTTCTTATGTCATTTTAAAGTTCTGCTCATTACCGTGACCTGATATGTATCTGTGTGTGTGTGTGAGAGAGAGAGAGAAATAAATAGAAATAGAAAGATAGATAGATAGATAGATAGATAGATAGATAGATAGATAGATAGATAGATGATTAGCAGTACATTGCTGTAGCACAACTGGAACAGTATTCTGGGTGGCATGGGTTCAAGAGCCAGCTGAGGCATTTATTTCTTTCTGTCTTCTGTTTGCATGTGGTCCATAAATATGCACACCACACTCTTGTGATTAAGAAATGTAATTATCTGTGCAGCATCAGGTTGTGCATTGGAGAAAGCATAATGTGCCCCAGGACAGCCCAAGTTCCAGTTGCCTTGGTGGTGCAGCAGTTAGTGCAACCGGATTGGTATTCTGAATGGCCTGGGTTGAAGTCCCAGCTGAGGCACTTACTTCTTTCTTGCTTTCTCTCTTCTGTCTGTGAATGATAAGATTACATTGCAAGGGGTATCCCATATACTTGCAGAAATGTGGGTTACTTTCATCCCTTACAAGTTTTCTAATGGTTTGAAGTAAATAAATACTGTATATTGTGCCATTTACAGTGCAAAATCCTGCAAAACTATTACATGTAATGCATTCTAGTATGTTCTAATTCTGCTGGCAGTCCAAGGGTTAACACATTGGGGAACTACCATATTCAGTATACAAATGCAGCATGTGAAAAATTATAAATTGCAATTTTTGGTTTCCTTTACTGAGGATCTGCTAGATAAGCCAACTTTATATGTTCTACTAAACCTATTGAACTGTAAAAGACTGATCCCCTTTCTGTTACAAAGACTTCAGCTGCAACACGGTCTGGTCTATTCTTGGGAATTTTCCCCTCCACCACCGAGAATAAACACACACATTGATCGCAATGACAAAAGTTCTTTCTAGCATTACATTATTATATTATGTTGTAAAGTGCTGAGTGCTGCAATCCAGGGAGCAATCAATCAAAGGACACCTAAACCCTCTTTTTTAGTTGTGTTCTTTTTAAAATGACTCTATAGTCTTGTAAAGGAGGGAGAGACTATTATTTATATTTATACTGAAACTGCATTTATTAAAGTAGGATAAATGCAGTTTCCTAGCTAAAAGGACAGCAGCGAGGAATTTCTCTAGTGACAGACGTGTTGTTTACACTGAGCGCATCCACTGATTGTAATTTGAGCTTGCATGTAGGAATGAAATGTATGAATCAAACTCTTTCTCTCTCTCTCACCATTTAAAAATACACATTTTTTTATCCAAGCCATCAGCTTCCATTAAGTGCCCATAAAATAGATCAGTCCTATCTTTTCCAAGCTATCAGCCTCCAGTCAATGCACATATTAAGCTTTATTTTCAAAAGGCTGGGAACAAATCAGTCCTGAAAGGGTTAACAAACCCTATATACAGCACAGACAACAGTAAATCATTGTACAATGCCACACACACACACACACACACACACACACAGATACACACACACAATTAGGAGAGAAATGTAATTTGAATCTCTACTGGAGCAATGCAGTCTCATTACAAACTCAGTTTTGACCAACAGGGCATTGTTTAAATAAAACAGTAATTTGACCTGGCATGAGTATGTCACATGTTGGAAAGGGACTCTTTCTCCCACCTCCACCCCCCAGTGTAGTGATGTCAGATAGTGGAGGGATTGTACTTCAACTCCAAAATTGTGCTTTGGTGGGAGTCTGAAGTGCCTTTTTTCCCCCAAGAGATAACAAGACAGCTGCAGGGCTCTGACCCCTTCAGCCACAAAAAAGAAACCCCCTCTCCCAAATTATAAATTGATTAGTCTCACTTTTCTAGTGTGTTCAATAAAGGAATACATCCAGGAAATAATTCAAATCAATAAAAAAGGGTAATAAACAGCATGGTTTTACAAGTGGAAAATCATGTGTAACAAACTTCATTACATATTATAAGAAGATTATAGAGTGCTTTATATGGGTAAGCCTGCAGATGTTATCTTTCTGAATTTCTCAAAGGTTTTTGACTTTGTTCCCATAAGGCAACACTACATAAACTACATAGTATGGATATCCCACACAAAATTATCAAATGGGTAGAGGGATGGCTAGAAAATGTAGTGCAGGTGGTAAGAAACTAAAGTAAATTTTCTGCTATGGGTAATAAACTGTGAGCTACATAGGCTTGCCATGCACTAGTCTGTGGACTACATAGGCTTGACATGCCCCCCCTCAATGTACATCTTTGGCGTTTTTGTATGTATCAGAGTGTGCTAAACATAAAAAAAGATGTTAACTTTGCATATCTTGGTTTGCACTACCTTACTAGCTCAATATTTACAGGTGGCCCAATGGTGTCCCAATATCACTTTTGGCATTGTGACATTTAGGAGTAGGGGTAGTTTATTCTCAGAAAGACGAGAGGGCAGGCTCCAATGCTGATGTGCTACAAATGCAAGGTTATGCCCAGAGTAAGGAAATTAGGGCACCATCCACTGGTATAGTTCAAGTACTTGTATTGCTTATTGTTTAATGTTCAGCAAAATAAAAACATAGCAGGTGCTGTGTAGTGCAAACCCCTCTCCTCACCAGTATATCTTAGGTTGCACTACCTTTATTAGCTCAATATTTACAGGTGGCCCAATGGTGTCCCAATATCATTTTTGACATTCTGACATTTAGGGGTAGGGGTAATTTATTCTCACCCAGCTGCATTTAGCAACATTATTTCTTAACACAACATATACCATTAATAAGCTGATACAATTCAATTTTAAAAGATGCAAACAGCATGAAAATATATCCACAAGTGTGTCCACAGGAGGCTTAAGAACATACTCAGGAAAATTCACAAATTTGTTGTTGTGTCAACATTTTCATTTTGCTTTTCCAATATTACTCTTTATGTTTTTCTGATCCAGTTTTTTTGTAATTGAGAGTGATAGAAGGGGTCTCCTTGGTCACTGTGAGCTGACATGCAGAACTATATGACCAATATTGTTGTGATAGGGCTGAAATAATCCTACCCTACGCTACCACTATCTTTTTTATGCCTGAACTGCTGTTTTTGCAATATATTTTTCTTTTGCTGGTAGATGTTCGCCTTATGTGCTGTGTACATCTGAAGACATTTTAATATTATTTTTTCATTTCTTACAGATCCAGTTCACTGATATCAGAAGAACCTAAATGAAAATGTATCCTAATGAGAAAATCTAGAAAGGAAAAGGGGGGCACTGAAAGTTCAGAATGAAAAAGGAAACAACATTTGTGTGATTCACTTTGGAGACTCAAAGTCTGAAATATATTTTTTTCTCTGAAACAAAAGACCCTGTCAAGAGACTTGAAGGCTTCAAGAAATATGTGCCCAAAGGCTAGCCCAGCCAGTAGGCTCTGTGCAAAGGACTGAAGATGCTTGTGATCTTACACCCTTGGTATACAATGAGGGTTTACCTATGCTGAATCGATGACACCATTATTGAAGTTTGGTATAGCGAGAACCCCAATGTCGACTGGCATTATTTTGCCTGTCAGACATTGGTGTGTTTTCTATTGGGAGGGCTGTGCCCCCCGTGCCACTTCTATAGATAACTAACTCTGAGGTGGAGTTGTCTTGAAGGGGGGGTAACATTCAGTGAAAGGGTGAAATTTTGCCTTCAGGTCCCTCACAGTGATAATCTTGAAACCTGTTGAGATTGTCACTGTGAGGGATTTTGCCATCAGGTTTTGCTGTACGGTTGGCATATGTATAAAGAGGACCATGGACACTACTGTGACTGTCACCAGAGGCTTACAATAGACCTCAACCACCTGAAGTCAACTTCACAATTGTTAAAACCATCATGTGAACCCCATAGAACTCCCAGGTCCTTATAATAAAGTGACAAATTGCTATTTCAGTCAGACTACATCTTCTGCAACAAGGGAGGATGAATGAAAATCAAAGTAAAAAGGTTATGGGAAACAAAATAATCAGCTTTAAAATTTTAATTTGATGGAGGGAAACAAGTTGTGAGAATTGCTAAGATGTAAAGGGATGAAAGCCTGCTTGCAAGAATAATAGGTTTTTACTTGTTTGCCTGTGAAGGCCAATACCACAGAAGCTGTTATGTAAGATACATTAAAAATCCAAGTAACTGGAGAAAAGATGAAAAGAAAGAAAGGGAGAGGCAAAAGGAGCTTGAAGAGGCACACAACTACGCATTTTCTCAAGTATGCCATGTGAATGATTAGAATATTATACATGTCAAACAGATTCTGGAACTGAGTGACCTTTGTAAGTTGTAGGTGTCGAGCTTACAGAATACAACTTTTTTAAACCAAAAATATGGAGGGGGAATTGGAAAACTGAGCTAGAGAACAGGGAAGTGTACAGTAAGAAGTTAGTATTTTCTCCACTAGACAACAAAGGAAAGTTCCAGCCCTACCTTGTGTATAACTCTGAAATTGAAATAGGATCAGGGGTGGTGATTGGAAAGCTAAGCTAGAGAACAGTGACATCTACAGTAAAAAGCTTGCATTTTCTCCACTAGACAACAAAGGAAAGTTCCAGCCCTGCCTAGTATACAACTCTGAAACTGAAATAGGATCAGGGTTGGGGATTGGAAAGCTAAGCTAGAGAACAGTGACATCTACAGTAAAAAGCTTGCATTTTCTCCACTAGACAACAAAGAAAAGTTCCAATCCTACCTTGCATACAGCTCTGAAATTGAAATAGAATCAGTAGTCAACTGAGCCTATGAACTTGGTACAGCTCAGATATGGTACAGTAAGTTGGTAGCATCTTGTAGAAGGTTATTTATGCTTGAAGATTTTGGAAAAGCCATTAGTTTGGCCTCCAAGTACCCAGTACCTTGAATACACTGAGGATGTAATACCAGTCCAACTCCAGAAATCACTAAACAATGTGATTTCTGGAAAGCCAACAACAAACACAGCAAAGATAAACAGGCTAGTTTATTCTGTTGGTCACAACATCTGCAAGCTGCAACAAATATTTAGTGGAATTTCCCAAAACATATACTTATATGTATGACCTTATGCCATTTGTTCATAAGTGCTAAGCTGACCACCCTTATCAACAGACAAAAACACTCAGAGAGTTACTCATTCTCCCCAGAACCTGAAACAACTATTGCAAATAATGTGCAACAAACCTCGAGCTTGTTGTCCACTCAGATCATACAAAATTCAAATGTCCACTCAGTATTTAATTCAGATTTTGACACCTTCAACCAAATGAAGTGCTGAATGAGCTGACAGGCAGTGGCTAAATATACACAGCATATGGAATTGTGATGCAAGAGACTGAGGTCAACCCTGACAACTATGATGAAGCTCTTCCTGAAATCCCATCAGTCACCTAAAGTGGTGAAGATTCTCTAAAGTTGTATCCTTCAGACAGCCTCCCAAAATGTTATGTCAAACATTTCAGAAGTCCAGTCTATAGCATAGTACACTGGATATGTCCAAGTGGTGAAGAAGCAATGATTAAGTATGAACCAAAGAAACCTCCTGTGGGTCTTTATCAGGCTGTTGAGTAGCATGTCTGAGTAAGAGGTGCCCAGCTGGGCAGGATTCATCTCATTGAATGGAGGTAAGCCTGCAAACATGACTAATATTGACTACTATCTTTTCAATAACCATCCCATAGCCAACTACAAAACAGTCCAGGAGTGTCTGAAATACTTGTAAGAAGCTACCAGAGAGGTTGGCCAGTTATATGTCATCACGGTATTTGATCCTGAAGTGTGCATGAAGGCATACCCCTGATTTGGAACAGTGCAAATAGATATCAGAGGCACATTGTGATTATAGGGACATTTTATCTGGTCTTTGCCTATTTCAGGATGATTGACAAGAAGATGAATGGATCAGGACTCTCCAATGTACTCTTTGAAGCAGGTCTGATTGCTTCTGGGTCACTGCATGGCTTATTGCCTGAGAAACATTACAAAAGAGCAGTGAACTGCCACACAGATATGCAATGCACAGGCTGATGCACATGCCAGTGTCATGGCTTGACTTTCAGACAGGGATTTAATCAAGGTAGGCCACTCAGTTTTAACAATGAAATACTTTGCCAAGTTCAGAATGCTTTCTGCTATCACAAGCAGTGTTTAGCTGAACTTGGTCAAAATAGACCAAACTCATCTATAGATCAGCCTACCAGGCACATGGCAGCTGTTTACAACTGTGAGCATACTTTGAAAGCACTTTAGTATCTGGTGGCAGCAACCAGTGGACTGACAGAGTTACAGTTTTCACAAAAAAAGGATTAACATTGTAAATGAATTGGAGCCAGACACTTCTTAACCATCTTTTGGATTGAATTATACACTGCTGCAAGGGGTGCAGACACCTTTCTGAATGCCAATAAAGTAAGTAGAAGTCAGACAGTGTCTCATTAAGAAATAATGTTGGTAACAAATGACTCTAATTAATGTTTCTGAAGCAAAAACACCAATATGGGCATAAACTATATGGGTGTAGGGTTGGTAAATTTCAGTACAAATTCAACAATTTTAGCCATACAACATGGAAGACTAGCTCCAATTGACTTTAAGAGTCCATTCTACCACTATGAGTTGAAATAAACTGCATCATAAAATCCTAAAGGGTAATATTTGAAGGGAAAAATGAAAATTGTTACACACATTCATGATGTTTTCTGAATATGTTCTAAAGCCTTCTGTGGACTCACAAGTTAAGATTTTTGTATGCTGTCTGCATCTTTTAAAAGCTGATTTTAACGTCTTTCCCATAGTATATGTTGTCTTAAGAAATCAGAAAAAGGAAGCAGTTATAATAAAATTTAAACTTCAGTTTTGTGTCAGCAGAAGAAAATGAGGCATACAGTACAACTGGGGAGCGAAGTAAAACAATAGAGTGCATGGTTGTTGGGTAAAGTTGGGCAAACAAGGGAAGACATCAATAGAGGACAGTAGGTATATTGTCTGTAACAGTCAGTATAGTGAATGAAAATAAAACAAGTTGGAGCAGAATTAATATATCTTTGTCAGGCATGAGGGCAGAGGTTGGGAGGAAAGAGTGGGAGAGGAAATAAGTGCTAACAAAGAAATAGGAGATAACTGAAGAGGGATGGGCCAGGATAGGATTGGAAGGGGAAGGGGAGGGGGAGGGGAGGGGAAGAGTCAATGAGAGTGTGGAAGACAGGGACAGGAGTAGGGGTAGATGGAAACCATATTATTAGGAGGGTGGTAGGTGGGCTAAGGGGGGCTAGCAATCACATCTGCACAGGTTGGACAGATATGTGCATAGTTTTATCTTAAATGGGCCTAGTTTGGTTTTGCAGGTAATATCTAGGGGTAGTTCTTTGACATTGCAGTGCCCAGTATGCGAATGATCTTTGTGCTTGTGATGTCTGAAAGAAGGGGACAAACAGCAATTTCCAAGATAGACTCCTTGTGCAGTGGGGGTTGTGTACCACAGAGAGTAAGTTCTGGATGGCAGGAGGGGAAAGGCCTAGGAAGATTTTTTTTTTACCGAGGAGACACACTTGGTACCATACTTTTTCTTGCAGTGTGAGCCATTTGGAATGTGCATAGAAGCCACAAGTGTGAGTTAGATGGCTCACACCAAAAAGCAGCCTGCAGAACTTGTTAAGGGAAACACCCATTCTTTTGAGGGTGGGGTTAGAGGCTGCTCCATAAATCACCAGACCATAATCAATAATGGACAGGATGGAGCATTTGATGGCCAGTGAAAATGCCTCATGGGTCATACAATGACGGTACCTGTAAAGCAATCCAATTATGCAGTTTATAACCTTAATAATATGACCTACATGCTGCGCAAAGGATAGGGAGTAGTCTAGTGTGATGCCCAGATATTTGAAAGATTGCACCTGGTCAATGGGGGAGTGCAGGCAATTCAAGATTGTCATTTGGATGTCTCTATGTTTATTATGGGGGTTAACAAATAGCATTACTTTAGTTTTTTTGTAGTTCAGTAGGAGTTTGTATTTGGTGAACCAAGCTTCAGCTGCGGTGAAAACTTGTTGTAATTGTGATTCTAAGAGGTGTAGATCAGGGCTTTTAGAGTAGATGATGGCATTGTTGGCATATAGTAGAATTCTCTCTCTTTACAGACTGATTAGAGTTTGTTGATGAAGAGGCTGAATAGTAGAGGCCAAGAAGTGATCCCTAAGGGACACCAGTAAGGATCTGGCAACTATCAGAGAGGATGACATCAATTTTTATTATTGGGACCTGCTACTAAGATAGCTCTGAAACCAACATACAGTTTCAGGTGAGAGGCCTAAGGAGAGGAGCTATTTGATTAATGTGACATGGTTAACAGTATGAAAGGCCTTAGTTAAGTCAATATAAATAGCCCCTGCAATCTGGCTGCTGTCAAGGGCTCCATGCAGAAAGCCAGAGTACTCCAACAGGGCAGTAGAGGTGCTGTACCCCTTACGGAACCCATGTTGCTGAGGGCATTGTAGACTGTACTTATCCAAGTGGTCATCCAACTGGTCAGAGATGATTCTTTCTAATTCCTTGGGGGGTAAGATTGAAATTAGATGGCAGTTGGGTAGGGTTCCATGTCAAGATATTAACAACAATGTTGTTGACATCCCTGACAGCAATGGGAACAATGCTAGCTGTCAGCATTGTTCCCATCAGGACAAAGTGTTTTTTGCAGGGGGCTTTCCCCCGTACCCCCATGCAGGGGGCTTTGCCCCCACACACCCCCATCTCTAAATAACCCAGTCCAAGTCAGAGTTGGTTTGGGGTGGGGGTGAAACACTGGCAGTCATGGTGTCGGTGTACAGTGGACCACCACAGTGACCTGGTGAGATTTGTCACTGTGGTGGTGTTCACTGTAAAATTTTCATTGTGCTGATGGTACACCATTGGAGTGTAGGGCCCTGTCCCCAGTTTTGTGGAAAGGGGTGACAATAGCAGCTTTCCATATCTGGGGGAATTGACAGAGCCTTACTGAGAGATTCAGAAATTTAGTTGAAGGATGAAGCACTGCATCTAGGGTGAGGGCAAGTACCTTAGGGTCCAGATTATCACTGCCGTAGCGAGATTTGCTGAGTACCTGTTGTAAGTATTTTTTGGCTTCAGACATAGAGAGTGCCTTTAGGTGGAAGGGACAGGTGCTAGCAGGGAACTCATTGAAGGTGGTCTTAGGCTCATGAGAGTTACCTACTGGGGCATCAGGGAGATCTGGTGGCAGTATACTGTTACGGTTTGTGAAGGCATCATTAAATGTGTTGGTGATGGTTTTGAAATCCTGTGTAATATGTCCATTCACCAGAAGCATGGAGGGTGAGGATTTACTCTTCTTCCCTGTTAATGTTACGAAATGCACTTTGGGAAGAATAAACTATCCCTACCCCTAAATCTAAGAATGGCAAAAGCACTTTTGGGATGCCATTGGGCCACCTTTGATTATTGAGCCAGCAAGGGTATTGAATCCTAAGATATACAATGTTAACATGTGTTTTCATGTTCAGCACACTCTAGCTCATACAAAACACCAAAGAAGTAGAGTTAAAGATGGTTCACAGTAACCTAGGAGGCCATGGGCTGCAATGTTACAAGTGGAGTACCACAGAGCTCTGTATTGGGTCTCCTGTTATTTCAAATCTTTGTAACAGACATGTATTTTGGAAGTCAAGGGTGTTTGGAAACATTTATTTATGACAGAAAGCTAGGCAGCTCAACAGAATTGGCTGAATAATGCAGTCATTTGCACAGAGACTTGGACCTATTAGTATTATGGTAAAAGAAATGGGTGACAAGACTCAACCTGAATAAATGTACGGTCATGCATGTGGGACCACAGAATTTAAAGCACAGTTGTTTTACAAATAGTTGTAAGCTAAATATAGCCAATTCAGAGAGGGATCTAGGAATACTAGTTATAAAAATGTGAGTCCAACCAGGCATTGCAATGAATTATTTAATAACACTTACAAGAATATTGGCTGCATAAAGACGTGATTTTATTTCCTGTAATAAAAACATAGTTCTTCCCCATAAAGAAATTTGATAAGACCACACTTGGATTATGCCTTACACTTCTGGGCACGAGCACTAGCAAAGGATAAACACAAAGTAGAATGAATCCAAAGGAAGACAACAAAATTATCAAAGGTCTGAGTAAATTGAGTTAAGAAGAAAGAGTAAATCATTTAGGGCTCTGTTTATCAATAAACAATTTAGCATTAAAAAAAAAATGACATTTAAGACTTGTGGACCGTGACACTAGAAGAAAGAGGGGGGACCTTCTTTTAATGTACAATGTCATAAAAATGAGGAACAGAGAGGGAATATTTGAATTTCACTCAAGTATAATCATAGCCACACAAGAGGGTATTCTTATCAAATTAAGCTCTATAAATGATATGACTAATAGTATATTTTTACCTAAGGAGTGGCTGGGCTATGGAAAGCCTGTCTCAGAACATAATTGAAAGTAAAATAAAATAACCTTCAAAAACAGATTGGATAGACAACTTTTAGAAGGGAAACTACAAGATTCTGCCACTAAGCAGTAGAAGGTAGTCTGGATGAATACTCATGCCTACTTCTACCTTACTGATCTGAGTAAACCAAGAGTAACTATACTGTTTGCTCCTTCCCATAAGTCATACGGGCCAATTTTACAGTTACTGATTTAGTGTACCAATTCTAATCATCAGCACTGTGCGCTATTTAACGCAGACTGTTCTTTTTGGTCTTGGGGCTTTTTTGACATGCAGCTTTTGTGCACATAATTTATTCTAGCTTCAATTCATTAACCTGCTGTGTTTGCACTTCTATCATTTGTGTTTCATGTTTTTTGGTCTCCCGTGCATGTAGACAACTTTCTTGCCGCAAGGAAGACATTTTACCTGAATCTATGTTCTTTGTTCTCATCCCAATCCCAGATCTCCTTCAGTGCTACCATTTTTTCCTGTCACCACTTCTGCAGTGATCACCACTAGACCCCTATAACTCCCCCCTCTCTCTCAAAAGCCCTTGCACTAGGGGGTTCCACCAAGCTGCATTGACAACCAAGTTGTGGTAATGCAGCACAGTGACCTCAACAATGTTGACAGGTGAAATGTCGCCTGTCAGACGTTGAGTGTTTTTTACACCCCACATGGAGAGCTTCACCCTCTGCACCCACCCAATTTTAATATAACAAAATCCAAGTTAGAATTTGTTTGAAGGGGGTGAAATACTGGCAAAATATGCAAAATTTCTCCATTGAGTCCATTACAGAGACTACCTCAAAGCTGTCACTGTAATGGATTTCGATGTCAAAATCTCAATATTTTGACAGTATATGGCATTAGGGCCCAATTAGTGTAATCCTATCCTTGGATTCAGCTTCTACTTCCACAATTGGAGAAACCTTCCCATAGTTTGACTTTTGACCACACCCTATATATGTGGTAGCCAGGGTAAGAGAGCTAGATGAGTAGGAGCAAAGAAGTCTAGAAGTCTAGGTGCCACACATGAGTAGCCTATATACTGGGAGAACAAGCTTTCCATTTTCTCTCTGATGTGCTCCTCTCCTGAAGATGTCGGGATGATAGCACTGGCATGTCAGATGTACTGCGAATGTGCCTCCACTTCAGCTGCTCTACTTCAGCTCCACCTCCACCTCAGAGGAAAACAGTATCCTATGAGATGCTCAGAATTCCTTCTACTAGCCCTACTTGTGGCCTCAGTCTAGGGAGATTAAGCCAGGTCACCAGCATCACAAGCAGTGCCCACCACCTTATACCACTGTGCCACTGTACAAGTTGAGGAAGACTTTTTTTAATTATTGTTTGTTTTTACGTATGTAGCAGTATTCAGTTGTGTACCCCTACTGTTTGAAGCAGTGCACAAAAGTACATACTGTAGGAGATCATAAATAGGGTCCTATGACTGAAACTACAGTAACCTAGAGGTGCAGCGAATTTAAATTCTGCCAGTGAAGTGACCACGATGTGGGCACTTTGTGTTGCCACTCCGCTATGCAGAGTGGGCAATGCAAAGTGCTCACTCCGACTTGTCATTACTACTTCACATTAAGCTGAATGACAATGTGAAGTAAGGTGAAGTCAGTGTTTTCAATGGACTTCACCATGCTCTTTAGCCATAGCCAGGCAGGAAAAGGAAGGAAGAGAGTCATACAAGCAGACACTTTCACTTTCTCCTGTGCAGATGGAGACAGAGAGGAGTGTGTTGTTTTGTCACTGCTGAGACTTGGAGATCAGAGAGAGGAGAAGATTTAAACTTTGATTTAGACCCAACAGCTTTTTTAAAAGCTACATTTTTTTGTCTTTTCTGTACTGTTTTTTACTTACTTTGTTCTTTCTGTAAATTTATTTTTCTTACCTTTATAAATAGTTATTTGTCTGTATCTGTGTGACTGTATGTGTGTTGTGGGACAGTGTGAGTAATCATTGCTCAGACTGAGGGAGCACAGTAGGAGAGATGGACCATGGTGAGGGAATGTCTGGGGTGGTGGCAGCTCTGGGACAGCATGGTACTGGTAGGCGTCGTACTGTGTGCATGTGTAGGGGGCATGGCCACTGGTTCCTGTTGGACCAATTGAAAATTCTGAGTGTCCCCCCACAGAAGCATACCAGCACCACCTCCTGACTCTGAGGCAGTTGAACCACCACCACCACTTCCAGCACCAGCTCCAGCACCAGGTCCTCTGGAGCAGGATGTGCCTGTGTCCCTGGGCCCAGGTGTAAATCCCATCCCTGCTGAGCACCATGACCAGCTGGCTGCCAGTTCATCTGGATCTCCCCTGCCTGTGCCTGGTCCTCCCCACACCTCCATTGTTTGGCAGTTTTTTGACTGTGTTGGGGGGACAGCAGCATGGTCAGGTGCCACCTATGTGAGTTGGAGGTGCACCATGGCCCCCGTGGGACTCATCTGAGGACTGGGGGACAGTACACCCATATGCTCAATCACCACCAATTGAAGTGGCAGACTGCCACAGAACAGGCCATGCCTGCACTTGCTGGCCCTTCTGTGGCAGAGGGTGCAGCTGTGCATGGTGGTGGCCCTAAGAAGAGAAGGGACAGATCAGCACCTGCTGCTCCACCAGCATCCCCACCAACACTACCACCACCACCAGCAGGTCAGCCTGCAGAACATCTGGACCCCAGAGAACTGCATGTAATGCAGGCTGACTTGGCAGTTCTCTGGAGTGCTGTCGTGGAGAGCAATGAGAGGGTGATTGCTGTCCAGCAGTGGCTGGATCACTTAGAGGGACATCAGTTGCAAATTATGTCCATGCTGGAACTGCTACTGGATCACCATGCAATCCCACATTAGTTTTTTTTCCTCACACCATGTGCCCTCCCACACCTTTCTTGCTGTGTTATGGAATGTATTCCTCCACCATCCCCGACCCTTGTATGTAATTATGCACTTTTTCTGTTGTCTTCCAAATGCGTGACACATTGTATTCTGGCACCCCTTCCTTCTGTTAAGAGTGTGTATGTGTGTGTGTGTGTGTGCACTGTTTTGGTGCCTCATTAATGTTTACTTTTTGTCATGTAGTGTTTGTGGAAAAGCAGACTGAGCAGTGCAAGTATACTGTGCTAAACTGCATGTGTGCAGTCCGTCTTCTTTCCTGTGTGTGTATGTACTGCAGACACTGTCCAGCTTCTTGCAAACATATATATTCTGATTGCTGTCTGACTTGTTGCTGTGTTTATGTTATAAAGAATAAAGATAAGGATATGTAACGTATATTTTGTTAGGAGATCATAGAAACCAAAAATCCTACTTTTCAACAAACTGTATCTAACAGACATGAAGTATTGCTGATGCACCCAAAATATTTCATGGTGAACAGACGTTATAAAGTCAGAAAATATATAAGGTCGAGTTCACTGCCACCACATTGTACTACTACATTCCTTCTTTTCATTATTTGTTCTGGAATATGTCGTTCTAATTTACACTGGCAGTGTCAGTTTTTCAGCAAGTTGATGTACACCATAACATGACACGATGCCAGTGGTAGCACAGTGTGGTGGCAGAGGACTGCAGGACCTGTTATATATTCTGACTTGAACATGTCTACATACCATAAAATATTTTGGGTGCCTCAGCAATATTTTATGTCTGTTGGGTATGGTTTGTTTAAAAGCATAATTTTTTGTGCTATTATCTCTGCATAGTCATGTGTGCACTGTGTTTGTGTGACAAGTGATTGAGGTGCACATTGGCCCAAGACCTCTGAAAACATATCATATGACTTTGCTGCCGTTGATGGTACACATAAAATATACAATATATATTGTTTTCTTTATTCTTTATACCATCACTATGAACAGTGCAACAAGTCAGCATCAGCATATCTATATATGTTTGAAACTTGACTCTGGACAGTGTCTGCACACACAGGAAAGAAGACGGACTGCACACATGTAGTTTAGCACAGTATAATTGCAGTGCTCAGTCCTGCTTTTTGACAAATACTTCACGATAGCATGACAGAAAGTAAACATTACTGAGGCTCCAAAAATATTTACCAGACTCACCAGAATTCCCAATCCCAAATTGCAGCTGTCTTGTGTCCAGAGCATTCCACAGTGCTGATGAAGTGAAATGAGGGTGTAACACGAAATGCAAAGTGTCCCAGAATTAACGGCACACTCAGTCATGTGCACGGTGGCCACACAGAGTTCCCAGATTTTTCTGCATCCCCCAAAATGCATCTGTCTTGTGTTCAGAAAATTGACAACTGGTAATGAAGTGAAATTAGAGCGTAACATAAATTGCAAAGTGTCTCAGAATTAATGGCGCACTCAGTCATGCACACAGTGGTCACACACAGAGTCACCAGAATGAATGTGCATCCCCAAAATGCTACTGTCTCATGTCCAGAAAATTCCCCAGTGTTGACAAAGTGAAATGAGAGAGTAACAAGAAATGCAGTCTCCCAGAATTAATGGTGCACTGCTAACACACAGACAGATTAAGACTGTGCTGCACACTCAAGGGATGCATACGAAAAGGCACAACACCTAACCAGTGCTCACAAGTCACAAATCCAAATCTGGAAAGGAATAAGTTTTGCCAGTTGGGGGATTAGTGCACCAGTGTAACAATCCACAACCAGTAAAGATACCACAAAGCAGTATAAAAAATTCATGCAGGAGCAGTGGATAGCAGGTTCACACTTCTGCAATTACTCTGTGGCACAATAAAAGGTGTCTGATATAATGGCGTGCATTGCACACACACACACACACTACAAGTAATGCTTAGCAAATTGAAAACCTTTAGTAATATAACCAAATGTTGTAAACAAACAAATTATACACTGCTGCACCACAACAATCAGCAAAAAAGTCAAGAATTACTGAAAATATTACTGTGTGTACATTAACACAGTTATACAAGAAAAATATAACCAAAACAGAAAGACTGCTTTTTTCTCCCAGTTAATGTACCTACACCATAAATATACCCCTCCCCAAAGCACACTTCACAGTACACAGACTGACCGTTCTAAATTAACATTCAAAATCCACACACAACAATAAACACTCAATGATATGAGCCCAGAAGGGTTTCCTACAATCGATGTACTAAATCTCTAACCTGCTGTTCCCTTTTTGGCACTTGTCCCTTCTCATCCAATCCCTACTCTCCCCCTCTACCTTCCCCCCTCCTCTTCTTACTTGTACTTTCCACTTGCACTTCCTGTGTGTTTTGTTCTCGTGTCTCACCAAGTTCTCATTATCAATGTTATCCCTGTTCTGTGCATGCCCCTAGTACCATCCAATCTGTATGTACTCATGTAATGATAAACAACTGTAACCTGTTGTCCTGTAATAATCAACGTCCTGCTTGTTTGTTCTCATCCTGACATGGAACCTTTGTAAAAAAGCCTTGGCTCAAAGGTAATTGTAATCCTAGACTCTAATAAATAAATAAATAAATAAATAAATTTTGAGCAAAATAAATGACTCAAAAATGCATTTTAAACAACTTTTAGAGGTTTTGAATCACAGAGCTCTGAGAGCAAACTGTCTCCAGCTACCACTACACATGCACTACCCAGGGCAGAACTGAGGCTGTGCAGAACAATCTAGAGCCCATGTGACCTACAATCCCATGAATCACTGCAGAATTTCATTTGGAGCTCAATTACAAGCCAAAGTGAGGTGAATTACATTGATTTTAATGTACTTCACCTTAAAATTGGTGGAGAATTGGTTTGGGGAAGGAGGAACACCGTAAAGTCATTGGTTTCAATGGACTTCACATTCTTTATTATGAAGAGAAGGACTCCACTTCACATTGTGGAGTACTCCACGGATTCCACTTTACTCCATGAATCACTTTGCAGAGTGAATTGGGGCCACTTCACCCACCACTACTTACAGTACTGTAACTCACATGCTGTACAGGAGGGAACGCGAATGCCTATGGCTGTACTTTCCCGAGGAGCTGTAGAACAAAACTCCCAGACTTAAAAACACTTCTTAATGAGTACAATCTTGGGGTGGTGAAGCCTGGAGAGATACTACAAAACAGGCTTTCAATACATCCAAGTATGTATTAAAAAAATTAATATGATTCATGACGTGATCGTGAATTGTGATTTATGACTGCATTTGTGACTGTGATGATGAAGAACATGATTCGGTGTTGACGGTGTGAGATAATCTGTATGGAACTATATAAATGTGAATGCCTACAGCTGTACTTCCCTGATGAGCTGTAGCACAAAACTCCCAGACTTAAAAACACTTATTAATGAGTACAATGGTGGGGTGGTGAAGCCTGGAGAGACACTACAAGACAGGCTTACAATACATCCAAGTAACTAGTAAAAAAATTAATGTTGTGATTCATGACGTGATCGTGAATCATGATTTGTGACTGCATTTGTAACTGTGATGATGAAGAACGTGATTTGTATCACGAGTGACTTGTGAATGTGATGATGGTCCTGACTTAAAAATGCATATTAATGAGTATAATGTTCATGCAAAATTATGCACCACACCAGTCCAGTACTCTGAAGTTAAGCCAAAGAAACAACTGTGACTTAAGTTACAGATGGAGACTGGGCCCTAAAGAGCACAGACAGATTAAGGTTGCGCTGCACACTGAAGACATGCAGATGCAAATGCACAACACCTAACCAGTGCTCACCATCAGAAATTCAAATCTGGAAAAGAATACCTTTGCCAGTTGTGGAGGGCTGGGGGGGCAGTGTACTGCACTGCTGCAGTAATAGTCACTAGTATTAGTACCAGTAAAGATACCACAAAGAAGTATACAAATCACACAGCTGCAGTGGATAGCAGGTTCACATTGCTGAAATTACTATGTGACACAATAAAAGGTGTCTGATTTGATGACATGCGTCACACACATACTCATACACACACTAAGTAATGCATAGCAAATTGAACATTTCAGTAATATAACCATGTATTTTAAACAAACTAAAATTATGCACTGTTGCTCCACAACAATCAGCGAAAAAATGGCCAGATTTATTGAAAATATTACTGTGTGTACATTAACACAGTTATACAAGAAAAATATCACCAAAACAGAAAGAACTGTCTTTTTCTCCAAGTTAATCTACCTACACCACAGATACGCCTCTCCCCAAAGCACACTTCCACTGTCTCTCAGTACAGAGACTGAATGTTGTACATTAACATTCAAAATCCATACACAAACAATAAACGCTCGATGATATGAGCACAGGAGGGTTTACTACAATTGATGAACTAAAGTTTCAGCAAACAAAATTACTCAAAAAGGCTTTTTAATAGCTTTTAGAAGGTTTGAATCACAGAGAGCTCTCACAGTAGACTGTCTCCTACAGTTTCCTATACACACTACCCCAAACTGAGGTTATGCAGGACAATCTAGAGTCCATGTGACCTGAAATCCCATGAATCACTGCAAAATTCACCTTTGGAGCATAAAAACTAGGCAAAGTGAGGTGAAGTACATTGTTTTCAATGTACTTCACCTTAAGATTTGGTGGATTAGTGGTATGGGAAGGTGGAGTAATGCAAAGTCATTGTTTTCAATGGACTACGCATTACCCATTATAACACAAAGTATTCCGCTTTGCGTTGTGTGGAGCACTCCGTGAATTCACTTTTGCTTTGCAATCCACTTCATGGAGGGAATTAGGGCCACTTCACCTATCTCTACAGTATCCACAGTATACAGAACCAGATATTGTAGCAAGTTATGTCACAAAAAATGCACTCTCTCGGTTGATTGCCTTTGCCATATAAGTTTAAAAAATTAACCCAGAAAACAGCTACTGTACTGCTGTTCCTTCTCAAAAAAATTATCCAACAGTGTTTGAAATCTCAAAAAACTATACTGAGGCATCAGAGACAAACCTGGTTAACCTACATTCTAATATAATGGAGTTTACCACACATCTTATTTTAGAATTTATGACATTCCCAATGTAAGCTAATAAAGATTACAGTCATGATTAGACAGTGGGATTCAGGACTGTGTTGCATCACAGATAGTATGCTGCAAGCTCTATGTTTTACAGATAGGAAGTGCCCTGAGTTTTTAAAAGGACTGAGACTTGAGATCATCCCACTGGTGCAATAGCAATGCTTTACACTAACATACCCCATTCTGATGCACTAATAGCATGCAAAATTTTATTACAAATGGGCACCCAATCCCAAGCAGCTATGAACATAGTTTTAAGACTCTTGTCATTTACATAAAGCACAACTATTCTGGGTTTCTTGGGATTTTATTTATGTCAGGATGTCTCCACATTATGCAGTAATTACCGTGGCTGTATTGGAAGACAGCTTCCTCCTAAATCAGAAGATGAAACTTCTACTATACCACCAATACATTGATGACATTTTCCTAATCAGAAAGGGAGGCGAAGATAAACAGTATGAATTCCAATAATCATTTGCAGATGTTCAACCCACAATTAAAAAAACAGAGTACTCTTGAGAAAAAAATCAACTTTCTAGACACCATGATTACTCTTGAACAAAAGAGAATAAAAACTTCATTCTAAAGAAATATAACAGACATTGCAGATATTTATGCAACTCAGGTGCACACGCTCAATACATTAGATGGGCCCTCCTTTACCAGTACATATGTTCAAATAGATCAGCCAAGAATAGGAATCTGAAATAACTATAAGGGGCTTTTAAAAAATTAAAAATACACCACACAAACACCATTGAAAAACAATATCATAGGCTCTATGAACACCACAGGAACAACTACTGAAATACAAATGCAAAAAGGAATGAGAACCGACACCACTGGTGGTTACAGACAACCCATCTGCCAGACAACTACATAACATTACATTACCAAATAACTGCAGCCCTTTCTGCAGAATGCTGTGAGACTATCTGAAATATTCAGTGAACCACTAGTGAAAGTCAAAGTCAAATTTTATTGTTAAAAAATGCTTAAAATTCAAAAGATTTTGTTACATTCCAAAATAAATACAAAATGTAAAATCACATCTAATACAACAGTCCTAACACATAATTATTTGCCATATCAATTTTCTAAATTGCACTATTCTGAAAATTATATTCCTACATACTCATACAATTTCCCCCCAAAGTGTCTCTGTGCAGCTAATAAAGATTTTCCTGTGGCATATATTACTTTAACTTTTTCCATTTTTACTAAAAAAAATATTTTTTTCTATATTGAAAAGATTTATTTTATTAATCAGTAATGGCTTAATCCATTTGCTTCTTACTTCATCTATTACATTACAATCAAGTAACAAATGCTTAACAGATGGTTTGCTACCAATGGAACATGTGCATATATTTTTTCCCACTGTTTAAATAACAAAAAATTTGTACCACAAGCAACACTTAGCCTAAAATTTCTCAACAGATTTCCATGATTTTTGTTTTTCACATAACATTAGATATTTTTCCACTCCAAAGTTTGCCTTGATCTGCAAGTATAAACTCATAACATCCAAATCCCTCTTTTTCTCAATGTCCTTCTAAGTGGCAACATCATATATCATCTGTATTACTTCTTTTATATAGTTCTCTGTATTTATTAAAGCTTTCTGACACCAAAGATCCCCTAGACCTATCTGTTTATTTTATTAAGTGTATTGAACCAACATTCTTTAAATGTTTCAGACTATTTTTTACAAATTCATTCCAGCATAACTTTGGTAGTTGATCATCTTTCATTTGCACAATACACCATCAAAATTTAATGGATTGAACAAAAATGATTGTTTCTAAAGATATCATGCCTGTCTCAAGTCTTCGAAAGGAGGTCGGGCAATCATGAGGTAAATTCAAAGTATATCTAATGAGAGAGTTCTATATAGTGTCAGTACTGTTATATGTTAAATTTAGCCCCCAGACCTCACTTCCATTAAGGGTTTGACTGATTGTTTTTGCCTCAAATGAGTTTTTGAGGGCTGAAAAAGAGTTGTTCGCAAATTTATATGCAAACATATATTGCCTTTGTCATTTTGTATGCTTTTTCTTTTATTTCATCTAAGTGTGACTTCCATGTATGTTTACAGTCCAAATGTTACCCCAAGATATTTATATTCTTTCACCTCTTCAGACTCTTTTCCATTTATAATCCACTTTTTCAAGTCCCTTGTTTTACTACTGAAGACCATTACTTTGGTTTTCTCTATGTTTAGTTCTAAGTCTAGGTCACTTAGGGTACTCATGATATTGGTAAGACCCCTTTTAAGTCCTAGCAGTGTTTGTGACATTAATATTGTGTCATCTGCATATAACATAATTCCTATATTTTCATTATTTATCTGAAGAGGAAACATTTTGACACAGTGTAGACCTTTTATCAAAGTTTCAATACAAATGTTGAAAAACATGTGGGCTAATAGGCAACCCTGCTTTATGCTTCAGTGAACAAGTATTTCTTCTATCAAAGCACAGTCTGTGCTGTATCTAATTTGTGCTGTGGTGTTAAAGTGTAATAGTCTTAATATATCTAATATATGGTTGTCTATGTCCTGTTTTTTTAAGATTTCCCATAAAGTATATCTGTTTACAGAATCAAATGCATATTTTATATCAATATAACATACATGTATTTTCCTCTTTTTACTATTACAAAAAAGGTGGCACATAGAACAACAGACTGGAGCCTCCTCATGAAGACTTGAATTAGCAGCAAAAAAGCAGGGCATCACAGTCACACAGGAGCATTTTAGAAATACACTCACAATTTATTTAAAGATAAAACAAGTAAATCAAACAGCAGCAAATATTCTTGGAAGCTCACCAATGTTTCATGTGCTACTCCAAGCTTGTCCAAAGCCATGAAAACATGTGGAGTAGCACATGAAACATTGGTGAGCTTCCAGGAATATTTGCTGCTGTTTGATTTACTTGTTTTATCTTTAAATAAATTGTGAGTGTATTTCTAAAATGCTCCTGTGTGACTGTGATGCCTTGCTTTTTTGCTGCCATGTTCCTCTTGTTCCGTGTTACATAGATGTCTATTATATAGTTCAAAGTTGACATTAAATATAGAGTACTGTTATGTTTTTGAATCCGCATTGATATTTGGAAAGAATACCATTTTCATCTACCCATGCCTGAAATTTTTCTAGTATTATTCTGGTATATATTTTTTGAATTATGGGTAACAGGGAGATTGGCCTATAGCACTTGGGGTCTTGACAAATATCCTTTTTGAACAATGGCACTATTACACTTTTATTGCATAAGGAGGGAAAGATCAGATGGGTATTTATTAGGATAAATATGGCCTGAAGCAAGTCTGCCCAGAACTCTGGATTATGTTGGTATATTTCAGTAGGTATGCCGTCAATGCCAGCCACTTTATTTCTTTTTTGTGCATTTATTGCACACAGCACTGATGTTTCATTTTGTACACATTCCCTTATATTATTATTGTATTTTAGTGCTTTATCTTCTTTACCTTTATAAATACAAGTAAAGTGTTTTACCCAGTCATTTTCAGAAATTAATCCTTGCATGTTATATCTAACATTTTTTTCATCACACCCAAACCCCACCAAATTCCAAAAGGTCTGCATATCCTTGTCCCATAGTGCCCCTCATAGTTTTTCCATAGTGAGTTTTTATAATTGTCTCTTTTAAGTTGTAATAATGTTTTGTATTCTAGTTTCACATTTCTTAGAGCTAATAGAACTTGTGGGACAGTATTTTTTCCAGTTAATCTGCCTACTTTATTAATTTCCTTTTTTAATTTTAGTCTTTATCATACCATGGGTTCTTTGTGCCAATGTTGTTTTTTTCATTTACTTCTCTGTTGACTAGCCAATTCTGCTTCAAAGTTGTTCATATATTTTAAAAATTCCTTTATAATCTCTTAGGCCTTTATTATTTCTTTGTTTTTTAATTTAGATAAAAAGTCTTGAATGTCTTTATTGGCAATTAAAGTCTCGGTTGTGTTTTTAACATATGGGTTCCATTTTATTTTCTTCCCATACTGAATGCACATGTTTTCATTGGCATCTCTTTCCACTAATATTTCTTTATGGGGTACACAAATATCCAAATCTATATCAACACATATGGGGAAGTGGTTGTTTTCCCATACTTTATATATTTTTAAACTTTTAGGTCGTTTCAAATAAATGGCATCAATAAGGAAAGGAAAGGATAGTGCAACACCTGGAATACATAGGAGCACAATATCAAAGACAGCATGGGTTTACAACAGGAAGGTCCTGTCAAACTAATCTCATAGAGTTCTTTGACTGGGTAATCAGAGTTGTGGATCAAGGGGGAGCAGTTGATGTTGCCTATCTTGACTTCAGCAAAGCTTTTAATGCTGTTCCATATAGAAGATTGATTAATAAGCTGGGTAGGCTCAGGGTGGGTCAGAAGTCAGTCAACTGGGTGGCAAACTGGTTAATGGGCAGAAAACAGAGAGTGGTGGTAAACAGTATACAGTCAGAAGAGATGCAAGTCACAAGTGGGGTACCTCAGAGATCAGTCCTGGGGCCAGTCCTCTTCAATATCTTTATCAGTGACATTGCAGATGGACTGGAGGGTAAAGTTTGTCTGTTTGCAGATGACACCAAGATCTGCAACAGAGTACATGATCCAGATGGGGTGGGCAGAATGAGAACTGATCTGGATAAACTGGCAAAATGTTTAGAAGAGTGGCAGCTGCAACTGGGATTTAACACAAAGAAGTGCAAGATCATGCACATAGGAAAGAGAGAGACCCTGAAGCCATCTATAGGCTAGGAGGGGAGTTGCTGGCAGTCACATGGGAAGAAAGAGGCTTGGGCATCATCATCACCAATAACCTGAAATCATCCAAGCAGACCACTAAAGCAGTAGGTAAGGCTAGGGTGATGTTGGGGTGTATTAGTAGGGGTATCACAAGTTGTAAGAGGGAGGTAATAATGTTTGAATCCAACAGCCACCACTTGCATACTGTGCGACCATAATCAAATCACTTAACTTCCCTGTGCTTCCAGGATACACCTGGAAACAAGCCTCGGCTTAGTGTGCCTTTCATGGCCAAAAATTGTAAAATAAAAAACAAAATGATTCATTCAGTGTTATGTAGTTACTTTTTTATAGTGGCCATTAAGGCCAATAACTAGAATATACACAGGATAATGAGCTCCCCCACTGGAATAGTAGTACAAACCAAAGGCTGTCAGTCTGCATGGAGCCATGGGAACATGAGGATTCTGAAAGCATAACAAAGGAACTCTCAGATGCCTACTCGACTCAGCACATGATAAAGACACAAATGGAAACATACCTAATTTGAAGAGGTGCCTGAGGTAATCAAGCTTAATGACTTTTTCATCATGTTCCTTAAGCATCAGGCCACTGATGCTCTGATGTTACCGGCATGCTGCTGACAACACTTACAAATGTAGAGATGTTTAAGCATCGGTATTTTTTGTTTGAGTGCGAATTGACCTGATAACATCACGAGTGGTGAAGCCACGAGTGATGTCATTGGGTTAAGTGACACGAGAACAAAAAATATTGATAAATATTCCCAGTAGAGGAGTTGCATATTCCATTTATGCCATATCTCCAAAAAAGTAAAGAAAATAATTTCTTGACACTTTTTACTGATTGCAAAAAATCTAAAGGTATCTATAAATGAAACACCACTCATTTTGCAGATATTTTTGTCCTGATCAACTTCTCTGCTCAAAGTATCATGGTATCATTTTTTTGTTTTAAAGTTATTTGCATTTGTTTGCTGCAAAAAGTGAAACAACATTGATTATTCTGCTGTTTTTTTTTTTTGCTAATTATAAAAAAACTGAAAGGTATATATAAATGAAACATCACTCATTTTGTAGATATTTTTGTGCTGAACAACTTTCGTGCTCACAGTACCATGCTATCATTTTTTGTTTTAAAGTTATTCACATTTGAATATGGTTAGTACTGCTACTGGACTTACTATAGGTATATTTGGACCTAGAGTGAGAATATTCTGCTATTCTCACTCTAGGTTCCCAGGAAGCAAAACTATCACTGATATCTACCCTGAAATATACTCACAGGTATGGCATAAATATGGGATCTGACATGGCCTGACTGAAGATATCATATTCCTCTTCACAAGAAGCCAATGATATCTTGGTGTCATTGGCCTTGAGTGAAGATAAATATGATATAGTATATATTACACAATGGGCATCAAGAATCCCTCATTTTGATTGACTGACTGGCACTTTTTAGCTGTGGGTAAATCTCACAATAACCCACACAGAACTTGCCAGTCAGACCCAGTCATCCACATATGCATAAAAATCAATCCCTCTAAAAATAAAAACATTGAATCCACCATGTTGACTCCACACTAAACGGCAACACAAAAGTAGGAGTGTCAGAGAAGGACTGGAGTTAGCAAGAAAAAAAGAGTGGCATTGAACCAATCCAAAGGCCACTTCACATTAAACAAATTGCTTAAAGTCTTTACTCCCTCTTTCACCACCATTGCTTCCTTCACCAATAAATGTGGCTGGTAACTTAACTTTAGTGCTCTGTATGGCTGCACCTGAACTCCGCTTTCCTACTCTGTAGCAAGTCTCCCAGATGAATCTGTCAGCTGTATCTGTGTGTCTCTCTCTATCCCCAACTTTGATCATGGTTAACGCTGTCGTCCTTACCGACCAAACTTTTTGATGAACCTCCAAATTCATGAACAACAGGTCAACTATAAGAGTTGCTCACACCATGCTCTCTCAGTAACATGAATATGGCAGCTGCTCACAGCTCACAGCACTCTCTCTGAACTGACTGTACACAACAAAAAAAGGCACTGAGCAAGGATGACTACAAAATGATTCTTTTACAACAAAACAGTAAAAATATACACTTAAATACATGTGTGTTCTATGCAAGTGGATGAGTGAGTGTTGTGTGCAGCTAGTTGTTTTTTTTTTAAATCAGGAACGAGCACTCCCAGTGAAGCTGCAGCTCCTTGTTGCTGTTTAACTATGGAAAAACTCCCTCTGCACTATTACTACAAAAAATGTAATAAAATAAAGGACATTAAACATCCCAACAAGTGGGGTGGGGGTGGGGGATGTGTGTATGATGAATGTGTGGTAGGGGTGTGGGGGACAACTGATTTAGCTTACCTAGAAACACAGGACTATTTAATGAAGGGAGGAAGGATATGACAATAAAAATTAATAAAAAAGTACTTACAATCAAGAAATATAAACTTTTAAATAGATATTTTTTTATCTCTTATTTAGAAGACATTGTATAATCACAATAATCCATTCCAGGTGTGGGTTATGCTGGGATTTACCCACTTCTGGTGTGGATTTGGTCAAACCACACCAGGTGTGAGTAAATCCCAGCATAACCCACACCCTGTCATGGATTATTGCTCAATTAGAACACTGTTCTATATAGAAATCCATTCTTTTCAAATGCTGCTGTGCCACAGTTCAAAGGTCATGGAATGTGATTGTACCCTTCTATGGCAGAACAGTATTCTAGAACCTCTAGAAAGTGCAAGTCAGTTTCATTGTGAAAGGGAAAAACACAATGTACACATTTCACACAATACTATACACTATAAAAACACTAGATGAGTAACTTTGTGCTTAACCAGTGTGTTCTGCCACCTCGGGGGTCTGATTCTCCTGGGCCTATTGAGCTTCACTCTTGAGATCAGAGGGAATCAGAATCCCTCTGTGGCAGATCACACTGGTTGTGCATAGTTGCCCATGCAATATTCTCTACATTTTCAGTCTGGCCATGTCATATTCTGTTTATACAACATATGTTTTGGGACCCCCAACACAACCTCCCACATCCCCCCCTCAACACATTCCCCGCAAGTTGCACTACCTTAATAAAAAGATATGTTTTGGCCCCCCAACACAATCCCCCATATCTCCCCCAACACAGCATGCAGCATATGTCATTTCAAAAACATATCTGGTTGATCCTGCTAATTTCAGACTGTCTTACGAAGAAGCAGTTTCACTTTTTGTGCTCTAATGTAGTGTGACTGATCACTGTCAATGGGCCTTATCCACCAATGGAGCAGAGTGGCTATGCACATGAATCTGGGGGGTGTAGCCACTCTACACCCATTGCACCCCCCTACGGGATGCACAATGGGGCAGTGAACAGACAGTACACACCCAATCCCCCAGGGCCATGGACTGCACCACACGGGGGACATGCCAGCATTATGTGCCATGCAGAAAATGGCATAGTGCTGGCCACAGGGGTGCATATGGGGCACAGGGTATGCCCAGGAGGACCCTGCTATAAACCCCCATGCACTCCATGCATGCCTGGAACCTGCCCAGAATCAGGGTGATGGGCCCACCCACCCACCCTCTGGGGCCATCCCATAGAAGGGCTGTTGCCTCCCTCCCAGCCTGGCACACAGACTGGTGCAGCTGCACACCACAATCATACTCCCCCACACACACACACACCACCTCATGGGGGCACCAGCCCTCGGGTGCTGCCCACAGCACTGCCCCTGGTACTGCCAGCACATCCTGCAAATGGCAGGGTATGGTACATGCCCCACCACCACTGGTGGACAGCCCCCCAGCTTGACTCACTGCTCTGGTACCATAGGAGGGCCGGCAGCATTGCCCTCCTCACACCTGCCACAGCTGCCAACCCTCAGACATCCATGGGGTGCGCAGCTAATGCACGCCCCACTGTGGAAGGGATCCACTGAGTCATCCAGCCCAGACATCCAATTGGATGCCCAGCTGGATCTGCAACCTCACCTCAGCCACATGCGGAGTCCTGTGTGCCAGGGGGGTGGGGCCACGGACAGGTGGCCGGCGGTCGTGAATGCTGTCAGTGCACACCTATCCACAGGTGCAGAGCTCTACAGGTGGGTAATGCACCTCCAGCCTGTATTATCTGCCCATTGGTGCTTAGCACCCAATAGTGGTAAATAATATGCTGGCAGAGATTTAAAATAAGGCACTGTCTGTTTAAAAAGTTAGAAAATGTTATTTTTTATTGTACGTTTACTTAGCTCTGTTTAAAAGAAGCTGCTGTCTGTAGAGAGATGAGACTGAGCGAGTCAGTGGCTTCAGAAAAGTAGACTCAAACATGAACATGTGTTGCTATAGCAATGGTCACTTGGACTTGCATCTACTTTTCTGAAGCTGCTTACTCGCTTACTCCTTGTCTCTCTATATTCAACAGCTTCTTTTAAACAAAGCTAAGTAAACTTACACTAAAAAAACACAGTTTTCTAACTTTTGCAACAGAGATTGCCACTATTGACAGCACTCAGTCCACACTGTGCATGTCTATATTTATACAAGAAGGGTGTCAACAAAATGATAGTGATAAAAGTGGTATCCATCTCGATGATGAACCCAATTCATAAGCTAGCATTTTTATCTTATGAACGGGGTTTGTCACAGTAGATATCTCTGCAGTTGGCTCTGTTACAATCATGGACCAACTGTGGAATGAACCAGACCTAATTTCAAACAGAAAACTTATTTTTTTGTTCCAGTATGTTGTTTTTTTTTTCCATGAACAACCTGGCTCAGACTCATGAGTGCAACTCGCAGTGATAGCAAATAAGCAGGGTAACGTGCACAACATCAGTCCCATGTCATCAGGTACAAACTTTAAACAAAAATAACTCACTCATGCCTAGCAGTAATAACGTGTGGCAGTTAAAAACCCATCCCTTACACAATAGTAGCGGTATTACTAACATATACCTTGGAGTCACCCTCAACTGCACCCTCTCCTACTCTCAACACATTGAGGCAGTTGCTAGGACTGTCAACTCCAGAATCGGCCTGCTGTACAAGCATAGACACTATTTCATGGATGAAGCTCTCAGAATCGCAGTGTCCAGCTCAGTCAGTTCAATCATTGACTTTAGGCTGGTGGTCTATGGAGCAGTGACTGATTCAGCCCTTACACAGAATCAGGGTTACTCCCAACAAAGCCTGCAGACACTGCCTAACTCACACATGTGAGCTTTAATCTCACACTGATTGGCTCAACTTAGACAATTGGATTCAATACCAAGTCTGCCTCCTAGCTAAGAAGGCCACCCTTGGCCTCACTACCCCTGGGGCCAAGGCCTCCTCCACCCTAACACCAGTACTAGGAATACCAGAAATGTGAAGTGTCAGACACTAAAAGTTCCTTTCCAATGGACCTCCCTAGGTCAATGATCCTTTGCATATAGGGACACCTGGCTAAACTCTCTCAGTCCTGACCTCATATCCTGCACAAAAATTGGTCAATTCAAAACATTACTGAGGGCCCACCTAGTGTCCAACAACTCTAAGTGTGATTGTGGGCATAGCACTTAATCCCTCTTACTTCAGACTTTTACCCACTCCTCTACCTCTCTTACTCTGACAAAGCTTTCCTTGCTGCTTCTCCCCCTTTCCCCTCTATTCTCCTTGCAACACCTCAAACTCCTCTACTTCCCCCTCCTCCTGTCTATCCCCATCCATCTCCCTACCTAATTACTTGTCTCCCTTGCCCTTCAAGCATTAAATGTATGAGCTTCCTGTATTGCACAACTGTACCTCCACATGACTATGTTACATTTTTTGTACAGTATCTAGCAAAGACCCTATTTAATACTCAAGAACTTGATGTAATAAGACATTTTGATTATTGTTCTGTCATTTGTTGTCTGTTTGTCCTCATTTACTGATGCAGAACCTTTGTAAATGATCTGTTAGCTCAAATGTGTTTACTCCTATTATTCCAATATATAAAATAAATGAAATATATTCACCACAACACAAAACAACATTGCTACATAACCAGAAGCCATAACAATGGAGTCTGATTTGGCTTGTGAATGCAACAGAGAGTCTTTGGAATGGTGGAAATGCACATCTAAGCAAAGCAGGTCATCAAGCCATAACAAAAAACAAACAAAAAACTGAAAAAAGAACCCTTGCAAATCTGGTGTTTTTGCCAACACGATTATTGTATAAACTGGATATGTTATGGGTGTTTGAATCATGTGGTTTTTATCTTCGTTCAAGGTCTGCTACCTCTTGTTCCCTCACGTGTGGCTCCGCTACTCATGCAGGTCAAGAGGTCACAGACCTCTCATAAAGATAAAAAAAAACATACAGTATAACTCAGGGAACCATAACATATCCCCAATCTATATCTACATATATTAACATAGAAATGACTATTGCACCCTAACTATACTGGCACTACCGTGCCTTGGAGTCATCACCCTAACACTCACCCCATTCCATTGATACAGTATAAGTTAATGGAGTAAGCATTAGGGTGATGATGACTCCAAGTCTCACCCCAGATACTTGTCAGTCTGTACAGGATGGGGGTGGGGTGTTAGGGTTGGAAACCATAACACCACATTTCCCTGCTTTTGTCACTGTAGTAACAACCCTAACTGATGAATTAACAAAGTTTTTTTGCAGTTAATTTCCTTACCTTTTCAAATAGCATAATCATATCCTTAATTGTCTGTGAGGACCCTATGCTCCCATCCATCCATGGACATGTATATGTATGCTTCCATTCATAGGACAACAGTGACCAAATTGTCAACACAGCCATATCACTACCCCACCTCAAGTACCCCAGTACAGAAAATTGTCAAATCCACACCAAAATGTAATTCTGCACAACTGCAATGCCATTCCATGCCATAGGTATGAAAACACATTTTGTACAGGATTTAAAAAATGACAGCTGTGACATACATGAGGCCAGCTAATAAGAAGGCTATGTTGAAAATCTGGGGTCAAAATATTTAACATTTCTGAAGTTATGAGCAGGAGTACCAAAATTGCAACAAATGGTCATAACTTAGGCATGTTTTCATATTGTAACCCAAATTTTGAACATAGTCTTCTTATGACCCCACCTCATAAACCTTACAGGTGAAAAGTTTAAAATCCATTCCAAAATGCCATTACATGCCACAGGTGTGTAAACATGTTTCAGGCAGGATGTAAAAAATGACAGCTGTACTATTAATGAGGTGGTATGAAAACTTACTGTGTTGAAAATTTGGAGTCAAAATATAAAAAATTACCAAAGTTATGCATGTGCATAGAAACATTTCAATGACCGCTCATACCTTGGCCATTTTTAGGAATTTTTCACCACATTTTTGACATGGGGTTTTTGGGACCCCACCTCATGAACACTGGCACTGTCATTTCATTAATCAGTCCCGAAAGGTGATTTTGTGCAGTGATTGTGGAATCACCTTCTGGGCCTGATTAACAAAATGACAGTGACTGTGTTCATGAGGTGGGGTCCCAATAATCCCATGATGAAAATTTGGTGAAAAAATACCTACAAATGGCAAAGATATCAACATATGTTTAGAGAACTTTAGAGTGACTTACAAAGGCTAAAAAGATGGTCAAACATCTAGCAACTCAAGTGTAACCCCCAAAATGCAAGGTGTTACATTTGGGTAAGGGGAACCCCCGATTGATTACTGGCTCCATGGGGTAAAAATCTGCACCTCACAGGAAGAAAGACACCTTGGGGTCACTATATGTGACACCCTTAATCATTCAAGCCAGTGCAACAAAGCTTACGGCAAGGCAAACAGGATGTTGGGGTGCATGGGGAAGGGATTCAACAGCAAAAACTGGAAGGTGATCCTCCCACTCTACAGGTCCTTGGTGAGGTCCCACCTCAAATACTACATCCAGTTTTGGAGTCCATGCCTCAAAAAGGACTGCGATAGACTAGAGGTTGTTCAGAGAAGAGTGACCAAGATGATACAGGGACTCCACAGTCTCTCATATGAGGATCGCCTAAAGGATCTAAACTTGTTCTCACTGGAGACAAGGAGAGAGTGAGGGGACATTATTGAGACTTTCAAGTTCTTGAAAGGGATCAGCAAGGTGCCAAGCATCAAACTATTCAGAAGAGCCACAGACTCCACTACCAGGGGACATGAATGGAAGCTGAGAGAAGGGAGCTTCAAGAAAGATCTAAGAAAGTACTTTTTCATAGAAAGAGTGGTGGAATGACCTGCTGACAGAGGTTCTGAGTGTAAAGACTGTGGCAGCATTCAAGCATCGGTGGGACAAAGCAAGGGCTTCAAGGGGAACAACAGGGACAGTAATGGGTAAGGTACAAAAGGGGGGGGTTAGACCATTGGTCCTAGTAGATGTCCTGGAAACACTTTGGCAGACTAGATGGATCTTGGTCTCCTTCTGCTGTCACTTTCTATGTATCTAAGTTCAAAATACCATTGAAATACATTATATGGTATTTACCTTGATTCCTCAGTTTGCGGTTCAGCATTGAAGAGAGCAGACATGTCCCAGTACACAGAAAATGACAGTGGATGACTTCTAGAGGTAAGTATAGGAAAAGGGGTGGAGGTGGGGTGGTGGATACTCAGTGGGAGAGTGGGGATGTGGGGATGGTGGGACAATGATGGACTGTTTTCTTTTTTTCAGGGACAAAAAAAGACGTTGGGGATGGTTTTCTTGTTTACAGGAAAAAAATATTTGGGGACTCTGGAAGAGGGTTCCTCAGTGTCCCACACTGCTGGTGGGGGCTTCTATTGCCAACACAGGGACTGCCCCCCCCAATTTCAGCAAACAATATGTCAAGGGACTGTGGATGGGGGCATCTGACAATGGTAGTGGGCACCTGGTGTCAGATTATATTAATAAATACAAAAATTATGACAATGGGAGTGTGGGGATGCCACTAGACACCAGGGCAAAATAAAGAGGAGAGGGTGCCACTAGACACCAGGGATAGAGGTCACTGATTGACAGATGGAGGGTGCCACTAGACACCAGGAAAAATGGTGGGATATAGATAAACATGCACCTGGCAACACAAGTTCTAGCTGTGGCTGCAGGAGTAAAGAAAATAGTACTGTTCTCATACAGAGAACATGGCAGAAACAGTCCTCTTGCTAACCTGGGCACCCAGGATTTCTGGAGCACACAAAAGGTAGTTCTGTTCACAATTAGAAAAAACATTAGAATGTAGCTAAAGGGGTCCCAATTAGCTAATTTCTGATATTTTTTTATTACATTCATTTTGACATGTTTTCTTTATTTTTGATCTCTCACTAACAGGAAAACAAAATGGAGAACACAACAGAGCTCTGCAAAAATACAGTAGGGTCTATGTGACCCTACATGCCAAATGACTGTAGCTCCTGTGAAAACAAGAGAGCTCTGCGAAAACAAACTAGGCTGTATGTGACCTTCCATGTGAAAATGTGTGTGAAATGTCAGCTCCTGCAATAACAAAGGTATTTTTTGTGCATAAATACCAGGTCCTGCGACAGTAAAAGTACTTTTGTGCCTGAGATATAAATTTTCCCATAGGAAATAATGGGAAAATTAAACATTTAATACATTTTGAATGGATTAATATTTTTCACCAAACCTTCAAAAGTCACATCTGTGAGGCAAAAGCTTGCTACCCTGAACATTTCAGACCACAACCTAAAACCATTTCTGAGACACAGGTGGACAAAGAAATGGCAAAAAGTGGTACATTTAGGGATTTTTAAACTTCAATAACTTTGGAACTGTTCAATGGAGTCACACAAAATTTGTTACTTCAGGAGACATACACCTAGCATACCACATTTTCTGCAAATCCGTTAAATGGTTCCAAAGTTATTAAAGTTCAAAAATGTGGCTTTAACATAGAGGTTTGCACTCACCCTAACTATACTGATGCTACTGTGCCAGTATAATATGTATATACTGTATGTGTGTGTGTATGTGTGTGTATGTATATACACACACATATATATATATATATATATTGCAAAAAAACTCTGTTAATACATCAGTTAGGGTTGTTTCCACAGTGACAAATGTGTGGAAATGTGATGTTAGGGTTACCAGATCCTAACCTCCCCAACCACCCCCCCTCCTCCAAAGACCAACAGATGCCGAGGTCTGCCATAGGGTCATGTGTCCCAAATCTCACCCATTCCATATGTAAACAAGTTGACATGATACAGTGAAGGAGAATGGGGTGAGAATTCTGCTGCACGACCCTATGGTAGACCTCGGCATCTGTTGGTCTGTGGGGGTGATGGGGGGGTCAGGGTCTGGTAACCCTAACATTGCATTTCCACACTTTTATTGCTGTGGAAACAACCCTAACTGATGCATTAATGGTTTTTTTTTTGCAATGAGTGTCCCTTCTTTTTGAGAAAGTGTAATATAAATAGTAAATGGTATAAGGGCCCCACGCTCCCACCAAGCTGCCCATTTCTGCATAATGATATGTGTTTGTGGGAGCACAGGCCCTCTGGGCCCTCTGCTCCCACTTACACATAAGCACAAGCCATACAGCAGCCCTATAGGTCATGGAAGACTTGTAACATTAATTTGTCCATATCTTGGGAACCGTAGCAGCTAGTAAAAAAATGGAAGTGTGGTTGTAATCATGAGAGTGAGTAGTTCCCACAACACACTGACCGAATCCATATTGTGCACAGTGTCTGAGACAGGGGCAGCAGAAAGTGCTGTGAACACAGAGTTTGTGGCCATAATAGTAGTCCTCGGACATGAAAATGAGCAATTGGAACAGTAAATCGCAAATATCTCAGGAACCATACAAGGTAGAAAAAAAATCTAATTCCATGGGTTTCAGGACCTTCTAGCCTAGTTCTGAAATGAGTCCCTCTTTGGGGGGGACTAAGAATTTTTGTGATGAGAAGTCCGTATCTCGAACTGTTTTCGAGATACAGGCTCTGAAAGGCTCCACGGACGCTGCACTGTTATCCTATGGGAAAATTGCAGAACTTCAGAATGCTGTAACTTTGGGCCCCTGTGATGTTTTCACACCAAACCAAAACAAAGCACATCTGTGGGATCAGGGCTTACCACCCTGCAAATGTCAGCTCAAAAGACCAAACCATTTTGTTGCAGGAGCGTGGCAAAGATTTGCAGCTATTTTGAGCATACGTTCGCAAAATACTTTCACAAATCATGAACGTTTTGCAAAAAAATCACAAATTTTTCACATTTGTGAAAGTATTTTGTGAAAGCATTTTTCAGAAAATTTTAAAAATGCATTTCTGGGGGTTTGAACCCCCCCCCCCCAAAAAACATATGTCTAGCATCCTCAGGACTCGACTAGGTGAACACGACAAGCAGTGTGTTCCTAGAGGGTCCCAGTTTTAAATGCCAGGTATTTTTCTGTGCAGTAACTGAAAAAAAAATGGCCAACTCATGAAAGTAAAAGGGCCATTTGTGACAGTAGAAATGGCCAGTTGTGAAAGTTTTGTGATTTTTATTAATTTTTCCCATTGACTATAATGGGACATTTGTTTCTTGAATAACTTTTGAACGGTTTAATATTTTTTCACCAAATCTTCCAAAGGCACATCTGTGACCAGGGTTACATCTTTCCTGAAGCTTTTGGACTGAACAGAAAAAACTTGCAGGCTATGGGTGCAAACAAGGAAACTTTTTTTTTGCAGTTTTTGGCATTCTGTAGCTCTGCAGCTGTACATCTGACTGTAAGACAACTTGGCAGATCCAGAGATCTATGGTACCAGACTGCACATGCAAAGTTTTAGGCAAATCCATTGTGCGGTGGCAAAATTAAAGGTGCAAATTTGAGGTTTTGTATTAAAGTGGCTACTCAACCTTAATTATAGTGCCACTCATTGTGGCACATATATATATATATATATATATATATATATATATATATTTGATAATGGCGTAATAGCACCACTATAGTTAAGGTTGAGTAGCCTGTTTAATGTTAAACCTTAAACTTTGACTTCAATAATTTTGCAACCGACCAAAGAATTTGCACATAATTTGGTATGTGCTGTCCTGTGGAGTAGGTTTCTTGACATTGCTAGTTTGGTTCTGGTTGGATATGTGGATGCTGAGATTCAGCTAGTTAAAAAACCTTAAAAGTCACTTTTTGAAGTTTTTTCTTGATCGCCTTGCGCCCAGTTGGTGTAGAATTTTGGTGTGATGTTTTTATGGTAGAAAGAATTTGGGTAACAGAACTGCCATGCTTTGTTTGGTGAAAACATATTAATATGTTGCAAAGTTATTCAGTTTTTAAGTTCCCATTATTTCCTATGGAAAGATCACTTTCCAGGATAGAGGTAAAAAGTTAGAGAAGGGATTGATCTCATGAAAAATGATTCTTTCTCATGAAATCTGTTCCTCTTTCGTGAGTGAAAAATCCTTTTTCATGCACTGCCATTTTTTTCCCACAAACTAAAAAGCATGTAAAATATGTAAAATTGTTGTCATTTTAATAATCAAACACCAGAGCTTAACTAAACAGGCCCAGTTTAGCTAGATTCTGGTGTTTGTCACAATTATGGCCAGAAATACATTTTCTGGGCACTCAAAATCCCAGGTGCCATGCCTAGTGAGAGGAGTCTTCCGCTGCATTCTCTGAATGAGAACAGTGGATTTTCTTTAGTTCTGCAGCCACATCTGCCTAGTGGCACCCCTCAGTCCCCGATTACTGTCCACCTAAATTAAAGATATATTTCTTGGTGACTATTGGCTCCCCACACTCTTCGATCACCGTCTCCTAGACCCTGTTTTTTTTCTATTTATTTATTTGTATTTAATATTATTTATAATCTGACATGGGGACACCCACCTCCAGGGTCGGATGTCAACCCCTAATGTAGCCCCTTGTTTTATTAAGTAGCTGACATTGGGGGGCCCAATCCCTGTGTCGGTGTTTTGAGCCCCAATACCGGTGTCAGCACCTGGGCAACACAGGCAACTGTCTGGGGCCCCGACAACTGAGGGGGTCCCATCAGGTGCTCAAAAGAAGAAAAACAGTGTCTACTTTGCTGCTCAGGCTCTGCTCCCACTGCAGATCGCTGCTGACAAAAATCCTTGCTGAGCTGACTGAGTGAGAGAGCAAGAGAGAAGGAAAGAAAAGCCATCCTTTTTCATGTGTGAGTGAGAGTGAGAAGCAATACCCGTGACCCTGCTTTTTCTTTTTCAGACTGCTCGAGGCCCAACCAAAGTAACCTGCACAGATACACTTTTTTGTAATTGCAGATGTCTAGGCTAGCAACAGTTGTAACTTAGTGGAAGTGATGGTACTTTCCAATGTCAAATTCAAAATACCAGCTGCTGTGTATCACTGGTTTAACTCCCACCTGGGCCACTGGCCATGCCTTGGCACCCTTCAGCTGTCACCACCCTACACCAAGATCACTTAATTAGCCATACAGGAAAAATGAACCCATCTCCCCAGGTAACCCCCCGCCAACTCTAGTTAGTTGCTTAATTATATCAAGTGCATGAGGAAACGGCGTTGCTTGAGTGCCCGTAATATACTGTCTTTATTTCAAGACTGCCATCTACCTTGGCTTACACTGCTGCATCTTACACTGTGGATTCAGTATTCTGCAGTTCTCGCTTCTGAAAAACTTGGGGATTTCACAGGTAAGTCTGGATCTCTTAGACATCACAGGTAAGCTAGAGAGAGGGACATAGGTTCATGGATTGCAGTGAAAACAACTGAATGGGGTATTTGGCGGTTGTGGAGACCTCTGAACTCCACACTCCATCTTTTGCTCTGTTTCCTCTGTTCCCTTCCCCCTCTGTACCTCTAATTGTATGTCACCAAAAAGAAAGAGAACCTACTTTGGTGCTTACAGCAGATACTTTGCAATTTTACTGCAACTTAAGCTGTGGTCTCCATACATATCGTTACGTGTTACTATCAGTGTCTCCCACCCCACAACTGCTCTGACTACTTCTCCAGTTTCATGGACCACACAAAGGTGCTCTCAGCCAGCCATCATGCTTCTGTCTTTTTATCTGGATGGGTGTTGGTCTGAACTTTGGGGTGTGGATGAAATTACTGTATCTTAAACCAGTTTGGCACAAGTTAAGAATAAATGTGACCTGTCTACAAAAATACCCTTAAAATGTGGTAGAGATAACAAATGTCACCATTACTTGTTGCCCTTGCTGTTGAGACACTTGCAATTGCAATAAAGAAACATCAGCAGATAAGATGTAATATTATCTTTTTATACACTGATGATAATAGCCTCCCCCCAGTGTGGGACACTGGGGAGCCCACTCCCAATGTTCCCAAATATTTTTTTTATTTTATCCTGTAAAAAGAAAACAGTCCCCCGATGTCTTTTTATTTTTTAACCTGAAAAAAGAAAACAGTCCCTCATCATCCCTGTCATTCCCCTCCCCATCCCGACTCTCCCACTGAGCACCCACCACCCACTTACCCTATACTTACCAACAGAGGTCATAGGCTGTCATCCTTCTGTGGATTGAGACTCATCTGCACTCTTCAAAGCCGAACTATAATCTTTTTTTTTAAATTCAATGTTTATTAAGTTTCTTTGCAATTATCCAAACACATTTGTATGCATGAATGATTACACACAGGAACATTTAAAACCACACTGTGATGTAAAAATATAAAGCAGGATTAAAATTAATGAAACCTCAAATCCCAGGTCCCCCTCCCCACTCCAACACTTCTTCTGGACTATAATCTATTTTCACCCCCTCCCCCCCATTAAAGGTGCCAATAAGGGGATCCATTCCTTTCCTTCCACCTCCCTTGTGAGGGAAGAGGCGAGAACAGAATGGATTCAACTCTGCTTATAAAGGTCCAGTATATATTAACTGGTTGTCATTGCATGGCATTGTTTTACCACTTGAGAACTTTTGTTACAGTGTGTACAAGACATGCAGGGTTTCCCATTTTTTTTGCATAGTCCCATTTGATTTGTGAGGCTAGCCATAATTTTTTCCATGCTTAGGTTATGGAGGAGTTCCTGCAGCCACTCGGAGTATGAGGGCTGGAGTGAGTCATTCCAGTGTTGTAAAACCACTTTTTTTTACAGATATAGCAATCAATGTAATGTGATAATTCTTGGTCATAGTAGGAAAACCTGTAAAATCACCTAGTAGGCAGATTTCGGGTATGAAATAATCTTGTAGGCCCAACAAAGGATCTATCTTAGTGTTAATGAGGTCTCAAAGTGGTGTAATATTTGGGCACTCCCAGAAGAAATGAAACAGGGTGACTATGCCACCTTTACATCTATTACAGGTGGGAGTCTCTGCCCTTCCCATTTTATACATTTTAAATGGGGTTAAATACATGTCATTCAGGAATTGCATTTGCATTAACCGAAGTCTGTCTTGCATGATAAGTTTGTGACAGGATTCTCAGATTTTAGACCCATTGGTGCCTACATTTGGATACAGGTTATTCCAATATTTAGAGATACCATTTATTTTTGGGAAAACCAATGGGTAGAGGAGAGCATATAGTGAGGAGACAGCATGTGATGCTGAGGCCATTATTATGCCTATTGAGATCCAATCCTTGGGGTCATCTGGGAGGGTTCTTTTCATAGAATTTTATGAGCATATGGCAAATCTGAAATACCTTATATGCCCATTTATTAGGAAAGGCCAAATTTATCTAAGAGATCCATAGTATTTAACCATTCTTGATTTGAAGTACAAAAATCCTGAACATTACAGTTTTTTAGGGAAGGGGTCCAGTTTCCTGGTATTATTGTCCCCCCCCTAGTTTGAATTGGAGTTTAGGAGAATAGGTTGGGAGAGATCATGCATGTTATTGTATCATAAGGCAGCACAGAGTTGATTATGTATACGAACAGAGTGACCCAGTGGACCATTACACAGTGTAGCAGGCAGACTTTTAGATTTTAAAAAAAGTAAAGCAGATGGGTTTATTCCTGCTGCGATTGTTAGTTCTTTTTCTATAATTACCCAGGGAAGGGTATAATTCAATGGGTCCTGAGGAGCAGGAAGTGCTGGCCATTGGAGATATTTACTTAAATGACTCATCCAATGATATAGGGTGAAATGGGGGAGCTTAAGCCCACCTAGATGTTTTGGAGCGGCTAATTTATGAAACACATGTCTTGTGGTTCTCTCTTTCCATATGAACTCAGATATACTGCTGTGGATATTTTTAAACCATAACTTGGGGAGACATATATTCAAGAGGTAGAAAATAAGAAGGTAGAAAATGCATGGGAGGATAGTCATCTTAATAATGTTCACCCGACCCCATAAGGTTAATGGAAGAGCCTGCCAGCACTTTACAATCATGTTGGATGGTCCTGTGCAGATCATCCAGATTCATTTTCTGCATTTGTGTGTCATTAGTTGACAAATTAACTCCTAGATATTTCATTGATCCAGGAGCCCATTTCAGGCCCAGTTCAATTACTTCTTGTTTAAGTACTTTCAGGTTTAGGGGGAAACTAAGGAATTTTCTGCATTAAGCTTGTAATTAGAAAGGGAGTTATACTCCTGTACTATTTATAATAGTCTTTGTATTGAAGGTTTGATTTGGGTAATATAGAGCAAGATGTCATCTGCATATACTGCTATCTTAGTGTTAATGGAGCCTAACTATATCCCTTGTATACTGGGGATATCTGGATGGCAACTATGAGGGAATCTAAATATAAAATGAATAAAAGAGGGGATAAGTGACAACTCTGCCATGTTCCAGCCTCCAAGAGAGAACTGGCGGAGAGGGTAACATTACAAAAAACCTTTGCTGTAGGGATGGAATATAGTACTTTTAACCATGAAACGAACTGAGTAGGAAAACAAAATCTGTGCAGAGTTCTAAATAAGAACTGCCAATCCACCCTATGAAAAGCCTTCTCCACATCCAGAGAAACCAAAGCCATGGCCTGAGGGGAGTCTCTGGATACAGAGAAGACATGAGAGAGTTGATGAAGATGATCTGCAGAGGATCTACCCCTCATAAAACCCACTTGGTCAGAAGTGATGAGGGATGGGAGAACCTGCTCAATCCTTTGTGCTAGTAATTTAGCAAGGATTTTAAGGTCAGTGTTAAGAAGGGATATGGGCCGGTAATTAGATATCTGGGATGGGTCCCTTCCCGGTTTGGGAAGGACAACTATTGTTACTTCCAGAATCTTGGGGTATATATCTGCTTCATTTAACATAGATGAAAAGACTGCAAGTAATCAGGGGGCTAATTGAGGGGCAACTTTTTTGCAGAAATCTGAGAAGTAACTATCTGGACCTGGGGCTTTTTCTGAGGGTAGATCTTTAATAATTTGGATTATATCAGCTTCAGAGAATGGTGCAATTAATCCCTCTATTTGATTTGGGGTTAGAGTGGGGAGCGGGAGACCCTCTAGATAATTGTCTATGGTTTGCTGGGATGGGCGGTTGGGCATGCGGGCATATAACTTTTTATAATAGTTCTCAAATTCTTTATTTATATCTTGAGCCTGAGTGATTGGTGGTCCCAGAGGATTTTTTTGTAGTACAGTGATGCATTTTGAGGTTTCCATTTTTTTAAGCTGGAGAGCTAAAAGCTTTCCTGCCTTCTCCACTTGCTCAGTGTAAGTAGCATTTGTTTTTAAAATAGACCACTCTGCTTTTTCCCTAAGTAAGTCAGAGTATTTATCTTGAATTTTAATAAGGGCCTCTTTCTCAGAATCTGGAGTATTTCTGGATAATTATTTTTTTCTTTTTCCCTAATTTGATCTAGAAGAATTTTATCCTCCTGGGCCTCTTTACATTTCTTATTGACTGCCCATTTAATAAGCTCTCCTCTGATGCAACACTTTAGTGCTCCCCACTCCATAGATGGAGAGGAGGTGGTACCCCAATTCTCTTTTTTAAAAGACTCTATTGCAGCCAGTGTATTGTTAGTAATTGTTTTGTTTTTTAACAGTTGGTTATTAAGTCTTCACTGTTTATCTGTACCCCAGTTTAAAGACAATGAGAGAATGCAGGTCACTATGGACTGGTCTGAGCCTGTTTCTGGTTCTGATCTACTGACCATTAGCCCATGAATCAGGGATTTACTCATCCAGAAATAGTCAAGATGTGAGGCTGAGCCATGGACTGCCGAACAGAAAGTGAACTCCTTTATTGTTGGGTGTAGAGTCCTCCAGGGATCGTAAAGACCAATTTGGTCTACCAGATCTCTACCAGGCTCTTTCTGCTGGGGAAAGCCCATAAGGTTTTGGACCTGATGTTCTGTCCAGGTTGGGGTCAAAGGGAGCATTCCAGTCTCCACCCAAAAGCACTGGTATGTGCAAAAATGGTGTTAGAACTGAAATGAGTTCCATAAAGAATGGGGAGAGTCTGAATTGGGACCATAAATGCTACCTATTAATATCTTGAATAAATGAATTGTACCAATGGCCAAAAAGTACCTACCGTTTTCGTCTCTAAGGCATTGCTCACATCTAACAGGGAAAGCTGTAGTAATCAGAATAGCTACCCCTTTACTATTCCGAGAATCTCTCACTGCAAAGATCTGTCCCACCTGCTGCCTCCTCAGAAGGGTCTCCTCGGATTGTAAAAGATGAGTTTCTTGTAAGAGAATTACATCGCTCCGTACAATGTTTAAATGCTTGAGTAATCTCATACATTTAAATGGATGCCTTGCAACTTTAACATTCCATGTACAAAACTTAGATGGCTGTGTCATATTCCTGTATTAACAAAATAAACAACCCAAACCAGCTAACACTCAATAAGCACTTTCTAAAATGGTACCATGCCCCATAATAAGAATGAATAGCCCACTAATGCCATGTGAGATTTCCCTGATTCCCTAATAAGCCCTTTAATACTCCCCAAATTATCCTCCCTCCATTAGATAGTGGAATTAAGTAGAACATTAAAGCAATTATATTCCAATTTCTAGTTTGCTTCTTACACCCTGTATTATTATAATAAAAACTAGAACTACCCACCCTCCCACTGGCCCATGGCAGTCAGTAAACTGAAGACTCTCCCCTACCTCACCCACCTGACCACACTATTATTGTCATATACCTAGGACTGATTCATAATAAATTTCGCTAAAGTATCCCTTTATCAGGACATATGGAATATATATTATATTTAAATCTGCTCGCAGGTCCTGTTATTCTCCACAGATTCCCTTAAATTTGTAGATATTAATTCCGATTCGTTAAGAAATCAACTGTTAAACTGTTTTCAGTCAAGCGTTCTAATTAACACCTAATTATAAAGAAAATCGAACACCTCACTAAGATTGTGAGATACCTTGGGGGACATGATGTACTAAGTACTAAGCGCTAATTTTTGTTCTATGGCTCATACAAAAGTAAGATATCAGACAAAAAAAAGATTAAACAATATAAAACAGGAGTTTTGCCTGCTGGCATTTTTGATACACACTACATGGCACCAATGGAGAATGGAAAATAACACTATAAGATATAACTGCTAAAACTACAGACAAAGAATGGGTTCTACAAGGTATCACTAGCAAAAGGTTACTAGTAGAAGTAAGTACAAATAACTTAAGTAAGTTTGAACAGCTAAAAAGGACCATTAAATGTTGTAAAGGAGAATTAAGGCTACAGTGTCATTTGTTCATTCTCGCTTAACATGCTTAACAAAGAGGAATTCCTCAAAGACCAAGAGAACCAATTGGACTAAACCTAGCAATCACCCATACTGATGTAGAAGAAAAATGGGATGGGTCAAGAAACAAATGTTCTTTAAATGTTATGCTTTTGCTAACTGAGGCCCTAATGACTATAGGAAGAGAGATTAGAGATGACACTGAATTGTACAAAAAGAATAATCATATTAATAAACAGTATAAAACATTTTACCTAATCAATAAGTGTGGGGAAGAATATGGAAACAAGATAATAAATCATAAACTAAGGCAACTTAAAAGAGATTTGAAAGATTATACAGTTGGTAAGGTCTATTCATGGAAACAAATCAGCACAGTTTACACCTACTGTATGCATAGATACCCAACTCTGATTCTTTTTCTTTGAATAGTTAGTACATAACAGAAAGTTTAGCAGAGAAGGGCATGTTTAGGGAGAGGGCCCTGAGGGGAGGTTGTGTTAAAGCAGCAGAAGAAAGAACAGTTCAACTTGTCCCAAAAAACAGTTTTCTGAAACTGAATTGATGGCTTAGAATGAAAAACTCTAGCTCTGTTATAATGAGAAAATGAATGAGTTTAATTTAAAGTTAGATCTCCAAAGGATCTATGGAAAAATATGATTAAATGAATATTTTTCCAAAATGGAGAAGACCACTGATCTTGGGGAAGACAACATGAGAAAAATGTTAGAACAACATTTCAACCAATAACTTCAGTTGTTTTCTTCTAAAAGTTGGGGATTCCTGAATAAATCTTTGTTATTCAGAGAATGTGCATACTGTACTTCGCCTTGCCTTGTATTTGGCAGGAGACTCCATTGTTGTCTCTGCAGCCCTGAAACATTTCTATGGCTCCCCATCTTTTTAAAACTTTTCCACCAGGAAATTTTGCATATAGAGACAGTGTGAAGATTGCTTGTGCTCCAGTCCTGGCTAGCACCCAGCCATAGTAAACTGCTTTCCCCTGCCCCCCCCCATACTGGGGACCCTTGGCTGTGCAGAGCCCCACTGGGAGCTTGGAGCCAGGATTTTAACAGTCACAATGCTCTCCAGGGCTCCACAGTTGAGCCGCACTGGTAGCAGAGAATTGAACTGGGATTTCAATTGTAATTGAAGCCTCTAGGGCTCTCTGGGGCTGCAGAGATCTGCTCCTTGTTTAACTTTATGCAAGCAGCTTTGTGGCTTTCAGCATCTCGGTCCCACTATTGGTGGAAAAGTTTTAAAAATATCAGGAAGCCCAAGAATTGTTTCAAGGCAGCAGAGATAACAGTGGATTCTCTTGCCACATGCCAGGCAATGAGAAGTACACTATGTACATTCTCTGAATGACAAAAGTTAATTCAGGAACCTCAATTTTTAGAAAAAAAATCATAACAAGCTCTGCATTAGCTCAAAACTGTATGAGGAAGGAAACCCCTTCAACGTCTTCATTCAGTTTTCAACTAATATAACTTCAGTTGGGTTATTCTAAATGTTGGGGTCCCTGAATAAATTCTCACCCAACTCAAGACTTTCACTAACACTTTCACTGCACAGGAGCTGTTAAAATACAGATCTGATCTGTCAAAACTAACTTTTGATGTGTGATTGAGAAACCTTTTTTTGGTAAGTCAAGTTCAGTGTATTGAATGCAAAATTATTCTTTGGCTCACTACCACATTTTAGACAGAGTCTTCGGAAGCACTAGGAGTATGGGATCTGTCATACAGTACATTGGCATACTCTAGTCTATGTTCAGTTATATACTTTTCCAAGTACATAAAGTACTGTATGCCTGCATTTTAGGATGGTAAATCTTTCCATCTTTCAGCCTTACACACACACACACACACACACACACCAGCATGCAAGACCCTAACCCCAGCATTAGAAGACATTTTCCAGCTGTCTTTGTTTTCTTGCCTTCTACACAAAGCCATCCCCATACAGTGATTCTACTCAAACTAGTTTCACAGGAGAAGAGTAGGTGTGTGTTGGGGGGTTACTCAGTACAGGCTTTATCTTGAATTGGGATGGGTAACAGCTAGCAAGACATGCCAAGAGGAAAACAGCATACCCCTTCCTCACTTCTTCACACCACTCTATAGCCACCATTCATGGCAACTGAAACTGGTTCTAATTGTAACAAGACTTAGGCAACAAGAAGCTGTGTGCAAACAACAGACAATTCTTCTACTGTCTCATTTCTCTGTATGGATCAAAGTGAGATCTGGGTCATGGTCATGGTCTGCTTGGAATTTTTTAAATTATACTCAGGGCAGTGTGGTTTGTAAGGAGTGGAGGTGGTAGGGCTGCCTTGGGCCACAATGGATTAGAGCAGGGGAAGGAAGGGTTACATTTTAAAAGTCAACCTACTCTAACTGAGAAATGGACATTGGTCACAAATTATTAATAAAAATCCCATAACGATCATCCATCCTCCCTTTGTAGCTCTGTCCCAAGAGACTGACAGAGTGGACACCAAACTGCTGTACAGTTTCAATCCATATTTCCTCCTATTCCTCATGCAGCTCTTGTTCAGAACCAAACAGCATCAGAAACCTAACAAAAGCAATCCAGCCTAGTCCTGGGCAGCTCAGCCACAAGGTGTTTTACAGGTCACTTAATATACAGTATGTTCTACATATTTAACCTACAGATATGTGCAGTGTGGTAATTTCATTAAAAATATTAACAGTAGCAGACAGACCCCCCCCCCACTGTCTTTCAGATGAGACATTAAACAGGTCTCATCTGCCTGTTCTGGTGGTAGTTCAAATAGATGTCAAAGATCCCATGGCATTACTCATAAAGAGTAGGGGAGTTTCCCCAGTTTTCTGGCCAAATTCCTCCATTCACCAAAAAATACCACCAACAGCTCAAAAGCTGGTCCAATTTCAGTTGGCAACCATCTGTAGCTCCCTCCCCTGAGACAAGGCTGAAAATCAGCAAAAATATGTTTTCCTATTAGATGACTAGCAACAGAATACAAGGCGCATGATCATCGCCAGTGGGCGAGATCTGCACCACTGTCTAGGGGAATTATATAGTGATTAAGGTATAACATTTAAAGTGAAACTTGCATTTTGATTTGTCTTTCTCCCCTGAGAATAATGACTTGTGTTTACAAAATGGTCGAGCAATGCCAGCGTCAATTTGCTAGACCCATACTAATTTATTAGTCCCAAATTAATTGAAAACTATCCATTCCTTCAGATTGGGATTCATACAACCAATGTGTAGTCCCCCTATTTATGTTCTTTGCCATAATGTAGAAACTTGCAAATTGATAAAATAAAAGGTATAGTGTATGTGTTTTGATATCCTGGAGGCAAGTCCTGCTCTCATTATTTAAGGCATACTATACATTGTGTAAATCCATCCACAAGTTAATTTTTAAAACAGCATTAGTGACATGCCTGCCACATTTGCTCCTACTGATCTTTTCAATTAGCCTTCCATGCATGATCCATGGTGACATCCATATATATATATATATATATATATATATATATATGGCAAAAAATCCATTTAATGCATCAGTTAGGGTTGTTCCACAGTGACAAAAGTAAGGAAATTTGGTGTTAGGGTTGAAACCACCCCAGACACCTCCAGCCCACCACCCCCAGCTGGCACTGGGGTGCGCATTGGGGTCGTCATCCCTAACTCTCACCCCATCACATGTGTAAAGAAGCAGAGGTATAGGAGAATGGGGCGAGAGTTAGGACCGATGACCCCAACGCACACCCCGATGCCAGCTGGGGGGGCAGGCTGAAGGTGTCCAGGGGATTTCAACCCTAACACCAAATTTTCTTACTTTTGTCACTGTGGAACAACCCTAACTGATGCATTAAATGGAGTTTTTTGCCTCCAATTTCCCTTCTTTTTGAGAATGATGACAAGAAATACTGAATGTAATGCAGCGGTTCAGGCCCCACGCTCCAGCCACATGATGTCTTGTGACATAGTAACAGGAACAGCAACACAAACACAAGATGGAAACACAAATGGTAACAGTAACAAAAACGCAAGGGCAAATGACAACGCAAAGGGTAACACACACGGTGACGCACACGGGAACAGTAACAGGTACATAAACACAAGGGGAAACAGTAAGTGTAACAGTAACAGAAGCGCATACCCTCTATTTGCTGGAGAACTGCATAGAGAAACACAGTGTGTACAAAGAATGTATGCATTGTAATGGCAATGGAAGCTTAAAACGAGCATTGGAAGTACTTAATTGCAAATATCTCAGCAACCGTACGATGTAGAAAACATTTTTTAATTTCACAAAAAAATCATTATTTTTCTGGCTATCATTTTGTGTTACATAGCCCATAGTGCTATGCAACTCACAATGAAAAATCTGTATCTCGCACCATTTTTGAGATACGTGCCACGAAAGACGCGGCATATGCCACCATGTTAGTGTATGGGAAAAAGCATCAACTTCAGAGTACCATAACTTTGGAGCCATACAATATTTTTTCACCAAACCAACAAAAGGCACATCTGTGAGATGTTGGCTGTCTTCCCTCCAAATTTTAAGCCAAAAGACCTAACTGTTCTTTTGCAGCAAGGTGGCAAAGAACTCCTGTCATTTTGGTATACTGTTCTACAAAGTACTTTTCAGTGATTCTTATAGCTTTAGCACAGATTTGCAAAGATGTCATGAGCACGAAAGTACTTTATCGAAAGTACTTTTTCCAGAACTTTGAAAAACATATTTCTGAGTTGTTTAACCCCAAAATAAAGACATGGCTAGCATCCTCAGGCTCCGACTAGGTGAACACAAAAAAAATTGTGTCCCTAGATGGTCCAAAATTTAAATGCCAAGCATTTTTTTGATCACCAACTGAAAACAAAATGGTAGATTTGCGAAAGTACTAGAGCCATTTGCAAAAGTAAAAAGTGCATTTGCTAAAGTGTCAAACTTTTTAACGTTTCCCATTGACTTATAATGGGAACTTGTTTTTTGAATAACTTTTGAACTGTTTAATATTTTTTCACGAAATCTTCAAAAGGCACATCAGGGACCCTGGCTGCATATTCCCTGAAGTTTTTAGACCAGTTGTCCAAACCGTGCGGCCTGTAGGTGAGAGCAAAGAAATCACAAAAAAAGCTTAATTGTGCAATTCGTTGTCACTTAATAACTCTGCAGCTGTATATCCAACTGGTACGCAACTTGGTGGATCCCAAGATCTACCAATTCCAATAAATCATACCAAATTTCAGGCAAATCTGTTGAACAGTGGCAAAGTTATTAAGGTGCAAACTTTTACCTTTTAACCTTAAAAGTGCTACTCAACCCTAACTATGGTAGCACTACCGTGTACCATATATATATATATATATATATATATATATATATATATATATATTTGTTTGTTTGTTTTCTGAGTATGAATAGTGGTCTTAAATTCCCTGACCAGAAGTACTGTATGTATACACATTTGGTAAGTGACACATGTAGCCATACTAAGGAAATGTTTTTTTTTTTTCTTAGGACCCAAAGTGTATCCTAAAAATGAGTGTTTCCTCTGCATTTCCCTGTATACGGTATTTCAGTACTGATTATGTTACTAAGTTAATCAGCGATCCTGTAAAGTAACTTACTATTGAAATTAATAGACTGATACAACTCTCTCATGGTAATATCTAAAGCCCAGAAGAAGCAATCTTTGCTACATTTTGAGCTTGCCAGCACAAGTAATGTTTCATGACCCACTCCTGTTGAGGGTCAAACCAGGACTCATGCAATAGCATCAGGCAGGAACTAAGCTGTAGATGATGTGGACAGACCACTGACCACAGGAATTAAAAACCTCATCTGAATGCTGCTTTGCAGCATTGCACAAACTGCAGCAGAAACCATGGGGACAGTGGACACTGCAGATAATGTAAATGCCATGTTAACACAGATTTTGGTTCCTCCCTTGGACTTGCTCTGCAGCCTTGAGTGTGAGACTGATGTGGCTTTTTGCATCAATTGTTGCATTTTTTAGGACACACATGGAAGCTTGTCCTCTATAAGGGGTGCACATGGGAGCTTGTCCTCTATAAGGTGTGGAGTGTTGTGCACCTACAGTAGTAGAATGCCTTGACATATGGTAATTATCATGCATCCCTACTGACAGGCTATTATATACTGAGAAGCTATTTCATACTACAACAGTGTGGCACAGTCCTGAGGATGGTGACGATTGCATTTTCTGAGACTTTAAATTTGTTTAATGTGAGTCCACAGCACTGTGATCACACACAGAGGGAGGCTGCCACTGGTGCTGGCATGGTTTGGAGGGGGCAGGCTGTTGGGCTCAGCTGTGATTTCTGATATGGTTCACATACAGTAGGACTTTGTGTGATATTTTGTTTTACTCCTGTGGAAGTCTATTAAGATAACCATTAATGCATAGGGCAATTTGGTGGTTCTGAAGTCTTGCAGTTATTAAAATTGTTTCAGAAATGAGGAGAGCAGTATTTTTCTTGGAACCTTTGTTGTATAGGGTGCAGTTGTTCAGTGCCTCCTGTAAATATATTGGATTTATATGGATGCAATCATTTAACATATTATTTTATTAACTATTATACATTTTCAGGAATTATGCATGCTCATTATCTGTAAATTAATCCATTTGAGAGTGCTGTGGCAATTTTGTAATATTGCAGGGAACAGGGCAACTCAGAGAACTAGAGATTGGGAACTTTCTTTTGAGGGAGAGCATTTCACTGAACTAAACTGAAATTAAGATTTAGCTCAGAGAATCCTTTTGAATATTTCACCAACTCTGGTGCTTGCTTGCTTAGTATTTTAAATTAATACTTAATAAAAACAATTTGCTTTACATACATTAGTGCACACTTTCAGTCCAATATCAGTCAGTAGGGTTGTTGCAGACACACACCTGCACTACACCATCACTGTTGCCTACTGTGCAGCTGAATGTTCTTTGCTGAGTGTTCTAGAGAGCTCTTATTCTCTCCAGGTCACAGTGGAGTGAATCAGCTTGGTCATGTGTTTGTCAATGGCAGACCACTGCCAGACGCAGCCAGACAGATAATCATGGAACTTGCACACAGTGGAGCTCAACTGTGTGATGTACTGTATCTAGGATCCTTCAGGTGACATGACTGATTCCTTAGTTTTGTTTACTGCAGCCTGGTTTTATTGAGCATCCTGTAGTCTTGTCATAGAATGACCAGCTGTTTCACAAATTACTGAACATGTCTTCAGGCAGAAATGTAGTTAATTCCTTAGTTTAGTTATTGTATATAGGTGTGCAGTACAAATAAAAAAAGTAATCTTAACGTAGCAGTATGTGAAAAAAAAATGGTCCTACACTTTGCAAAAATCATTTCTCTGTTCCTGCGATGGGAAGCACCAAGTGTGGTCAACAGCGACATTGCTGACCTCCCACACAGAGACAGCATAATACCGATGCAGTTATTGTGCCGCCTGTTCTCAAGGTGTTTTCTGTGAGGGGCTGCACCCCACACCCCCATGCTGGGGCTCTTCCCCCCACAACCCCTGGACTTTAGGATTCCAACTCCAGGTCAGAGTTGGTCTGGGGAGGGGGCAGAACACTGGGGGAAGGCAAAACATGGAAAAAGGACCATTACCTCGAATGTCACCATAATGGTCTTTTTTCCTGTTTCGCCGTCGGTGTGTCGACGAAAAGGGGTGCACCACCAGCGATGTAGTCACCGATTAGCAGTCAACAGTGGCACAAGCAGCTGGCTGACATACAGTACAAAAGCAGTGAAACATCTGCACAGTGGATGATATGCTCACAAGGATTTTTTTTGGGAGTCTGGCAATTTACACCCAAGGGAGCATAGACAAATAAGAACCTGACATGTGGAGGGGATGATTTGAAATCCTCACCCTGGCAACATTGGAGCAACCGTGTTGCAGAGTGAAGAGACACATGACTCTTGAAGGCATGAAAAACATTTGCTTTTTTTCTTAAACTCTTAGGCTCCCTGAATCATTCACCTTGACAATTTTCTTTTGAACTCTCTTTCCTCTGTGCCCAAAACTGATGCAAACTGAAGAGACCAAAATGTCCTTACTAATAAATCGGACTGGTTATGTTAATTCTTCTACAGCACAAGACCCAGCTGCTCGTGTACAGTAATTTTTGGATCAGGATCAGGACAGCTGAGCCAAAGAAAATCCACGGTGTATGTTTGTTTGAAAATGGCACTTGGCATGTGCCCCACTGGTTGGCTGACTCTTTCAAACTTTTGAATCACATTAGAAGCTAGACTATAGGAGTGGGTCTGCTGCTGTAGAAAAATTAACACAACCAGCTGAATTTAATAGTAAGGAGAGTTGGGTTGCTGCACTAAGGAAGCAAATTGCAGAGTGTACCACTGATCTATGTCTTACTATATAGTGCATTGTATTATCTGAGGCAGACTTGGGGGAAGGGCGAAACATTAGTTTTTTTAGCCTGTGTGGGAAATAAAAGAAACAAAAGAAAAATAAGTCCCCCAAAAAAAAAAATTAAAGGAAAATTCAACTCATGTCCTTAAAAAGGACAGGAAATTAAATAAATTATTGAAACCAATTTTGTGTGTCCTGTTTTTACTTATAATATATACTAGTTGTTTGTCTCCTTATCCACTCTGAAAGTTAATGTTTTAATTTTTAATTTTACCATCACGCTGAAAATATGAACATGGCAGTGAGTGGGGCTGTCCGTTATTTTCATTTTCTGTTTCAACACATGTACTGTGAGTGAGCCTGCTGAATGCTGATGTTGTCATTCATACATTCCATGACAACAGCATGGCTCGTGCACTGTATGACACTCACCTGCATCTGTCAGAAACTGACATAATCCTGGAAGTGAAGCCCTACGCAATTATCGATAGTGCTGTATTGCTAATATTTTTTCTGTTAATAGTGTAACTCTTATTAAACTAACAAAGTTCCTTTTATGCTAGTTTAATTAAGCCCCTTTAGTAACTGGGCAATCAGAACTGCACAGTGTTCTTGCCCTGTTTTGCAAGTCCTGAGTGCTATCAATAATGTGGAGAATGGTTCCACACAAAAACGGAGTGTGCAGTCTGTAAGGGTGAATGCTGCAATACCAGATTTAATCTTTATTTATCTTTGCTGTCTGTGTACAGTATGTAGGAGTGCAAAAGAATAGTAGGTGCACCTCACTAGGTTTTTAGCACTCAACCCACCTCCGAAAGCATAAACTGCATTTTATGTTCTGTCCACCTACCAGTGCATTAGTGTGTAGTGTGGATTGTAAGGACCTATATGCATGAGTGGTTAAATTAATGTGTGACTTGTCAGCCTTGTAGTTGTTATTTGATGGGCTCAGAACTACTCAGTGCTCAAGTGGAGGTTGTGGGAATCAAACTCGGGTCTACCGAATGTGACATTCTAATTCGCATTTTGTTCCTGTTTAAACTTTTTTGTCAGTGATATTATGCTGTATTTATATCTTCCAAAGTGGCTAGCATGCATAATTGGGTATCCTTGTTTTGGGGTAATAAATATATTCACCTCCACCCCAGGCATATCTGGGTGGAGGTGGCATTGTGTGCCATGCCTGAAAGTCATGGGCATCCTTGTTCTGTGTCCCCTACTGAGGGTGTTCTGATCACGGTGCCCTTCTGACAGGATACCATATATTTCAAAATGTAATTCTATACTTTTTTCATAATACTTTTCAGTAAAATTCATCAAAGGGCAAAAATGACCATTTAGCTACTGTAGAACAATGAGGAATGCCAAACTGTTCAATCAGTACTATACTAGCAGTGTGGATCCACTGAAAGTCGACTCAAGCCGTATGTGGAGACAGATACTTTAGGGACCACCTTACATAATAAATGGCCAGGTTATTAGTAAGAGACCATAGGGGAAGAGGCAGCCACAGAAAAAGCAGTCCTTTGGGAGTCGTAGTAGATGAGTGGAAGTAATTGAAGGCAGGAAGTGTCAGTGGGATGCATGCTGGCTAACCATGCTCAAAGGGAGGTAACAGAAGCAGATCGTGAAGGTCCATGGTGCGCCTAAATCAGAAATTCCTGATTATTTGACAGGGGAATGCAACAGTAACCATGTCAAAATTGTGGAAAACCCCAGAATGGGAGTACTAGAAGTACAGTATATGTGGTCCATGTCAGGTAATGTGCAGTTGAAGTGGTGGTGGGGGGGGGGCACTGCAGCCCTTCCTCTTCTCTCAGGATATACATGGGATAGTATAATTTGTTGCATCACATTTTGAGGGACAAGCTAAGCAGCTGGACATGTGGAATGAAGATATGGCATTAATAAATTCTTTCTCATTTTAGACATTAACCTCCAGCCTGGTTCTCACAGAGCCAGAGGTTACTGCCTAAGACGAGAAGGGATTTATTAATGTAAATTCCCAAACTCCTCATTCATTTTGGTAATCAAGTATGATATCACAGCCATAGCTTCTACGATTACCCTAATGAATGTGGAGTTTTGCAGCAAATAAATAAATAAAAAAATAAATAAAATTCACTCAATGTCTATAAATGTCTGCACATAACTTTGGCCCTGATACCAGTTCACGAGGTAATGTCTTTATCTTTCATTACCAAAACTGAATGACTTAGCCCATCCCAAGATCTTATACTATTCTTTTCTCTATTTCATCCTCTTAGCTCTGAAAAGTCTTATCATTTGTAAGGTAGACACTGGGGTTTTCTGTGTGTCACCCATGGTCTACAAACAACATGTTCCTCCTGAGCTATTAGCAACATTTTAACTGCAGTTACAGCTTAGCATTGTTTACATAGCAAGCAGGCAGGATGCTACTTGAATTATGTTTAAGACAATTTTTATTTTATCTAGAGTGTCTGCACTTTTTTAACTGAAGTTTTAGCTGTTCACAATATACAGTACGTAATGAGCAGACAGGATGTTACTTGTCATGCGTTAAAATCACTTTTTATTTCACCTGCAGTGACTGCACTTTTATAGCAGACTACATGTGTTTGGTGACATTACTGGCACAACCTACACCCATGGTAAACCACACACCATCGCTTCACTAATGATCACCAGGAGTCCATGGTAGAACTCAGGTAAAGTCACTTGCACTGGGCATGTTCCTACCTCTTGCTTTTGAATAGTATAATTTTCCTTTCATACAGAAGTCTAAATTAAACATAAACCTATGCTCTCTATTCAGGGATTTTGATCACAGTTTCTTTTAAACCCATTTAACCGCTCCTGACTGTGTTGTCATTATCAGACCGGCTGATACTCCTACTTCTGTGTGTCAAAGTCAGTGCCGGAGGAGATGTAAGCAGATATTAGGGTTGGGTGGTGGTGGGGGGGCTGACAACTTGCAAGGACAGTATTTTGAGTTACATCTGGGTATGAACCACTATTCTTGATTCCAAGTCACCCTATCACCCACCAAATTAATTTTTTTTACCATTCATAATGTACTATTGCATTCTGGTAAGTCAGTAGCAGCAGCAGTAGTAGTCGGTACATTGGTGACACTATTAAAAAAAACCATAAAGCAACTACAAACATCACCTGAAATTTATTTTTTGTATTTACAGCACAACTATGCATGAACTATCAGCAAAAATGAAACAAAGAAAAAAAAGGCAGCCTAATACAAATATTATATATATATATATATATATATATATATATATATATATATATATATATAGATAGATAGATATCGAGTGGTTAATTTTCTTATGTGCCATAAGCAAAGTCAGTCAATTACTAAATCCTTTCACAATTACCATGACACATATCTGTACAGTAGGCATTCAGAATTCAAGAAATGGGTGTGTAAACAATAAACTGGAATCATGACATTTGGTCTTCACACTTTCTCAAGACAGGCGTGACTGTGAGTGATTCTGACTAATCCAGTACAGGACCACATATATCTACATCTTTTTTTCTTTCTTTCTTACTTTTTTCTTTCTTTCTTTCTTACTTTCTTTGCTTTTGTTTACCAGGGGAGCGCACTAGACAGTCAAGTGCCTATTTTCAGGCGCGACTCAGAGGGGTTACAATGGTACAATACATGAACATCAGGCATATACAGGGTTAACATACATTAGGTCCAGGCACATTATATAACATAAGAGTAAGGTACATAGATTAAGGCACTTATGCAACATATGAATAAGGTACATAGATTACAATTAGACCAAGCACACTGAATAATTTAATCAACTTATAAGTGACAGGTTTATTCTAGAATTTAATTGTCTTCAATCAACAGAATATTACATCTTTTCCACTGACATAATCCAGAAATTATGGGAAAAATGAAGATCAAAGAAACCACTTGACAGCAACAAATATGAAAGAAGCACCGCAATAACAAAACACAGTTGGAGCAATGAGTTCTCACAGAATGATAGAGATCACTTGTGATGTCAGTTTGCTAAGGGGGAATGGAAAGAGGTAGAAACAAGTGAAATGGTGTACTGATAGACTGACTGTGCTTATTACTACTACTACTTAGAGGGACTCAGCATACATCTAGTCAGTTGTGACATAACCCTTTTCAGATGCCTCCAGCTACCAAACCATCAACAATTATCGGTTTCAATATTAAATTGTAACCTGTCGGCTGATGATATAAAGCCCCTTCCCCTTGCACATAATTGAAATCAGGCTAAACAAAATAGTTGGTAGTAATGATCAGGAGCAAAATAAAAACAAATGGCAGCATGACAGAACTACATCTCGAGGCAATGTAGACAGCAATTCATGCGGAATCATCTCAAGCTAACATTTCCAACATTTTAAATTTGATTTAGGTTCTCTGCTCAGATATTACACATTGCTGAACATCTGAATACAAGCCACTCTACAATCAACATTTGTCAACGAAAGTGCAGCAACAAGGTCGACATCAGTAAAAATCCACAAGTAAAATGTGTAAACAACATATATGCTCGGAATACCTTATTTTAAATTTGAGCCCAACTGAATGCCATGCCTCAAATAGAGACCTCATTCAGAATTCAAACTTTACCAAGCAGCTCTTGTGCCATAAAAAGAATCCTCATTATCAGGGGTGCAACTGAATTGAGATATTATGAAATAAAACGTTACAAAATAAAGAGAGAAATTGGAATTAAAAGAAAAAAAATAATTTATTAACGGATTTGCTATCATTCATGTTAGCAAAGCTATCATACCCATTTCCCCTTTAACATTACACTGCTGCAGTGGGAGGACAGCAAGACAGCACAACAGATCCATCAGACCCCCGATGTAATTCCACTTCAGCAGCTCCTCGGCTTTGTACTCAGAACAGCAGGTCAACTGCTAACTATTGATCCATGGATTTAAGAGGAATGAGGAAGGAGATACTGTATGGATTAAGGAGACAACTGCTGTCAAAGCCAAATTTAGCAGGCAAATTTACACTGAAACAGCGCCACTTAATGCATTTCAGCTGTAAAGAAAAAGTGATAGTTAAGTGAATTTAGTTAGAACTAATGTGTGCCATTTGCAGCATAGGTGTGCTGCTACTGCCCTAATGATCTTCCGCTACCACTTAATGACCTGCCACCACCGCTACCACCCCTGCCTTGGTATACTGAGGTACTGAGCAACTTTTCAATAGCAACCACTATATCTGTGTGTGTGTGTGTATATATATATATATTAGAGGCAAAAAACTCCATTTAATGCATTAGTTAGGGTTGTTCCACAGCGACAAAAGTGAGGAAATTTGCTGTTAGGGTTGAAAACCCTAACTCCGAATTCACCCCCCCAGCACCACACACACACAGACACACACACACATTCAAGTATGGGGGAGGACCAAGTCAACACAAACAATGACAAACATCCAGCAGCAGGTGACAGAAATAACAAACAATTGTCTAAATGTACTACGAGACATCCCCACCCACCTGACCAGGTTCTGCATGCTCAGTGGAGATCAAAAGCAAAACTGAGGCCATGTACACCAAACATACACATCCCTGATTGCAGCCGCACACAACGTACCACACTTAGTAGTTGCATGGCCTTACCTACCGATGCCCCACACCAGACCACACCACTTGTGGTGGGCCACCTGAGCAATAGAGTTAAGCAAAACCAAGGAGTTGTACAGGTATAATATCTCTGATTATAACAAGGGTTTGAGAAATGCAGCTTTCTAATTGACTGTAAACATTGTAACAGCCTTATGTTTAGTTCTTATTAACATACATGTAAAGCCTAACCATATGATGAACATGGTTTAATGTTGTTTAAAAAACAGTTTTATTATGATAGCAATAAGCCACTCCCAGGTATTATGTTAATGGTCAGTTTATCAATGTCTAGCGACGTGTCACTCGGCTATGCCTCATTCAACATTAAACCCCTACAGGGTGATTAACAGACCATTTAACATAACTGTTGGTCATGCCTTATTGCTTAATTGTCTTTATGAGTAGATACTCTCCCTCTGCTAGGCACTGTAGCAGCTTTGCAACACAGTGTCCTACCCAGTTACACCATACACTGTCTAGTTACTGGAGAATGGCTGTGAATATGAACTCATGAAGTTGAACAGTGTAACTTGATCATTACAGTCATCGAAACCCTAGTGTGATTATAACTGACAGACTCAGTGATAGAGGATAACCCCTGCTGTCCTAGTACACTTACCCCATTATGAGTTAAATCAATACTAAAAGACATTCTGTTTATATCTACACCATACCTACTTGATTCCTGTTGTAGCAGAATTAACATAGTTATCACTTTGATAGCATCAGTGACAGAAGTGTGGCAACCCAAACAGTAGGCATACAGCCTGAGTATGAAACAACTGTTAAAAAAATCACACTGTGTCCATAAGTGGCATAGATCACTCATTGCAACAATAGCAAATGTATTACTATTTGAATAAGTTAGTCATCACAGATGCAATGAGATTGTCTTTATCAGGTACAACATACTCAGTAAGTGCCTACAGGAAAATCTATCCTATATACATGTCCGATACAGGTACATCATTGTTGGCTCAGTAGTGCTATGATATTTAGAAGTTGCTTGGCCTGATCCATGCAATTACAATCTTTCTTACAAAGAATACTTACTGCATCTTTAATATTGAAACACACTGAAGGTCTATGTATGTACATCAGCAGTACACCTTCATCAGTAAGAATGCACGTGATACTGGCAGTACCAATTTCACAGCGTTGAACAGGCAATGCTTTTCCATACGTTTACATCAACCTCTCTATGTTGAGTAAACCATTGCAGTAAATGTACTACTATGTAAATCACCTACTAAATGTATCACTACTTTTATCTTGAGCATGCTAGTGTCTTGTAGTTAATTTATGTGCTTCTCTTAATTAATGTATACTCAGTAGTGTTAAAACCTTTCTACAACTGTCATCATGCACCTTCAGCATTTATATTGAATAACAGCACAGTACCAGTTGTGGTGTGGTGTGGGCATCGGTAGGTAAGGCCATGCAACTACTAAGTGTGGTAATGCCATGTGCAGCTGCAATCAGGGATGTGTACGCTTGTGTACATGGCCTCAGTTTTGCTGTTGATCTCCACTGAGCATGCAGTACCTGGTCAGGTGGGTGGGGATGTCTCGTAGTACATTTAGACAATTGTTTGTTATTTCTGTCACCTGCTGCTGGATGTCTGTCATTGTTTGTGTTGACTTGGTTCTCCCCATACTTGAATGTGTGTGTCTGTGTGTGTGTGTGCTGGTGGGGTGACTGGAGTTAGGGTTTTCAACCTAACAGCGACTTCTCACTTTGTCGCTGTGGAACAACCTAATGCATTAAACAGAGTTTTTGCCTCTAATTTCCCTTCTTTTTGAGAATGATATTGAGAAATAGTGAATGTAATGCGGTGGCTGGATTCCTGCCACATGATGTCTTGTGGCATAGTAACAGGAGCAACAATGCAAACAGAAATGCTAACAGTGGCACACATGGTAACACAAGCGCAAATGAGAACAGAAAGGGTAACGCACACGGTGGCGTAGACGGGAACGGTGTGCCACGTGATGTCTTGTCACATAGTAACATGGTGCCTGTAAATGGAAATGTCAATAGGCATGGTGACGCAGATGAAACAGAAAGAGAAAACAATACGGTACACACAAATGGCAAAAAGTAACAGAAAGCATAAGCGCAAATGAAAATGCAAAGGATGGCCTTACGTGGTAGCATTAGGGTGTGCATTGGATCATCAGCCCTAACTCTCACCCCATGACATGTGTAAAGCAGCAGAAGTATAGGAGAATGGGGTGAGAGTTAGGACCCATGATCCCAATGCACACCCCAATGCCGGTTGGGGGGGTGGGTGGGGTGCAAGGGGGGTTTTCAACCCTAACAGCGAATTTCCTCACTTTTGTCGCTGTGGAACAAGCCTAACTAATGCATTAAACTGAGTTTTTTGCCTCTAATTTCCCTTCTTTTTGAGAATGATAACAAGAAATAGTGAATGTAATGCAGCGGTGGGAGCTTTCTTGTGGCATACTAACAGGGACAGCAACGCAAACAGAAATGCTAACAGTGGCGCACATGGTAACACAAGCATGAATGAGAACAGAAAGGGTAACACACATGGTGGCGTAGATGGGAATGGTCTGCCACGTGATGTCTTGTCACATAGTAACATGGTGCCTGCAAACAGAAATGTCAATGGGCATGGTGATGTAAAGTGAAACAGAAAGATAAACAGTACTGTAGACAGAAATGGCAAAAAATAACAGAAACGCAACGCAAATGAAAATGCAAAGGATAACGCACATGGTGGTGCAGACGTCAACGGTAAGTGAACCGAAAATGGAACCGCAAGCGGAAAGGGCAACAGTAACAGTAATGTAAGCGCACAGGCTGGTTTTCCCCAAAACCTGCATTGAGAAAGACAGTGAGTACAAATAATGTATGCAAAATAATGAGTATCGGCGCAGAAAATTAGATCTTGGAATACTAAATACATTATATCTCAGGAACCGTACGACGTAGAAAAAAAATTTAAAAGTCATATTATTTACAACTGTCCTGGCTAATTTGAACCTTAACCCCATTGGGGGGCTAAGAACTTTTCCGACAAAAAGTCCGTATCTCGCACTGTTTCCAAGATACGGGCCCTGAAAGGCGCGGCGAACGCCATAATGTTGTCCTATGGGAAAAAAAGAAAAGTTTGGAGCACCATAACTTTGGCTCCCTGTAATGTTTTTTCACCAAACCACTGAAAGTCACATCTGTGGGCTGTTGGCTGTCTTCCCTCCAAATTTCAGTAAAAAACACCAAACCGTTATTTTGCAGCAGGGATCCAAAGGATTTCTGTTATCGTTAGGCGCGTAATGTTATCCTATGGGAAAAACTGTCAACTTTGGAGTGCCGTAACTTTGCCGCCGTGTGATATTTTTTCACCAAACTACTGAAAGGCACATCTGTGGTCTGTTGGCTGTCTTCCCTCCAAATTTCAGGAAAAAAAACCAAACCGTTATTTTGCAGCAGGGTGCCAAAGGATTTCTGTAATGCGTCCGGTGCCATAATGTTATCCTATGGGAAAAACCGTCAACTTTGGAGTGCTGTAACTTTGCCGCCATATAATATTTTTTTAATACAACACTGAAAGACACATCTGTGAGATGTCAGCTCCGTTCTCTCCAAATTTCAGCCCAAAACTCCCAGCAGTTCTTTTGCAGCGCAGTGCCAAAGAATCGCTGTCACTGTCCCACAGATGGAAAACTCCTGTCGCAATTTGCGAAAGCTTTCACAAAAAAGTTCGACACTTTCGTGAGCATGAAAGTAATTTGTGAAAGTACTTTTTCCAGAAATTTGAAAAACATATTTCTGGGGTGTTTTACCACAAAATAAAGACATGGCAAGCATCCTCAGGGCCCGACTAGGTGAATACAAAAAGAATTAGGTTGCTAGAGGGTCTCAAATTTAAATGCCAACCATTTTTCTGATCACCAACTGAAAACAAAATGGCCGATTTGCAAAAGTAACAGGCCCATTTGCGAAAGTAAAAATGCATTTGCGAAAGTGTTGAACTTTCTGTTAACTTTTCCCATTGACTTATAACGGGAAACTGTCTTTTGAATAACTTTTGAACCATTTAATATTTTTTCACCAAATCTTCAAAAGACACATCGGGGACCCTGGCCACATGTTCCCTGAAGATTTTGGTCCAGTCGCTCAAACCGTACGACCTGTAGGCGCGACCATAGAATTCCAGAAAAAGCGTAAACGTGCGCACAGATCACACTTAATAACTCCACAGCTGTATATCCCAGTGGTATGAAACTTGGCAGATCCCAAGGCCTATGGTTCTTGATTATAAATTCCAAATTTCAGGCAAATCCATCAAATGGTTGCAAAGTTATTAAGGTGCAAAGTTTTGGGGTTTAACATAGAAATGGCTCCTCAACCCCTAATCTATTGGTTGCTACTGTGCCACTACATATATATATATATACATATATATATATATATATATATATTCCAAAATATCTGATTAATGCATCAGTTAGGTTGATAAATCACGACAAAAGTATGGAAAGTAATGTTAGAGTTCCACTACCACTCGCCCTCCACTCACCAATAGAAGTTGGGGTGTGTCATGGGGTCATCAGGCCCAACTCTCACCCCATTCCATGTGTAAACAAGCTGACATGCTACAGCATAGGAGAATGGGGTCAGAGCTAGGTCTGATGACTCCATGGCACACCCTGATGTCTGTTGATGAGTGAAGGGTGGGGTGGTAGTGGTGTTACCCTAATATCACATTTCCATACTTTTGTCACTGTGCTATTGACCCTAACTGATGCATTAATTGACTTTTTTTGCAATGAAGTTCCCTTCTTTTTGAGAATGTGTAATGTAATTGGTAACTGGTATGTGTTAGTAGGAGCCCTGTGCTCCCTTCACATTGCCCATTTTTTGCATAATGGTATGCATTTGTCAGAGCATGGGCCCTCTGGGCTCTGTGCTCCCACTTATACTTAAGTACAGAGCAATACAGCAGCTCCATAGTACTCCAAAGGAACCCTTGTAATATGTTTTTGGCAATATCGCTGTAACTGTAGCAAGCAGGAAAAAAATTCCACTGCAGTGGTATTCATGACTTCAAAACCTCCATGTGTGCTTAGTTCACCTAAAACTGTGGTGAACAAAAAATCTGTATCTCTCACCATTTCCAAGATACGGGTGCAGAAAATCAAAGTGTGTGCCTCAATGTTAGCCTATGGGAAATTTTTCAACTACAGAGTTCTGTAACTATGGTTCCATTGAATTTTGGGACCAAGACACCAAAAGCCACATCTGTGGAACCAGGGCTTGCCACCCTGCAAATTTCAGGCCAAAAGCCCCAACCGTTTTGTTGCAGTGGGATGACAAAGAATTGCTTTTTTGGGCAAAGTACTGCCACAAATTGCAGCAGTTTTGCAAAAATAGGCACAACACTTTTGTGATTTGCAAAGGTGTTGTGGCCATTTCTGTCACAATTGGGACACTAAGGGGGTCTGATCTTTAAAACGGCATTTCTGGCCCCCCCCCCCAAAAAAAGACAGTGCTGTGATCCTCAGGACCAGACTAGGTAAACACTGCAGTCAGTGGTGTCCACAGAACAACATTTGGGAAGACCTGCAGACCATTATGGTGTCCCAAATTTAAATGCCAGGCATTTTTATCTCTCACTAACTGAAAACAAGATGGCCACTGCATGACAGTAAAAGGGCCATCTGCTACTGTAAAATGTAGTGTCAGCAACGTTCGAGAAACACATACATTTTTTTCTCTTTGACTATAATGGGAAACTTATTTTTTAAATAACTTTTCAATGGTTTAATATTTATTCACTAAATCTTTGAAAGGCACATCAGTGACCCAGACTGCATTTTCCCTGATAATTTCAGACCAAATGGACAAACCATGTAGGCTGTAGCCATGAGCAAAGAAATGTGCAAAAAACATTTTTTTTTGTTTTTGGGTGCTCTGCAGTTCTGCAACTGCTTATCTGACCATAACACAACTAGCCAGATCCAGAGATCTATGGTACCAGCCTGCACATGCAAAATTTTAGGTAAATCTGTCATATGGTGGCAAAGTTATTAAAGTGCAAAGTTTGTGGTTTAACACTGAAGTGGCTGTGCAACCCAAACTATACTGTCACTACTACATATATATATATATATATATGTAGTAGTGACAGTATAGTTAGGGTTGCACAGCCACTTCAGTCATGTTAAACCACAAACTTTGCACTTTAATAACTTCATATATATATAATATATATATATATATATATATATATATAGTCATTGTAAAACACACATTAAGATACGACATATAAGTTGTAATGCAACCTAGGGGTTGCCTAGGGTAACACTACATCTCATTGTGTATGCAGGAATAGCGTGGTGGATGGGTTTTGGTGTTCACCCCATTGTCCTATACTATACCTGTCTTAAGTTACTCATGGAATGGGGTGAGCATTAGGGTTCAAAACACCAAAACACATCCATCATGCCTGTTCATACATCCACCGTGGGGGTACGGTGTTACCCTTGGCAACCCTAAGATTGAATTTCCCTACTTTTGATGTTGCAACCCTAATGGTATATTAATGCAGTTTTTTGTAATGAATTTCCTTTTTTTTTGAGAAAGTGTAATGTACAGTCAATGGTATGTGGTTGTGGGATGCTGCCATGAATAAGTAATGTTATCCATTTCTTGGAGGTCCTGCGCTTCCATATATCCATAAGTGTAGAAACATTGTAAGGAACCTGCATGTCTCTGTGGAAGCGCAGGGCCCTTTGGGCCCTGTGGTCCCAGTACTGCATAATTGAATGCACCCCCACTCCCATTTTAGCATAATGGTATGCATATGTGGGAGCGCAGGCCCTCTGGGCCCTACACTCCAACTTAGACATAAGTACAGAGACATAATACAGGCCTAGAGACATGTGGTTGTGGGAGTGCAGGGACCTTTGGGACCTGTACTCCCTTTATGCTGCCATGAATATGTAATGTTATCCTTTTCTTGGAGGCCCTGCACTACCATATATCCACAAGTGTAGAGACACTGTAATGAGCCGTCATCTCCCTGTTGGGTCCTGTGCTCCCAGCACTGCATAATGGCATACTCCCCTACTCCCTTTTTTGGATAATGGTATGCAGATGTGGGATTGAGGGGCCCTTTTGGCCCTGTGCTCCTACGTACACATAAGTAGGGACACATACCGCAGGCCTACAGATATGAAAAGGAACCCTTCTAACACAAATTTGGCAATATCTCAGTAACCACAGCAACTATGAAACAAATTCCACTGCAGTTGTAATCATGACTTGGAAACCTCCACACGTGCTTAGTCCACCTAAATGTGGACTAAGTAGAGAGTAACAAAAAAATCCTCATCTTGAACTGTTTTTGAGATACGGGCACTGAAAGGCTTCAATGGGTGCTGCAGTGTTATCCTATGGGAAATATTACAACTTTGGAGTGCCGTAACTATGGAAGTAGTATAAGTTTTTTCACCAAACCACCAAAAGGCATATTGGTATTGCAAGGGCTTACCACCCTGCAAATTTCTTACCAAAAGCCTTATCTGTTCTTTTGCTATGAAGTGACAAAGAAGTTGGTTGTTTGAGGCTGCTTTACTGTAAAATTCATGGTAACTGCATGAAAAGAACCATTGGCTAACATGGGGAAATTTTGTGCAAGGTCCATGAAATTGCACAAAATGTCCGCGAAATAGTACAAAAGTGCCCCATGTTAACCAATGGGAGTTTTGCAAAATTTCATGGTAATTTTGCAAAAGCTTTCATGGTGCACATATATTTTGACCATAGGATAAAATGTAAACTTAAAAGTTTAATAACTTTTGAATGGATTAATATGTTTTCACCAAACCTTCAAATGGCACTTCCTTGTCCCAGTCCACATGTACCCTATACATTTTGGACCAGACAGACAAACTGTTTGGGCAGTGGAGATGAGCAAAAAAGTTCACAAAGTTGAGGATTTGTCACACTGTTTCACGCTCTGCAGATCTGCAACTACAAATCCGACCAGAGCAAAACTTTCCAGATTAAGAGCTGTATGGGACCACACTATGCATGCAATATTTCAGGCATAGTAGTCAAACAATTGCAAAGTCATTAAAGAGCAAAATTTGGGGTTTAACATAAAACTTGCTGTGCAACCCTAATATACTGGTCCTACCTGGCCAGTATAATATATAGATTTAGTGTATGTTAGAAGGTTGTTCTTGCCAGATTTCTTTACTTTCCCAAATGTTGTTCTGCTGCACTAGTGATGTTCACAGTGCAGCAGAACTAAAGTCATTCAGCTGCACTGCACACTTCAAACAGTAGTGAGCATGAGCTGAACAGTAAGGTATTAGTAACTCCATGACTCATGTCAATACATGTATGGCAAAGCCCAATGGAGAGTATTTTAATCTGAATCTCCTGTCAAACAAACAGCATACTACTAATAGTGTACATATTTGAACAATATCTTTGCACAGATGTCAGCCACAGTTCTATCAAGGTCTCTGTCAGACTGCCAACAATTCATTCTAGAGCAGGAAAATCAAAAGATAGCAAAGAAAATGGAGAATGACATTAGGCAGATTCACAGCTACCTAAGAGACAACAATGAACATTGTTCTATTCAGGACATCCCAACTTGTGAGCTAGATCTGCTCTTTTAGAGGTCATTTATACAATCCAAAGGTTAGATGGAAATGAGTATGAGCCATCTACTTTAAGAGGTATGCTTGGCAGTGTTGGACGTCACTTAGAAATGTGCGATCACAAAGAGTTCATGTATAAATCTTTAGAAACAGCCTTCCCAGATACAGAAAAAATGTTCAAAGCTAAACAAAAGTACCTAAAAAAACTAGGTAAAGGGAATAATCCAATAGAGCTGAGGTCCTCACTGACATCGAAACACTGTACAGCTCTGGTACACTTAGGCAGCACAACCCCACAGCACTGCTCAAGCTAATGTTCTTTAATGTAGGCCTGTACTTTGCCTTGAGGACCTCAGAGCAATATAATCTTAAATGGGGAGACTTACAGCTCTGTCATGACACTGAAGGAGTACCATATTTAGAGTTCAATGAGAGACCAACGAAAACTAGATCTGGTGAGAACACAAGAGATGTTAGGTCCTTCAAAACACACATGTATCAGAGTCAGATACCTGAAAGAGACCCAAATTGCTGCCTACATAAAGTATAAGTCAGAAGGATTGACCAAAATGTTAGACCCCAAGTCACCCTTTTACCTGGCACCAAATGTGAACTATAAGCCAGGCATCTCGCATTGGTTTTGTGCCATGACTGTCGGGGAAAATGTAATTCATGGAACAATGAAATCCATAAAACCATAAAACTAACAGCAGGTTTGCCAGACTCAAAAAAAAAACAACTAACCACTGAACTAGAAAAAACAGCATCCAAAGGTTAGTGGATCACAATGTACCCCCAACGGAGGTAACACACGTTTCTGGACATAAGAATATCCAGTCTATAAATAATTATTCCAGTCTCTCAGAGCACAAACAGAAGAGAAACTCCATAATATTTTCCATCTCAGCAAGGAATACTGTATCTTATCAACAAATCTCTTCTTCATCCACCTCCGAGCAGGCAACACATTATCCACTAACGGATCTCTCCAATGTCCAGATAAGTGGCTGCCCATTCAACAACTCCTCACTAACTGTAAAGGTCATGAGTCTGACTGGAGCAAGCAAATGGAAGTGTGTGGCAGTCTTCGAGGACTCCTCTGATTCTGATTGAGGTTAGTTTGTTTGGTCCACATTGTGATCAATCAATTTTGTTCTTCCCATGGTATCGTGATGTTTGGGGCTGGGAGTTAACAGGGTCAGTGTCAAGGGTCACAGGCTAGATAAGTGTAAACATTTGCTCTTCATTTTTCTGCCCATCATTGTAGTGTGGCACCTGGGGTGAGGGGGACACCTGCTGATAGCACTAAATGATGCAGTAACCAGTTGAATTTGTCTTGGTAAGTAAGTGATTTACACAATATCCTAATTTTCTCTCCTTTTCCCAATTTGTGTCTCCACAGATGTCAGGATGATGATGCAGTGAAAGAGAACAGTAGGCTAAGTGTTAATGTGTTCCATTTCCGTTTGTGTTACTGCACTGAGTTTTGCTTGTCTGTATATGTAGTATTCATTCAGTAAAACCTGCCGGTTGTGACTTATTAACTAGTTTATTGTCATGTGTATTTTTTTAAATTCGATCTGGCAAAAACAAAGTTCCAACATACACTATATAGGAAAGTGCATGAGCTGCCAAGCACAACTGGGCTATTCTCCAACCTTGTGGTTGCTATGCCAACTGTGTGACCTCACGAGTTGCCCTCTTGAGGTCAGCAATTGGCATAGCAACTGCTCGGTTGGAGAACAGCCCGGTTGTGTATTGCAGCTCGTACATTATCCTATATGTTATAGCTGCACGGTAGTGCAGCTATAGTTGGTGTTGCCTGGACACTTCTATGTTAAACCCCACATTTTGCACTTTAATAACTTTGCAACTGTACAATGGATTTGCCTGCAATTTTGCATGCATGGAATGGCCCCATAGATCTCTGGATCTGGCAAGTTGCATTACGGTCAGATGAGCAGCTGTGGAGCTGAAGAGTGCCCAACAATGTGCAAAAAAGGGGTTTGGGGGCATTTCTTTGCTCAGGGCTACAGCCCAAATGATTTTTCCATCTGGTCTGAAATCTTCAAGAACGATGCAGTGTGCATCACTGATGTGTCTTTAAAAGATTTAGTGAAAAAATATTAATCTGTTTAAAAGTTATTCAAATTTTAATTTTCCCAGTATAGTAAATGGGAAAAAATATATGTGCCTCTCAAAAGCACCCAGTACAATTGCAACAGCACATTTCACTGTCACAGATGCCCTCAGTAGTGTTGTGCTGCCACCATCTTGTTTCAGTTAGCAGTGGAGAAAAACGGCTGAAATTCAAATTGTACTGCCCCTAGGTAAACACTGCCAGTTGTGTTTACCTAATAAGAGCCTGAAGAACACAATGGTGCCATCATATTTTTTTCTAGGACCCCTAGAAATGCCTTTTTCAAAATCAGGTCCCCCAGTAGTGTCACAAATCATGAAAGAATGGATATGACACTTTCACACCCATTCTTTTGCAGATTTTGTGAAACTGTCTCAATTTGCAACACTACTGGCCACCAATAATTCTGGTTAGTGTTATCTCATAAGAATAGTTGTTCCTATACACGTTTGTTAGGTTAAGACCTGGAGGAGTAACCAACTGTAGGTATCTATTCTCAATTTCTTCTCCTGCTATGTAAAAACAAAGATTTTCAGAACCACAATATCTAATATATTTTTATTTACCCCAATTGCATCTGTTTATAGTTCCTCCTCGGTAGTTCAGGTTGATCCGCCAGATACGCCAGACACTTTTGACACGCGCTTAGACCTATGTGTCTTTGCGCGCGTCTTCGCACGTGACGCCACATGCTCACCCCACTCGGGCTCACCCTGTTCAGTGCAGGGCAATCTAAAATACTGTCCCGTACCCTGATAGAGCTAGTGAGGTCACAGGACTGACAGTCTTAACAAAACAGCGCAAAAACACTAACTTTAATGCTTTCCAGTGTGTTTAATGCTTCTACTGCCTACTACTGCACTGAGAACAAAGAATCCCCGATTTTAAAGTTGTTTTGTGAGGTTTGTAGTCCTCAGTACAATTGACATGGACTACAAAGCTCCTCTTCCTGTTTCCGTATATTTGCATGGCTCACATGTCAAAAGCAATGATTCCCAGTACTAAAGAGTTATTCGCAAACACGGAGTTTCATAAAATAGGCAAAAGTAAAGGAGCTCTATTGATGGTAACAGCACCGCTAGTAATTTTAAAACTGTGCTCGCCGCAGGGCATTCTAAAATACCCTCCTGTACCCTGGAAGAGCTAGTCAGGTCACAGGACTGACAAACTTAATAAAATAGTGCAAAAACTCTAACTTTAATGCTCTCTTGTGCGTTTAATGCTTCTACTGCCCTCTACTGCACTGAGAACAAAGAATCCCAGATTTTAAAGTTGTTTTGTGAGGTTTGTAGTCTTCAGTAAAACTGATCACCTGGAACTCATTTTTGGCAAAAATAATGTTATCACTTTTTTTTTTCAGTTGTTTAACCAGGAGTAGCACACTAAGCTGAAAGCTTTTTTACAGGAGCGACCTGGGAGCACAGGGAAGTTAAGTGACTTGCTCAGGGTCACACAGTATGTAAGTGGAAGCTGTGGGATTCAAACCCAGGTCTGGTCTGCTGGATGTCACCAGATTTGCAGCTCAGAGCCTTAAACCACTTCACTATACTGCCTCCCACTTCAGGTGGTCTAAATGACCACTGCCTACCTTTTACCCCAATCCCATAAATCACCTGAAATGCATTTTTAGCAAATATAAATATATCACCTCAGGTGGCCAAAATGACAACCTCAGACCTTTCAGACCTGGTTGAGGCTTTTGGGATGAAATTTGCAGGGTGGCAAGCCCTGCCCCTACAGATGTGCATTTTCATGGTTTGGTAAACAGATGTTAAATGGTTCCAAAGTTATGGCACTCCGAAGTAGAGAAATTTCCTTTAGGCTAACATTGCGGTGCCTGTATTTTGAAAACTATTCAAAATATGGATTTTTCACTCCCAGCTATTTAGCCCACCTTTAGGTGAACTAAGTTCATGTGGAGGTTCCAAAGTTGTGATTAAAACTGCTGTGGAATTTTTTTCATAGTTACCATGGTTACTGAAATATTGCCAAATTAGTGTTACAAGGGTTCCTTTTCAGTAATATAGGGCTGCTGTATGGCTCCGTACTTAGGTGTAAGTGGGAGTGCAGGGCCCAGAGGGACCATGCTCCCACATACGCATACCATTAGGTAAAAAATGGTCAGTGTGAAGGGAGTGCAGGGCCCAGAGGGCCCACTCTTCCACCAATGCATACTATTTACCAGTTACATTACACTTTCTCAAAAAGAAGGGAAATTCATTGCAGAAAACTTCATTAATGCATCAGTTAGAGTTGATAGCACAGCAACAAAAGTTTGGAAATTCAGTGTTAGGGTTGCCACTTCTACCACCCCCACCCTCCACACACTAACAGACATCAGGGTGTGCCAATGGATTGTCAAGCCTAACTCTCTCCCCATTCTCCTATACTGTAACATGTCAACTTGTTTACACATGGAATGAGGTGAGAGTTGGGCTTGATGACCCCATGGCACACCTTGATGTGTGCAGGTGTGTGTAGGGTTGGGGTGGTGGTAGGGGTGGTAACCCTAATATCGAATTTCCAAAATTTTTTCACAGTGCTATTAACCCTAACTGATGCATTAATGAAGTTTTTTTTGCAATGAATATAGATATATAATAATAGTGATAATAATAATTTTATTTATATAGCGCCTTTCGCTGTATAAAGGCACTGACCAAAATTGATTAAAACTTCAACATTCCATACAAAACATCAAAGACCACAAACATTATAAAATACATCATAAAAACATAATTAATTACAATAACATTTCAAACATATTGCAATACACTTTAACTTTCCAAGAAGGCCATTCTCCACAAATGAGTTTTCAATTCCTTCTTAAATATCTCCACAGAGGTGCATTCCCGTAACCGGCATGGTAGAGAATTCCAAAGAGTGGGTGTAGCATGATAAAATGCTCTGCTGCCAGAGGATTTTAAACTCACTCTTGGAATCTCTAACAACCCCCATGTCGGCCGAGCAGAGTGATCGGCTGGGGCAGTAAGGAACCAGTAGGTCTTTCAGATAGGACGGACCCTGATCACGAAGGGCTTTAAAAGTCAATAAAATGACTTTAAAGGTGATCTGCCACCATATTGGGAGCCAGTGCAGTTCGCGCAGCACCGGGGTAATATGACAGGACCTACTTGTCCCAGTCAGAACCCGGGCTGCCACTTTCTGCACAAGCTGTAGGCAGCAGATTTCAACCCCAGAAAGCCCAAAGTAAAGAGCATTGTAGTAGTCTAGGTGCGAGGACACAAAGGCGTGGACCAATGTTGACAAGGAGTCAGACGGAACAAGGTGCTTAACCCGGGCAATATTCCTAAGATGGTAAAAGGAAGTCCTGATGACAGCTGACACCTGAGATTGAAAAGTCAGCCTATCATCAAGGATCACCCCAAGGTTGCGCACCCATTCAGAGGCCGGTAGTGACATGCCGCCATGAAAAATTCCAGAAGGTGTGCCAGCACACGACATCTCAATCTGACCACCCAGGTCCACGACTAAAACCGCAGTTTTCTCTGAGTTCAACTTTAACCAACTAGAATCCATCCAGTCTTGGATTTCCCCCAGGCAGTTATTAAACACCGAGAGAGCTCCATCCTGTTCGGGTGCAAAAGACAGGTATAGCTGGGTATCATCTGCATAGCAGTGAAACCTCAGCCCATACCATCTTATAATGTTTCCGAGGGGCAGAATATACACTGCAAATAACATGGGCGACAGCACAGAACCCTGAGGCACTCCACACAACAAAGAGACTGGGCCGGAGGAAAAAATCCCCAACACAACTTTTTGTGATCTCCCAGTAAGGATTGAATTGAACCATTTAAAAATGGTTCCAGACATTCTGCAGATTTTCCCCAGGCGTGCTAGCAACACCATGTGATCCACAGTGTCAAAAGCTGATGAGAGATCAAGGAGAACCAAGATGGAACGTCTCCTTTGATCCCTCGCCCTCAAAAGATCATTTAGCACCCGAACCAGCGCAGTCTCGGTGCTGTGTCTTTTACGGAAACCAGACTGGAAGGATTCGTAGATACTATGGATGGTTAAATGGTCATCCAGTTGAGCAGCTATGACCTTTTCAATAACTTTCCCAATAAAGGGAAGGTTAGAGATGGGTCTGTAGTTAGAAAAACAGTCTGGGTCCAAGGAAGCTTTCTTCAAGAGAGGTGTCACCACCGCTTCTTTTGGGGAGCTAGGAAACTCACCTGACTACAAGGAACACCAGACTATCTGCACCAAAACTGGACCAATGATATCTACACAACCCAAAATTAGGGTAGTCGGTCCAGGATCCAAGCCGCAGCTTGTGGGGCGCACACTATGGATGATCCTCATAATATCCACGAACTCAGGTCGACAAAAGGAATTACAGGAGAAACGAGGCACTGTGTTCTCACACACCCCTACCACTTCACCCTTAGAGGTTGTTGGACACAAGTCCGCCCTGATGTCAGCCATCTTAGTTGAAAAGTATCGAGCGAGCTCATCGCACTCAATTTGCGAAAAAGCTTTCCGAACTTGCAGACAGGCTGGGTTGCACAGTCTATCTACAGTTTGGAACAGCTGAGCTGGTCGATTCTAAGCAACTGCAATCTCCCTGGACAGGAATTCTGCCTTCTTATGGGTGATTGCAGATTGATAGCTGGTATAATGTTCAATCAATCTAAGACGGTCGGCATCAAGGGCGGTCCTGTGCCAGCAATGCTCTAACCTTCGCCCTTGTCTCCGCATCTCCTTCAGAGTTCCATCAAATCAAGGGGCCCTGGGGTGATGGGAAAAAGGGCTTTCATGAACAGGAGCAATAGAATCCAGGGCAACTGTGATTGCCTCATTATAGGCCAGCACCAGTGCCTCTGGGCTACTGCCCACCAACACGAGGGATGATAGGTCAAGGACCACTGCTAGTCCTTGTGAAGTAACATTCCATGATGGGCGGTACCTGACCATCTCCACAGGGGATTGACTTCTCGGGGGGTGCAAAAATTGAACCTCATGATGTGGTGGTCAGACCAAATGACTGGTTCTACCCCCATGTCAGATGCATCAATCCCAAGAAGGAAGACCAAGTCGAGAGAGTGTCCAGATTTATGTGTAGCAGTGGAAACTACCTTGTGAGGCCAGAAGAAGACATTAGTTGGAGGAAGTGTTTACCAAATTGTGAGAGTTCATCGTCAACCCAGGCGTTGAAGTCACCCAGCACCATCAATTTGGGTGACTCAAATGACATGTCGATGAGGAAGTCTGCCACTTCCTGTAAGAAACGTTTCCCATCTCCAGGTGGACAGTAGATGGGAATGATTTGAACGCCTACACCTGCTACAACTGTGCACTCAAAGGACTTAGCCTCACCCACTACCACATTCGAGAGGCCCAATTCAGTCTTAAAACAGACTGCAACCCCCCCAACCCTGCAGTCCAATCTCGGGCAGTGTATCACCAAGTACCCGGCCGGAGTCATGGCCTCCACTATAGGGACAGAATTTTCATCCAGCCAGGTCTTGGTGATGCAAGTCAGGCCAACTGAACCAATAAGGTCGGCAATAATAGCAGTTTTATTCCTAACAGACCTGGCATTGCATAACACCGCCCAAGTTGGACAAACCTCGAAGGTTGTCGGGCCTATCTGCCTACTGAAAGCAGTAGTGCCCATGGGTATGGAAACCAGACAAGGCGGACCCCGATCTGGATTCCATTTCACCCCAGGGTGCCTTCTGGACTTAATAACCCCAACACGATGACCCTGCTCGTTCATCCTCCCCTGTTGGCACACCCCCATCCCCCTCACCCTCCCACGGGCAATCCCCAATGCCCTACAATGCTGATAAACCTCGAACTGTAAGGAGGAATATAAAGGGGCGGAGGGCAATATATACATATATATATATCTATATATAGATATATATATCTATATCTATATATATAGATATAGATATATATATCTATATATAGATATATATATCTATATATATGTACATATATATAGATAAATATTTATTGTAAAAAAATGTTAATGCACTATTTAGGGTTAACGCTGTAAAAGTAGGGAAATGTGGCATTAGGGCTTCCAGTCCTAACACCCCACCCCATACTGCAGGCAGCAACAGGCTTGAGGTGTGCCTTGGGGTTGTCAGCCCTAACATTCACCCCATTCCATGAGTAAATAAGCTGAGATAGGTACAGTACATGAGAACTGGATGAGCATTAGGATTGACAATATGTTTTTTCTCCCTGATGTGTAGTTGTACCCCCCCACCCTCACATGTAACAATTATACTGAAAATAAGAAAATGGTCCCTCAATGTCATTTTTTTATCTGTAAAAAAAAGTCCACTGCTGATGCTAACCTGCCTCCTAACTGACCTCCCACTGTGCACCCACCACTACCCCAGACCCACCCCCACATGCCCTCACTCATCTGAGCAGGTCCCGATGTGAAGATTCACTCTCTGATCAAAGACACATCTTGCTGCTGGAATACCTTATTTCTCATACAGCAGTTACAGCTTCCAGCAGCAAGATGTGTCTTTTGTGGAAGAGTTGATCTTCACATTGGGATCTGTTCATGTGAATGAGAGCACATGGGGGTGGGTCTAGGGGTGGTGGTGCTGGGTGCACAGTGGGAGGTTGGATGGAGGACAGGTTAGCAACAGCAGTGGACTTCTTTTTTACAGATAAGACAAAAAAGCAAGATATTGAGGGACCATTTTCTTATTTTCAGGATAATTGGGACATATGAGGGGGGGAGGTACCACTAGACACCAGAGAAAAAAAAAACAAGTAACAGGGTTGGGCACAGGATTATTGCTGAAACATGTCTTACTCAAAAATTAATGTACCTCATAGTCAAGTAGACACCCTTCAACTTATATCAACTGTTTTCTTTATATGGGCACTGGTGTCCAGTGGTACCCCCCACCCTCACATGCCTGTCCCTGTTACTTGTTTTTTCTCCCTGGTGTCTAGTGGTACCCCTTCACCCTCACATGTCACAATTATCCTGCAAATAAGACAACAGCCCCTCAATGTCTAGTTTTTTGTTTTCAATCTGTAAAAAAACCCAAAACTGTCCTTCGCTGATACTAACCCATTCCCCACTCGACCTCTCACTGAGCAACCACCACCCTGTACCCCTATACCCCCCACACACCCTCACTCCCCTGAACAAGTACTAATGTGAAAATCCATTCAGCAAACAAAGGCACACCTTGATGCTGAAACCAGCCACTGCTGTGTGAGAAAGACCTTACTGCCACAATTTGCATGACATTGTGCTGCTCTATATGGACGAACACATTACTCGCTGTCACTGGAGGTCTAAATTGAGTGACCCCTCCACTGTTCCCCCTGTCCCATCCCCTCTCCTCCCTTCTGCTCCAACTTCAATCTTACCTCAAAAAGAAGGGAACACTGGCTGGCCTGATACTTGTTTCTTGGTCAGTTTTTCAGTCACAGATGGCTGGCTGAGTGCTGGCACTCAATGCTGTGGGCAGTCTGTGGTGCAGTGGTGAGTAGCTGAGCCTGAGCTTGTTTTTATTTTATTTAATAAACTAAATTAATAGAATTACAGGTCTTTCACAAGTTTGCTGGTAACAGCTCTGTTATGGCTCATGGGCCAGCACTGGCAGAGCTGGTCGAGTCAGGAGTTGGGGCTCTTGCTTGCTGGAAGTTGCTTACTTGCAGTGGCAGAGGTGGCCTCTACTGCAATTTCCTCTCTGGTGCTCTGGAACTCTCATTGGCTGTGTGAGGTCCAAGAGTGTTGGCCCTGAGGATGGACAAAAAAAAGTTTGAGTGGGCGGAGGTGCAAAAACATCAACAGACCAAGTTTAAAATGGGTGCCCTGTGATTAGTTAGAGGGAGTGTTCACATTAGCATGTCTGTTGCATGTACGCTTGGTCAGTGCAGCACAATAGAGAAAATATAGGGAAATAAGTTTTGGAGTTGGCGTGGATCGTGTGGCACACTATTTGCGACAAAAGCAAGAGAATTCAGAATGGCTGGACAAATGGACAAAAAATCAATATGTCCCAGGCAAATTGGGACAGTTGAGAGGTATGTAGATTTGTAGGAATTGTGAGTGGTGATTATTTTTAATAACATGAGCAATTAATTGCAGTCAGACTCTCCAAGAAATGTAAAATATTACTCATGATATTGCTCATCTCTCTGACACCATATATTTTCACTTTTTCAGATTTAAAATCCAGAAGCCAAACCACACATTCAGCTGTTCAAAATCTTCCTAAAAAAAGCAGACATTGCCTCATACAGTTCATTATAGATCATCAAACCACCTTGTCTGGCTTAACCTCCAATACAGACTACAACTACATGGCCACCACCAGCATTTTAAAGGGGCACTGTCAACCTGTTTTGCATCATATTATTTCTAGTTAAAACCCCACATTTTATGGTTGCTTGCCTTCTCTAAAATTCATTAAAGTTGCTGTTTGTTTTGTCTGTCTCCTTGTTTAGTAGAACTGAAATGCATGATAATGTATATTTATAAGCAACTTTATTTTGTTTTAAATCCTGGATCTATTCTTCTTGAATACTTTCTAAACATTAGAAGCAACCCCTAACAATGCAGTCACTATGAAGCAGTAGCCACCTAAACTCCCACTGCATCATGAGTGGCTAGACTGTGTTGGAGGTCTTACCAAGTCCAGGAAAGATGCAGTGGGAGTTGATTAAGGAATGTAAATAAACATGTTCTTGTGTGGTAACACCAGTATTTTGGGCAGTCTGTTTTTCACTTTTTAAAAGAAAAAAAGAATCAGAAACAAACTACCAGCTACATCAGCAGTCTTTACAGAATGTTAACAATCACAAAACATGTTTTTTAAACAAGGGACACTTTGAGGCCTAAGGGGGTTGACAGTGTCCCTTTAAACAGAAACCAGAATAACTATAAATTCATTCTCAAAATACAGCTGCTGCTAGACCATTCTTTTTGAAAACTGAAAACTGCAAGCCTTCTCAAAATGGCAGTTGCTATGAAAAACTAAGGATGGCAGAGGAGCCTGCTGTGGGACAAATGCACTCAACCAGAATAAAAATTAGTAGAACAGAAAGCTGGGCTGAACCTGAAGGTGATCACCCCTGGTCTCTGCAAAAGCCCATTACCTGGCAGAATGGCTGTCTGCATTTTAATGCAAAAGTCCTGTCTAATGTATTACATTATGTATTGCCATGCTGCAGCCCTGTAAGACACCTGAGTTGGTGATAGAATTGCCTTTGGGTATCATCCCCCTACTGCCAGCAAACAAATCAACCACTGTAGGGAGATGGGTGAAAACTGGAATACATCCAGAAACATAATGCACCTCGCTCCACAATGATAAAAAACAGAATGACCATTACATAATTCTCCTCAGAATAAATACCACAGCCAGAATGCCCCCTCCCCACCCCGCCTATTAAGTACCACAACTGGAATGGCTCCATAAATGAAAAGCAGACTAAAATTTTGTAACTACGCTAAAATGCCTTTCATAAAATTATTTAAATAATTTTCCAAAGAAATAACTCTTACAAAAAGACCTACTCTCAGATACATCTAAGAGTACAGAGACACTTATTAAGTTGTATATGGTAAAATAAAAGATTGTTTATGGCCTCAGTGGCTCAGTAAGTAGCACCCTGGCAAAATGAAAACAAATTGGACAGTACTCAGAATAGTACGGGAGTGGTGCAGTGAAATAAAAACAGATCCAGTATTTTGCAAACAGTGGAAAAACTGCACACAAAATGAAGAAAGGGCTCCACAAGTACTGTTGCAAGTGAATTTATTGAGTGCTAGGAAAAGACCACACCAACCGGAGTGCATTGAGCCTTTGGGAAGCCTCCCTCAGGGAGATCTGCAAGGTTTCAAAGCACTGGGGTTAGTGCACTCTTTTTCAAGCACTTAATTTGTTAAAATCCTTGTAGCCTTTACTTTCATTTTGTGTACTGTTTTTCCACTGGTATCACCCTGGTCTCTAGGGCTGGAAAATTGAAAAGTTGTGGGTCCTAGCCCCACATCTGGTACTTGGGGTAATATCCATAACTGACACTGTCATGCAGTATAAGGGAATACAGAACTGTTGAGTGCTGTCAGTTAGATGAGATGTTAACCCGAGGTCCCTTCTGCCCAACTCCGGTCACTGCCTAGGTGGAAGTTAAGATCCTGTGACACTTACTGAAGCTGAGTAGGGGTATTTTTATTAAGGACATATAGTCTCATACATATTGCTGTCATAGTTTAATATATATTTTTGCATAATGGAAATCATTTTGTACATTAAAGTATGTAGAAAAATATGAGAAAAAATCAAAAAGGAAAAAAAAAGGAGGGGTCATAACTCTTCTAAAACTAAAGAAAATAATTCTTATTGAAGACATTAATACTTAACTCATTGCCTCCACAGGAGCTCTCTGAAGTTGCAGCACTTGTCTCCTGTACACTGTTAACAGTGAATCCTGGGCCTTTCTAAGCAAAATCAAGCCACAATTGGCATGCCGTAAACAAATGCTAATGGCACAAAAACCGTAGTGCTAGACACAAAGTATGAGAGGCAAAATTGTTCAGCATAAAATAACCTTTCCAATGGTGGTATGCAAGGAATAGCAGGGAATTTAGTTTTATTTCTGTGCTGGTCAAAACAGCAAAAACAAAATATTTTTTCCACTAAAAATGCATTATATTTTTTTTGGTTGGGAAATATGTAACATATCAACACCAAATTAAGCATCCAGACATTAGATGTAATTTTAATAATTTATTTGTAAAACAAACATCTATTTTTGTAGTATTAAACATAAGTTTCCCTTTTTGAGTCAAGGTGTGTTGGTGAGGTTTGAGGGACAAATCTGAACCATACACACCATGCCATAAAAAAACGCATATAACTCCTAAAGTATACATGATACACATAACGTATCAGTGGCAACGTTGTTACACATAAAATTGTCTTTCCAACAGTTCTATGCAATCAACTGCACTCAATTTGGTTTTTGTTTTATACCGGCTGAGATACCCAGAATGTATGTTTTCTTCAAAGTGCTTAGGTGGTTCTGGATGGACAAAATGTCATAACCAAATATGAATAACTCCTAAAGTGAACATGATACACACAACGTGTCAGTGGCAAAGTTGTTCTGCACAACATTACCTTTCTAATGGTACTATGCAGTCAATTCTAATCAATTCTGTCTGGCAAGTAATATTAAAACATGTGAGTGACTTCTCCAAATGTTTCTAGGGCACACAGGAAGTCTGTAGATGATTTCTGTAGGCATTCTGGGACACACTGCAGTTAGATTTGTTGATGCCTACAGGTGTTTCTAGGAGGCAATAAGTTAATGCAGTATTACAGACAGTACCTTTTGACTTAATAAGATAGTTTAAAATTTCACCTAAAGAGGTTCATAACACCAGTTTGCACAGTATTTGTATTTTGTTACAAAATAATTTTGAGGAGGACATTTCTGCTACTGTAAGTATAAACCAGAAACTTGTCTATGTATACGACTAAATATTGCCTCTTGCGTCCAATATGTTTACTGAAATACCCATTTACACCTGGCCTGCCATAAATAATGTTTTAAAAATCCAAAAAGTACTCTCAAGGTGCTAGGGTCATATTTCCTCTATGTACCTGTGTCTATCCCTAAAACTAAAGTGTCATATGTGATAGTGTTTTATTTAGCCGATTTCAAAATCCTGGCTACCAATGTTCAAAAGGTTTGTGCATATATGCAGTCTAGAGATACATGTTGCTAGGTTTCTAAAATTCCATTACATGTGTCTCTAGGGAAGTATCTTTTTGTAATTAATTTGTGTTTACAGGTATCCCTGACTTCCAAACTTCCATGGCAAGAGACCCATGCTATTTCCCAATATTGTTCTGGTAGTCTTTGTCACAAATGCACTTCACAGGCCAGGCCCTCTGCTCCCAAAGTGCCAAACTTGGAGTGCAATAGTGTGAACAGGTGACAGACAGGGTACTCCTCCTGTCTGTTTTTGGGTCTGAATCACCTATTGGCCTCAGGCTCTGGAGGGATTCAAACCATGAACCTTATGCTAGCATACCCAATTAATAGGTTCAGATAATATTCTCTTTGGGAGGATGCAATATAATCTTTCACCCAAGGATACCCAGCCAGGGCTCCAAAATGAATCTTTACAACTCTATATGAGACCTAGGTATTACTAACCTTTCAAGCTTAGTAACACAATCAAGTGCTTAACAGCGTCAACCTTAAATACAGGTTCAGCAATCACATGTAAAATAACAGAAAATAGCACAGGCAGTATTTTAAAGAAAAGGTTGTTTACTAAAAAAAAGGTTTAAAACAGGTACAATCAAACACAGAACAATTATATCATGAACTTACAATCACATAAAAATTGGAAGTTACAGGAAAAAACTCCTACCACAAACTTAAGATCTTGCTGAAATTATCCCTTTCTAAAGTGCTTAAGTACCAGTCCACAGACTGTGTGTCTTTTGAGTTTCAGAGTCCTTCTTCTGCTCACAAACTTCTCTTGCAAACAATATTCAATAGTCAGTTTCTCCACCTCCTGGTGATGCTACTCATGAGGTCACAGCTAGATCCTCCCATAGATTTACTTCTAACATAATTTTCTACTAGGAGGTATTTTAATTAATGTGAACATCAGCAAAAAGCCATTTCCTAAATATGATAGCCTTAGATAAGACATTTCTCTTTGAACTGGTTGTTGGTTCCTATTCCCAAGGAAGATCAAAAGGTTTACAACTTTTAACATGGTGCTGTTATCAAATAGCATGTTCCTCTAGGAAATCATAAAAGTTTATGAGGCTTATCCTCTGGCAGGTGGCCAGAGCCTTGATTAAGAACAGAACAGGAAACTATAGGTTTTCCCTTCATTGAAGCCCGGGTTGACTTGGGTGCCAGCAGACAATCACAGACCATTTATTTATACTACAAACATCCTACAATAACCATAAGCAGATGGCAAAGGGTCACAATCCTCCCCACTTAGACTTAATTTGGGGGCTCTATCCCCTGCATGGGATGAGCTCCCTAAGTCAGTTCATATCTCATATTGATGTGACAAGCCATCAGCATTTTCATTGGCTGCCCCTGCTCTTTGTGAGACCATCATGTCATACCCGTGCAAGGCAAGACTCCATCTTAGTAGTCTACCATTTGTTTTACCCATTTGTGCCAGCCTAACCAGAGGGTTGTGGTCAGTTTGTACCTCAAAATGCTGCCCATATAAGTATGGTTTTAACTTCTTTAGGGCTCACACCATGGCAAGACACTCTGTTTCCACAGTAGAGTAAGCCTGCTCCCTGGGAAGTAACTTTTTATGCAGGTACACTATGAGGTGATCTTTCCCTTAGTTGGACTTCTGACTCAGCACTGCCCCAATACCCGCATCTGAGGTGTCAGTCTGGATTACAAAGGATCTGCCGTAGTCTGGGCTTGCCAATACAGGAACACCGCACAGTGCCTCCCTCAGTCTGGTAAAGGCTTTTTTTCACAGGCTGATTCCCAGGTAATTTTCTTAGGCATCCTTTTCTTTAACAAGCCTGATAGGGGAGCAGCCAGGGTACTGTACTTTGGTACAAATGTCCTATAGTACTCTGTTGTCCCCAGAAAACTCCTGACCTGCTTTTGTGTTTCTGGTCTGGGTCATGTCTTGATTGCCTCTATTTTCACTTGGTTAGGATGGAGCTGTCCCTGGTCTACAACATGCCTGAAGTATGCCACTTCAGCCACGGCCACCTGGCACTTCTCAGCTTTGACAGTGAGCCCGGCCCTCTGTATCCTGCCCAGCACTTCCCTAAGGTGGGACAGGTGTTCCTCCCAGCTGGCACTAAAGATGTCAGTGTCATCCAGGTACTCCACAGCATACTTCTAAGCACCATTTAACACCTGGTTCACCAACCTTTGTAAAGTGGCCGGGGCATTCTTCATTCCGAAAGGCATTATAGTCCACTCCACTTACAGTGCCCATGCTTTAATCAGGCAGTCACTTACATTGGGCAATTCTTTAACACCAAATGCCATCCCAGTAGAGCTCAGTGTTAGATACGATGGTTACAGCAATCATTAACCACCTGCTATTTTGGGAAGATTAGCTGGTAGTTATAGTCAATTCACACTTCGGCATGCAGTTAGCAGAGCTTGTTAAAGTGTGAACTGACACTAATTAGCAGTTTATCAGCTCAAAATTCAGTATTGTTTCAGTAGGAGTGCAAGATTATCACAGTCCCCTAACTCTGCACACTTTAGACACCCGAGGCTCCACAGAAAACCCCCTTCTGATCACTGCATTAGTGGAATGAAGCTCTTCCTGTGTGAATGCAGGACGTCTTTAATGTTGTCTTTAATCCTTGACTGAAACCCCTGTTACAGTAGAGAGAGAGCAATTAAAGTATAGCCTACCTGATCCAGCATTACAGTATGATTGTTGTTATTGTAGAGAGGACCACAACTAAAGTACAGCCTACTAGCGACAAATGGAGCATGAGCAGAAGCTATGTAAGAAACCCTTACAATCGCCGATCAAGCATTACAGTACAGTACGCATGAAGTTTAACTCCTTTGACTTGGCAAACAAAGAAAACCTTCTAATTGTCGACCTTTTGCACCCCTTCACTTCACAGAATGGGAGGTACATTTTTTCACTCGTGACATTACAGGAACCACTCACTATAATGGGCAGAATGTGCCTGCACAAATGTGCCTATTATAAGTGGTGGAGACTGTACTTTAAATTCAAATAACCCTATCAGAGTGATGAAGGCTGACCTCTACCTAGCTCTGGCAGTTAACTCGACCTGCCAATATCCCTTTGTCAGATCAATAGTTTTAAGGTATGTTGCCCCTCCTAACTTGTCTAGGAGGTTCATCCATCCATGGTATTGGGTAGGCATCTTACTTCATGACTGCATTCAGTCCACGATAGTCCACACAAAAATGAGTAGAGCCATCTGGCTCGGGGAAAAAAGGACTAAGGGTGAGGCCCAGGGGCTGTGGGATTTCTGGATTACCCCTAAATCCAGCATTTCCTCCACCTTCCCCCTAATGTCCTTTTGGACAGCCTCAGATGCCCGATATGCTGTTCGCCGTATGGGTGCCTGCATCCCTGTTTCCACATTGTGCGTCACTAAGGGGGTTAGTCCAGGCTTGGCACTAAACAGTGGGGCAACGTCTGCTAAAACCTCCCTTACTTCCTGGATCTGGTCCGGGGCCAAATGGGGTGACAATTTTCTTGCTCCACAGAGGACTCCCACTTGCTTTCTTCCAGCAAGTCCAGAAGGGGGTCTCCTTCATCTGTCCCCTCCCCAAGACTACACACTGCAAACACCACGCCAGCCCTATTAGCATATGGCTTCATCATGTTGACATGGCACATTCTTTCTGTATGTCTTCTGTCAGGTAACTCTATAATATAGTTAATATCTTTTACCTGTCTGACTTTGTACGATCCTGCCCACTCAGCCTGCAGCTTGTCTTTCTGAACTGGGATGAGGACCATGACTTCCTGACCCACCAAGTACGAGTGAGCTCTGGCTCTGCAGTTGTACCACACCTTCTGATTTTGTTGGGCAGCTACCAAGTTGCTCTGGTCTGTCCCCATAAGCTCCTTCAGCTTTTCCCTAAACCTAAGGACATAATCCACTATTGGAGTTCCCTGGGTGGTGTGCTTGCCTTCCCAGTCCTCCCAGATCAAGTCTAGGGGCCCATGTACCTGGCGTCCATATAAGAGCTCGCAGGGGGAAAACCATGTTGACTTTTGGGGCATCTCCCAGTATGCGAACAACAGGTGTAGAAGGTATTTCTCCCAATCCCTCCCATGCTGTTCAGCAAATGCTTGGAGCATTGACTTAAGGGTAATGTTAAATCTTTCCACAAGCCCATTGGCTTGCTGGTGATAAGGTGTCATGCATCTCTGCACCCCCCCACACTTCTCCCACAAACATTTCATCAGATCTGACATGAAGGAACCCCATCAATCAGTGATAACCTCCTGCAGAAACCCACCATGGGAGAAAATCCCTGGTAAGGCATCTGACACTTTGTCTGTCCTCAGTGAGGATAGGGCAACTGCCTCTGGGTACCAGGTGGCATAATCCACCACAGTCAGGATGAATCTCTCTTCCCAGAGGAGCTGGTGGTATTTAAAGGCCCCACAATATCCATTCCCACCCTCTGCAATGGCTCCTTCATTATGGGTAAAGGAATTAGGGCAGCTTGGATTTTTTTACCCACCTTCCCAATTTCTTGGCACTGGTGACATGACCTGTAATATTCCTTCACCTGCTGGGTGAAGTTGGACCAATAGAAATTCTGGGCCAACCACTGCATAGTGCACAAGATTCCCAGATGACCAGATAAGGGAATATCTTGTGCAATCTTGAGCAACTGCTCATGGTACCCCTGGAGAACGACAAGCTGCCTGCCTATCACCTCTCCCTCTGTCTTAGCATCCATCAGAGTCTGCCAAAGCTTTCAGCTTCTGTAGACTGGGGTCACTTTTCTGAGCAGCTGCAAACTCCTTACACATTCCCAAGGCATGGGACTGGTCCCCTTCAGTGTCCAAACTAGGGTCCTTAGCTCTAACATCAGGGTACTCAGGATCACTGCCATCCCTTGCCTTCTGACAATGGGTCACCCCTCCTTCCTCAGAGTAACCCTCCATAGCTGTTCATTTAACTGCTACCTGGGGAATTTCTACCCCCCTTTATTATTCTCCATATCAGGAGACACAGGCTGCAGAACCAGCCTCTAGGTGGTTTCCACAGGGGCTTCTGTGGGATCCAGGGAATTACAATTTTCTTTTGCTGCTTGGCTGCAGGTAACTGCATACACAATCCCATTTGAGATTATTGCCAATGATTACATCAACAGCTAAAGTTTTAGCCATGGAAAACTTTTGTACAGTCCCCCCCATCTCACCCCAGTATAGGAGGACACTAGCAAGTGGCAAGGTTTTCTCCTCCCCAGTGAACCCCTGTACAGTCACAAATTGATTGGATATAAGCTGATCAGGCTCTACCATGTCCCCTTTTACCAAAGTCAGGAATGCCCCCATGTCTGTTAACCCTTGTGTCTGTACACCATTCAAAGTGACTGGGTGCATGTGTTCCCTCATGTTTACTGGCATGCTTTCAGGGACACACAAACAACCCTTCTTCCTTTTGAGCACCACTGTGTATACTGCTTGTCCTTTTGGGACACTGCCTGGCAATATGACCAGTTTCTTTGCAAACCCAACATTAATTTCTTCTCTCAGGTAAATATTTTCTTTGTAACCTGGGGCTACCTGGTTTTGGTGGAGGCAGGGAGGGTTTTAGCTGCCCTGAAGGTACACTTTTCCCTTTCTGCATTGCCACACCCACCCCATTCACTCTCAGAGCAGGTCTGCTCTTGGTATAGCAGTCCAAGAGTTCAGCAGCCTCTTACACTGTCTTTGGATGTTAGTCCTCCAACCAGGTTTTCAGCTGTGCTAGGCATGCCCCCAAAAACTGCTCTAACAGTATGGCATTTTCAATTTTTTCAACATAGTCTGCTTCATTCCTTCCCACGAATGTTTTAAAAACTGATGTTGTTTCATGGCTAGCTCCTCATAACTCATGTCAGGGCTTCTCCTGAGCTTATGGAATTTAGCTATGTATGCCTCTGCTGTTAGCTCATATTTTTTTTTAAAATGCAGCTTTAAGTTTACTGTAATCATTACTGTCTTCATTGCCCATTTGACCCAATGCATCCTGAGGTTTCCCAGTAAGTAATGGGGATAGCTGGAAGCTCTAGGACTCTCTAGGAATATTTGTCTGAATGCAAACTTTTTCAAAGAAATTTAAAAAGGCATCCATATCTTCCCTCTCTTTAAATTCAGCTATCAATTTAGAATTTAACTTGTAACGTAGTCCTGTATTTTTTAATTAAACCCAGGCCACTTACCTGCTCTGGTGCTGGTGTTTGGAGTCATAGCTTCTCCAGTTCATGCTGCCTCTGGCGCTCACACTCTTCATGGTCAGCTTCTCACAGCTGTCATTCAGCCTCTCACTGTTCTCACTCAGCTTCTCGCTGTTCTCACTCTGCCTCTCGCTGTTCTTGCTCCATCTCTTGCTGAAGCTGTGTCACTTCTCTCTGGAACTCCAGCTCCATTCTCCACAACTCTATCTGTAGCCTGATCACTTCTGTCTCCAGAATGCTGGTGACCATCCCCTGCTGGTGTGGCCCTTGAATTGCACTGGCCCTGCTGTCCTCCTCACCAGATCTGGATGCTGCAATGGACCCTGGACCCTCCACACCCATGGTTCGGTCCTTTTCAGTCATGAACTATAACTTGATGCTCTGGGCATCTGTGGTCTTCAGGGCATCCACGAGGTTCAGTTTGTTGGCTTTCCCCTTGTGCTGGACTCCTCTCTCCTGGCACAACTGCCTCAGGTAATCTGCAGTGTACCCGCTGTAGTTAGAAGCCATCTTCTTCCCTAACTATGGCTATACTAACTTGCACTTGAAAAAAAATAAAACAGGTAGGAACTTTTCACTATAAGCACAATGATGTAGTTCTAGTTACTTTTAAAAAAAAATCACTGCCTTATTTTGTACATGAGCTGTACAGTATTAATCTGATACATTGAACTGTTAAAGCTTGTGTTACCAAATACTTTAAATCACACCGCTGCCAACCAAAACTGTCACAAATGCACTCTGTAGGCCAGACCCTCTGCTCCAAAGGTGCCAACCTCAGAGTGCAATAGTGTGAACAGATGACAGACAGGGTAACCCTCCTGTCTGTTTTGGGTCTGAATCACCTATTAGCCTCAAGTTCTGGAGGGATTCAAACTGTGAACCTTATGCTAGCATACCCAATTAACAGGTTCAGATAATATTCTCTTCAGGGGGATGCAATATAATATTTCACCCAAGGGTACCCAGCCGGGTCTCCAAAATGAACCCTTACAACTCTATATGAGACCTAGGCATTTCTTACCTTTTATGCTTAGTAACACAGTCAAGCACTTAACAGCATCAGCCTTAAATACAGGTTCAGCAATCACATTTAAAATAACAGAAAATAGCACGGGCAGTATTTTAAAGAAAAGGTTGTTTACTAAAAAAGTTTAAAACAGGTACAATCAAACACAGAACAATTATATCATGAACTTACAATCATAAAAAAATGGGAAGTTACAGAACAAAAACTCCTACCACAAACTTAAGATCTTGCTGAAATTATCCCTTTCTAAAGTGCATAAGTACCAATCCACAGACTGTGTGTACAGACTGTGTGTCTTTTGAGTTTCAAATGCCTTCTTCTGCTCACAAACTTCTCTTGCACGCAATATTCAATAGTCAGTTTCTCCACCTCCTGGTGATGCTACTCATGAGGTCACAGCTAGATTCTCCCATAGATTTAATTCTAACATAATTTTCTTCAAGGAGGTATTTTAATCAATGTGAACATCAGCAAAAAGCCATTTCCTAAATATAACAGCCTTTGATCAGACATTTCTCTTTGAACTCATTGTTGGTTCCTGTTCCCAAGGAAGATCAAAGGGTTTACGACTTTTAACACAGTGCTGTTATCAAGTAGTCTGTTCCTCTAGGAAATCATAAAAGTTTATGAGGCTTATCCTCTGGTAGACGGCCAGAGCCTTAATTAAGAACAGAACAGGAAACTCTAGGTTTTCCCTTCATTGAAGCCCGGGTTGACTCAGGTGCCAGCAGACAATCACAGTCCATTTATTTATATTACAAATATCATACAATAACCATAAGCAGATGGCAAAGCATCAGTCTTTTCTCACTTATTTGTGCCAGAGTAAGTTTAGTAGTGCTTTGTGTACCCTCTAGAAATATTAGTGTGTCTGTGTAGTTCTCTAGTATGATCTGTTGGTATAGTGTTATTCTCGAGGAAGTAACTACAGTAAGTTTTATTGGAGTCAATTTCCATACTTTATTTTTTATCAAGGTTTCAATGACGTATTGAGGTAATTGTTCTTTTTTCCAAAGTATATGGAAATTTCTCTTACCACTTTCCCAATGAGGTAACAAAGTTTTCAAGGAATGATTTACCCATATTTGCCATAGCGTTGGTATGGCTGAGTAGAGACCACCTAAATGTATTGAAAAAAATAATAGTGTAAAATAATACTAATGGGTTTACCATATTAACACCTCCTAAAATGATTGGTTGATATGCAAAATACCTTTTTATGGGGTTTAATCTACCTCCCCATAATGTGCGAAATAAACTATATAATTGTGTTTCAAGTTCTAATGGGGGAAGGGGGTCTATACTTAAGTATTTAAACAGCAGTAATAAAAAGGTTTTAATCAAAAGACTCTTCTTTTCTGAAATTTGCATATCTTTCCACTTTCTTACAAACCTATCACCTTCCTGTATTTTTCTTTCCCAACTTGCTTTTGCCATATTCTCTTCTCCATAAGTGATTCATAATATTTTACCTGTATTCACTATTTGAATATCCTCTAGATGTGTTATTCTGAGATTATTTGTATGTCCCAGACACATGATGTTGCTTTAATGGACATTTATTTTAGCTATTGAAGAAAGTGAAAATTCTGTTAGAACGCTCCATACATTTTTTTTAACAGAATCTATATCTGCTAAGTATAAACATACATCATCAGCATAGGCTGCTATTTAATTGGGTTTATACGGTAGTACTACTAGTCCTGTTATCTCTGCAGTTTTAACTAATCGCTGTTTTAAACTGTCAAGATAAAAGACATCAAGAAGTGGGCTGAGGGGGCAACCCTGTCATAGACCTTTTTTGATTTTAATTGGTTTGCCTAAAAATCCATTAATTAAAGGTACAAAATATGCATTTTGGTGCAGAAACTTTATCCATAATATGAAGTCTGCCTGTATTCCAAAATGTCCTAATAACTGAAACAAAAATCCATGTGGCACCCCATCAAATGCTTTTTCTTGATCTAAAGAAATCAAGAATCCATGTAATCTATTTATTTGTCCAGTTGTTATTATTTCTTGAAGTATAATTACTCTAAGTTGTCTTTTATATCCCTTCCTGGGATAAAGCATGTTTGATAAGGGGACATCAGTTTTGATGCTACCTTACTTAATCTAAATACCACAATTTTTGCCGATATTTTTAAATCTGTGTTTATTAAGGATATGGATCTCCAGTTCCCTAAATCCACTGAATCACCTTTTTTATATATCATAATTAATATTGCTTGAAGCATTTCCTATGGTGCACATGCATTATTTAATAGGTCCTGAAAAACCTCATATAACATCATTTTAAGGCTATTTTGACATTTTTTTATAAAATTCCAGGTTCAGTCCATCTGGTCCTGGTACTGTTTTGTTTTAATTATTATATTTACAGATTCATTTCTTCTACGCTGATTGGTTTTATCAGTTCTTCTTTTTCTAATTTTGTTAAGGCTGTATTTTCTTGTGAAGTTTCCATAAATCTTGATATTGTCCCTTCTGTAAAATCTACTGTATTAAAGGAGACATTCAGACTCTGTTCTATAAAGTTCCTTATGTTGTCAGTGTCAGTTGCTATCTGACCTCATCTCTTTTTAACTGCTGATAAAAGTTTGGTTTTATTTTTTTATTAGTTACATTTAAAAACATCTAAAGAAATGTTATAGTTGTTTGTGCCAAACTGTTGTTCTGTAGTTAGCTATTTGGTTTTATCATATAAATAAGTTTTAATTTCTTTCCTTACTCTATCTGCTCTTTGTAGGATTTTTTCTGATGTCTGTAGTGAAATTAATCTACACAATTTTGATCTTAACTGTAAATATTTTATATAGTCAATATATCCCTTCTTCCTAACTGTTATTTGAAAACAATTGTTTCATTTCTTTTTTGTGTCATTCCACCATCCCGTTAAGGAATCAAATAAACAGGCCACCATTCCCTTTGCTTTTAATAGTTCCTTACATTTTTTTGTCAACAATCATGTCTTCTAATGCTAATGTATTCAGCTTTCAGTAACCTTTCCCAAAGGACTGTGCTCCTTTTAGGCTAATTAATAGGTGTACTTCCATGTGATCTGAGGTTAGTGTAGTTTCATTCAGTATTTTCTATCTTTGTGACAAAAAATGTAATCTATTCTTGTAGATAGAGTATTCCTAAAATATGTGAGACCTCGTTGGGTTTTTATTTGTCTTTGGATAATGATGAAAGTAAAACTTGCTTCCTGATTGGCTCAAACACCCTACCACCCAGGCCGTTATTTCTTAACAACAGCCCACTGTAAAACAAGTTCCAATTCTGGGACTCGCTAAGTGAGCAGCTTGCCGGCATAGCCCACTTCATGTTCATTCCACTCATCTCACTCACCTTTAACACAAACCGCATCACCAAAAACTAAATAATTACATTTTTTGTACAAAACACTTTCCTGCCTCACAGCTCTGCTCTGCTTTTCACCTGAAAACACGATTTTGGGCAGTCTGCTGACTCCGCTTACACTCATATGGTAGGTTCTTCCACCACCCACTCCATTCTGAAGTCACGTTCATTGTGACAATGCTCTCCCACAAAACAAACAGCAGAAACACCAAACTCAGTTTCTTTTTTCTGTGTTAAGCAAGAAATTACTTTACTGCCGCACATATTTCCTCGTACCTGTGCTCCTTTTCTCATTCGCCAGTAGCATTTTAGACAGTCTGCCAACCATTCTCACAGCCACTTCCTACCTATAAGAAACAACAGCAGCACCCTCTAGTGGCAAGGGACTATTTTACAAACCCACATTTCTGTTCATTTGTAATAATATTTGACACTCTTTTTTTAATAAAAACATTATAAAAAAAATTACCTAACACAAATATCTAAGTATAATAATACCCTCCAAGGTGGGCATTATGGGATATAATGGACCTTCCAGGGGCTGTAAGACCCTCCGCCTGCAGGTTTGGGCCTCATTACACCCCTGGGCAGTCTGTTATATCCCAATAACACCCACCCTGTCAAGTATTATTACTTACATAACCATTTTTGAGATTTGCTATGGATATTATGGGGCCAGATATTCAAAGCTTTGCCCCTGGCCAAGATTAGCACTGCCCGGTGTGCAAACTTAGCCCAGAGCAAAATGCAAGCTATATTCAAAAGGGATAGCCTGGGGCAAAACCATTTGAATATAGCAAACAAAGGAAGCCAGACAAACAGGGCCAGGAGTGCAGGGCAAAAACAGCCCAGGAATAACATAGCACTGAATATGGCAAATAAGACAGCACTGATTATAATACCCAAGGAAGGCAGTGCAAACACCAACAGGCACACAATGCAGATGGAGCCACCAGGCCCTGGACCACAGGCAAAGGAGCACAGGCTGGAAAGGGACCTGAGCAGCAGACACCAGTGCAGAACCCAGACACCGATACACACACACATATCCAGGGGACAGGCCAGAGTGTGGCAGGACCCATGAGCAGAACCAAAGTACAGAACAACCCTGCAGTACATGGCAGGCACACAATAAAGACACAGGACACAGTGCAAATATGAAAAAGGTATATATAATACAAGAGATGCAGGGAACAGAAACAGGTATGCAACAGGTGAACAACAAAATCAAATTAAACAGCAATGTAACGTAAAGTGACTAGAAATGCAAAAGGAAACCTACATGAAACACTATATACACATGAACAGGACCTACAACCATGACTACAACTACGACTACTACTATGACTAACACTATAACTACCCCTACAGAACCTACAACAAACTATGCTACCACTACAGCTACACACTAAACTGCAACAGTGACTAAATTACAACTAACATATGTACGGGGTGGAGGACATCAGCCAAGCAAAGTCACAGGCGGGGATGGGGATATGAACACAAACAATGAGGGATAAGGGAGGAAACAGAAAACAATGTCCAGGTGGGGGGGTGCAGGGAGAACAAAGGTGTGCTGCTGCAAGTTATAGCTGTGAGCTTGCAGGTTCTGGCAGACATGCCTCAAGAACAGTGGCCACCCTCTGGGTCTCAGCAGTGAGCATTGCCTGCTGCTCTATAAGTGTGCATTGCTGGCACACGATTCTCCACAGGAGATCCTTGCTGTCCTCGGACTCCTCTGGCTATGTAGCCCACAATGAGGATTGGAGTGGACCTACAAGAAGAAGGGAAAGCATGTGAGTATGGTAAACCAGCCAGGAAGCTAACTGCAGCCACAGATGGACAGACAGGGATGGACAGCATGTCCCGACAGCCATGCCCATGTGGTGCCGAGGAACACAATGATAGGCACAACCGACCATCGCCCACAGGGAAGACTTGGAAGACACAGGCAACAACCCAAAAACCTACACACATGGAGACGCAGGCCCCAACAACACCAAGGCAAGGACAGCACCACCCACCCCAGCACTGCAGACAGTGAGTGAGTGCAGACACACAGGCAGACCCCCGACTGGTGGTGGGTGTGGGCCACACAGCAACACTCACATGGGAAACCTAACATTGGGACATGCTGCTCATGGTCGGAAACCAATGTACCAGACAGAAGTGTGCAACATCAAACAACAGGGGTGCAGGGGCAGCCCACTGCAGGCATGGTGGGCATCCAATGGCCAACCCATACCAGGGCATAACTGACCTGCAGGAGCTGCAAGCCCACAGGGCACACACACGAGCAGGGGAGGACCAACAGATGCTGCCACACATGGCCCATGTACAGCAATGTGAATGGTTTCCTGCAGCCAGGATAACCACATGGCAGGTGACCAGCTGAACATGGCCAGTGGTGAATGTGGACAGCACAGCAATGCCAGCCATGCATGCTGACACTGGCGCATACTGCCCCTTCATCACGGGGCATGACATCCAGATATCCAGATACTGCCAGCACCAAGAAACTGTGCTGTGTAGCACAGCAGAAAGCAGCAGCAGCAATAGCATGTCTACCACAGCGGCCAAACCCCCAGCACAGTCAATGACAGACCAGTGATGGAACAACACATTACAGAGGCACAGCACAAATGAAGACTGAGTTGTACTCATGCAATAGGACACTGATCTATGGGCTACTCTTCTGGGCCCACTGCTGCATGGCCAGCACCCTAGGGCTGCCTCTAGTTGGTGCCTGGGACTGCTCTGGGCCCCCTCTCCCTGCACTGGGCTGCATGGTCTGCTCTGCTGTGGACAGGGGAATAAGCACCATTACTGCAATGCACAGTAAGAACCACGATCACAACAGCAAGATACACACCCACCACTAAGACACTGTACATACAGGGTAGGCCAGGGACAGTGATAACATGCAGGGGACACCCACACAGTGGACCCCATGACCCATTGACCATGCAGAAGGCACATAGGGCATATAGGCATGTGGGCCCAGTGTTGCAACCATGCAGGGCACATGGGGACAGTGACTGGAGGCACACTCACCATTGTAGGCAGTCCGGTGTCCATGTGTTGGCACCCCCTCACAACACTGGTGAAGGCTGCAGGACAGGCCTGTAACATACCCCACTGCCCATAACGCCCATGCATGCAATGCCACCACCATGATGGCCACCTGGCACATGTGGTGGCCATGCCCTCCCAGACCACTGTGCCCCCCCAACGTGCCCCACAAGCTGTGCCACATGTGACCCACCCTGCACACCTGCACCCCTGTGCACTCACCAGTGTGCACACACACACACACACACACACACACACACACACACAAGCATGCAGGCATACACAGGCAGACCACGACACATACTGTGGACATATGCAGCTTGCTTGGGCACTCAACTGGCACCAGCACAGTGCCCTCATGCACCATACATCTGGATGCCTCCAGCTGGCCCTTCTGGCAGTGGCACAAGTCTGTGTACCTGTGTCGGCACTTCTCAGCATCCCTCTGGATGCCCATCTGCTCTGCTCCTGGCGATGGATGCCTACACCTGACACCATGGGAGGTCACCCTCTCTGACCTCCCCAAGCAGCCATCTGTGCCACTGCTGTACAAGCTGCACAAGGCTGGTGGTCTCCACCTCCCCTCAGTGCCTGTCCCTGTGCATCACAGCTTACTCTCTTCCACTTCCTGGCATTGCCCATGCAGCTCAGATACCCTGCCACCTATTGCACAACACAGCTATTCCCACACCCTGGACCCTCCAGCAATCAGTGCAGTAGTGCCACGCTATCACATGACGTAGCACAGTGCTAGCCAGAAGCGAGCCCACTGCACATGCGTGACCCCGCCATGACCCTGGAGCCACAACAACATGCACGCGCATAGCGTCGCACTGTGTGAGCTAGCGTGGCAGTATGCCATGCTATACCTGGATGCTAGTGTGGCCCTGGGGCCTCACAGGCATGCGTGGTGGTTATGCTATGCCACATAGCGCTGCGCTATCAGGCCAGAGCAGCGCTGTCCTCTCCATAGCCTGGTGCTGCCATTTGCACGGTGCTAAGCCATTAGCCTGGTGCTAATCAGGCCTATATTCAACCGACATATGCAAATGAGGGTACTTGTGCATGCATGGTGCAAACACTGTGATTAGTATATCATTAACTGATGATTTGCATGCACAACAGGCTGGATTGTCCAGCTGGGCTGTGAAAGGGCAATCAGTGCTCCACTGGTGTTGTGTTGTGGGAATGCAGCATACAGCAGATACTGCAGTAGAACAGACGGCACTGAAGGAGCCATGCAACATGAGGCAGAGCAGTGACAGGCAGGTCTGTATAGCTGTTGGAGAATTGTTGGAATGGCACTGGTGCAACACAGGGTTGGGGCGAACGTACTGCGTACCTGTAGTCCACAGCTGTACTGGCTGAGGACAGGTCCACCAACCACAGGACCAGAGGCAAGCATTGTGCTGTACAATGGTGCACATAGCCATAAGGCCGGCAGTCCAGCAGACCAGCCTGTAGGCCATGCCTGTGCTCCTGCATCAGCCTGCACCATGCGGGACCACCTGCACACTGTGGGTGCCAGGCAGGTGCGGGGTGCCCCAACACGGGGTGTGGGTGTGCACCACAACAGTGGCACACTTCCATGGGGTCCATGGCACCTCAGTTGTCACCAAGGATGTGGGATGTAGAGGGTCACAAATGATCCGATGGTGATACACAGCTACAGCCCAGGGGTCACAGGGTCCTGGCAGCATGTTGTCAACAGCACCATGTGGTACGTGCCTGGTAGCCTGCAATTGCATGTGTGCCATTCTCTGTGTCCTTGTCCTGTGTGCAGTGCTCATGTCCCCTAGGGGGCATGGTACAATGCCAGTTGGTGGCCATTGGGGTGGTCCCATCCTGGGGTACACATGTCAGCCATGGGTGATGGCGGTGCCCTTGCAGGTCCAATGCAGGTCATCTGGACAATGACAGCATGCAATGTCACAGTGCACATGGGGTGGCCACAGCACACTGTTACTGTGTGTATGCCGTACATGCACATGCTGGCCAGTGCCACATCCATGCAGCCTTTGCCACTCTAGGTGGTGGCATGCACACGCTGCTCCACATGCGCGATGCAACACAGGAATGCCACAGCTGGTGACACATGTACCTTTCCATCTTTGCCATAGGTAGTGTGGCATGGCCTGAATGGATTCATGCCCATCGCTATTCCCAGGAGGAACTGAAGATCATGGTGCATGGTGTGAAGAACAGGGAGCAGATGCTGCTGCAACACAGGGCCACAGATGCTGTGGTATGCCAGGCATGGGAAGAGATAACTGCAGGGGTGAACACAGTCGGCGGCCATGGCAGGACAACTGAAGCAGTGCACAAGCGCTGGAGTGACCTGCTGCACTGGGCAAAGGAGGAGGAGGCACAGCAGTTACGCGACAGGATGCATACCGGTGGTGGCCCACAAACAGCACAGCAGTGGGAGGAGGACCCACTCCTGGGCATGGTGGCATCCACACTGCATCTGGTGGCTGTCACTGGTTTACCGGGAAGTGGGTGTGAGACACCTCTCACACCGCCCAGGACACGTCTGTATCAAAATGTGTGTACCCTGCATGGTGTAGCGGCACAGACACAGGGTGTTGGTTTTTGTGCCGAGCCTGGGATGCACTGTGGGGCTGCACTGCTGTGCACACTATGCACAAGGGACGGGTATGCATGCACACTGTGGAGTGGTTGGGTGCATGTGGCCACAGGATATAGCCATGGGGATGGTGTGTGGGGTGTACATGTTTACAGCGGGTGGCACATGTCCTAGGTTGTGCATGTTTGGGTGGTGGTAGTGATGATAAGGCACACTGTGCGTGTACAGGTGACTGATCCTATCCCATTTTCCTCCACAGCAGTGTGTGCAGGGCCAGCGGTGAACCAGGGCCATGCTGGGATGGCTGCCTCGGGACAGGAGGAAGAGGAGGAGGATGACAACCTGCCATCAACATTTGGTCTGGGTGGCGGACAAGGACTCCCAGGGCCCCACCACGTATGGCACTCCATTGGAGAGGAGTTACAGCTGTCAGGAGAGAGGGGCCCCACTGTAGGTGAGGAACTGGACTACAGTGCCAACTTAGAGGATGCCCAGGTGGAGGATCTGGGTGGTGGGCAGGTGATCCTCCTGACAGTGATGAGTGACACTGAAACGGATATGTCAGAGAGTTCTTACCTCCTGCCCGTGGATGGGCCTGTGGAGGGGGGTATGGGGTGGGGCTGAGCACAGGCCATGACACAGGCAACAGGGGGATGGTCAGCCTTGCTGGCATGGGTGCAGCCATGCAGCCGGTGGTTGGCCATGGGGAAGATGTGTGTGCACTGCTGGACATGCAGTGTCCCCCATGGGTTGTGGGGCAGGGCCCTCCAGGACCACAGCACACTGCCAGTGGACTGTAGCAGCAGGATATGCCACCTGTGCACTGGCGTCCTGACCCTGCTGAGCTGCAGGCACCAGTGCCAGATGCCATAGAGGGAGCTGGGCTCCTAGAGCAGGATGCCCCGGGGGCCCACCCACTGCTCCAGGTTGCACTGATGTTTCAGCAGGAGGCTCGGATGGACCTGCATGGCCTGCAGAGGGAGCTCAGACATGAGCTATCACTGATACATGAGTCCATGTCCTTGGGCTTTGCCCATGTGGAACAGTGGGCCAAAGACAGGGTGGGCTGTATGGTTGCTGCACTGGATGATGGCTCCTCTGGGCTCACAGTTGCAATGTTTGACTTCACCACTGTGCTTTACGGGGTGCATGGAGGTCACCAGGATGTGCAAGGAGGTCAGGGTGACCATGGCACAGGGGCCCACAGGTGGGCCACTCATGGCCACAGAGCTGCCACTGGCTCCAGCACCAATGTATTGGACACTTCTACAGGCACCCAGCATCACTGTGGCCATCTGTCCACCCTGTCAAGTTCCGCTAGTCGACGGGGGCACAGGTGGTCTGCCCTGCCTGCCTCACCATGGTCCTCCCCCAATGTGTTGTCAGCGCAGAGCACCCCTGGTTCTGTGTCCCACTCCTGTGGTGTGCGCCATGTTCATGGAGGCAGTCGCCGGTGATGGGCATGGCCGACCTACACCTGTGCACAGTCACCACCCCCGTGTGCACATTGGCACACCCACACCCTTGTACACACACGCACACATGCTGACACACACACCCCCGTACTCCATCACATGCACCGCCTCACTTGCATGGCCATGGTGGCCCTCCTCACACTGCCACCACACATTGGGCATCATCAATTTCACCACACCATGGCTATGTATCCACCTCCCGTGTGACCTGCACACCCCACACATCACACCACACACACACACACACACATGCGCACACACACACACATGCTTTCTGTTCCACTCTGTTGTGCTCCTGCTGTGATTGGTGTTGTCACTGTTGTGGTTGTCTGTTCACATTAAAACATTCACCACTGCACTGTTTCATGTTGCTGTGCAGTCTGTACTTACCCTCTGGCCTGTGACAGTGTCCTGATGATGTTGGCCCTGTACTCTATGGCCCTGCAGGTCATGCAAGGATCTCTCCTCTCGAGTTGCTCCACTATCCCCCTGACTGCTGACTTTGGGTCACTGTTGGCCTGTTCCTCAGGTTCAGGTGCCTGTATCCCACGATTCATAGCCATGTTGTGCAACATACAACAGGCTAGGAAGATATGGCATACCTTCTGAGGCCTATACTGTAGGGCACCACCTGATGTGTCTAGGCATTGGAAGCACATCTTCAGTATGCCAAACACCCTCTCTATGATGTTCCTAGTGCTGGTGTGTGCCTCGTTGTACTGCTCTTCAGCTACTGTGGCTGGCCAGGGTACCGGTGTCAGCCGCCAGGGTCGCAGGGGATAGGTGCTGTCCCCTGTCGAGAGATATGCACCTGTTAGTGTTGTACTGCTGTCTGCCCGTTGCTGTCATGCATCCCTGTGTTGCCCTCCCACACCCCTTCTCTGGCCTCCCATGCCTGTCCCCCATTCATGCTGTGGTGTGTGTGCCTTGTCAGTTGCTACTCACCGACTAGGTGCCCACTGGGTATCCTGCCCTGTTCAAATGCCTGGCACAGCCTGGACTGGTGCCAGATGAAAGCATCATGGGCACTGCCGGGGTACTGTGCATAGACATTGCTGATGCACCCAGTCGCATCGCACACCACCTGGCAATTGATGGAGTGGTACCCTTTCCTGTTTATCTAGACATCACTGCCATCACCAGGTGGTGCTCAGATGGGGACATGGGTGCAGTCAATGGCACCCAGTACTGCTGGTAGGTGCACAACTCGATGGAATTGCTGCATTCTTTCTCTGCGCTCTACTGCCGTGCTTGGGAATACTATGAACTCCCTAGCATGTGGCAAGAAAGCCTCTAGGAACTGGGTCAGGAGGCATGGGGTTGCAGACTACGTTACCCCAATGGTGTCCCCCATTTGTCGTTGGAACATCCCTGTGGCTAGGCAGCACATCGTTGCTGTCACCATCTCCTCTACTGTCATGGCATGGCTGCGTCTGGTGCTGGGGTGCAGCTTCTCATGCAGGAGTTCACATAGTTGCCTCAACATTCCCCTGTTCATCCTGTACTGGCCAGTAATGTGCTCATCTGACAGGGTCTTGAAGGAGACCCTGGGCCGGTACCACCTGTTTGCAGCATACCATCTACTCAGCCTGTGTTGCGGCCCATGTTGTGTCTGCTCCCTCTCCTCCTCCTCCTCCTCCACTACTGCTACCATGAATGGCAGCATCACTGCTAATGGTACAGCACTCATTCCCACTTCCTGTTGTGGTCTCTCCCCCAGGTGATTTGTTCTGGGTTAAGACCAGCCTTTTATAGGCGGTAGCTAGTGCCGAGCTACATGTCATGCTATGTGTCCTAGCACGGCGCAATGGTTTTGAATATCCCGTTGCACATGTATGCAGGCTCCCCACCTCTCTTTGCCCCTTGCATACATTATCATTTTGTCCCGTGCTACTGCGGTTAGCGTGCACTAACTGGTCCTGTGAATATGGCTGCTCCACGCTATTCCCGTGCTACTGGTTTGCACGCTGCACTATGCTTTGAATATCTGGCCCTATGTGTCTTAAATGATTAGAGTCACAATATATTTTACTTCTGGTTCCTGTTTTGTCTTTTAATTCCCACAATCAATTAAAATCCCCCGCATGATAATGAATTTCGCTGTGTGCAAATAGGACTGCAATTTTTTAAATAGATCTATTCTTTTTCTTTTATCTGTGGTGCGTAAGTAATTCCTATTCTTATTTGAGTTTGCTGCATCACTACATCTAACAACAGTAATCTTCCAGGCGCTACATCCATGGTTCTTATCATTTGTACATTAATGGACTGAAATTATACCCCTACACCAGAACATAAGTCTTCTCCCATTGACCACACAGTTGAGCCCTAGGGCCACGTTTTGTGTGCCTATAAACATCACTATTAGTATTTAGTCTAGTGTCCTATAAAGATATACTATGTACCCCTGATATATGAAGGGCTGAAAAGGTTGTCAATTTCATTTTAAAATTCTTTATACTATTCACATTAATAGTGATTATTTTTAAGGAGGGAATGCCCAAAGTTGTCATATTGTTTTAGAGCAGAGTACAGTTCTTAACTCAAAATCATACATTTTAAGATAGCTTTTTCTAGTCCGTTTGTATGCCTTTTTAGAAACATAGAAACATAGAAGTTGACAGCAGATAAGGACCACAAGGCCCATCCAGTCTGTCCATTTTTTCCTACCTTATGAATGTGCCATAGGCATTTACTCTGTCAATGGCCTATCTGTTCATACTCATCTGTAGTGCACCCTTATGCCTATCCCATGTCTGTCTGAAGCCCTGCACTATATTCATATACATCACTTCCTGAGGTAGGCCATTCCATGCATCCACCACCCTTTCTGTGAAAAAGAACTTCCTCACGTTACCCCTTAATGGGCCTCCCTTTAATCTCATGCTGTACCTTTTTGTCCTGCTATTTTTCTTATGTTGAAACATGTTAGACTCTTTCACCTTGTTAATGCTCTCAAGATGTTTGAATGTTTCAATCATATCACCTCTCTCCCCCTTTGCTCTAGGGTATACATATTGAGCTCTGTTAATCTATCCTCATATGTTTTCTGATGCAGTCCCTGCACCATTTTGGTTGCCCTTCTCTGGACTGCCTCCATTTTGTTAATGTCCTTGTGCAGGTGTGGCCTCCAGTACTGCATACAGTACTCCACGTGGGGCCTAACCAGTGTCTTGTAAAGAGGGATTATTACCTCCCTCTTACAACTTGCAATACTCCTACTAATACACCCCAACATCCCTCTAGCTTTACCTACTGCTTTAGTGGTCCGCTTGGTTGATTTCAGGTCATCTGTGATGATGATGCCCAAATTTCTTTCTTCCATTGTGATTGCCAGCAGCTCCCCTCCCAACCTATAGGTGGCTTCAGAGTTTCTCTTCCCCATGTGTATAATCTTGCAGTTCTTTGCGTTAAACCACAGTTGCCACTCTTCTGACCATTTTGCCAGTTTATCCAGATCTCTTCTCATTCTGCCCACCCCATCTGGATCATCTACTCTGTTGCAGATCTTGGTGTCATCTGCAAACAGACAAGCCTTACCCTCCAGTCCATCTGCAATGTCACTGATGAAGATATTGGAGAGGACTTGACCCAGGACTGATCCCTGAGGCACCCCACTTGTGACTTGCAATTCTTCTGACTGTATATCATTTACCACCACTCTCTGTTTCGTGTCCACCAGCCAGTTTGCCACCCAGCTGACCAACTTCTGACCCACACTAAGCCTGCCCAGCTTATTAATCAATCTTCTATGTGGAACAATGTTGAAAGCTTTGCTGAAGTCAAGGTAGGCGACATCAACTGCACCCCCTTGTTCCACCACTCTGGTTACTCAGTCAAAGAAATCTATGAGATTAGTTTGACAGGACTTTCCTTTTGTAAACCCAAGCTGTCTTGGATCCTGTACTCCTATGGATTCCAGGTGCTGCACTATCCTTTCCTTAAGAAGTGCCTCCATAATCTTGACTACTACTGAGGTAAGACTGACTGGTCTGTAGTTCCATGCCTCCTCCCTGCTACCACTGTTGTGGAGCAGGGTCACATGAGCCCTTCTCCAATCTTCTAACACCTCTCCTGTGCTCAGAGACTCACTAAGCAGTTCTGATAATGGCTCTTCTAGTTCCACCCTTAGCTCCTTTAGTACCCTGGGATGTATGCCATCAGGTCCCACTGCCTTGTCCACCCTGAGATTATCAAGCTTTTGTAGGACCCTTTCTTTTGTGAAGGGAAATGTACACACCTCTCTCCCCCCTGTGTCCATGGTGCTGAGCTGTGTGCCCTGCCCTACCTTCTTCTCAGTAAATAATGTGCAGAAGTATCTATTTTGGATAGCTGCTTTTCCTCGGTTCTCCTCTACACACTCACCCTTATCCCCTTTGATCTTAGCAATACCCACTCTGGACTGTCTCCTTTCACTAATGTATATATAGAAAGTCTTGTCCCCTTATTTTACTGTTCATGCTAGTGTTTCCTTGATTTGGGCCTTTGCCTGCCTTACTGCCCTTCCTGCCTCCCTTAGGGAAGTTTGGTATGACTCCCTATCTTTGTCTCGCTGCATTTCCTAATATTTTCTGAAGGTCAGCCATTTGGCTCTGACCTTTTCTGCTACTGTTTTTGAGAACCAAAGTGGTGTCCTCCTTCTGTTACTCTTGCTTTTCTCTCTAACACAAGGGGATGTTGCTTCAAGTATTGCATCCTTACTGCTTGCCCACTTTGCCTGTACCCCCTCACCTGTATTTCTACTTGCCAGGGCTAGCTTAACTGTGTTGGCCATCTTATCAAAGTCAGCTCCTCTGAAGTCCCATATGTTTGCCTTGGAATGGGATGATTTAGTTCTAGTGGCCAAATTGAACCATACCATGTGATGGTCACTGGCCTCCAGGTGACCTTCTTACTGGAGATCTGTGATCCTTTCCCTGTTAGTCAGTACTAGATCTAGGATAGCCCTGTCTCTTGTTGGTTATTGTACCAGTTGTTTGAGGCCCTCTCCATGCAGGGAATCTACGATGTGTCTAGTTCTGGTGGATGTTCCTGCTGGTATTGACCAGTCTGTATCTGGCATGTTGAAGTCTCCTATTATCAGAACCTCCCTTTAGCTGTCATGTTTTGTATATCTTCTAACAGTAATGTGTCTATGTCCTCACCCTGGTCTGGAGGCATGCAGACAGTCCATTTGTATGGCTGTCCCATTTCTTGTTTCCAGGGTGACCCACAGTTCTTCTGGCTCCTTATGTGTATTCTCAATTTCTGTAGCTTTGATATTTTCATTGACATACAGGGCCACTGCCCCCACCCCCTTTCTGCACCTCAGTCTCTTCTGAACAGTAAATAGCTGGGTACTGAAGTCTCCCATGTGTGGTTACTGATGAATCACGTCTCACTAATGGTTACTATGTCCAGTTTAGCCTCTGTCATTGTTGCCTGCAGGTCTGGGATCTTGTTTCCCAGACTGTGGGCATTTGTGTACATGATTTTCCACTGGCCAGATTTTGGTGTGTTAGTTGTTGGCCTACAGCCCTATTGGGATCAGATTGTAGCTCTAAAACGGCTAATCGTGAAACTCCCTTTTTGGACTTTTGAACCCCCCTCTGATTTTTGCTGTTTGCAGCTCTATATTAAAGGCATCTGAAGGGAGGGGGATGCTACTGTATTGTACCTCAGAACTGCTCAGGATATTAACAAAAAAAAATGTTTTAAACTACTGTTTCTATCATCTGTCCAGCTCGGTCTAATAGATTTATTATATTTCTATTAGCAACCTAGGGGTTATCTCATTATATGTTGTTCTGGAGTTTACTGAAACTCTAAAAGTCAGACTACAGTGTCAGATTACAGACAGTGCAGCTGCAGCCTGTGTTAGCTATCTCTTTCCTATGTGCATGACAGGTTGCATGCCCACACATACACACACAGAGCAGCATATACTCTGACTAAATTCAAGAGGACTGCATTAGCAGTATGCCTGTTTTTGATGACTGTGACTAAACAGCACTATATGGCACCAATAAGAAAATAACTTTGGTCATTTGATAGCTCTTCACAGCCCTATTGGCTCTGGCTAAACCTAGTTTTGTTTTGGTAATGTCCCCATCTGTGTCTGAAAGGTCTTTTTGTGATGATATAATGGAGGATACTTCCGATTCCTCCTCATCTTCATCTGAGTCATCTTGCAGAGCTGCATAGCTCTTTCTAGTCTTCATAGTTTTTCTTCTGGATATTTTGTTTTTAGGAAGTGTACTTTTGGTTCCTCTTTTGTCTTTAACCATCTTGTAATCATCATTTGGCTTGGTAGGAGGTTGCATTTCCACATGTTTGGGCCCGGGGTTTCTTTTGTCTGCAGTTATAGTTTAGTCATTATTTTTTTGTTGCAGATTTGTTTGTTCCTAATGATGGCTACTAGTAGCGCTTATGACCATAGCCATATTCTCATTTGATTTCATCATGGTTTCAGTAGTTGCTTGTTCAGTTTCCTCCATAAGGGATTCTGCTAATCCTGTTTGCTCAGAGGCCCTGCATGCTTGTTCCTGTTGTTCCCTTTTCTTTTGTTCCTCCAAAACCATGTCTTCTTGATCATAATAAGAGCCTTTATTGTGTGCTGCCCCGGGGCATGCTTTATAAGAGTGTCCAGGTTCCTCACAAAGATTACATCTTACTGAATTTGGACAGTAGTGGCTTGAATGTCCAATTGATAAGCATAATTCACAAACCATCATATCGCATGCATTACTGAAATGTAATAAGGAGCCACAGCAATGACACATTTTTGGCTGCCCTGTGTAGAAGCAGAAGCCTCTGTCTTGGCCTAGATAAAAGATGCTGGGAAGGTATTGTGTTCCTGTTTCTGAAATCCATAGTTGTACTTTTATTCTCCATCCACCTGTCCAAATGCTTTCTGAATCCATTATTGGTAGTGGTCTGTCTGTGACATCTGCTTTTTACTTTATCCAGTACAAAATGTCTGAGATATGGACCCCCTCATTTTTGAATAATATGGTAATTGTTTTCATTGTAGGTTTAGTTATTGGTATCACTACAAATGGTGACCACAAAGGTGAGGTTTTAACTGTGTGGTATTTCATCCAAAAGCATTCTAGTAACACTGATGTCTTAAAACTGTTATCAAACGGAGAATCCCCTGAAGTGTGGATCAGTGGCAACATTTCTGTTGATAGAAATTGTAAAGATTATTTTAATGAGTGACGAGTCACATAGACTCTATCTGGAATCTCTTCCAAACCTCCCTTATATTTTAAATACACTGCATTCCTCCTCTTAGCTGGCTCGCCTAGGTTAGGAAAAAGGGCAGCCATTCTAAAGGGTCTTTGTGGCCCAGGTTTTTTGATTTTCTTGATTAGTATTTTTACTCCCTTTACTTGTTTGTTGCTCGTCTTCTTGGGAGGAGCTTTTTGTGGTTTGATTGCCTATATTTCTTGCTGTTCTATAATGTCAGACCAGGAGGTAGAACGCAGTGCCTCCTTTTCTTGATTATTTTGTTGTATTTCAGCAACACCCTCCTGAGAATTGTTTTGCATATCACAGTTTATTTTATCAGGCTCAGCCTTGTTTCTTTGTTGTGGTGCTGTAGTCATTATTTTATTCTGAACTGAATTTGCAATAGCTGACTCCTCTAAATTACTTTGTTTTGCATGCTAATCATTTACTGCAGTTTAATAAAATTTTCCAGCCTGGTCAGTTACCATGGCAACCTCTGGTTCCTTCTTGGCAGTCACTAAAACATTTTCTTCTACTGCAGGTGAACTTTTTAACAAGTATTCTTTACCTGCAAATTCTTTTGCCATTTCCAAAATGTCCTTTGTTGTAGTCAATGTTCCTGCAAGCCACAATTTTCAGTCTGCCAATTTCATCAAGCCAGCTGCCCATAGTGCTTTTCCTGGGTCCACGGTGCATTTGGGAACTGCTCTTCCACTTCGCATGCCATTTCATGACCATCCGTTAATTCGTTCTGTGTCTCCATTTCTGCAGGTAAGTCAATATCCATTGTGATGGGAACTGAGTCGTGTTGCTTATTGTAAGCATGCAGTGCAGCATCTTCCAGGATGTTGACGGGCCTTCTCAGATCTTGTCACGTCACTCTGCTGCTGTGTGAACTGCACTGGCTGCTGGTCAGGTGAAGGGTTATCTTCAAGATAGGATTACTCACCTTCAAGGTCTACACAGACTTGGCCCCGGCTATCTGTCCAATCTCCTAATGCTGCCCACCCCAGTTTGCTTCCTCCATTCCATGGCCTGGGGCCTCCTGACTATTCCACGGATGAGGATGAAAACATCTGGTGGCAGGGAGTTCAGTGTCGCTGCTTCCATCCTATGGAGTTCCTTTCCATCATCTATCAGGGAGGTTTTCTCTGTCGAGGTCTTTAAGAGCCAGCAAAAGGCCCACCTCTTCTCATTGGTCTTCCCGGACTTTGAGATTTGATTCTGTTAATCTGTTACTTTATATTAGATGACTGATTTTAATCTGACTTTTCTGTCTTGATATTGAGTGAATTAAATATTAATTTTTTTGTATTATGATTTTGTATGTGGTTATATGTGGTTTTCTTATTTATATTTTGTATTATGTTTGTATGTTTTTAATTTTAAGGTGCCCAGAGCCCCCAGGAATGGGTGCCGTAGAAATAACATAGAAACATAGAAAGTGAGGGCAGAAGGGGACCGCATGGTCCATCTTGTCTGCCCATAAGCCTAGCCCCTCATCCATAACTGCTATTCAGTGTTATAATTCCTTTGTGCCTATCCCATGCCCTTTTGAATGATCCAACTGACCTAGCCTCAACAACCTGTGGTGGAAGGCCATTCCAAGTGTCCACCACCCTCTCAGAGAAGAACTTCCATGTGCTGTTCTTGAATGTGCCTACTTCCAGGTTCATGAGTGATTCTTGACCTGAAACAGGTCCTGAACCTGGACCTTGATTATACCCTTCAGGTACTTGAAGGTTTGGATCATGCCCCCCCCCCCCCCTTCTCTATGCTGTTTCAGGGAGTATATGTTTAGGTTATGCAATCATTCTTCATATGTCTTGTTGTGGAGTCTGAGTACCATTTTTGTAGCTTTCCTTTGTACTGTCTCCAGTCTGTCTATGTCCTTTCTAAGGTGTGATTTCCAGAACTTCACACTGTACTCCAAGTGAGGCCTTATCAGTAATTTGTACAGTGGCATAATTACCTCTCTCTTTCTACTTGTAATTCCTCTTCCTATGCAGCCCAACATACTGTTTGCCTTTAATGCTGCTTTTTTATACTGCTTGGACGTTTTCATGTCATCTGTTATAATTGCACCCCAATCCCTTTCTTGTCTTGTGGCTTCCAGTTTTACTCCACACAGAAGATATTCCTCACATGGATCTTTCCTCCCTAGGTACCTGACTTTGCACGTCTCGGTGTTGAAATTTAGTTGCCAAGTTTTTGACCACCTTTCTACAGCAGTCTTTGTAAGTCAGCCTTCATCCTTTCCAATCCAGCTGGAGTGTCGCCCATATTACATATCTTTGTGTCATCCACGAACAGACTCACCTTGCCTTCAAGGCCCTCAGATATGTCACTGATGAAAATATTGAAGGGGATAGGTCCCAGTACTGATCCCTGATGCACACAACTAGTTATCTCCCTCTCCTCTGAGAGTGAGCAGTTAACCAGTACCCTCTGAGTCCTTCCACTAAGCCAGATCCATACCCAGCTTACCACTTTGTGTCCTACTGCTATGCTGCCAAGCTTTTTCAACAGCCTTCTATGTTGGACCAAATCAAAGGCCTTGCTGAAGTCCAGGTATATTACATCCACAGCGCCACCCTGATCTACTGCTTTGGTTACCCAATTGAAGAAGTCTGTTAGGTTTGTCTGGCATGATCTTCCTGCAGGTGCAACCATGCTCTCTTGGGTCCAGTCTATCATTTTCTTTGAGAAAGGATATACAGTAATCCTTTCCTTAAGTAGGGTTTCCATTGTTTTGCCCACAATTGAGGTCAGGCTTACTAGGCGGTAATTGCCAATACTTTTCCTACTGCCATTTTTATGAAGTGGGACAACTGTGACCTTTCTCCAGTCCACAGGAACTTCTCTGACCTATCGTGAGAGGTTGAACAGCTCAGCCAGTGGTGCTGCCGGGTAGTCCCTTAGCTCCTTCAGTAACCTATGGTGAATTCCGTCAGGTCCCTTGGCCTTGTCAACCTTAATTATTTCTAGTTCCTTCAGGACACTATCTCTTGTGAAAGGTGCCAAATCCATATTGCTGATGTGTGCATTTTTTTCTGTCAAGGTGGGACCACACCTTCTTCTTCTTCTTCTTCTTCCTTACTAAATACGGAGCAAAAGTATCTAAGGTTTATCTAAAGTTAAGGATTTCAACTTTGTCTTTGTCATCCTCTGTGCACTCCCCATCTTCCTTCTTAAGTCTGACTATACCACCACTGGTCTTCCTTTTCTTCTTGATATATCTAAAAAAGGTCTTGTCTTCCTAGTTGACTTCCAAGGTGATCCTGTCTTCTGTTTGTGCCTTTGCTGTTCTGATTTGTTTTCCTGCTTCCTTTGGTTTCTCCTTGTATGTGTCCTTATCTTTTTCCCATCCTGTTTGCTTATATCTAAAATGTGCCTTCCCTTGACTTCTTCTGCTAACAGCAGTAGCAACTTTCTTTTCCCTCCTGAATTCCTCACAACACATCTGTCTGCTCCTTTTGAAGTGCATCTCCTTGGTGATTTGTTGTTCTCAGCAGGTCATTGCTCCTGACTTTTGTGCTAAGGCAGCAGCTGTTTGTCTTTGAAACTGCAAGATTTCTATATTTTTGCTCTGGTTCACCTGGTCTGGTGTATTCTGTGTTTCTATTTCAATCTGCTCCATTGTATCTTCTGGAAGCTCCATTGAACTTACAAACGCCATGTGTATTTCAGTTCTGGGATCTATGGAGCTGCTGTCTTCACTTCCTCCTCCACCTGGGTCAGCCATCTTGCCAATCCTTTCCGCTCAAAGGTTCCCCCTACTGAAAGGGTAGTGGAGTTTTTCTGGTGTCATGACCAACTTTCCCCTTGTCAATAAAAGAGGTCCATGTAACCCACCTACCAGGATGCACCTGGAAATAAGCTATCATAGCTTAATGTGCCTTTTCTGATCAAATGTTACAAATAAATAAAATAAAGTATATATAAACCATTTTATATGTACCATTGTAAAATAAAACATCTCATTAATAAGGCCACCCATACATATTTTTGTTTTTAAAACTTAGAATGATGTTCTTGTGGGTATAATCCACTGTCTCTATGGAAAAGAACATTAAAAAGTTAATTTTTAAAAATAATTTTTTGTCTTCTTTTATTACAAATACTATACCATTTAGAACAGTTTGTAATGTTATACAATTTGGCTAAAACAAGGACTGTATTTTAGGGATCATAGTGGTAATATTTCAAGAATTAAAGCTTAACTGGTAGCTTGAAATAATTATCAGATTCTGATGCTATCTAATTCTTTCCACGACTATAGAAGGATTTACCATTCAAATTAAATGCAGATTTGTGACAGCCTGATAAAGTTTACCTTCATGTACTTTTATGTTGTACATCAATTCCAGAAAGTTTAAACTGAAAGTTAAAATGGCAGTATCCAACTCCTGGTGTCATTAATACCTAGTGTTTTTTTTTTCTTTTCTCCTTGCATGTTTGAAGCATTAAAGTTGTCTTTAATTATCTTTGTTTAAGCTGCTTAAATATTTCTCCTTCAGCTACTATCAGAAATTTGACTTGGGTAACAGCATAACGTTACATGTTGGTTTATTCACAAACAAGGCTACGATGCCATTGAGCCATTAAGAGATGTTCTCCTTACTTCATTCTGGATAAAACACAAATAAAATAACTCAACAAACAAGAGTAAGTATAATACATCCATCATCTGCATACTATAAATGGACATTTGATAAAAAGGGAAAAACTGAACCATTTTTAAAAGCTGACTCTAATGGAAGATTACCTCCATTACTGAGCCCCATTGATTCTCCATTAGTGCATGCAGCATTTTTCCTGCATTAACTTTACTGCAGAATTCTACAGAGTTGGGCTTGATCCTGGTGAGCTTCACTGTACCGCAGGGAAACAACTACAAGGGGTTGAAATATAACCCCAAAGCTTACAAAGCAGAGAAACCAGAGACAAGGAGAGTATTGGAGCAGAAACAAAAAATGAAGGAATGGAATTCACAGAGGGTATAACTTGTCCCCAAATGGTCAATAGTACCACAGTGGCAAAACCACTGGATCAAACAGACATTCAGGCCCTGTCCACACTTGCAATGGTACTGCAATAATGTCTTCAAAAATGGAACAGCACATATACCGTGCTAGCGAGTCCACATTGTGGTCTCCATTTTCAAGACCTGCTGACAAGCTTGTCCATGCTGGTGGCACGGTTTAGGAAGCTTGCTCCACCACATCTCACCTGGTGTCCCACAGTGCTTTGTGGGACACACAGATTGTGCCAAGCAAGTTCCAGCATGCAAGTGGGTGTTGCCATGAAATGGAAGTTTAAAAATGTTTGTGCCCACCACTGCTGGAATGCAGGGCACAGACAGAGCAGGATCAACCAGATACCAGTAATAGGAGAAAGAGTTTAGAAGGTAGGCTTCAGACAAAAAAAAAAACAAACAAACAGCTGCTGGGTTTTGAATACTGTGGAGGGATGCAAGGAGGGAGGTCACCACCAGTGGAAGGGTAGGGCTGATGGAACCAGGAGTTATGGTGTTAAGAAGCAATGCATTCTGACTCCTTGGAGGACTAATAACAGCTGAAAAAACAGTGAACATGGTATGGACTCCTGTCCACACTGGTTAGGCAACCATGTTTGTTTTCAAACCATGTTGAAAACCATGCTAAAACCCTGATACAATCAGGGTTTTAACATGGTTTTCTAACACGGTTTGAAAATGAGCCATATTTGGGGGCTCCTGTAATGTTTTTACATACCTGTAATGTTACTGGAGCCCTAGTGTGGACAGGACCTTAGGCACAGATTCCAAGCAATGGAAACAAAAACCAATCTACTGAAATGTAAACCCGAGTGCAGGAGAAATTGGATACCATTATTCATAACAGTGTCAGTGGCTCAGTAGGTAGCACACTTGCCTCTGAGGCCGGGAGATCAGAAGGCTGTGGGTTCAGTTCCCACATCTGGCACTTGGGTTAATATCCCAGTACTGACACCGTAGTGCAGCATGAGAGTGGTGCTGCACTTCTTGAGGTGCCGTCTTTCAGATAAGATGTTAAACTGAGGTCCCATCTGCCTGGATTGGTAGTAGTTCAGGTGGATGTTAAAGATCCCATGGCACTTAGCAAAAAAAGTAGGGGAAATTTTTATTAAATGAAACATAATCAATAACACTACATAGATTTATACATTTTAAACAAGATACAGCCAAAATATTAGAAAAACAGCTACTTAAACTTTATCACTCTGTGAAAACCTTTCCACCACCATATTACTGCTGTTGTAGTGAACATTTGAACATCTTTTAAATATATTTTTGTTAATTCTTGAGAAACAATCTGACTATAACCTTCTAGGGATATTCTTTTCTGGTAAGTTACCCACTGACAACATGCCTGCCATAAGCAAAATCTAAGGCAACTGAAAAAGAGAGATAATGTGTTTTGGTGAAAGTGGGCTAATCCCAAAGGATAAATTCCTAAAACAAAAATATCATAAGTGAGGTAGTGTAACCAAGATAAGTTCCATTTTGTACCTAAAAAAACCCACAATTATTTCACATAAGAACAATTAAGCAAAAAATGTTCCATTGTTTCTTCCAGGTTGATACATCCAGGATATGGACAGTTCCTTTCTAACTGTGCTGTACAGATACTGCTAATTAATGGATCAAGATGGCTGCATGCTGGGAGGTTGTGGATAAGCCTCGTCAGCAGGGACAGAGAGAAGTATTTGCTCTTTTTAGTAAAGGTATGCCACTGTTGCCTTATAATTTTTAATAGTCTCTGTTCTTTCCAGTCCATCTTGTGCTATCTGGTCCTTCTGTTTTTCTCTTCTTTTTGCTCTTCTCCCTCACAACAAACTGGTGAGGAGTCCTAGTGGTGGGCAGGAAGCCCCAGTACTGCGGTGGATGAGCTGCCCTGTGGAGGGCTGTGGAATTGAGGAAGACACTCAAGGGAAATCTCCTGTTCTGCCCGACAACCATGTGAGGTGAAAAAAGGAATAAAAAATATTTTACACTCGATGGACTGCTTATCGTGTGGGTTTTGTATTGTATGAGCTACCACTGTTATGTCAATGTGACTATGTGATTATGTGACTTTTGCTTGGAAGGAAAGAATCCAAAAGCAGTTTGACTATGGGAGAGAAAAGAGGTTTTCCAGTAAAGTTTGAAAGGTCCAAACACTGAAGCCTGAAGCCTGTGGTGCAGCACAGTTTTGGATTTAATCGTTCGGAGGTATACGACAGTATGAGCTGGATTTGGGGCTGATTCTGTGAGCACAGAGTAGGGAATTGAGGATGGAAGGAATATATATATATATATATATATATATATATATAAAACATGCTCATTACAACTCACTAATTCGCTTTATTTGAATCTAGAAGAACACTGAGTGAGTAGTGAGTAAAGGTCGTGTGGAAAGACTGAAAAGAGTGGTGGAAAACTTAATGAATTTTAGAGCCCTTTGAGAGTGTTTTTCTTTTCTTTTTAAACTGTGGCTAAATTTTGAATGCTCTACCTTGTCCAATACACTAACATATAAGCGACTTTTATCTGCTCAGTTAGTAGGTTTGTATGGTGCCTCTGATATTGTATGAACCTGTATGAATTTATACTTAATTTTATGCAGTTTTATATATATTATTATTTATATTATTTATACTGTTTGTTTTTTTGTGCCATTTTCAAAAAAGATAGTTGAGGGTTGGTTGTTCACCTCATGTGTCTTCTAGGGATTTAAGGCACTTTCTCCAAGCGAAAGGTATAATTTGGGCTTTAGTCATAGCTCAGGTAAGCAGTATACTCATGCTTAGCTATATTGCGAATTCAGGATCTTTGGCTTTCCAATTCCAAGTGAAAAGCAAAAATTTTTGAAGGTAATTCTATATTTGAACTAGCTTTGACTGATTTTGAGTTTGAGCTAATCATTTTGAATAATCGTGTAATGCTAACACTAAGTTAAGTGCTGTGTGCTGTGTACTACGTTTATCTTTTAACTCTTTCTTCCATATCTCCCATTGTTACTTTTAGAGTGCTCTCTGGTTTAAGATCTTATACTGAGGTGACAAGAGCTTCGTTCTTTTGTTATCCTGGCTTCTGATTCCAGTACACGAATTTCGCTTTGTGCTGATTTTATTGGATTATTGCTGGTCGTTTGTTGGAATTATGATGGTTAAGTAAGTTTTAGCTTATGAATGTAAAAATTAGAGCTGCTGTTTTATATGGTAAGAACGTTAGTGCTGATATGATGTTATAGGTGCTGATTTTGTATTTTTGGGGGATTCGCTAGAATCATGTGTCTTTTTTTATTAGATTTTATCAAGTTCTTTTTTCTGGATTTATTTCAGAGTGTTTGGTTTCTGCTTAAAGCTTTTTGCTGCAGCTGCATTGGTTATAGTGACCAGTGGTGAAGCAACCAAAAGAACCTCACAACAGAATTTTAATCTTATTGTGGAGAGTTAAGAATCAAGGAGTCTACATTAGGACTTGACTCAAGATCATTTCTTTTTTTTGTTTTGAAACATGGTGGTTACTAAAGCACAATCAATAGGCAATGTGAGGGGATGTTTGGGGGGTTTAAATCAAAAGGTGACCCCCTTTTCTACTTCCCCATCTCTTAGAAAGAATAGTAGGAGAAAAGGGAATTTAAAGATTAAAAATAAAAGAGGCAACATTATTAGATCAAACAAACATAGAAGTGAGCCCCAAATAAAATAACAAGAAATGGGAGAGAACCTAATGGGAGCAATAAAGATATTATGGAACTTTGTGCAAATAAGTCTTCAGAACTTTTAAATCCATTAACATCAGCATTACATCCAGGACATACTGTTTCTAGTCCTTGGTCTAGGTCTGTGTCAGTTAAGGAGCTTAGCAATGTTAAACTGACTAAGCAAACAAGTATTCTGGCTCACTGTGAGGCTAAACCAAATAGGGACCCTAAAGATAATAAGGTAAACAAGGACTATTTGGGGAATTCACAAAGGGGGGAGCTAGATTTAGTAGACTCTTTAACATCAAAGGGTCTGATTTCCTATGCTTCTGTAGACTCTGTAATTTGTGTTAAAACAGCTCATTCAACCTGGATGGACCAGGAGAGTTTAAAATGAGATGATATGAATCTTGGTAATAACTGTATGAATCCTCAGACCTCTGTTAATGCTGAAGCTTTAACAGACGAAAAGTAGGTACACTGACTTTATATAATACTGATCAAGGGGTACTAGATGACCCCTTGGAAGGTGACTTTTAAAAATCTTTACTGGATTCTGTTAAGACGGATTGGTTGCAATCTGGATTTGAAATGAATACGAATGACAATTTCCAGAATTCTGATAGTTCTTCTATTGACACATCTGCCATTATTAATGTCTCCATGAAAGATAAAACTACTCCCAATGTTAGTTTCGGGGACATATTGACAGACCTGCAACATACAATATTGGGTTTAAAGTCACTAAGAGCAGATTTTAACCCCAAGGATACTCCAAATGTGAAGTTAGTTTGCCAGGATAATCATATTCCCAGAATAATTGATTCAGTCACTCCTGGAAATTCCAATGGAAAGTGTCCAAAGACCTCAATGATGCGTTATCTTCTTAGTCAGGACATAATAGATATTTTGAAAAATCAACATGCAGCTAATTTGATACTACTGGAACAATTTGTGATGGTGAGAGAAGAATTAGAGAACTTAAAAATAAATATAGCAGTTAATGGAGTTAAATTGGACAATTTAACTGGCATTCTTAACAACAATCATTCAACCAGAGATACAATTTCAGTTTCTATGATTTATGCAGACGAGCCAGAAAGCCCCATGAATGTGAGTAGTCCTGTTTTAAATGAAGTTAAGTTTGATAGGCAAGATCCCTTGTCAATTAGTGAAGATGGAATAACTAACCAGGTTCTTCAAGTTGAAACAAATAATAGAGACATTGTTAAAAAGGGGAAGGGTAAAGGGAAACAAGGATAAATAACATGCAAACAGCAACATAGTACATTATGTAAAAAATTAAATAAAAAAGATATATATAGTCCTTCTAAGAATAATAACAAAATAAATAAGAAACGTAGAACCAAAAAGAAAAGGGTGCCCCTTGGGAATTTGTCATCTTTGGATGAATATAAAATACCTGATGCAGATATTATTGAATGTCATGAACAATCTGATACGAAAGAGGAATTACCAGTTGGCAATATACAAATTAATGTGTTGGGAAATGGGAAAACTTGCAAGCAGGATGTTGAAGTAATGAATGGGATAAATTTGTGTCAGGAAGTTTCTCTAAAGAATAATGAAATTCATGATGCTAGTAGCGGTAGATTTCAGAATTGTAAGAGCTATATCAGAATATTGGGCCTCCATTTGGATGATCAAGGGTTGGAGGAACTCTTAAAGAATCAGGTATTGTCTGTTTTTAGAGACACGGTTGGTCTCTGTGTGGAGGATGAGGATCTCTTTGTTTTTAGAAATACATCTTCCACTGAGAAATCGACAGTGACTAAGGTTTTTAGTCATCATAAAAGGGTTCTTTAGTATATCTGGAGAAATGTTGAGGAGTTATCTATTGGTAATTTGAACTTTGAGCTAGTTGATGATTGTGTTGGATCTATGAACATGGGGGATGTGGGATGCAGCCCTGTCTCACTCACATTTTTTGGTATGAGATGTATATATAGAGAAACAAAAGATAAGCTAACATTTTCACTGTATAATTTTCTTTCCAATATTATTGGGATCATGCTGGGAAGAAATTGAATATTGGATGTCTATAGACATCCCAGCCTACATCAATATTGTTAGGTGGATGTGTTATGTTCCAATAAGGAAGTCAATGAAAATATTCTGGCAAAATCAGTACTTCTTGATAGTTTAGGAACTCACGCTGTTGCATCTTCAGTGATCCTTGACGAACATAATTTGGTTAATAATCATGCTATTAAAACACAGAGACAGTCTGGTACTGATAAACAAATGCAAAAGATTATTGGACTAAGTGAATGGACTGACCTGAAACTTGATAACAGATTTGGGATATTGGTGGATATAGATGATTGACAAAATGCAAAACATACAATTACCTCTAGTGATTTAATTATTAAATCATCAAGCAGCCAGATTAAAGATTGATATAACTACCTAAACATTTTATCATGTAACATTGCTGGACTTAGGGCCAAATTTGTAGACAATGAATTTGTTGAATATCTATTTGGTTTCTCTGTGATTTGTTTATAAGAAACCTGGCATGCACTGGATGATGATATAAAACTGGATGGTTTTCAAACTTTTCAGTATCCAGGGAGCAAGATGTCCAAATTGGGGAGGAGAGCTGGAGGCCTGATTATTTATGTTAAAATTAATGTATTTGCATACTGTTCTCTGATTGAGCTAAAAAGGCATTTTGAGATAATTAGATTACTAGGGGTTGGTTTTTCAATAATTGTATGTAACATTTATGTTCCACCAAGGACTTCAAAATTTTTTGATAAAGAAATCTGGTTTAAATTAGGGGGTCAAATTACTCAAATTGCAGAAGATTTTCCAGATGACCAGTTATTATTGATTGGCGATTTCAAATCTAGAATAGGTAATTATGATGGGCTAGTTGATGACACGATATTAGATTTTATTTATCCTGAAGCTGTTAGTCTTCCCAGGAGTGCCAGTGATCTGGTTATCAATAATAATGGTAAAAGGTTAATTGAATTGCTAAAATATAATGGTATAGTTCCACTAAATGGTAAAATTTTTGGTGATACTGATGGGGAATTTACATTTCATACTGCTGTTGCAGAATCAGTTATGGATTTGGCATTATGGAAAGGTCCTTTGAATTTCTGGCAGACACTCAAAATTGATGGCAGTGTTGAGAGTGACCACTATCCAATCAACTTGACTGCTAATATCAAAATAATGAGTAATAATTATCTAACTTCATTAATAATTAATAAGATCAATGTAGAGGTTCGTGGTAGGAAAAGATTAATTTGGACTCGTATAACAGATTTAGACTCCTGCTCAGATCTGGAATTACTGTTCGATAAATATAACAAAATTGCTAGCACAAATTTTGGAGTCAAAAATAAAAATGTGCATGAAATTTTGGGTAAGATTCAACAGGGTATTTATATTGAGGCATTTAATAATAAACAAAATCAGAAAAGCTGGTTTGATAATGAATGCTATACCTGGAAGCACTCACTGAGAGTACAATTCAGGAAGTACAAGCATTTACCTACCCCCGATAACTTGGCTAAACTAAGATTGGAAAGAAAATTATATGGGAAACTATTAGTTGATAAAAATAATCTATACTATTTACATGAATGGCAATTAATGAATCATGCAATTAGAGATAGTGATGACAGTACTTTCTGGCAATTGATAGCTTACGGATGTAAGCAGGTCTCTAATTGCATTGAGAGTGCAATTGGAGACAGTGATTGGTGTAATTATTACACACAGATTATTTTCCAAGAGTCACACAAGTGTACATTTCCATTTGATCAAGAGGTGGTGTCACAGCTTACTATCTCTAAGATGGAAGTTAGTGAGACAACTGATGGTTTAAAAAATTAATAAAGTTCCTGGCCCAGACCTAATCCCCGGTGAAGTTTATAAACAGTTAAAAGTAAAATGGGTTGAGTTACTGGTAGATTTCTATAATACAAGTTTAGCTACTAATCAAATCCCGGATTTATGGAGGGGATTTGTGATTGTCCCCATTTTTTAAGAAAGGCAATAGGGAGAATCCAGCACATTATCATCCCATAAGCTTAATTGATATTATGGAAAAAATATTCTCAAAAATTCTGCTTAATCGACTAATTTTTAATATACAAAAATTGGGTGGTTTGTCTCAGAGTCAGGCTGGTTTTTGTGAGTCCTTCTCAACAATTGATAACCTATATATATTACAACATTTACAAGAAAAATATGTTAAATTGAGAAGTCAGAAGATATTTATGGCATTTATCGACTTCATGTCAGCCTTTGACACCATAAATAGAGAACTATTGTGGTATACTATGAGAAATCATGGAATTGATCCAGAGCTCATAAATGCCATTAAATTGTTATATACTGATACATGGGCTCAGGTTAGAAATACTGGGGGAAGCTTAACAGAGCATTTTAGTACCAACTGTGGAGTGAGACAGGGCTGTATCCTTGCTCCCTCCTTATTTTCAATCTACATAAATAATTTTGTAGTTAACATAAATAATTTGAAATCTGATTCCCCAAAAATTGGAAGTGATCCATGTGGAATTCTTGCCTATGCCGATGGCTTGTTAATGTTGTCATTATCCACTAAGGGACTACAAATCAAGTTAGATGAGTTGGCCAGGTTTGCAGACCAGAACTTCTTGAAAATCAATTTGACTAAATCAAAGATTATGGTCTTAGGAGGCTCTATGTGCAAGTATAAATGGTATATAAAGTCTGAGAGATTGGAACTTGTGAATGAATACCAGTATCTAGGAGTTATGATATCATCCCCCTTCAAGTGGAATAAACACTTTGAGGGTGTTTCATCTAAAACCGAAAGAACTATTGAAGCTATAAGCAGGTTTAATTATAAATATGGTGGCAATTAATTCATTCCACTTTTGAGATCTCTAGATACAACATGTAACTCCAAAATCCTCTATGGATGTGAGATATAGGATCATAAACATGCTACCAAATTGGAAAAAAACAGCAATTAGAGTGCTTAAAAGAGCTATTGGTTTTCCTAGAAAAACTTCTGCACAGTTTGTTAGAGCTGAATTAGGCCTCTCTAATCTCATTGCTTTAGCCAAATCTTGTGTGATAAATTTATGGATTAGGCTTACTTTGCTATTAGACCAGCATTTTAAAAAAAATGTTTGATAGAAAAAAATGAAATGGGAATTTCTGGTCTGCAAAAAATTGAACTGGCTGACTTGTGTAAAAAAGATTTTAAGTTCAGTGGGTTATTTGAATTTGTTTGTACTGACTACTCAAGGTATCTGTATTGCTAAAAGTTATGGGTCATTTCTTAAACAGCTGATTATGCAGAAATATAGGATCTATGATCTTTATTATATACAGAATTCAAAGTTTGCAATTTGGTATACTCAAAATGACTGTTTCAATTATTTTCGCTACTATTTAGAATACTTTGAACATCCTGACATGCGTCAGACTTATGCAAAATTTCAGGATAGGTTTTTTTCTGTCCAATGTGCTCGAGTGTAAGTTTAATAAGATTTATGACCAAGAACTCTCTAATTGCTTTTGTGGCTCTAATGAGAAGGAAGATTTAGAACATGTTGTTCTAAAATGTCAGTGGTATAGAGCAGCTAGACAGAGATGGTTGTGTCCAATTATTGATTCTTTCATAGAATGCTCGAATGAGATAATAGTAAGGACTCTTTTTACCACAGAAGATGGGTATAATATTAGAAATACTGCTCTTTATTTATGTAATATACAGAAAATAAGGAAAAGAATAATTAGTACACTTCAGAGATAGTCATTTTGGAATTATATGCTGTTTTGCATGATATTTTTGTAATTTATTTGTAAAAAGTAATGTTTATTGTGTACAAATATTTTGTAATGATCTTTTTTTATGATTGAACAAATAAAATTAATATACATACATACAACTGTGCTTTATATTTTGCGTTGCCCTTTATATTTAACCTCCCATACATAAATAACCACTGCGTTTCCCACATATGGGGGGGGGAGTTTTTTATTATTCAATTGTGTTAATACAAAAGAATTTTGTTTTGTAGGGAAGTTTTTAAAGCTAGGTTCAGTAGGGTAAATTGTGATAATAATAGTTTCATATAAAGTGCTTACCGTAGTGGTTTGCACCAGTGTCTTTGTAATTTGCCATTTATATCATTTTGAAACAGCAACTCGAAAATATGAAGGAACATGAACATGACGGGATCATTTTGGGGCCATATTATGCCAAATATGAAAACATCTGTTTAAAGCTTTGTAAACCCATGCTTGACCTTCTCCTTGTTTAGATCTTAGGCCAAATTTAATAGTTTGAGAAAAAAATAAAGTGTGAAAATACACAACAGGGTCAATAATACCCAGTCCTTCTTTCTTTTTGTCAGATATGTATAACAGTGCTTAACAGGGTTCAATCTATTCCTCCATAACATCTGGAAAAGGGAACTGTAAATCCTGGTTTCAAACAGTTGAGGAAAGGAAAATCATTGCTATATATTGCAAATAAGGAGCAATGTATTGTTTTAAAATCAATAACCTTTTTTGTTGAGATAGTTTCCACTGTTTCCATCTAGAAATTTTACCTTCAATTTTTTTCAATGCCAGATCCCAATTTTCATTTGGTAAATTCTTTGGCCCACAAAGAATCCTTAATATTAAAAGTGGAGTAGATGAAATAAAGATATCCCTAAAATAAAAATATTTCTGTATACCAGACCCAACCATTAAACCTTTTGTTTTGGAAATGTTCAATTTTGCATTAGAGATGGAAGAGATGGATGTGTATCTTTCAAATTCTGCCAAAAACGATGTTAATTGTTCCAGTGCTGTTAAAAACATACAGACATCATCAGCATAGGCCTGTAAAAGTAATTGTTTCCCTCTGTCTGTATTAAGTATTCCTGGAAATTTTGGTACTTTTGTAATAGAACGCAGGAAGGGATCTAATGAAAAAATATATAATAAAGGGCTTGGGGGCATCCTTGTCTGACTCCTGTTTGTAAAAAAAAAAAAAACCTTTACTGTCATACCTATTGTCATAGGATAAACTTTAGCAGATTTATATACAGTGGCGTGAAAAAGTATTTGCCCCCTGCCTGATTTTCTCTATTATTGCATATTTGTCACACTGGATGTTTTCAGGTCTTTAGACAAAATATAATATTAGATAAAGGGAACCTGAGTGGACAAATAACACTTTTTTTTTTTACTTATTTCATTTATTTAATGAAAAATGTTAACCAACACCAACTGGCACTGTGTGAAAAAGTAATTGCCCCCTAGTTAAAAAAACCCAATTAAAGGGATAATTAGAGTCAGCTGATTGAACACAGCCAGGCTTGATTACAGCCAGCCCTGCTCAATATAAACCTCACTTATTTTGGCCCTTACCATCAGAGTCACATTGCCAGCACAAAGATTCAACAAGCACATTATGCCATGATCAAAGGAAGTTCCTGAAAGATCAGAAAAACATTGTGTTGCCCTCTATCAGTCTGGAAAGGTTACAAAGCTATTTCTAAGGCTCTGGGACTCCATTGAACCACAGTGAGAGCCATAATCTCCAAATGGAGAACACTTGGAACAGTAGTGACCCTTCCAGGATGGGCGGCCTGCCAAAATTACTCCAAGGCGCAGTGTAAAATCATCCAAGAAGTCTCAAAGGATCCTAAAACAACATCCAAGAACTGCAGGCTTCTCTTGCCTCAGCTAAGGTCAGTGTTCATGACTCACAATCAGAAAGAGACTGGGCAAAATGGGCTTCATGTGAGGTAGAAAGGCGAAAACCACTGCTAACCAAGAAGAACATAAATGCTCGTCTCTCATTTGCCAAGAAGCACCTGGATGATCCACAAGCCTTTTGGGAAAATGTTCTATGGACAGATGAGTCCAAAGTGGAACTTTTTGGACAACATGGAACCCATAATGTCTCGCGTAAAGCAAACACAGCATTCCACAGTAAGAACACCATACCAACAGTCAAACATGGTGGTGGTAGTGTGATGGTGTGGGGATGCTTTGCTGCCTAAGGACCTGGATGACTTGCCATAATTAAAGGAACCATGAATTCTGCTCTGTACCAGAAAATTCTTAAGGAGAATGTCCAGTCATCCTTCCGTCAGCTGAAGCTGAAGCGTAGTTGGGTCATGCAGCAAGACAATAATCCAAAACACAAAAGCAAGTCCACATCAGAATGGCTAAAAAGAAGTAAAATTAATGTTTTAGAGTGGCCTAGTCAAAGTCCAGACTTAAACCCAATAGAGATGCTGTGTGAGGACCTGAAACGAGCAGTTCATGCTCGAAAACCTACAAATGTTACTGAATTAAAGCAGTTCTGCGAGGAAGAGTGGGTTAAAATTCCTCCACAGCGATGTGAAAGACTGATATTGAATTATAGGAAGTGTTTGGTTGCAGTCATTGCAGCTAAATGTGGCGTAACCAGTTATTAAGTCTAAGGGGGCAATTACTTTTTCACACAGTGCCAATTGGTGTTGGTTAACTTTTTTTCATTAAATAAGTGAAATAAAAAAAAAAAAGTGTTATTTGTTCACTCAGGTTCCCTTTATCTAATATTACATTTTGTCTAAAGACCTGAAAACATCCAGTGTGACAAATATGCAATAATAGAGAAAATCAGGAAGGGGGCAAATACTTTTTCACGCCACTGTAGAAGTTGAATTAAGTTCAATAAGGGGGCTGGAAGCCCATATTTAAGTGACACCTGAAATAAATGTTGCAGATGGACCCTGTCAAATGCTTTTTCTAAATCTGCTGTAATTATATAACCTGTTGATCCTTGAAGTGTTAGATATTCTATCACATCTCTTATAATCATTAGTGCTGTCTGGATTTTCCTATCTATTAGACCACAGAATTGGTAGGGAGAAATGACTCTTAAAGCATAAGCTTTAAGCCTATTATTTATCAAGATCGTAAGGATCTTGTAATCCAAATTCAAAAGTGTAATATGCATCCAATTTTTTATATCTTGTCTATCACCTGCTTTAAATAAATATATCATAAGTCTTTCAGTAAAGGCTGGGGACATTATCTGACATTCCATGAAAAATTGAAAAACCAATTGAAGACAAGTTATTAATAATGTAGAATATGTTTTGTAAAACTTATTAGGACGCCCATCTGGACTAGGTGATGTGTTAAGTTTAAACTGCTGTATTGCAGATTTTATTTCTAGTTCTGTAATGGAGTGTTGTAAAGACAGGGTATCCAAAGGAAAGGATGACACCGTCACTGAGGCTAGATATGTTTTTATGTGAGAAGGAGAAATAAAGACCTGTGGAGATAAAGAACAAAAATGTTGTTTCATCAAGGCTTCATTATCAACTTCGGCAGTTAGAATATTACCTGCTTCATCCTTTAAAGAGTCTATTTGCATGGACTTTTTAATATGTTTACATGCTTCAAAAGGATCTCCCATGGGTGATTTTTTTGTATGATTGGCTAACATTGCCTGTATGGTATTTGCTCTGTTATATTGGTATTTCTGCATCTCTTTTTTAATGTTATTAATCTGGATGTATAATCTATCCAATATGTATTTGATAATGTATAAAGTTTCCTTAATTGATTTCTAAGTGTAAAATACTTATGAAAAATATTCCTCCTGTTATTTTTCCCAAATTTTTTAAACCAGGTACTAATATCAATTTTGATGTCCAACCACCAATCCCCTAAATCAGTATATAAAAAAGCTACAGAAATCCTTGCCATAAGTATTGACTATATTGTATTAACTACCATTTGTTGAGACAGGATGGAAGTATTTAGTTTCCATCTGTGAGTTTGTCTAGGTATTGCCAAGGTGGATTGCTGGTATAAGAACTGTTGCTAAACCCTCACCAACACCTAAATTTTCCACTAAAAGGTCCAGACGGAACTTCAATCCTCTCACATACTTCAATGAATTAAAAACTCTTTGCACTGGCAGAGTTTTTACCTTGCTAAATCAGTGAATAATACCTATGACATCTTCCATGAAATTATAACCAGTGCCCTAAACAACCATGCTCCTTTGGTAAAAGCACGTATAAAAGCTAGAACATGTCTTTGGTTCTCAGCAGACCTCAAGGCTGCCTTACTAAAAAGAGATCAACTCTGGAAAAAGGGTCACAAATTGCACACAGATGAAGATAGGTGTCTCTTCAGGACAGCTAGAAACACCTGCACTAAGATGGTCAGAGAGGCCAAGGCCAATTGTTACCAATCTGAGCTAGATTCTGCATCGAAATGCCCTACCAAGTTCTGGTCCACACTAAAAGAACTGACTGGTCATTCTCCAGGAAATGTGCTTCCCTCCAAAATTACCACTGACAATGTTATAATCAATGACAGAAACGAGATCCTGCAGGCCTTCAACAATCATTTTGTCACTGCAGTCCTAGCATTCGATAACGCATCGGTAAGCAGACTGCACCCACAGATCAACACTAAGCTCCCAGAACTGAGTAACAATATTGTAACCTTCTCATTCTTACCTATCTCTGTAAAGGAAGTTGAAGGTCTTCTCCTAAAATTGGACACTAAAAAAAGTGCTGGGGCTGACTTCTTCAACCCATATTACTTGAAAATTGCTTATCACATCCTTGCTGCACCTATATCTCACTTATTCAACCTGTCCCTATTGCAAGGTTCCCTCCCTCAGTTATGGAAATTTGCTCACGTCATCCCCCTGTTTAAATCAGGGGATCCCTGTGACCTAAATAACTATAGGCCGATCTCCCTCCTCCCCATACTCTCCAAGCTCCTAGAAAAAATTGTGGATACCCAGCTGAGATCTTTCATGGACAACTCGAACTTAATAAACCCTATGCAGTCAGGCTTCAGAGCAAAGCACAGTACCATTACGACCCTGGTAAAAGTAGCTAACAACTGGCAATGGGACTTAAACAACAAAAAAATCATCTGCACAGTTTTCCTGGATCTCAGTAAGGCCTTCAACACCGTTGACCACTGTTTGCTCCTCTCCACTTTACAAACAATAGGCCTTGACCGAACCTCCTTGTGTTGGTTCCATGACTTCCTCACTGGTAGGCAACAACAAATCAAGGCTGAAGGTGAGCTTTCTTCACTTAAACTGATAAAAAGAGATGTCCCGCAGAGGTCCATATTGGGACCATTACTGTTTGCTATCTATATCAACAGTCTGGATGTAGGCATTAAGGAAGCAAGCATTCACCTGTTTGCTGATGACACGGTGCTCTACATAAGCTGTGAATCTCCTGAAGCTACCTGTGGTGACCTGCAAACTGACTTTAACATCCTGCAGCACCAGCTTCTCAGTAAAAGACTACTACTTAATGCCAAGAAAACCAAGGCAATGCTATTCTCACCAACTGACTATGGGGCATATTCTGCCACTGCTGGTCCATTACCTTCTATCTCCACCTTACTAGGTGAACATCTTGAATACATACCGCAATTCAAGTATTTGGGTGTCTGGATAGACAATAAACTCTCCTTTGTGGAACATATAGAAGAACTGCTGAAAAAGCTGAGGCAGAGGCTTGGACTCTTCTTCAGAATAAATTGCTTCCTGACCGCAGATGCCAAAAGACAGCTCATCCAATCCACGTTCCTCTCACTAATTGACTATGCTGACTTCATAAATGGCCAATGCCCAGCCTCACACCTTGCTAAATTGGATGTACTGTATCATAGAGCTCTGAGATTTATAACAGGCCTCCCCTTTTCCACCCACCACTGTTCATTATATGCAGCTGTGGGTTGACCCTCCCTTCAACACAAGCGGTATAGAAATGCAGCCCTCTGGATGCTCTGAGCCATCACCAACAAACTCCAGCAATACATTGCTGACTGTCTCCCACTAAGCCTGATTGGGAATTATGCCTTGAGAAGTCACTCGCTGGTTTCCCTGAAAGTACCTGGGGTCAGTACCCACTTTGGAAGATCAGCCATAAGCTTTGTCCTGCCCACACTTTGGAATAGGATACAGAAATCACTGAGACTTAGCTCCCCTATTAGTCTTGCTATGTTCAAGACCCTGTGTGCCCAAACATTTGTGGAGCTCTGTAACTGTTTCCACTGTTCCTAGTTGTCCAGCTGTCATTTCCGCTCAATCTAAGTCCTTCCCATTCAAACTAAGTGTTCAGTTACCAAGATTACTCCCCCCTACCTCAGTCCATTCTAGTCCCACTGGCACTACCAGTTCATCTCAGTCCATTCCAGTCCCACCGATACTATGTACTCACTGCAACACCCCCCATCACCCACTCTTATGCCCTGATACCACCTGCTTAGTATCCCAGAATCTTTCTGCAAGTGTCCCTGCCTCTTACACATGCACTTTTCCATATCCCAGGGACTCCTTTACAGGCAATGAACATGTTAATGATGGATAGGATTATAAAGGCATCTCTGTATATATTATTTACCTTTATTTCTACACTGTATATATTTTGTTGTACACGTCTTGCTACTGTTGTTTTATGTATATTTTATTTGTACTCTATTCTGTACCCTCGTCCTTGCAAACTGCAGGTCCACCTTGTAAATGAGCTTGCTCAATGGTGATCACCTGGGTAAATAAAGATTTTGATTGATTGATTGATTGGATACTAGAGAAAAAGTTAAAAACAAATGATCAGCAAATTCTGAGGGATGTGCAGTGAATTTTCCGGCAGGAACATTTGAGAATATAAATAAATAATCTATTGTAGATTGATATTTACCCATTTTATATGTAAAATCAGGTCCCTGTTTTTGAAATTTGGAACAATTAAGTAAACCTGCCACTTTAACAATTTTCTGAAGAGAATTAGAATCACAGTAAATATTTTTTGAATCACTAGTTTGACACTTTGGGAGACTGCAATTGAAGTCCCCACCCCAAAAGATTTTTTTTAAGGAAACTAAATAAGGTTGTACCGCCTGCATGCATGTCACCCTTTCAGCTTTAGATTGAGAATTATAAATATTGATAAATCTACAGGCCACAGTTCCTCAATTACCATCCAGAATTAATAATCTTCCCGGAATGAGGTCTATCAGATTATATAAAGCAAAAGCATAAAAATTAAATGGAACTCCTATCCCATCTGCACTGTCAGGTCCGAAAGACCAAAAGGATGGACCCCAAGGCCAATACCTTTTGAAAGAAGCTATCTGATCAAATGTATACATCCAGGTTTCCTGTAAAAAACATATTCGGATTTTTTCGTCATGAATATATTTTAAAATTGCTGGCCTTTTATCAGTTTTTAATAGACTATGAGTATGTAAAGAACCCCAGGTCAATGTCGGAGAACCCATATAAACATGCCTTTATTTTTTCCTTCTTTTTTCCTTTTTTTATATTCCTTCACAATCACCATTGAAGGGTCTTGTGAGGATTTTTGTGAATCTGTATCTCCTACCTCCATTTCTGAGTCTCCCCAAAAAGTGCTGCATAGGAATTATGAGACTCAGTTAACTTCTTGTGAGAAAACAGAAACAGGGGATTGTGGGGGAGGGTTCACCTTAGAATTTCTTGTAGATCGTCTGTGAGTCTGAGGAGAGGAAGGAGGGGGAACTGTCACTCCTTTATCCTTTATTTCTGATTCTTTGTAACAGACAGGAATCAGCAAGGAAAGAATGGGTCCTACAGTTGTGTCCCCTTCCGGTTTTGGTTTCACCACCAAAATTTCTTCCTTCAAAGGGGGAGAAGAAGGGACATTACCTTTAGGGGTCTGGGAGGGTTCTGGAGGTTTATCCTCTGATTTTGTAGGGGCAGAGGATGGCAGCAGCTTTCTGTGCCTGTTGAATTAGTAAGTCAGGGCTAATATAGGAGGCCTTATTTTTTGCTGCCCAAGGACATTCCGGAAAAATGTGCCCAAATTCTTCACATAAATCACAACATGTGTGATTAATGCATTGCATTGTAACATGCCCAATTTCTCCACAATTGTCACACCGAGATCTGTCACAAATGCTAGATAGATGAGTTCTTGAACCACATTTATAACAGGCACTTGGTTGACCCCCATAAAAACAAGCCCCCCTGTCATGACCCAATAAGAAGGAATTTGGGATATGCTCTATACCAGAATCTGTTTGACTAACTTCACTTTGTATTTCCATTCCCCAGTCCAAAATAGTTCAGTGTCTAGAATGGGTTCAGAAGAGCTTAAAACATCACATTTTTGTAATAACCAGTAAGTTATATCCTCTACATGGACCCCCTCATTCCTAAACATAACTGTGACATTCTTAATCAAAGGTTTGGAAAGAGAAATCACCAAAAAGTGGGTCCATGTAGGGGAAAACTTTACTTGTCCGTATCTCTCCCAGAAAAGATCCAGTAAAAATGTAGAGCGGAAGCTAATGTCAAAATTGTCCACTCCGGAGATGTTAATAAATGTGAAGACTTCTTTGGGTGAAAAGTGTAGAGAGTCTTTTAATGATATCTTCCCCACATGATATCTATCCGGTCTGTCTGCTAGGCCTCCAATATACCAAATACACACAGCATTTCTTCTGGGAGCAGGTTCTTTCTTAGCTTTGGAAAACAGTTAAGACATTAGGGGTTTTTGTTCAGTTCCTGACGAATACTCCAGTGAGGGAGTGAAATGTTTGGTAATTCAGGTTCTGGGGTTGAAATGGAAGGAACCTGTTTAGAGTCCATAATAGAGATTGACAAGTCCTGTAAAACTGGTGCCTCAGCATTTTTTAAATCCCTATCGGTTGATTTTAAGTCCTTTTCAATAACCACCCCCTGTTTTTCTTCTGGTTTCCAGGTGGGGTTTGATTGAGAAAGTGAGAACGAAGAGTCCCAGGAGGGATCAGGTAACCAAATGCGCTTGGGTGATTGCATCCATCCTGATCCCAAAAGATCATTTTTTGGTGTCCATATCTCTTTAAGGGTAGCTTCTAACAATGTTGGAGCTGTAGTCTCTGTTGAAATCTGAGCTGAATGACATGGTACTGTTGCTTTAAGAGATGCCAGCTCTGCTGGTTGTTTCAATGCCTTTTTTTGCCGTTTGTTATTAAATTAAAAAGTTGTTGCTCCCGCTTGTGACAAGGGAGATTTTTGATATATTGTAGCCTCAAACGCTGAATCTGCTACAGCAATAGAGTCGGGAGCTTTAAAAACAAATCCCAATGTTTTTGAGAGCTGGGGTTATGACTGAGTCGGAACTTTGTTAAGGATAGAAACCGGTTTGTTTGCTGAGGGATTACTAGGTAAATATGAAACTTCTTCATTTAAAACTTTTCCATGACCCTCCAAAATAATAGCAGGCTTTTGGCACTCACTCATTGTAGCGACCATACTGCCAGCCTTTTCATGCACATTATTTGATTTAGAGATAGCTGTGTTTGCAAATGAAATTGACAATGACTCACTGAGCTCCAGCCGGGCCTTTGATGCTAGTACGTCATTCTGTAATTTGACAGCTGAATCAGAGCATTTGACAGGGGGTGTTTCTGAAGTTGTTTCTATGTCATGGTGCTTCAAGGAATCAATTAAAAAAGGTACTGGTTTACTCAAGGAAGTAGTCAAAATTGTAGAGTCAGTCAGTGTTTCAATTTCTGCTGTTTTAGGCAAAGTTAGATCCTCAGTAGTGAAACAAAGCTCAGGAACATCTTTTTTCAAATCCAAATTTACTGATAATGATGATAAAGCCTCAGAATCGGCAACAGTGGGACAGTTTGTAGGCCTTGAAACCAGGCCTCCTCCTTTCAGCACATCCTGCTCCTCTGCTACATCAGCACTTCCTCCTCCTCCTCCTGTGTCCGGCTGCAAACTGTGCCCCTCCATCCTGTCCACAGGAAGTGACAGCACCCCTGCAGTCACAGTAGGGGAATTTTATTGAGAAAGTTGGATTTCATTACAGGAAAAAGAAGCAAACAATACAACAAACATAAAAGATCCAAAAAAACATACCAGATACAGAAGTTACAAAATAAAAGGGAGAATCCCCTCAAATACCTGTAAAAAGATCACAGTTAGACCATAAATGAAAAAACTGAGGCCCTGCAAAACGGTTGAAATCCTGTACTTTAACGACACAAATAGCAATTCTAATATTATCAATTACTTCAGATACGGGAATCAATTTTTGATGCAAAACCAGCATACATCTGTCCTGTCATAAGTAATAATGAGTTAAAGAGAAAACAATAAATAAAGTGTCTTCATGATATTTTTGACATAATGCACCCTGCGCACAAAACATAATTTGAGCATAAGATAAATGTAATAGCATTGGTTCCAACCACAAACCAGCTAACATAGTCCAAAAGGAAACAGCAAAGGGTCACTCCAAAATAAGGTGTTGCTGGGTTTCAAGAATAACAGAACAACCCACCCTGGGGCAGTATCATGCGTCTAAAGCTTTGTGCTTATGATTGCCTTTAACACTCAGATGCCCATAATTACCTAACCAGACTACATCCCACACATAGGAGGGTAGACGGGGATTACAGAGAGAATCCAATCGACCCGATGTGAGGGACAAAATGGTAGAACCACCCTATCCTGTGCATCTTTCCTCCAAATGGTGTCATAGAGAAGTATTCTAGATAAAATGCAAAAATCCTGAGGACGTAAATTCCAAGATAATGCCACCTTAATAGCTTCTTTCCCATCTAATGGAACATCATAAAATTGAAAGACCCACCCTTTTTTTCCCAGATCCCAACTGGGAAGGCAAGGCACTAACCAGTGCAACAACAAGGGTTTCCATACCACCACCCCTGGTTTTAAAGCTTTCCCAAAATTAGTGTTAATAAATATACTGTAAAAGAAAGTCACCAGGTTGATCATCTCAACCCCTCCCTCCTTAGTTGGTCTATAGGTTATGCTCCTCTTCACTGGGTTCAATCTAGACCCCCACAACCCTTGAAAAAAATCCTATACAATCTAGAAAAGCAACCCATGGATGGAAGAAATATGTAACAAAGATATAAAAAAATTGGGAGCACCAAAATTTTAAGCAACATAGCACATTTTTTCTTACCAATCAGATACTGTTTCCATCCAGAAATCAAACCCTCAGCCTTTCCTAAGGTTAACTGCCAATTATAATTACATGCATTATCAGTCCCCAAAAAAATACACAAGTACTTAAATGGGCGAATATCAATCGATATCCCAGCATACTGACCTGATTGAGGGGGATCTGGGTGTCCAATAGGAACCCCAATACTTTTACCAAAATTAATTCGGGAACCTGAAACCGAGAAGTAAGTATTGAGAACTTGTAACACAACCATTTCAACAGTACCAATATCCATGGTCAAAACCAAATCATCTGCATAAGCTAAGATTTTAACTGGAGCCAATGAAGGGGCATCCCTCAACCCCAAAATATGAGGACAAAGAGAAATTGCCCGAATCAATGTATCGATACAAAAGTTGTACAGGAGAAGGCTTAGTGGGCAGCCTTGTCGGACCCCTCTAATCATAGTGACTGAATTACCCAACCAACCATTCACATTTGGAATGATGGTAGCCTCAGTATACAGAGTTTTAATCCACAGGAGAAACTGACAAGGAATCCCAAAAGCAACTAACACTGAAAATAAAAAATCATGCAAAAACCCTATCAAAAGCCTTCTCTTGGTCTAACCCCAACACCCAACCAGAGGCCCTACCTTTCTCACCCAGAGCAAATAATTCAAGTAACAGAATTAAATTATCATTTTGGCTCCTCCCGGGGATACCACAAGTCTGAGCAGGACTAAGACGTGGTGCAATTTTTATAAGCCTGGTCAACAAAAATGTTGCCAAGATTTTATAATCAATGTTTAATAAACTGAAAGGCCTCCAATTTTGTAATTCAGTATGAACACCCTGTTTTTTAAAAATGAGAACTAAAATAGCTTCCTTCATGGACTTAGTTACCGAAGCTGTGGTCAACATATTATTAAATAATAAGGGGGCAGGAACCAAATCCTATTTAAACATTTGAAAAAAATGAGCAGTAAGGCCATCTGATCCGGGTGCGGAATTAACATTCAGACTGTCAATGGCCAGAGCCACCTCTGTGGGTAAAATATCACCAGACAACATCTCCTGCTCCTCTAAGGAAGTGATGGAAGGTGTAAGGAGTCTAAGAAGGGTTTAGCAGCTTCACAACTTGGAGAATTACCCAACATAGAAAGGACATGTTGTTCCACCACCTGAACCATTACCTCTGGATCTGATACCAGAACACCACTGGGTGACCTGAGTTCCTGAATAAACTTAGAGTCCACCCATCCTTTAAAGTCTTTGAACGTATTAAGCCCACCTTTGGTCACCTGCATACCAAATCGTGCCTCCTGCCCCAATGAACTAGCCCTATTGTATTGCAGGGATCTCATTTGTGAACAAATCACTGCAATCTGAGCACTATAATCAGAATCCGTAGTATCTGATAAGGAAATCAGATGCTTCAATTGTTGCCGTTGTGCTAGATATGATAAGTAAGTTGCAGTATGTTTTGCCACAGCTTGTCCCTGAAAAATCTGCCGCCATCTGTTTTTAGAGGCATCCCACCACTCACAAGAATCTTCATAAATATCTGCCACCGAAAGTCTGGCTGCCCATTCCCTCCTCCATAGTTTTTGTAGGCGATGATCCTCTAACAGTGAATCACTAAGCTGCCACCTATTTTTTTTACATCTTGGAGTATTCTTCCAAGAACAAGTCACCTTAACTGCTGCATGATCAGAGAACTCCACCCCCAGAGTATTACATGATAAAATCCATAATATTTGAGATAAAAAAAATGAAATCAATACGAGTCAGCAGTGGCCCTTTAAAAAAAGTAGATCCCCCAGACACATGACACGATCTATAGGCATCCACCAACTGAGCAGTTGTAACCACCTCTTTTAAAGCGATAGAATCACAAAATAATTTTGTGGTCTGTAACCCTCTATCCTGATGCAACCCACAATTAAAGTTGCCCACCCACAAAAGTAATCTAGAGGAATGCAAGTAAGGCCGAATTAACTGAAAAAGCGAAACCCTCTGTGCTTTAGATTGAGGGGCATAAACACCAATAATCCAAAATCTTTCCCCACAATAGGAAAAATCCAACAATAAAGCATGACTGGGCTGAATATCAACCAACCGTGACACCTGAAAATCAGAGTTGGAGAATAAAATTCCCACACCGTCACATTTGTCAGTACTGGAAGACCAAAAAGATGGACCAGAAGTCCATGCCCGAGATGCTTGTTGAAGCTCATGGCTAGATTTTAGTCTGGTATCCACAAGACAGATGATATCACAGTTGAAATATGGCAAGGTTAAAAAAAAAACAAGCTTTCTAGGTCCTTTAATACTGTTGACATTTAATGTACACACAGATAAAGTCTCCCTCATTAGGTACCTATGGGTGACTTACTTCTCCGACTTTGTCTAGTCCTTTTTACAATGGGGTCCAAATCCCCCCTTCCCTCAGTGTCTGTACAAGAAAGGATAGAAGAGCTATCTGTATCCTCCCCCCCCAGATTTTTTATCGGAGACGTCTGCAGCTAAAACAGCAAATTTATTTCCCGATCTCCATGTATTTCCCCTCACATTTTTTCCTCGACCCAACACAGCCAAACCTTTCTGTGTTCTTTTATGGGGTATTTGAACATATCCAGCTGCCTCAGTACCAGACACCATGTTTACTGGGGGGGGGCATGGTGATATCAACCACTACTCTATCTTCTGAACCAAGCACCTCAGGGACGGGAATGTCCTTAACACCCTTAGTTAAATCTATCTCCACAGGTGGAGGATAGACCCTTGTTTTCTGAACACAAGTGTCCTTTGACTTAACAGGGAGTTCCCCAGATCCAGAGGTAGATGTGTTGTGAGTCTGAACCTAAGCTGCAATAATCTTATCCTGCGCCTGTTGAGCCAAGGAAATCAAGCCCACATGTGAAGGGCAATCATCCCTATTATGGGATGCCCAAGGGCAGCAGCCATATGCATGCCCAGTTCATTCACACAAATTACATTTAAAAGGGTTAAGACAGGCACTAGAAGCATGTCCAAAATCAAAACAATGACTACATTTTGTAGTGTCACAAGCTGAGCTAAAATGAGCTCTGGAACCACATTTAAAACAGGATTTAGACTGCCCCACATAAAAAATGAGACCTTTGTCTTTTCCCAAATAAAAAAAACTCAGTAGGTGACTAGGTCCATTATTAGTGGAATACAATTTGACATGAATCCTCCAACCCCCATCTCATATTTGTTCACTATCTAATGTGGGTGTAGGTTTATTAAGCACCTCACAGCATTGTCTTAACCAAAATAAAATATCCTCAATATGTACTCCTCCATTTTAAAGCATGACAGTGATATTTCTAACAGCAGGCTTTGTTAAAGGAATTGCATGAAAAGGAGACCACGTAGGAGAGGCCTGACAAGCAGTATATTGGGCCCAAAATCAATCTAAACTGGAAACTTGTTTGAAACTAACATCAAAATTATGATTCCCCAATCTAATAAGGGCAAATATCTCAGAAGAAAGGAATTTCATGGATCCTTTAAGTAGTGTTTTCACCACATAGAACTGAGTCGGAGGATCCACTAAGCCCCCTTTATATAATAGGTGAACCACATTCCTTCTGGGAGCAGGTTCTCCTTTAGATGAAAACAAATCAGCCAGCTTAAAGCCTACTGGTCTATCAGGATCCTCATCCTGATATTCTAGTAACTGAGGGGCAGGTCCCATCTGAAGTGGACCCTCTGTTTCTAAGGGCATAGAAAGGGCAGCGACAGGGGAACCAAGCACTTCAGGAGTATCCTGTAAATTAGTAGAAACATTCTCAACCGAAGCAGACTCAACAAATGTTAATGCAGAATTATCAATACCTGACAGTTTCTTAATACAATCAGTAATATCCCCTTGAGGGTCGTTAGAGTTCATAACTTTAGTGTTTACCACAGACTCCTCAGCTTTGTGTAGCATATTTAAATACATGGGGTTTCAAGAATCAGGAGTCCAAACCCCTCCATCACCCTGTTCCCACCCAGCCCCCTTCAGAGCTTTTTCTGGAGACCAAGAAGTCCCCTGTCCAAAAAAAGGAGTCGAGGTACCCTTAGAAGCCTTAGAGACTCGCCCTTTAGAAAGCTCCACAGTACCTTTTTTACTCCATCCAGGAGTTTGAGAAGTCAGGAAGAAAACCTCTGGACCCTTAGTCGTAGTCAAAAATGCAGCATTTGGTAATCCAGGCAGCACCCCCCGAGCAGAAGCGTCGCAGCCACTCGAGGATAGTGTTTGTAAAGTTGCAACAGGTAAATCCTGTTGGGGCTGTAGGCATGCCGAGAAACCACTCAGTAAACTGCCAGCCCCAGCTCCAGCTTCTGGATTCAGAGCGTCACTTGCAAGTGACTCCGACTCTGCTGCATCATTCTGGGTCTTCCCAGACCAGTGAAAATTAGCCTTAGACAGCCCTAGAGCTGCCTTCGGAAGTGCAGCAATCTCAACATCCACCACAGCAAGTTCTTGTAGCAAAGCCTACTGCTTTGCCTTCAATAAGGTTTGCAAATTACGTTCTTCTGTAGGACCGACCTCCGTTAGCCCACCAGCCTGAATAACCTCTATACACTCCTCAGCTTCGATGATAGTCGCCATCGTGACTTCTGCTACAACACACTTTTCCTCCACGGCCCCTGAGAATAGAAGCACAGGGGAGGAGGCCTGCTCACCTGCACTCACACCATCCAGCTCAAGCTCTGACTGCAGCATACCGACAGCAGCCAGTAGGGGACTTTCCCCGGTGTTCGGGCCAAATTTCCCTAATTCACTAAAAATACCACCAACAGCTTAATCTGGTTCAAGGTCAGTTGGCATTCATCTGTATCCCCCTCCCCCGGGTCGTGCCTGAGAATAGGCAGGATTTGTCTAGTGCACTTACCTGGTTAACAAAAACTAAACAAAAATAAAATAAAAATAAATAACAATGGTAATACTGAAGCTCCTAAGAAAGCTGGAAACTTATCAAAACTGCAGCATAATACAACAATACAATAGAACTAAAGGATGTACTGTCTGCCTCAAAAGATTCTTCACAGCCTGTGGACAATTTATTTCCCCAAAATACAGGGAATGGTTCAATATGAAATCTTTTTTACCTCTAAAATGTAATAAAGTTAAGCCAAAATTTGTAGAACTTGGAGTAAGGAAGAAAGAAAATCTAACAAGGAAAAGTGGTCTTGATAATAAACAAAACATAGCAATTACAATGGACCCTCAAACATCCTACTCACAGGCATCTAAAACAAACTATAGACAAGACTACAGAGGAAACTTACTCAAAGAAAGCTGAAAATAAAAACACTTCAAACTTTCAGGGGAAAGTAAACCAATTAGCAATGACACTTCCAAATCCAAATACTTCATTATCTGGAACACTGCCACAAAAGCAAGCACAAGATGGCCCTCTTGTCTTCCAGATTACAATCCAGGATTTAGAATTTTCTTCAAAGGGAACTGAATTAGAATCTGAGCCTGAGGAAATGCCCAATGATGGAAATAAATAAAACAGAGGGGCAACCAGTAGAGGTGGGACATGACTACATGCCTAAATCATCACAGTTAATTCTGAGTGAGATGATTCAGACAAAAGGATCCATACAATTAATCACACAAATTAAAACAAATGTAGAAGCTCTGAACAACAAAATGCAAATAGTAATGGTAAGTATAGAAGATATACACAAAAGGTCACAGCAAACCGAACAATGTGTCTCAGAACTAGAACATGAAGCCACCATAACTAAAAGAGTTACTCTATAAGGAAATGAGATTAAAGAATAAACAGGAGAAGATGACATAATATAAGACAAGGGCAAGAAGGCAGAATATTCGAGTAATTGGTGTACCTGAAAGATCAGAAAACACATTTCCACTGGAGAAAGCTATGCCCAAGATTATTGCCAATTTTCTAGTAATTCAAATCTTACAACCAGGCACTTATAGTATGAACTAGATCACATCCACAGATCTTTAAAAGCTAAGACAACAGAAAATACATCACCAGAAGCAACTGTAGCAACATTGTTCAGATCTAGAGATAAAGACACCCTGATGCAAGCTGTGTACCAGTGAAAAAGCATTGAATTGGGCAATAGTAAGATTTTTATCTTCCATGATCTCCCTTTTGAAATAGTATAAGGGGGAAGAAGTTTCAAGCTTTAAGGACAATGTTATGGAAGAATAACTTTAAAACTGCTGTGCTATATCTTGCACGGCTATGGGTGTTACTTAATGGCCAAACACTGATATTTTCAACAGCAGAAGAAGCAGAGAAGGAATTGCATATATATGTGCCACAGGTTTTTTTTTTAAAATGGCTGAGGGAAATTATAATCTATTAAGGAACTAAAAAAATCATTAAGCATATTCTTTTAGAAAATTATTATTATTATTATATTTTTTTTAGCTGCTTAAGATGGCAAGTAATATATGGGCACTGTTATATTTATATTTTTTTTATTGCAGAAGAGACTAGCTAGCAGCTGGATCTATAAAATAATTTACAAAATTACTTGTTAATAATTTATCTTTAGGAAATCTTACCTAAATGCAACTTAATTTGGCTTCTGTGCTCAATATCAGGTTTAATGCTTTTCCAACAGACATAAGAATGTACTGTAAATGTTCAGTAGCAATGTGAATTTTGTAATAATTTTTGGTGTATTAGGAAGTGAAAAGTACCTGGAGAGGGTAAAATGACAGACAGGCAGCAGGCGACAACCTAAAGGGAAAGTAGTAATGAATGAGAGGAAGGGGGTTAGTAATAATGTTTATTTCTGTAAGGTAAAAATACAGTCAAAATACAAAAAATGTCTGCATCTTAGGTATATCTTAGGTAATGCTTTAAATCCTCCCTTGCTAGACTACCCCCCTTTTCATTTTTTCTGCCACTTTGCTTTAGATCACCCCCCTTGTACTCACCACTGCTCTCTTTACTCAGCTCTTTCCCTTCCTTCTCTTGATGCTAGACACTTTTTCCATTGTGTCTCTTTTTTATCCAAATTCTGATTTGGCACTCTTCCTTCTTATTTCAAATACCTTCTTTCCCTGCCTCCTTCTTCCACCTACCTTCTCCACAACAATACTTTCTATTTTCTCTTTTTTCCTTCTAAAAAAATCTATTGTTGGCCAATCTGCTTTTTCTTACTGCTTTTTCAACCTTTGGTCCTACCTTCACCTTCCTATTTGTTCTGCCTATTTTCCTTCCTTCCTAAAATCTCATCTTTCTGACTTTTGTCATCCTGCCTGCAACTGCTAGTGGCTCCTCCTCTTTTTTTCCACTCTCTAGCCTTGCCCTTTTCTTTCTTTTATCTTTTTACCATCTATTTTTTCCCCCTGCAGGAGGTTCTGGTCCCCTGCTGCACTCGCTGCTCCCCCAGTCCCCAGGCTTACCCCCCCCGGGCAGAGCCACCAGACAGTCACCCCTCCTCAGGAAACACAGCTACAAAGTCCTGGCTTCCCCCCAGGGTGGGGTCATGGGAGCAGAACCCCTTCGGTGGACTTTGGTCTGCAGCAGGGAGTGGCGGCAGAGGCAGGGATCCCCATTAATGACTGGTGGTGATTTTTGCAGATAGATTTTTTCCCTGGAGCAGGGATGTGCAATGATGCCAGCATACACCCTGCCCCCCCCTTGCATGTGGTGCCAGCGGTGGCGGTACCCCCAGCCTCTGATAGAGGTCTGCATTGCACCAGACACTCTTCCCCTTCCTCCAGAGAAGGATAGCAGTCCATGGGATGCTCAGTCCTTCTGCCCCTGGCCAGCCCTCCAACTCCTTAGTCCATCCCCAAAGCTGGAATATCAGTGCTGCAGATGGACACCCTGCCGCTGTGCCAGCAGGCTGGCCAGTCTTGTCCTTTTCTTACTGTTCTGCTATTTTCTCTTTCTGAATTTATTAGAGTGCATTATTTTCTAGATGCCTTCATTTACTATTCTGCCTATAATATTTCTGAGTCTGTTTGTAAAACTATATTATTGTATTTTACCTTATTATTTTTTTTTATTGTTAGCTATCTCCTATGCCCCTCTCCCCAGGACACATCTGGAAATGATTTGTTTTCAGCTCAGTATGTGCTTCCTAGTTAAACTCTTAAATAAAGAAAGAAAGAAATCTTAGGTACAGAGTATGCAAAGAAATAATGTATCTCTGTGCCTTTTTATAGTTATACCATAATTAGGGTGACTCTAATTAAATGACTCAAAATGGGCAACTCAATTTGAGCACCTGCAAAAAGAGAGACTGTACAACGTGAGTGAGTGTACAATATGAGCAACAGTGTGAGATGTGCAATTGTGGTGGACAATGAGCATTGTGGAGTTAGTTATTAATAAGTAGGGGTGTGTGGGACAGCACAGCCGCCCGCATAAAACAAAAAAGCAGTGTGTGTATATTGGAGTGACATGGCAATTGGAGAATGTGTGTCTGGTGATAGGAAGCAGCTGCTGCCATTGCTATGTTCAACAGGTGTAAGTGCTTGCCGTAGTGGATAAGAGTGTGGAGTTGCCGATTGTGGTGGTATCTTTGCATGGGGAGAGTGTGGAGGAGGAGCTGCTACAAGAGGAGAATGTCTGTTGAATTTCTCTTGAACCAGAAGGGGAAGCCATTGCTATTGCATGCTGGATACCTGTATCAGGGTGATAAGGAAGTGGTGGCTAAAATATATTGGTGCTGTGCGGAGTATCTGTGTTTGCCCCTGATGACTGCTGTGGATCAGTTATTTGTGTAGTACAGTTGCTGTTATGTTCCTCTCTCATGTTTGTATGTGCTGTTATTGCATTCGCTGGTGTTGATTCACCATTTTGCATTTTGCTATTACCTCACCCATATCACATAGAACCCTTTTTATTAAAACTGGAAAGCTATGCAAAGTAATAAAATAATAATGTATGCCATGTGGAACATCAATAGAATATATTCTCCAGTTAAAAGGAAAAGGTTGTTAGCATATGCTAATAAAAAACAGATAGAAATTATTTTCCTGCAATAAATGTATCTAGTAGAAAAGGAAATCAGGAAGTTACACACCGCATGGGTAGGCTAAGTATATTAAATTCATTAGGAACAGTAAAGAGCTGGGGACATAACATATTGATTAAACATTTCATTTTGAACACCTAGATAGTTATAACTATGAAGACAGTATAATTATAATAGTTAAGGTCCAGACATTAGGACAGGAATAAATAACTGCATCTTTATACGGGCCATTTATTGATGATCAGAGTTTTCTAAACAATATAGTTCAGGGAATTATATTACTAGGACCCGCTCCTTTAGTACTTACAGGAGATTTTAATACTTTCTTAAATCCAGATGAAGATAAAACATCCAGTCCTTCAGTAAAAGATAAGTGGAAGGCAAACCTCATTTAAAATTTTCTAAAAGCTAATAATTTGATTGATATATGGAGGACAAGAAACAATAATTTAAAACAATCTACTCATTTTTCTAAACAAACAAATGTCTCATCAAGATTGGATTATATATTTTGTTCAACATCGGTATATATTGGTTTCTTAGAAATGACTATTGCCCCCATAATAATATCAGACCATGCCATGGTAACTGCAACTTTTATACCAACACATAAACAAATACAAACAAGACATTAGTCTTTTGGCAACTCTTTTCTGTGGGCACCTGATTTTGTTGAATATATAACTGAGCAAATACAGCAGTTTTGGTATTGGAACTAAAATGGAGTGCAAGAAATTATACATCTATGGGATGCCTTTAAGGCAGTAATAAGAGGTGCAATTATTACTTCTGAAATAAGACATAGACATAAGAAAAGATCAGAAATTCAACAGCTAGAAAACTCAATAATTCAGATAAATACCTTATTACAATAAAATACTGATCATGTAGAGGAAATGAAGGCAAAAAAGGAAGAATATCATAACAAAATACAAGATATTTTAAACCAATAAAATAAAAAAAGATGTGAGGATTTTGAAGATAAATTTTTTTATTTAAAATGGTGATAAAAGAGGACAACTATTGACATACATCTTGAAAAACATACAGAAAGAAACTTAATTGTTGAAATTAAAAACTCAGATGGTACAATAGTACAACATGACAATGTTACAGCAGAAGCATTTCCTGAATATTAGAATACAATGTATAAAAACCTCTTAAATATTAAGATAAGCCAAACAGAAGACTATATAAATCAAATTACTACACCAAAATTACAAAACAGAGATACTAATTTTATGAAACAAGATATACTGGAAGTTATTCAATCTTTTCCAAAAGACAAAGCACCTTACAATAGAATTCCATCTTGCTTCTTCAGGATATCTGGTACCCTAGCTGGAGCTGATGAACCCAGGAAATTAGCTCTTCAGAAGGCATCCCTCCCTCAATGTTTGAACCACACATTATTTTGATGTACAAAGATGGAAAAAAATAACATTAACCTGGAGAATTATCAGCCTATTGTTTTATTTAATGTTAATTATAAAATTATTGCTAAATTAATTGCTAAAAGAATGGAGAACTTACTACCTGGTGTCATCAGACCCAGCCAGACAGGATTTTTTAAAGGCAGAAAAATGCATGAAGGATTAAGGAAAACAAATTATACTTGAAATGAACAATAATGCAGACTCTGAAGACACTGCGATAGCCTTGGATGCATCCAAGGCTTTCGGTCTGTTAGAACGGCCTTTTACGTTCAAAAGCTTAGAACATATAGGTTTACCTCAATCATTTATGAATATTATACGTTTATTTTACAGCTTACTAAAGGCATTCTTTAAGATTAATATTTATAAGACACAAGCAATGGAAATGCAGAATGATGTTAGACAAGGCTGCGCCTCTCCCGTTTTTTTATTTATCATTTCTTTAGAAATGTTACTTCAACACATACATTCAAATCAAACAATTGAAGGCCTGAGTCTTAACAAAGACATGATTATAATAAATGCCTACACAGATGACCTCATAATCTTCTTAAATAATCTAAAGAAATCATATCCTGAATTAAAGAAAGAAACATTCTTATTAGTTTCCAGATATAAGTAAACAAATCTGAATCTGTAATACTACCTACAGTATAACTACCTCAAAAGAAGAAATGGGAGGGAGGGCACCAATGAGCAGTGACTAGAGCGGATACAGATCCCAATATCTCTGCACCTTTTGAATTAAAATTTGGATTTTAACAAGGCGGATCCAAAGTTTTTGTGTCCCGGAGGCTGGTGCTAATAGTGGAGATCATGGAGGAATATCTGGTGCCCGGTAAATCAACAAGGAATACGGCAAAAAATATCAACAAAAAATCAGGCCTAGGAGACACAGCTAGCACATCCATGATGGGGCCTATCTTGTGGTCTGCAGCCGAAATTGCAGTAATAAGCCATGCGGTAGGTGATCAAGTTCTGCAGGGGCTAGAACCAAGGCTAGATGCGTTCCAATCCAAAATTGCTTCTATTACCTCAGAAGTTCAAGAAAACACAAAGCGACTATCAGAGGTGGAGCAGAGGGT